>JAHREC010000049.1:3849188-4573783 GCA_020081605.1 Albifimbria verrucaria
AGCTACCCTAGATGAGTTTTCCATCGCTTTTCTCAAAGGTATAAAAACTGCAGTTTGCCTCTTCCTATAGGAAATGGCAAGCATATATCTTTTATTATTTACTAAAGATGCAGTCCTTTGCTTGATGTAATAAGGTTATATGAAATATTCACCCAATAGTTGGCATTTAATTCCACTTATTGTCATCCTGACATTGTTGCCATGACCTTCAATGTAAGCGGTCTCGTGGTCTGACCCGTGGTGTTGCTTTGACCCAACAAATTGTAGGTCAGGTCCTTAGCCTGCAGCTTCAGGCACGCAAGGCGATCGGCCCATCGGGGAGATATGTCAAGCAACAACAGAGGCAGGGGCGCGGCCAGTGTGAAATTGGTCACAGCTTGGTCAGTGTACATCCCCAGTCCATGATGCGAAGCCGCGCGGGTAATACATAAGCATGTCTACAATAATACCTCTTAGCATGAGATAGTTATTACGAAATCCAATTCAGTAGGTACGCGGCATTATAGACATCTTGCACCATCTGCTGGGCTTATCAATCACTCAAAGAAACACCGGCATCCCACTCGCATCCCACTGACTCCTGCATCAACGTCATCTGATTAACGACAGAAAAGGTAGGCACTTGACAGGTCTAGCTTACATAGCCTATGCCGAATACCGCCAAGGATTTGAGCGCGATCATGTCGGTTACGTGGGGAAAAGCGGGCATAAGATCTGTGATTAATGTAAAATGGCTACGCCTAGCGTGACCCTCCAATCAAATCGTGATGGCCTCGGGGCGATTCCGAGTCAAGATGCAGATGCTTTAGTCTGATTGGAAGAAAGCCAGCATTTCTACGTCTGAACCTTGATGTCGAGATGGGACCCTTGATGGGCTAACCACATGCGATATCGGGTGTTTCTCTTTGAGGTAGGTTGTATACGAGTGCTTGTAAATCAGACGAGTGTCTATGTGAGCATACGAATAACAGGCTACAACAGTGGCAGGATATAAGAGGCGCCTTGTTCCCATTTAATGAGAAATGTTTCCTCTGCAGTGTTACACATCTACAACATCAGGCCATTCTCCAATATTGTTGCTTAGAACCCCGTGGCAACCATGATTGCATCACCTTCCCTAATCAGCCTACCATTGTTTCTGGCTAGCTGTGTTCTCGGAGACAGCTTGTTAGGATTCAAGGTAGCACCTGAAATTGAGACCCGAACACTCGACGAGATTCACAAGGCAGCTCTCGCTGAAGGCGGCGTTGTCACTCTTTGGCATGGAGGCGATGAGCCGAATCAACAAGATGCGCTGAAGCAGGCATTTGAGCAACGCTTCCCGGCATGACACTTAATGTTACAGTGGACCTCTCCAAGTACCACGACGCAAGACTGGACCAGCAGATCGCCACTGGCAAGGTGTCAGTCGACAGCATCATTCTCCAAACGGTTCACGATTACCCTCGTTGGGCTGACGAAGGTGTGCTGTTGAATTACGCTCCGGTGGGATTTGAGGCAATCAACGATGCTGTCAAGGACTCTTCATCAGCAGCTTACTATGGACTCTTCTATTTCTTATGGCAGACCATTTACAACACCGACAAGCTGGGAAATATCTCAATTGTGGAATTTGACGATTTCCTCAAGCCCGAGTTAAAGAACAAACTGGTGTTTACCTATCCCAACGACGACGATGCAGTTTTGTTCGCTTTCGAACTTATGTAAGATATCGTTACAATTGGATATTCAGGTCGTATCTAACAAATTGATAGCCTTCAACAGTATGGGATCGAATGGTTTGATGCTCTTCTGAAGCAGAATCCTAGATGGGTCCGCGGCACTGCCACTCCATCTGCTCTGCTCACATCACCTAATGAGACCGTTGCGGCTACCTTTACCAGCTTCTATAACTTCAATTCCACTCAACGCATTAAGACGTCGTTTCCGACCAAGGCCCAATTTGTGTCGTGGCCCCAAACTGGGGCAATCTTAAAGGACGCGCCTCACCCGGAGGGCGCGAAACTGCTGCACAACTACTTGCTGTCTCCAGAATATCAAGTCAACACTGGCTGGCCTATCCGCTACGACGTTCCTCTGGACAAAGGCTTTCCTCTTCCTCCAATTCAGGAGGTCAACTCCACGAACCCGACAACATTTATCAAATGGATGGCGAACCGTGAACGGGTTGAGAGGCTGCGATTTTGGTTCGAAGACCGTATTGGCTCTGCACAGGGTCTCAGTCCTCTTCATGACGATCTTTGAACAGTTTCTTCTTCATAGCATGCATGAGCTGCACATGTATTATTAGCTACCCTACGGCGATCAGTCAATTGATGCTTACATTTTATGCTAGGTTTATGCACCTACTTTGACAAGTGAAATCGATTACCGCGTTAAAGGCCGCTACAAATACGAGATAATGTCACTGTAGCTCGGGAACATCCGAGAGCGTTGGGACTAGTTCATTTTATTGTACAAATCATAAAAGGGCATCAAATTCAATAGTAGACTTCGCTTTGACCTCTTGAATATCACGGCTGTGGTGCATGCATCTTGGCAGGGGCATGCCAAGATCACACCTTGGGTTTCCAGATTCGTCTAGCCACGGATGTCGCTGATGGCACCGAGGTCCTGTGATAGAGACGACTGAGGCACTCCCAGCTTCTACATAAAACGGCCACCTCGTCGATATGTGGAGCTGAATGGTACTAGATCAATTAGGCTCTAAGTTGGGCTCTAGACCTCATAGCTCCGGCAGAAGTCATCACAAGATTCGAGCGCGTCAAACTATATCGGCAGAACATCTTCACCAAGATCAGCCATTGATTTCGCTCAGCCCCGGGAAAAATGAAGATCGTCCCGCCCTAATTGTGGCACGGATCGCTCAAAACACAGTAACATTGGACTAACGCAGGGCGGTGCTCCAATGATTGGCGTGGCATCCGACGGCTGTTTCCATGGCTTGCACTACGCATGACCGATGTCTCGTAGCCTACGCCATAATGTGAACAACCCAGCTTAGCTCCGGGAGTCTCGCTGCAACAAGGAACGCGCAGCTGAAAATGAGAGCACCTCAGCTGCTGGCCTAGCGCTAGGGGTCTCCGGATAGCTGCCACGCAATGCCAGTTTCTGTAGCGTCTTGTCTAATAGCAAGCCGTGAATAACTAAACGTAGTTTTGCGCTTCCAGATGCGTTGATCTAGGCCCTAACAGACAAGTGTCTTGGAATGTCCCGTACAAATCTCGCGTGCCACATGGCAGGGTTTTCTAGTTGGTGCACCCTGCTTGAATTTAAGTCCTCCAGAAACCCATGTTGGAAGTTGGGGATTGAAGATCAAGCACCACAATAATGCGCTTAGGCATGCTCAGAGTTCTGCTTTTGGCAGCTTTTGCTGCTGGAGCATATGCGCAAAGCGAGCTGCTCAAATACGTCGGCAAGATGCCAGAATGCGGTGTAAGTTCTGCTACGCTTGTGTCAATGCCGCCTACAAGCATGGATACTGATCATGTCTTCAATCATAGCTTACTTGCATCATGGAAGAAGTACCGCTATCCGTTTGCGGCTCGCTGGCCAACGTGACATGCCTTTGTACAGACCCGGAATTATTTGTGTCAACGCAAAACTGCGTCGCGAAAGGGTGCGAAAACCCTCTGGATGCTATAGGTATACAGTAATCCCAGCTGAAAAACTGTAGCTGTGCTAACCCGCCTGTACAGACGTAGCCAGATTGGAAGCCGAAGCTTGCCAGCGACCTACGCGCGATCGCCGACACGACCTGGATGCAGTATTGGTAGTCTTACTCCTCGGAGTTATTACCGTCTTGGTCAGACTCTACGCTCGATGGTCGACCATTGACAGCTTCATGAACGACGATTGGATTATGCTCACTTGCGTGGTACGCCGAATCAGCTCTGAAATATTTGTCCTCTTGATCGCTAAGACGCTCGATAGGTTCTTTATGTGCCTTTCCTCATCATTGGGCAGTACGGTACGTTTCAATGGTTCTATCAGCAAGGAAACCCACATCTAATATCAAGTCAATAGCGGGTCGAGTCGCCTTTGGACGCGATATTTGGAAGGTCGATACCGCAGATCTTACGATGGGCTTGAAGCTCTTTTACATAGCACAGAGCTTCTACTTGGTCTGCCTGGCTCTTACCAAGCTATCGCTGCTCTGCTTCTTCTTACGAATCTTTCCCAACGTGGTGTTCCGCTGGATAACCTACATCACTATGGTGATAACAGGTCTATCGACAACCATCTTTGTCTTCATGCAGATCTTCCAATGCACCCCAGTCTCTTACAACTGGGAGGGGTGGAAGGGCGGTTTCGCCTCTCATAAGTGTGTTCAAATTAACACGCTAGTTTTGACGGCTGCAGGCTTCAGCATCGGGCTGGACTCAATAATATTGATCCTTCCGTTGCCGTTACTGTTCGGGCTGCGAATGTCTTGGAAGTCAAAGGCGGCCATCTTGGTCATGTTCAGCCTTGGAATTTTCGTTCTTATCACGGCATGCGTTCGCCTGCGCTACATCATCCTATACAAACAATCCCTCAATCCCACCTGGGACCACACCGACGTGCTGATTTGGTCGGGTATTGAGGTCGCGGTCTCTATGATTGTGACGAGTCTCCCGGCCATTCGAATTTTGTTGAGAGATCGCGTTATCAGCAGCTTTCGTAGCAAGTTTTCCAAAGGAGGTCTCTCCGGCAATTCAGGATCACGGACCCAGAATGAGTTCACTGGCAACTCGAAGCAATCGTCCACAACAGGTACCAAAGATCACGAATTTCACCGAATGCCCGAGCCGCCAGGGACACCTGCTGGGAAACCCGGGTCCAAGTTTAGTGTGTTTACAATTACCAGGAAGGGAGGCAACAACGAGAGCGAGGAGACGCTGGAGTTGGGTAATCGGATTGGGGACAACGCCAACCCATCAGAGATTTCATACACGACCACGAGGAGTTAAAAGGTTCCTGAAACGAGAATAGAAAAATGCAAGCTCATGGGGAGTTGGAGCAGTGAAAAGACAGAAAAGTAATACCCACATCCTAGCGAGATGGAGCATGATCAAGCCTGCTCAATTGCACCAGAGCGTTTCATTTTGAGATTCAGCTTGAATAGGTAGAATATGTTTGTACTTAGACTTTTATTTAGAGCCTATGACCGTGAATTCTCATACGCAGGTTGAGTTCAGTTTTCATGACCCTATTTGGTATGCAAATGTTGTATGCATGAGCTACCATGCCAATTTCTAGATCTACTTTTTGATGTACTGTACTTTGGCGACTATGAATATATGCAAAAACATCATGCTTGCGCTCAGTTGAACTCATAGGCCTATGCAATCGTAAGTATACTCTCCAGCTGTACAAATACTTGCACTTACCAGAGCCTGCCATGCAACTCCAGCATATTCTGATACACTCTTTCCATAATTCGTGAAGCCCAAGTTGACATAGTATGGCACAAGCCTCTCATAGGTCAGGATAGCAATGCGGTCCACCTCTCCCGTGTGACGCATCTCCTCGATATAAGCCTTCATCAGACTCTTGCCAAGACCAGCTTTCTGATGCGAGGGAGACACGGCTAAGCTATGGAGAGCGATTGTGCGGCCTCCTGGTCTGTGGCCGATTGATTGGGCCGTGGAGTTGACCTTCCAGTCCTCTGGATACGACATATCCACGTCATGTATCCTTTCGTTGTCGGTCTTGGTGGAGATGGTATGAGCTAGCAGATGATCCCCATTAGCCGCACGAATGAAAAGCCCGCGGCATGTCTCGGGGCTCACGCTCAGGCGGTACTCAATCTATCAAATGTCAGAATTGCCCACACTCTATGTTTTTAGTGCACACCTTCTCGCGAGATGCTGCCTCGTTGGGGGAAAGGCGGCTGCTTCAACAGCTACGCACTCATCTAGATCGTTGATGGTGAGCTGCCGGATGTATGTGTCTGCGTGTGCCATGATTATAACAAAGGATAAATTGTATCTGGAAGTGAAGTTTGCAGACGATTGGGTGGGAGGATAAGGAATATCATATATGATACATCTGGTTGCCATCCACACTAGACCCCACCAGCATGCCGAGACAAGGGATGACTGACTTGATCCTAATAGTGTAATTCGTCGTGGTCATTGGTTGGAATGGGCAAGGTGTCTAAGCCGCCCCACTGGAAGGGCTCGCCTTAGCATCCGTCTTCGGGGTTTGTGATGGAGAAGAATGAACAGGGTATGATGATGCGAAGATGTATGAATGGATGGGTAAATGCAAGGCAGCAAACATACTGACAAGTGTTCAATTTTAGAATGAGTAAGTTATATCAGCCATCCATTGCAACAATGTACAAGAACACCATTATATTTTACGCTATCTGTCTTCATGACTCTTTAGAGAAACATCCGTGTCTTTGCAGATTACTCTTTCCATTGCCTTTGGCCTGTGTCTTCCAGCCTGTTCCACCCGAGATTTACGCATAGACTATTCAAAGTATGAATAAGCAATTCTAATACCCAGATTTATGTACCCGTCGCTCACTGCCCCCAAAATATATCAGGTAAAACAGAAGACTATTACTCGAATCTGATGAACAATGGTTGCAAAACCTATTCCTAGCGTAACAAAACCGGTACCATAGCTTGTGGATCAGCCGCCTCGCCGCTCATCAAACCATGAACATAACATTCGCCGACGAGTTGATAGATATTGTTCCCGGTATCTTCGTCCTGCCCGCTAGGTCTGAGAAGAAAGGGCACAACTGCGCCAGGAATCACTGCCACAACATCTCCCTTCTTTGACATTGCCGGCAGGACGCACATGTATCCATTCTTCGTGATGCAGAATCGCCTCGAATAGCATTTGGACTGTGCTGAGGTGAGCCACCTAGAGGCGAGTCTCATACGGATGTAGATGTCTTCTCTGGTCAAACCTGTGTCATCCTCGATCTTTTGGTCCAGCACGAGGTACTGGATCGCATACCGATAGTACTGTCCAAAAGTTTGTGAAGCAGGCCACATATTCTGGGCTGCTTCAACTCCAGAAGTGGGTGCATCGCAAATGAGGGTTCGCCACAAGGCATCTTCTATCGACTGTCCTGTTTTGTCGTAGTTCACGGGGCCAGCATGTTGTGCCAGCGCCTGAGCCTCGCACAGCCAGAACACAGTCTTCTCATGAGTATCCCCAGAATTCTCCGTCCATCCCGTATCAGGGTCACTTTTGATTCTCTCAAATTCATTTCCTAAATGTTCAGCTTCATCGACCAGGATTGCATTCAAGCCCAACATGTGTCCATGTGTTATGTAGGGGTTTGTACGGGAAGCCTAAATGATGTCCGATAGGATTCGCTCCACGTTGGCAGGTTACCAATCACACAGCGACCAACGATTGACCAGTCCAGGGCCCAAGATGGAAGACTTTCGTAGTTACGCGGCCATCCAATGCCGCTGCAGTACAGTAACTGAGAAATGCAATCTTCCTGAGAAAAGAGATACAGAGCGGCATTCATGTAGACTTGCTCCACAGACTTGGTGTAGTCAGGACGCATGAGTGGATGATCTTCTTCTGGAACTAATCCAGTCAGTGCAAAGATTTTGTCCCGTGGATCGGTCGCTTGGAAAGTCCAGCAAACCTGCAACAATTCCGTCAGGGTCCTCTTTGTGGTGGCCTTCTCCGGTGTTTGAAATGAGTCGCGGACGTTTTGGAGGATAAGGGCATTCATGGATGTGGCCAAGGCAGGGGACCGCCTCTCGATTCCCATGCCGGTATCCTCGACCATGACACTGAAATCAAAAGACAAGAGGAGCCGAGGAATCACACGAGCTAGCGTCTGCCACCGTATTACTTGTCTGCCATAAATAACGTGCAGTGTCCGGTTGCTCGCAACCTCCTGAACCATCCAGATGCGGGAAAAGTACGAGTGGCAGAGCATATCACCAACCGCGAGCCAACGGGGACTTCTACGCTCTTTAACATACTTCTCGTACAGCTCCGAGTCTGAAGGCTTCTCAGTCTCTATGTAGTCGGACAGCTCGAGAATGAGGCTAACCGCAAGGTCGGAGTTTCTGCCAGAGCCAAGCCACACAGCTACTTGAGAGGCCCTAGAGTAGATGGAGGACATAATGCAAACTTGCTGTGCCTTCTCTTCGTTATCATCTTGGTTGATACAAATCGCATCTATCCATATAGTGCGAGGTGACAAGATGGGGCTGCGATCGTATAATAGGTCAAAAACGTTTTGAGTTGTTTTGAAAGGCTTGCCATCGATGAAGATTGTTTTTGTCTGAGCTGGATCCCCCAGGTGTAAGACATGGCTTCGTATGGTGGAGGGTTTGAAAGAGAAACATGTATAATCCTGCAGGAGACCTCGCCATTGGTAACTCTGGGCAGAATTTGCAACAAGCGAATTTCGCCGATTTCAGATTGAATAGCCTCGTGTTGATAAGGATCGGATGCTGGCGAGTTCTTGGGGTCATCAGGAAATCGGTACTCGCGGACACGCTTTCCCAGGAGCCTGCAGAGTGAATCAAACGAGTCCCGCACAAACCGACTCGCAACAAGCCCGTAGAGGAGAGTTGGAATGGCCAAGATGGTAAGTGCTGTCCAACTCCAGTCCATGGCTTCCATTAGAGTGGGCGGTTGGTGCCACAAATCAGAAGCCTTGCCTTTTACCACCGAGATAGTCTTGTTCGGATAATGCAAAAAGATGGAATACAGAACGAACAGAGGCGTCGTTATCGTGCCAGTTTTAGAGTAGGAGTACCACAGCTCAGTGTTTGGCACGTCCAGGTCGGGAAAGCAAAGAGGACTTGCAACAAAAACAAGCAGCATAGTCATGCTAATGACAAAGGTTGCATCTTTCGGATTCAGAAGCCAGTCGCATGCCAGTGCCACTATGGGAACGAAGCGGCCATTACGGACGATAACGCTGAGGAGCAAAGCAGCCCAGAGTCTGCCGATTTTGAAGGCGACCCAGTCCAGGAGCCAGCCAACAACGGCTATGGTGAAATGGCCAACAATGCGAGCAGTCCATGTTATCACCCACCATAGCAGGCGGTCCTGGCTCTTGGTTAATGTGAACATTTCGACGTGTTGGATGAGCAGTTTCAGCAGGACACCTGATTTTGCTGATAAACCAAGCTGAAAATGCACTTTTGTTGTCACCTGTTGGACTGACGTAAAAGAGTGGCTGCGACCGTGTGACGATTCACAGAGTTTCGAACACTCTAGACATTAGTAGTCTCGAAATAGACAAGTAATTCGATTAGGAACTAGGTGGTCTCTTATTTAACTCATGATTTTTGGTATGATGTTGGAGGATGCAAAGTTGATGAATATCTGTACAGAAATATTCAGGCATCCAAGAGCTGAAGTGGCAGGGCACGTGCTGCCTGCATAGAGGCTCAGCTAATTGTATAAACTACTAGCTGGGTATTAGTTCCAACTCCGCCAAGGATCGACAATGTACAGCGATTTGTAGGATAGGGAAGAATATTGCAGACATGAGTTGTTTATTTCTTTGGGGTGTAGAGGCCCATTATTCACTATTTAAGCGTGGCAGAATGATGGTGACCTACTTTACTGCGATGGGCATTTGGAGGTACGTCTGAGATGGAATATCTCGAGAGGAATCAGTGGATTTAAAAAAGAAATGAGAAAGTGAGAAAAATAAAAATGAAAGTAAAAATAATCGCAATTTCTTCTTCTCCTTTTTTAAAAATTGGATATCATGTTTCCAACTAATCATACCTTCCTCTTGACCAAATGGTGAGGTATTGAAGACGACCATTGCGGGGAGCAGGATGCCGCACGTTGACTCTCATACGAAGTGGTTCCAGTTCAGCCTCACCTATAGAGCTTGAACAGGACTAGGCTAACATTACAAAAGGTACAGCATTTTATTTTGGCAATTTTTTCAAGAAAATGATAGAATAAAAGCAAGTTCGTCTGAATTTGAACAAAAAAGAGAGAGAAAAGATCAACTCCAACCTTCCAGGGCCACCTCAGTTTAAGCACGCAGCTCCCACCACTAACTAACTCACTAGACTCACCAGCAGCCGCTGACCATCACAACACAGGCGCTTATCCCTTTTCGTTTTTCCCATCCCCGCAAAAAAAACGCCCCTAAACCAGTTACAACCCCCATCCAATCAGGGTTAGTGGGGCTGCGTGGTTCCTACAGCAGCAGCGTCAACCGCAGCGCTAACCAGCCAACCAGCTTGGGACGTCATCGCTTCCCTTTTTCCTGGTCCCTCCCCGCCTTCGCCTGGTCTTGTCCTGTCCTGACAGCTCTTCTCAAGCATTTTTCCCTTCTCTTTTACTCAACTACAGCCTGTTCCACGATTTGACTGCTTTGGTCGCCTCGAGATAGCATCTACGCGACTCATTGTACAAACCTTCTTCTCGAAACCTCCCTTCCCACATCTCACAATGGTTCGTCTCCCTCCTCTCCTCCCCCTTTCGCATCGCTTCTTTCCCTCGCTGGCTCGCTCGCCCTCGATACCACCCACCGCGATCTAGACCCTTCCCCTTATCCCTCAAACTGCAACCCTTCCTCCTCCGACCCGAGACATAAACAGCTGATTTCCCCGCCTCCCTCCCCAGGCCGATTCCTCAGAGACAGGTCTCCCCCAACTGGGAGGTGCGCCATTCCAACTCCAAGAACCTCCCTACTACTTCAACTCCATCGACAAGGTCTCGCGCTGGGAGCCCCCGCCGGCACCGACACCGACCGCCTCAAGCACTACATGGCTGCCCACCACTCGTCGGCCAACCGCGCCGGCAACCTGCCCACCGCCCCCGAGGGCAAGATCCGCGCCGCCCACCTCCTCGTCAAGCACCGCGACTCGCGCCGCCCCTCGTCCTGGCGCGAGGCCGACATCACCCGCTCAAGGACGAAGCCGCCAGCATCATCCGCGAGCATGAGCAGCGCATCAAGTCCGGCTCCGTCTCCCTCGGCGAGCTGGCCCTCACCGAGAGCGATTGCTCCAGCGCCCGCAAGAGGGGCGACCTGGGCTACTTTGGAAAGGGCGATATGCAGAAGGAGTTTGAGGAGGCCGCCTTTGCCCTGAAGCCTGGCGAGATCAGCAGCGTCGTCGAGACGGCCAGCGGGCTGCATTTGATTGAGAGGTGAGTCGCATTTATCAATCTTACCACCACCACTGTCTGTCTAACCTTTCATGTCAGGTTGGAGTAGGTCACGTCACACGCAGCAAGTCGATTTCTTCTTCACATCATGCTATCGATGGGTCAAGGCACAATTCACATGTATTGAAACTCCCTCTATTTATCGTCTGCCCACAGCCGACACAAGCCCCCTTTCCTTGTCATCGCGACCTACTTGGGTGGCCTTACTCCCTCCGGCTCCGGTCCCAGCAACAGAGATCCCGAGGGTCAACTCCCGCCAAAATATTATGGCTCGCCTCGTCAGGATATCGCCCTGTAGCCTTTCCAGATCCTTGGTCGTAGTGAGCTGCGGGTCAGCCCGGATCTCGGCCCTTTGTATCACCCCCACGAGTAGGTGCTCTACTCAACCAAATGAAATCTACAAATGCAAGTTACATACATAAAACGTTATCGAATGGCCTCTTTAAAAGCCAACAGTACGGTAAATCAGCACATGCATATTCTCGTCCTTCACGTTCACTTGTTCCGTTGCAATGAAATCAGCCAAACCAAACCAGACCAGACCAAACCAAGCAAAAGAGGCGAAAAAAGCAAAAACACAAGCCAGTCTACCCGCCGGGCGCTATGCACGTTCATGTCGTAAAACAAAACCCCTCCTGTACATCCCATGCTCTCATACATCCGTAATCCGTACTCCTTCACATGCTCGCTAGACCCATGAGAACCTGCTTGAACGGGTCCACTGTGGTCAGGACAACCGTCATGACGCCAAAGATGGTCATGGCCAAGGCTGCGTAGGGCGCGGCTCGGCTTTTGGTTGCGTAGAGGTAGGCGACACCCATGGCGGCGCCGTTGATGCCCACAGTGATACCCGCTGCAATGGTTGCCGGGCTGTCGCCGAGGAGTTGTTCGAAGCTCTTGCGGACGATACGGGGTTGGTGAGGTACTTGCTGTCGCGCATGGACGCGGCCGAGAGGTACCATTTCGATATCGTCAACATCTGGACCAGCCTGTTGTGATGTTAGTGGCGCGGAAGCAGGAGCGGGAGCTGGGGCCGGAGCCGGAGCCGGAGCAGGAGGTTGGGTGGGGTTTTGGTCAACACTTACACCTAGCCTATGAAGCACGAAGGGGTACATGAGCTGCCCGAGAATGCCGTTGCTGACAACCAGTGCCGCGTTCACAGCGACGCTGCCGCCGACGATTTGCATGGCCGGCTTAGACAGCGCCAAGGTGACGGAGCGGGCAGAGAAGGCCAGAGCCTCGGGAGCGGCGATGCCCATAAGCTTGCCGGCAAGTGCGCAGAGGAAGACGTTGGCAACGGCGGCGATGATGGAGATGATGACTGTGCAGAGGCCCGCCATGCTGAAGAGCTGGTGACGGCATTCGTAGAGCTTGAAGCCCCAGACCAAAAGGCCGCATTCAAGGAGGGAGAGCGCAGCATCACCGGCACCAAACCATCCCGTGGGGTTGAGAGGAATGGTGTTGCCAGTGACCTTTGCTGTCCAGAGCGCGTAAAGGGTGAGCCGCCGCTGAAGATCTTCAGGATGTCAGCCAGAGGGGACCGCGCATGATGGCCACCTTGGTTCTCGTGTAAGCCGTTAGCAAAAGGGTGGTGAAGAGGACAGGGTTCAAGAGAGTGACGATGATGTTCTTGCCACGCGGTTGAGATGCCATCCAAGACGATGTCTTGAAGTGCTTCTGAGCGCACACGCACAACATCCATATGAACCAGACCCAAAAGCCATCAAGAAGGCGGTGATCCTTGGTGACCATGGCGACGGGAAGGCCGAGAGCGAGAATGCCAAACAGAGCCGTGGGAATGGGAAAGGCGCTGTTTCCGGAGCCAATGCGTTGGGGAGTGGAAGAGTTGGAGCTGCAACTTCGTCTGCGTTGGCAACAGCCGGGTCTGCTAGGGGCGCGGGTTGAGGACAGGACTGGGAGGCCGGGGTGTGCAGTCGAGATTCTTTGTCGTCGACGGTGCTGCCACGGTCAGGAGTCGAGTCGCCCTGAGCCGTCGTGCTGCCAGAGGCATCAGACGTGCTCCAGTTGCTAGGCGTGCGCGAAGCAACAGTAGCGATGATGACCAGAAGACCAAACGACAGGAGGAAGAAAACAGTCCAGGAGGCAAAGTTGGTGAGAAGAAAATTGGCGATGATTCGGGCAATCTCGCCAGGCTTGAGCATCTGAGTTTCATCGAGCTTGACAAGTGGAATTGGGAAGCCCAAACCGAGGTGCGCGTTGATGAAGTCGACCTTGGCCTTGATATGGGAGACGTAAAAGGCTTCAGTTGTCTGAGAGGATGAGTGAGCGGCTATCATGGCGCCAAAGACAAGAATCATGCCCAAGATTGAGGAGAAGAATTGGACGTGGGCGCGCGAGAGCGGCACGCTCAAGCCCCAGATGACCAATTCGCTGACGAGGTAGATGGCAAAACTGACAGTAGATCAAGCGCATAGATGAGCGCATTGCGAAAGCGAGCTTTCCAGAGGGAGACAAGGTCAAAGTCGCCGTGTAGCGACCGGATGCATCGACAGCCATCACGGTCTCGACCACGGGAGTTGAGGATGCGGTTTGGAGGAGGCTGACGAGGGAGCTGTCGACCAGCGAAGATAGCTCAACATGGAGGAGAAAAGGCCGGGCCAAAGCGGGCCGGGACGCAGGACTGGGAAAACTGGAAAAGCAGGAGAATGGAAAGGCAAGAGGACTGATCAAGTGACCGAGGCAGCTGTCAGGGCGAGGAGAGCACGACGATGGCAGTTGCCAAAGCGAGCACGCCAAGCCAAATCGATCAGGAGAACGGTAGCACTGAGACTCTAGCCGTGTTGTCGAAAGATTGGGAGAAGACGAGACGAGAAGAAAAGGTAAAGAGACGAAGGGCTTGGTCAGTTGAGTTGAAATAGGATCCAGGGATACCGTATGTTGGAACCACCCTCCTTGACATGAAACAGGCGAACAAGATGAACCACTGGACTAACATTAGTTCATAATGTCATGCTCTTCACCAAGAGACAGGACTCGTCGTCCTCGAGGACAAAACAGGAGAATTGACGAACAGAAGCAGGTGTCCGCGCGATCAGCAACACGTTGGCCAACACGCTGCGATGTTCTGAAAGACGAGGTCGGTGTGCAGCGGTTGGCCATTGTCTGACAGATCCATCGCCATGCGCCTACCCTCTGCTACCTGGCACCCCGGCTTCGATCATTACGTCGTCGTATACGACGGATCAGATAAGCCACGGCGTCGGAACGGGAGGGTCATAGTTCAGGTGAGGTTGTTTGGATGACCAGATAGCTGGGTCTGTCAGGCATGGCACGGAGCGGATAGCACCGTAGCCCAAATACCAATTGGAAGGATGAGCATGGCAACGGAACCGATTGGATCTGGTTCACGGGGAGGATGAGGAGTCAAGAGGTAGCGAGACATGTCGACTGTTAGTTCCCGTCGGGCGGATGATCCGGGGCAAACTTTCAGGAGGTGGTGTCAAAAACATTCTTATTTCGTCTGATTCATTCGTCACATTAGCAATTGGGACGGGTTGATGCTATAGGAGTTCAAAGAAGACAGAATGAAGGACGTGGAGATATGAGAGAATGATATGTGCCAGGTGTTGACGCCGCAAGAGCCTTGACTTAGACGTGAAGTCGAAACGAAACGAGCCTCACGTGAGCCGCTGTTTATGCATCAATTTCTAGGCTTGTCTGTCTGTGCCTTGCATGCCCCGAACCAGCTGCACATCTTCAAACCCCGGAATCTTTCAATATTTACTTAGATAACTATGGAGGGTCTGATTTGTGAAATTGGTCGAATCTGCAGCAAGAAGAACGCCAAACAACAGACCCCGGCGCCAGATCGTTTGCTGCAAGATTCTGCTGAGAAGAGGAGATGAGATGTGACGGAAGATCCTGCTGGGCTTGCTGTTGGTTACAGGGGCTTAGCGTGGTTGGCAGTGTGTTGGCGTATTGAAACAAGGTCTTGGCAGGTGAAGAGAAGGACGACTTGGGCTTGAGATTATCTTCCAAATATGCTAAAACAACAGATTTTTTTTTCTTTTTCGATGGCCTATACTACATATGCTAGATTAGTAAAATACTTGGGGTTTCTTCCATTATGGTGATATTTCAAATCAAACCTCCATACTCGTTACAGTATCTCTTGTCCTGACTTGTCACTGCTTGGCCAGCGTCAACAGCACTGTATCTCGCTGTAATGTAAGGTAGTACATGTACCTAACCAGACTGGCGGTGGACGAGGCTAGTCTCCTCTCGGCCACCCACTTTGCTTTGCTTGCTCTGTGGTTTGTCTTTAATCCAACTTCATTCATGTTTCCTTTCGCAACTCCACCAATTCATGTCCTTGACAACATTCATCCTCAAAGAGAACACAGAACTCACAACAATCCACCGAGTCGGCAACTTTTCATAACATAATTTTTTCACAAAGGCATTGTTCTTCACTCTCTCTGTTGTTCACACCCAGTCATACCGCCATCTTCACCAACCTCACCAGCACCCTGCAGACTCCCGAGCCCGTCCATGGATCTGTCCACCAAGGACCGCGCCGAGGCCCTCCTCCTCAAAGCTGCCACCGCCTACAACATCCGCGCGCGTCGCGAGGATGTGCACCAGGCCGTCGAGGACGCCGCCTTCGCCGAGTGGGCCGTCACTCACCTCCACCCGGACACCCTCGTCACCCCGGATGAGCTGGCCCTGTGAGTTTCCCGCCCTACGAAAAACGGGCCCCTACTGACGGCCCCGTGCAGCTACACCGCGCTCGACAGGAGCGGTGAGGTCGACAAGCTAGCCGCGCTGCACGACCTAGGTGACGCGCCCGACGTCGACGAGGATGCTGTCAGGGCTGCCGTCGACGAGCTGAGGCGGTCTACCCAGAGCATTGCCAAGCAAACCGAGGCCTTGCGCCAGCAGCAGGCGGCTCTGCAGCGCATGATTGCCAAAGAAGCCGACACCCAGGCCCGTCGACGTGATCTCGAGGCTTCAAGGCGCCGGAAGCACCAAGTCCAGTACCGGGAGTTGATGGCCGATGTGAGTCCTCCTCCGTCCCCACCCAAGCTGCAAACACTCAATTCCCCAAACAGGTAGCCGAGTTGACCCAAGGAATCGAGTTTCGTCTCTCCGACCTTGAAGACCAAGCCAAAGACTCAGGCCAAGGCCTCACCACTACAATCAACACCGCCTTTCAATCCGATGACAAGCTTCTTTCTGGTCTTCAAAAGCTTGGTTGGGAACTCAAGCAGGAAGATCCCGAAGAGTCACAGGATGTCGAGAAGTTGCGTGAGATTTGCATGCGGTAAGTCTTATTCTGTAAATTTCGTGGTGTCACTATTCATGCTTTGCTGCAGCTTGATCAAAACTACCGTCGAGGCTGTTCGCGCAAAGCTCGATACGGTTTACCTTGACGCCCTATCCAGCAATGACGTATCTTCTGGCGAGCACGTCTCGCAAGATGACGTGAAAGCCCTCGAGGAGGAGCTCGAGTCCCTTTATTCAGAAATTTTGCCCGTTGCACAAATGGTTGTCGAGCAACAACACCTCGAGCCGGCGCTCAAGTCTGTTTCTGCAAACAGCGGCCAGAGCATCAACCACTCCGCCACCGCCATCACATATGTAAGTAACTAGCCACGTACTTCCTGCACTCAAATCTCACAGATATAGGTCGACCAATGTCTGGACTACCTCCTCAACCGCATCCAGCTCCTCCACGACCGCGTCGATACGCACAAGTCTCACCAAGACGCCGCCACCACCATCACAGCCATTGCCAAAGACGAACTCGCAACCGCTGCGCCCCGACTTCCGCCACCACCAAAACCCCAAGTCCCCGCCTCGCCAATGCGTAACCCTTCTCCTATCCGTCGCCGCGCCAACACGACTCGTCGTCGTTCCTCTATCGCTCCAGAAGACACCCCTCTTGAAACCTTGCTGGCCTCTCTCGCCCTCACCCTTCCTATGTCAGAAACTGGCGACCCAATGTCACAGATCAAAGCCATGGAAGCTCTTCTGGCCGAACGTACTATCAAAGAAGCCGATGTAGCGCGCAGCACGCAGGAGTCCTTCGAAAGCGGCATCATGGCACAACTCGACGATGCGCGACTCGCGGTGCAGTTGCTCAAGGACAGCATCCTAGCAGAGACTCCATTTGGAGAGGTGCAGCTCGTAGATGGCGAAGTTGAATCATCGATTGTGTTGCTGGCGCAAGAGGTGGATAAAGCAAAAGACAATTGGCAGATGTCGAGGCACATCGAGGTGGAGGGAGCGAGAAGAAAGCAGAGTTAATACAGAGATGGGGTTCATAGGTTATGCCTCTCCCGAATATAACAAATAAATCAATTCCATCAGTCGTTCCATGATAAATTATTGCCAGGCCATTTGCCAGTCTTAAGCTTAATATTATGAAATATCTTAGGATTGGTAGATGATCCTTTTGGGACCTTTTTCAAGGGTAACTGTTAAAGGAACTCGTCCAGCAATGCAATATTTTTGTATCTCATAGGCCTATTGGAGAGAGATGAGAATCTTGATTGGCCGATAAACTACGTTGGCTGGGCAAAATACCTATCACTCTGGAAGAGTCAACCCTAGTTATTGACTAGCTGGAGGTGAAATCTTTATTGTATGCCCCTTCTCACTTATTCACATTATCGATACCGTCTACGTAATAGGTACAAACTTAGCCACCATGCCTTCTTGCCATGGCAAGGTCCATAAGCTTTCCCTTCAGTGCCTAATTGATGCCCAATTCCTAACGTCTTGTGTAGTGTCGTGTTTGATCTGAATGCAACAAGGGATTCTTCCCAATTAGGGCCAATAGCTCAACAGTCATCTTCAAGTGGCTGGCTGATTCTAAGACCCGGCTCGGATTGCGATTGGGGGCCGAATGGCCATCCCTCGTCACCCAAGTATAAGATTCCTTGGCTAACCTGCCAGCTACTTGATATAAAAGTGCATAGCCCGGCGCTTGTAGATATCAGAAGCGATTCGAGCAACGTGAATCTTTTTGATCATATAATTGACACCCAGTACACAACATTCGACATGTTCCTTAGGACTTTTGTTGGTGCAACTCTTGTGTTGGCCCCTGCTGTTTTTGCTGCTGGCGCTGGAGCTGATGTTTATACCTGTGTATACTATCCAAGCAAGCCTGTGGAGCCTGTGGATTTCAACTTTGTAGCTGGAAGTAGTTCTGATGAGTATATGAAGTTCAAAGGTAATGACTCAACCGTCATAGCCTCCTCTTTCGGCCTGACCTGCACCTACATAGGATACGTTCAGGTGGCCGATTCTTACCATGACGGCCGATGGTCGCTTGAATACACTGCTAGCGACGCTTCCAGGGGATCTACATCGAGTGTATGGGAGACAGGATCCAGCGGAAATGTAGTCACTCTCGAGAATAGTCAACCTGGGACGTATATCTGCGAATGCCAGTTATTGTGTAACTCGAACAGTTACGAATGGCGGCGTAATGAATCAGGAAATTCTATGTTTGTGGCTTTGCATCCGAGCTTGCGTGACCTTCCTTGTTGCTTATGTGGCATACAGATCGTATTTGACCCGACGAGAGCCTCTCAGGCAGTCTCTGCATCCCCTGAGCCTCAGAACAATGTGGATCTGATACAAATTTCCCTGCAGCAGTCTATCAGGAGTCTATTACATATCTCATTCATGCCATAGATAATGTATACTCCTATCAGAGACAAGGACAAGACTTCTTATGGGTCCGTGGGATATCGCCGATAAACCAGTTGAGTTGGTTCGGTTTCAATAGGAAAACCAAGGTTATCAGGGATATCCCACCGCTACCATGTACAAGTTTAACCTTCAAGTCGAAAAAACCTGCTTGGGAGTCAAGCGCCGTTCTGTGTTGGCACGGGTGTTAACAAAGTCAGGATGTGCCAACGTAAGTTCGATACCTCCCAGCAGAATGTGGTCCACAGCCTCGACCCCCAACATGAAACTGTGAAGCAACACTTAGCATCTTGCTTCTGGGCGAAAGTGGCAAGCTATAATTACCTGTGATCCTGGTTGCCAACTTCATACTTCCATGAACCGAATCGGCCGCGTGAAAGAATATCCTTGTCCTGGAGATAGGGAAGGATATCCGCCAATGCGTCGTTGCGCTCTAGACTAGGCGTAGGATATCCGTGATCGAAGCGGCGGACATAGGTGCTTACAATCTCGTCTTCAGGCATCAGGAGCTCGGTATTGATGAGGCCCGCAATACAATCCTTCAACAGTGTGTCATGATTAACAGGTTTGTAAGATGATTCGGAAACTTCTAGCATGATAGACCAATACGGCCCTGGCTGCGTAGCTGACGACGTAGCGTTCTGACCATTGGCAAGCTGCTGGGTGGCGAGTAGGACCTTTTCACCTGGCTGATTGAATGGCGAGTAGTTGGAGAATATTGTAGCACGGTAGAAAGGACAGTTGTCTTCATGGAAGTACAACTATATTCACTAGGTTAGCAGTTTCATAGTTTCGCGTATGACTCAAGACATACCCAACACTTGTCGCCGATCCGTTCTGGGCGTTTCCACGGATACCAATACCGATCACGTTAGTAGAGGAGTAGAAAAGAGGTTTGCACATCTCCTGGAGCTTGCTGTCGCCCATGGACTCGGCGAGGTTATCAACGGCCATTGTCGAAATGAGGGAGCCGTACTCGATCACAGAGCCTGTAGTACAGCCGTTAAAGAGCTATCCCCATCTTTTGCATTTGCGCTTACCATCTTTGAGATAGACTTTCTTTGCGTCTGCATCAACTTTCGTAACAGTGCTTTGTTCGCCAAACGAGGTGTTCTCCTTCTTTAATGTGTTTGCCACAGCAATCCAAATACCACCAGTACCGCCTTGTGCAGGGAAGCGGAAGGTGGCATTAGGTCCCCATGTTCCAGCGACCTTGTTGAGAAGGACGTTTTTCGTAAGTAAGTTCAGGTTTGGAGCAGCAACGCGCTCTCCAAGCCAGGTAGCGTTCATCTATAATCGGAAAATAAGCATTATGACTATGTAGTATGAAATGGTATACATTGATACTTACTTTCGTAGTCGGAACTGCCCAAACCTTGAAGTTGTAGGGGCGCATGAATATTTCAGTTAAGCGCTCTCCTACGTTTCTGACGTTCCACTCATCAAAGTCCTTTGGCTTGTCCGAGGAGCCCGGACACGCGCCTCTAGCGCTGCTTCAATGAGAGACTCGAGACATTTTGCCTGTTCTTCCTTAGGTAACACGGCAATGTTGTTCTGGAACGGATAAGGAACCCATTGGTTTTGGTGACGGACGTACGAGATTCGCTGGTGTGTATACCAGTCGGTGGGCTTAGGCAGGGCTTCGTTGAGACAGTCATCAAAATACTTGTAGTGAGAGAAGATGACATGCCCTCCGACATCAAATAGCTGCATAAGTCTTCATGAGCGCCAAGATTCAGTTTACTGGATAAGAAAATTGGCAAATGGCTTACAAAACCCTCGGGGTGATATCAGTGGATGCAAGGCCACCAGGTGTCTGGTTAGAATCCACAATCAACCATGACGCATTGTTCTTCAGCGATACGTGTCAGTGGATTTGAATTATATGAATATGATAATGCCAGCGCATACCAGTTGCTGAAGGCGTTTGGCAGCACCCAAACCAGTTGGGCCAGCACCAATGACCAGGACATCGACCTTGCTTATGGCTGCGTCAGCGCATGTAGCGGCTGAAATGAAGAGCTCACGACATACATTTGCTTAGCGCTCATTGTTAATCGTGGGGAAAATGCCTTTACGGGTTAAAAAACACGCCTTGTAAGTTCAATCTATTGGGTCGTCAAGAGGAAATTTAATGACACTTGGGTTAAGGTGGATAACCTTAGAATGAAGGAAAGGAAACACGCCCAAGTAGTAAGGATATTCTTCTCCTTATATAATAAAGGCTGAACCTGCCGCCGTGCCTAAATGTTGTTGGTTTTGCTGGCGTTTCTGCGGTCAAGGGTAATCCCTGGCGCACATCAAATCGGAGCTACGGCCAGTGTCTTGCGGAGATACCCTTTGGGTGGAATAACGTCGATCATTCTATTTGGAACTATCGAATGCCCTTGAACCAGCTCTTCATTCGCTTTTGCGACCATCTCCATCTTCAGCATGCCTTACGTTTCAGCTGCGATCTATCTGATTAACGCAGCATAGCTGGATATTTCAATATTTTGTTTGCCTTTCTCTCTCCTTGTAAAGTGCTTCACTATTAAATACAGCCCGTATACCACTACAGAATAGACAACGGCTGTTTCCTTTTCCGCTTCGGGAACTGAGCAGACGCCGCTTTAAACTGTGCTATCCTGAGCCGCCTGAACTGAACAGAGAGCTCATGGCGAGCCAGGCTGAGGTTGTCTGAGTAAAGAGTCCCTGTTCTGGTACTATACATACCACCCCTCCGCCTCATTTTCGCATTTCAACCTATCTGTCCATTATCCTTTTCACGTGAGACATCTCACGCCTTGAGAATCTTGACCAGCTCAGCAACGATGGCATCTCCTGCTTCTGCGGTGCCCGTGTTGCCGCCCATGTCCTTGGTTCTCAGCCCGGCGTCGATGGCGGCGCGGACCGCATCCTCGACGATTTTAGCCTCGTGGGTAAGATTCAGAGAGTACCGGAACATCATGGCCACGGAAAGGATGGTGCCAATGGGATTCTAGAAATGATGTCAGCTCTGTACTTGCAGTGAATAGATATGAATCGCCCGAAACGGGTTCTTGACGTACGACAATCCCTTTCCCGGATATGTCCGGCGCGCTACCTGTCATCTGCGTTAGTGACTGATATCTACATAGGGGCTCGAGTGGAGGATAGGAGTCTTACCATGAATCGGCTCATAGATGGAACGCAGTGGAGAGCTCGGAATCCCGCAGAGACTCGCGCTCGGGAGGAGGCCGATGCTTCCAGCTATGGCGCTCGCCTCGTCGCTGAGAATATCGCCTGAAAACTCGTCAGCTAAAACGACTTCGAGGTGGACAAGGGGCTTCGCTCACCTGCCAAGTTGGGCGCTATCATAACGCCATTCAGCTGCCTCGGGTTCTTGACCATGATCATGGCCGCGCTGTCAATAAGCTGATGCTCGACCTTCAGCTCTGGAAACTCGTTTTTGAAGACCTCATCAACCACGCGACGCCAGAGTCTGCTTGTCGCCAGCACGTTCGCCTTGTCCAGCGAGATGACCCGCGATTCTCCCCTAGTCCTAGCCAAGAAGCCACCCATCCGCGCGATACGCTCCATTTCTGGTTTCGTATAAACAGCAGTGTCATCCGAGCCAAGAGGTGGACCTCTCATCCATTGCGAAGATTGTTGGCTGTTCGTCTATGGACGATCTCGGGGTTCCGAATACTGCGGTCAGCATACAGGCTCCACTCGTTGCTATCACACTGCATATCGTTGAGATAGGAAATAGATCTTAAGGTTACATTGTTTTGGAGGGGAAAATGCATTGCCCCGGGAACGTCTGGGTTACTACCCTGCAAACGATATGCAACCCTTGTGTGCGCATTCTTGCTCGAGTTTGTGGAGTATACTGTGTACATCCCATACCTAGTGACTTTGAGACAGGGCTGTGGAGCTTCAAAAGTTCAATGCATAATGATTGTGACTCTGATGAACTAGTTTAGGTGCCATGGCGTGATCATGATTCTATCTCGGCCCTGTTTACTGCGTCTTGTACATCGGCATCGTCCTGTGGCTACCTGAATCACGAGTGCACATCATGAATATTCTCACTATGCCGAAGACTCCCCAGATGGAACATTCCAGCAAGTTGAAGTTGAAGAGACAATATTTTGTCCTACTAACATGCATACCCAAAATGTCTCTTATCCACCTACTAACCACGGGACAGTTGTCATGTACATTCGTTCAAAATTGCACAGGCCTGTCCGAAGTACAAGGTGAAACAGGTAACTGGAAATGCGGTGGTCTACGTGAACCTAACTAAGAACCCTCAATCCTGATCTAAGAGTTATTGAGAAAAACCACTCTGAATTCGTTGAGAGTTGAGATCAGGGAAGAGCGGATTGGCTGGGCCTGGCCTAGTTGACCCAAATATTCTGCCTCACTCTGAATCTGTGTTCAATGCTACTCCAGCCTCTGTATCACGGCCGGGATCTAAAATAATGTTGCCGCAGTGTTTGACGTGTCCCTCACTGTCTGATCGCGGTTCCACCATCTTTCCATTAAACCGTGCCCTGTGTTCTTTCCTCCAGTAAAAGATGCAATGAACGACATGCCAATGACCGGTCATATGGAATCTTCCATTAGGATCACCGGCCATTTTGGCAATCTCCTCAACACTGATCTCTTTGGTATGTGCGGAATCAGTCCAGTAAGTCCATTTGCCATCGACTCCTGGCCCAGAACGCTCAAATTCTTCTGTCAACTCGTCATCCCGACAGTGTTCAGGAAGCCAAGCAGCGGCCAGCGAGTCATACTTGCAGCCCAAAGCTAATGCTTCTTCGATGGACTTACCACAATCACAGGACCGAAGTTCAAGTGCATTGTGTTCTTTAGCTGACACTTCTCCTTTAAATGGACATGTTCATGGGCACGCGTTAGTGGCTGAAACAAGCTGATCAGACCGGAGATTGCAAATGCAATCAAGATCAAATCTTTCACAGTAGAAAGTGAAGGCTTGAGCCAATTTCTGGAAAGTATTTCAGGGTGCTTCGAGAAATCGTTGGAGGAAACCGAAGAGCTATCCGAGTTGTCGTTAATGAGGGATTGCCCTTCTTGGCCTCCTTTGAGCCTATCACTATATGTCAGTCTCTTGCTTTATAAAACATATAGATTATGAATTGTCACCATTTATATTTCGATGCCATTATGATAATCTTAACTTTGGATTTGAGTCTAATGCTTGAAGAAGATGTGGGAGTAGAAGTTACCCGTTGCACTGGGGCTTTGGGGGTAGAGACTTAGACGGTCTCAAATAATTGCATAAACACTCAGGGATGTTCAAGAACATGTGGCAAGCGCCCGACCCCTCCTTAATCATCGAATGAGCCGAGTCAGCTAGCTAACCAATCCCCACTCCCACTCCTACCTGGATGGATGCATATGGGTCAGACATGGGCGACGCTGCAGCGCTGTGGCCGAGTCATTCAAGTTACATCGAGCTTATTATCCTGTGTCATCTGAGGATCAAATCAACGTCGGGCACAAGCTAGAAGTTGAGCTTGAGCATCTCTCTACCTTCTGAAAATTTCCAAAGGAAAATACCAGGATACGCAGAGTTTCCGTCAAGTGTTTCTTAACGAATTTGCCTATCGGTCAGTTTCTAAATTCCAAAAGGTCATCACTTTGAATTATTTCATGAATCTTACAGTACAACATTGAGTTACTTGAAGTCATTGTGGTCCTTTCTATTGATTTATAGCTTTCAAGTTTTACGACAACTTATAGTTCAATTTTTCTCTCACAAAAGTGGTATGCTCTCTTAGGGAGAACATGCTCTTAACAGTTCGATTCGAAGACAACCATTTATCTTCTTCACTTTAACATAACGCACTTATGGTGAGAGGCTTTGATTCTCGTATTTTGTGCTTTCCAATCTTCAAACAATGCCGTGTTTGCACAATGCATCGTATGAGTGAACTCTGCAACAGTCTCCACGACTGGTTTGTTGAGAGTCAACGCATGGTGTAGCAGCTCCCAAGTGTACATGCAATGCATGACGTGAAACTGGTGGTTTGTCCAAACATGAGGAGTATGTTTCAAAACCTCTATGTCTTGTGGTAACTCTTTCGTAAGATTGGAGTCTGCGTACCACTTCAATCCACCACGCTCCTGGGCTTTCTCCCAATAACGGTTGAAGATTTCCTCATCAAAGCACTCGGGTGGTTGCCATGAGTAATTGAGGACATTGAATGTGCAACCTAGTGCAGTAGCTTCTTCTGGGGTTGAACCGCAATCATTGGTAAACCCACTGGATGAATATTTCGGACCCAAATCGAGAGTTGTGAAAGTCAAAACGCTGACGATGATGACTATGATCACAGACACCGTAAGACGTATTGCAGTAGAAGAGAAAATAAATTGACGAAATCGCGATTCCGTCACCTTGCTTAGTGAAGACTTTTCTTTGAGGTCAAGCTCGACAAAGTCAAGAGCGGTTATGGTCTCTTGATCACTTTCCTCTGAGCTGGTTGAACGAGGCATGGTAAAAGTGACTGCTCAAAGTTTCTCTAAGTCAGATTCAGAGTAAGAAGGAGCTAGAGCATGATGAAAACCATGGATGAGGAGGACGACGGAAAGGTATCCCTCCGCTTTGAAGAAGTCCTATGTCAGGCGAGAGGGTTAATCAACATAGTGGTGTGTGAAGCATACCATCCAAGGAGGAGCCGGATGATGCCTCGCAGATCAATGGCGGTGTGTGTGAGATATTGAAGCTAAATGCTACAGGAATGTCGTACGATCTGCTGTAGCAGGAAGGTGCATTGTGATGAGGAGGCTTTAAGCGTATGTGGCAAGCATATCTGACTGCAGTGTTACGCATCTACACATCCACCATGATCACATCCGGAAGCGGAAACTGCAGCTTTGGACAGGGTCACCAGAAAATAGTATCACAGTGAACATTCCATTGTCAACCATACTGTGCAGAGGTCCGTTGTCATCTTGGCCCTTTGCAGTTTGGTATATGCACAAGGATGGGTATTGCATCTGATGTCGTACCCTCCTGGCCCTCACCACCATCGCGACCTGTGGGTCCTCGAGTTTAGTCTTTTCAACTACTTTGAATATCTCATTGCACAGAGGTCTTGTGGTTTAGGCAGACTAGGAGTATAAGTCTCAGACATTCCCACATTAAACATACTCCAGCACATCAACCCAAACTGCTAGTCTGGATCACCTACCCTCAATATTTAGATCATATTCTTTAGCATCTTCATAATGAAGTTCCTTCTTTACGCTGCTTTGGCCTCTGTGGTTATTGCTGCTCCTCTTGTTCAGCTCAACAATGAAGCCTGTAAGTATCACACTTTCATAATTGATGTATGTCAGCATATGAAAACTTACGTCTCTTTAGTGAAAGCTCGCGAGCCTCAGTTCCAGGTTGGTTAAACCTTTTAAATACCAGAGAGTCTACTAATTCAAATTAGCCGTTCAAGGCCGATGAGAAGGATGCCGGCTACAGGCGTGACCCTCAATTCCAGCCATTCAAGGCAGACGAGAAGGACGCTGGCTACAAGCGAAGCTCCCAATTTCAGCCTTTCAAGGCTGATGAAGAAGAGACTGCTTATAAGAAGCGTAACCCTCAGTTCCAGCCGTTCAAAGCTGATGAGAAGGACGCTGGCTACAAGCGAAGCCCTCAGTTCCAGCCGTTCAAGGCAGACGAGAAAGATACTGCCTACAAGCGTGATCCTCAGTTTCAGCCTTTCAAGGCTGATGAGAAAGATGCCAGCTACAAGCGCAGCCCTCAGTTCCAGGTTAGTTAGTCCTTCAAAACACAGAAATTTATACTAACCAATTCAGCCCTTTAAGGCTGATGAAAAGGAGATTGCTCACAAGCGTGATCCTCAGTTCCAGCCTTTCAAGGCTGATGAGAAGGACGCTGGTTACAAGCGAACCCCCAGTTTCAGCCGTTCAAGGCTGACGAGAAGGAAGCTGGATACAGGCGTGACCCCAATTTCAGCCATTCAAGGCAGATGAGGAGAAGGTAGATCAGTACTAATAAGCCCCAAGAAAGCCATACTGTGGAAAAAATGTCTCTGGAGAGGTAGCTGCGTGACTGCAGAAGGACAGCTTACTGATATGGGTTGAATATGTAACTGCACAGACACTCGTTACCCCAGGAAAGTAAGAGTGGGAGCAGTGCAACTGTTTCTTGGATGATGTCACTCTTTTGGACTAAAGATAGGTTAAGGATTGATTAACAGTGTTGCCTTAAGTACAATGATGTTTTTATTCGTGTGGAATTAGATTCCTTGTCGTTTTTGGTGTGAATTTTTGACGAATCCAACGAACGATATTTCAAACCAGCGGCCCTACTACTATCTTATGCGGTACCCCTAGACGATGCATGTTTGGCTCACAAACATTTTGATTTATGGGTAGTGTCATGTATGCGTCCAAAGTAAAATCAGCCTCCACAACATTGGAAGAAGGAGGGTTTAGATCAAAATATGCTTGATCCCACGCTTGCACTGGATATCATGTATCAGAGCCGCAGTAAGCGATGGCTATCGTGTCACTGCAAAGGCTCTTTCCAGTTAGTAGTAAGAGATCCGGTCAAATATCTTCAACAGGACTATGCGGAGGATGTACAGTCTATGCATGACAAGCCCTCGTGGAGGGATGCGTATGCATATGCACATGCACTCTAACTAAGCCCGTGTGCGGCACAGGTCCTGGGATGCCGCCTTGATTTACAAATCTCATAATGACATGGTGCATGATTTGACTGTTTTTGGAAAATGGTCTCTGTGGACCTCTTCAACGTTATATCCGCTTCTAATTGGTCCCATTTGCCTAGATAGGTTTTGAAAAACATTGTAAACATGTGATGATCAATATCCGAGAAGGACGTACGAAGGTGAGGGTTCTCTTTGCAAAACATCATAATAGAGACTTGCGTAAGTAATGATGCTCTAGATGACTCGGTCCTACATCGCCAGCTTGCTTATCTCGTTTATGACATAATAGCATTCACCCACAGGCCCAAGATTTGAATAATCCTGGCAACTGCTTTTTTGCTCAACATAGGTATATTGGTGCTTGGTTGATAAGATCCTAAACTGGACCAGGTCTCACATGTGGAGAAAGAGGGTCTTATGCGTTGCGACCTTGGTCCATCTCTAGATGCAACTTCAAGCATCGCGTCACTCAATAATGAACATGGTACGCCATGCATTAGAACAGGGCTTCCCGCCTGAATAACATCGATGAGTCCGGACAAGACTCGGTGTCACTAAAATGTGCCGAAGGCGAGAACACGATAACAAAGGCTGGTGTCTATGTCAGCCCGTTGCCCCCATGCTGACTGTTTCCAATAGCAACCCACCTTAGTCCCGCACTGTTGATCATTAGATATCGCCATGTACACAGTGCTAGACATCTGGGTCTGGCCGTTACAGCAGATCCGCCTGGGAGACCAGAGCCTCAGTGAGGACATATCGTGCCACGCCATTGTCCGACTGCAGGCGTCTAAGGTAGGATCCGATGTGACAACAATGTGGGCTCACCAACACAATGCATAAGTGCCTCCTGTACCATAACTAGTTACTTGTGCCCTCGGAGATGTTACGTTTGTCATTCGGTTTTCAAGTCTAGCGGAGAAATGTATGGAGACACATGGGAGCCCCATCTTAGACATACCCTCCGACATTGATTCTTCCACTTCATTTTTTGAACCAGAATTTACCATATTCTTGACCAGGAATCTAAAGTAATTCAAGCAAAGTCTCATTACGAAACCATGGATGACAGTCGGTGCCCAACACCAGAGAAGGAGCCATTCCTTCTGGGTTTACCCGCTAATATACATCGTCGAAAGGCCTGGAGCCCAAGATTTGTCGCAGCCTTTTGGTCTGCGGGTCATATTCTTCTCTTCACAATTCTCGGTGGCATCCTAGTTCTCACTGTTCGAGACACCATCATCAAAACAAATAATATGCCATCTTCTCTCCCAAAGAGGACAGAATTCGGAGGCCTGCCAGTGCAGTACGATGACCCCAAGGTCCATATGTCATTTGTCCCTCCACTGGTGGTGCCGCAGCAGCCCGGAAGGCTGGTTGCGGGTTCGATCTCTTTGCCAATGGATGGGCACCTGGCCCGTGTTTTGACGCGGAGAAGCATGACTATTTTGTCAATCAGCGTGACTACTACTTTTGGGAAGACAAAGCCAAGAATCACCGGGTACATCAAGACAAGCTGCTCGAGGGAAACTTAGAATACCCAGAGCTGTTTGTTAGCTTTGAGGAACACTACGAGCACTGTCGCTACTTGCTCAATGGGACAAAGCGCTATGCCCACAACCCAACTCTGGGAGTCTTGGATATTCACATGGATGAGGAGCACATGAATCATTGCATCGACTTTTTGAAAGAGTCACGAGACCCATACAACTTGGAAGAAGGAGTCATAGCGTACTTTGGGCACAGGAAATGTTTCCTCCCCGTTCTGATATCAATTCTGAGCTCTAATGGATGGAAAGCTTGCCATCACGTATGATGCTTTCAAGCAGGAAACCAGGGATGGGAAGTGGATGGGACATTCTTGAAGACTACTATGGTGCAATTGACGTCCATTCGCAGGAATGGTACATACCACAAATCATAGTTCGCTCACCTGCGAATCCAACTTGGTGAACGATTTCGTGTTGCTGTCTTAGCACATGCTGTGCATAAATTGGTGATGCGTATGCTCTTGTCGCAGTCTAACGGTTGTCCTAGGATAGGATATAGCTATAGGTATCTGTGAACAAAGGCTGAAGCCGTAAAAAGGAGGATAAGGAAAATGAAATAAACAATCGAAAAGAAGACAGAAAAAATACAGGTTCAGGACTCAAACCCGGCTGTCTGGTTCCCCTTCGAAGCACAACGTGATTATTGGGTGTCATAATCCGCGTATTTGCCAGCTACACCATCCTCGAGCGGTCCTCCTTTGCAATTAGTATTTATATCAAGTTTAATTTTGAAGTCTGGATTAAAAAGAATAATAAAAATTGCCGGGTCCAGGACTCAAACCTGACTCTCTGACCCCCTTTCGGGCACAATATTGCTATTGCGTGTCAAAGTCAGCGTGTTTACCAGCTACACCACCCCGGGTGACTCTCTGCAGCTTATTTTATTCTATATAAGACTTAATATTTAAATTTTGAGTAATGTAGACTAGGAAAAGAGTTTCCAACCCTGATAGCCAGCCTCAATCTCTCTCCCTCTTCCTATAAATTACGGTTCTTGGTTGCATGCGTCATAGTCTGCTGGCTTACTGGAGTTGTCTGACACTGCGTTAGGTTTCTGTTATGTTTGTCTATACCGAGCTACGAAGAATGTAGGTAGCCAAAGCCGTCCTGTGGGACCACTGCTGCTGTCGTGGGCCATGCGACCTGCCTGGCTGTTGAGCAATATCAATTTCTGACCAAGACGAGGAATAACATGCATCATGCATAATGCAGCATCACGGCGTGGCACAATCTCGCCACTATACAGCCGTTAAAGTGCAAAGTCCCTCATGCGTTGAATCACCTAGACTGGTTGGCGTGGGACATCCGAGGCCCACGATGCTGGGAGTCGTGTCCCGGAACCATCCGGTCTGCACAACTACCAAATCAGTCAAAATGCACCTCTCAGCCCTAAACTCACACTAGGGAGCCTTACCTGCAGTGTGGGATCCACCACTGTTGGTTGCTTACCCCAGCTGATCAACAGATGGCCTGCTTATGGAAGGTATGTATACAGTACACGGTGCAGCCATCATGTTCGGGCCCTGGGCTCGGGCGCAAGCAAGGCATCTCGTAGAAAAAGGAATAGATCAGCATATGCAGGAATTCAATTCTTAGTTTCTCATGCATTAAAAATGCGATATAATTGGCTAATCGTTGGTGTAACACCAGCCAGGCAACTTTGCGCTCCATAACGTACTCCCAAACTAGTAGGCCCTGAACAAAAGATCCCCAAGATCAGTGGTCAGCTTGTGCAGATCTTATATTCTAAACAATCCTAGTAGTGTGATTGTGTAACCTGCAGTCGGTCTCGTCCTGCAGTTCACAGCATTCAAGAAACATACGCTGCGATTTCTTGGATAGGCAGGTGAATGAATACATATCTGCAAGGATATCATAGAGCTCTCCGGGCAATTCTCCACAAGTTTATATGGATAACACATGAACAATCATAGCGGAGCAATTCTCCGTGAGCACACCAGCATGCATGGTCGATAGATTTCAGGGTTGAGAAACAGCAACTTTCCATGGCTTCCTATGTAACGTAGTACATTTTATACGCAATCGATATTGAAATTATTGCCGCCTACGTTTCAAGGGCTAACTCTGTATACACCGCTTCTTTGTCATTCCTCCTCATCTTGTATACACCCTCCCGGATTGCCGGCGTCCATGTCATGGCGATAGCAACCACACCCACAGCAACGAACCAGCACACCATGTAGATAGAGCTCGTCTCGGCGAGTTTAAGCCCACTGGATCCATGTCAGAAGTGTTTGTGATGTATGAAGAATGAATGGAACTTACAGTCCAGTGTTGACCCATGCAAACACAATAACTCCTCGTCCAACCCAGATATGGAAGTGAGAAATCAAGGTCCGCTTGTGAAGCTTCACGTAGTAGACATGATGATAGTATCCGAGAAGTGGTTGAAGAGCCAGAAAGAACGTGACCAGTGTCCCTAGGGTCAAGTGCTGAGAAATAATGGTCCGCGGCTTCATCTATCACCGAGTTAGCATGGGCAATGATGGAATAAACACCTTAAATACCTCAAAGTTGCCCCAAGATCTTATAATTGCTAGCGTAGCCGAGGAGAAAGCGATCATTACTGCTGCCATTTGGAGGATCCAGTGTACTTGGAAGCCTTTGGGTAGGCCACTACGGAGGTACACGACGGCAGTAGGCATCAAGACTGTGAATGAAATGAGCATCGAGGTACCGTGATAACTATGCCACTCATTGCTCTGCGGCTTGCCACCGTCCAGTCCAACCGTTTGTCGTCCATTATCGACAAACTCCGGCGGAGTGGGTGGAGCGGCGTTGGACTGAACCATGCCCATGTTGAGTGAGAAGTGCTCTAAAGCGAGGGGTTAGCAACGAGGTCATGGACTATCCATTTCTAACCCACCGTATACTGTATGCAAGCCAAGAGGCACTGCTTTGTCTGTAGTCTGTAGTCTTACGCGGGATTGCGTAGCATAGATCATGGGCTGCGCTGCGGACTTGAAATCTATGGCATGTCCACTCCATTGGTCACATGAATAGCAGACGATTGATATATCATAATACTCGTCCTGAACAGACACGCTGAGGACATCGTAGGCTGGGGCATGCTCGGCCGGTCTAGGTGGGGAATGTCCCCTGTTCCCAGTCAACATCTACACACGATTTAGACTGTGGCGGCCTCAAACTTACGTTGTGGATCTTAGGCTGACGGTCGCATCGTCAGAGTCTGCTGATGATGGGTAGAAGACAAACATTAATGCGCCCGACATGGTTTGGCCGGTACCCACGGCGCTCCATCCCAATCTCCTAGAGAACTTAGTGGACGTGCGAATGTATAAATCATGACCACCTGATGAAGAGTTCCGGTAGGAAGAAAAAGTAAAGCAAACGTCGATTTCGAGCTCACTGTCTGTGTTGCAAAACTGCGCTGGCGATGGTCCACGCCCGGACCCGTGAGCAAGGGCAAGCCCAAGAAAGCAGAAAGACAAAAGAGCCAAGAAATTCATCTTGCTTCGTGAATTCATATGTAACCAAGTGTGGGAGGGAGTTAGTGAGAGGAGTTTGTTAGAGGGGCAGGGACTTATTTATATCCTGTGGCCAAGCACCAGTCTATGCATGATCGACTCACCCAGTGCTTGAGTAATCATGCATGCAACTTGGCCTACATTCCACAACCATCTGTTATAAACTTTTGCTCCTGCAAATAATTTTAATTAATTGATCTTGTGAGAGGAATCTTGCCATTTGCAACAAACCAGCCCGGCAAATGTAATGGTCAATACATGCTGTAACCTGATATCAGGAGACTGGCTCCATAATCTACACGAATTCTCACTGGCTGCCTGATCTGTATGTTGAGGCAACATGTCGGAGGCCGACCATTCACTTTGTGTAGGCCAACAGCTGTCTGCCGCGTTGCATTTGTTGCATTGAAGGCAGCTAATAAATGGAGGTTTGAGAGCGTCTAAGAATGTGGTTCGCCAACTGTTCTGCCTAACGAGCCTCTTCGAGCCCAAGGTAAATAGATGCGCCAACCCTCATAAATTCCACACAGAAATGCACTTTCCTCACGGGTATCTCATTCTCTGTAGTTTCCATCTCCTCTATCAATCATACACCTACCGCAAATCCAGCATTTCTATCTTATCCCTCTCATTCATCTCGTTCACCATGGCATACGATCAGGAAATGACCGCAATAGTCGCCTGACAAAACTTTTCCACGCTGTCACCACAGGCAAACAACAGCTTAGAACACTTAATGACTCCAAGAACTTTCTCAATGCCTGTACACTTCAATGCGTACAAAATTCGCCCAGTTATTGCGTCGAAATACTACTCTCTCGTGCTGGCGGCCTCAATTCTCTTAGGTCTTCTGTGCGTAATGGTCTCAACCACGATTTCATTGTGGGCTCGACATTGCCATTCATTGCAAAACTGTCCAACCAAGATGTGGCAAGTCTTAACAATGGCGAGTTCCTTGCGACTGTTGTACACGCAATTGTGTACCCTTGCAGTTTCTGGGATGCACTCCTGTTAGCACATCGGAATGGCCACATCTTGGAAGACAATGCCGAGGCGTTCGGATGGCTTTGTCTCCAAGTCGCAAAAGCCCATGCGAATGAGAATGACTTGGTCAAGCATTTTTCGGACCTCGACGTTGTAATCCAAAGCAAGGCTCTGCTCAACTCTCCAGCCCAAGAGGTTCGGAGTTTCCACCATCGCATCGAAAAAGTCTTACAGTCCCGCAGCTCCAATAAGACGAAGATTGTACAATCGGATCTTGATTCACCAGGAGGTCGACACGATAACGACTTTGCAGACTTCCGACAGATCTGCTTGCTACCTACCAATGATGAAGTGACTTCCAAAACTTCTCCTTACTTGCAGCGTTTGAATGACGTATTTCAGCAATCAAATGATTTGAATGCGCAAGACTACCTCGATTGGCTATTTCGTCTTCTCAGGAAGACATGCTAGCAGAGCTACGAGAAGACTTCCAGGCCGCTCTTAGCCCCACCACCAAGAAAAGGAAACCACTCATATTGGGGGTTGAGATACATTGGATGTGACCTGGGAACACTTACAAGAGCACTTCCCTGTGCTGTCAAAATGTCTTGTGTGGTTGGGCTTGGATTTCTCGCCAAACTGCCCCAACAAAAACGTGGGGCTTGGCTCAAGGATAATAAAAGTTTCCTGAAGCATCAATCTTTGGGTGTACTTTGCAATTCAACAGACATAGTTGCATTTGGAACACTACGTCGAGATGAAGATAATCTTTACGTAGCCCACCTGTACTCAGTATTCAAATCGATAACGAGACAGCTTTGGGTAATGCGGTGAAATACTTGAGTCAACCAGACACGAGCTCTCTCAGCTTCATTGTCATCAACACTGCTACCTTTGCATATGTGCCAATTTTACAGCAATTACAAAAATGAGAGAGCTCCTTTGAACCGCCACTTGTTTAGTCTTCGCAGTGATGACGGTGACGACGACGACCTTAATCTATCGAGTAAGCTTTCGGCATTCACTACTCGTTTGAGTAAAGCTGTACAATCAGACGAGGCAATAGCTTTGCCGTTTCAACTATCTGGAGAATCAGTGCGAGTTCGAGGAGCACAGCTTGAATCCCTATTAAATGGCTTGACCAACCCGCTAGCCCAGATTCAGGGTCCTCCAGGGACAGGAAAGTCGTTTATTGGTGCCTTGCTTGCCCGAACGATTCTTGAGTTCACAAATCACCGCATTCTCGTCTTGAGTTACACGAATCATGCTGTGGACCAATTTGTAAAGGATCTTTTGACATTGGCGTGAAAGCGGAGATAGTCGTAAGACTAGGTTCAAAAAGCTCTGATGCCACTGCTTCAACAAAAATTGAAAATTACATGAAAGACAAGTCATATGGGTTGAAGAAAGAGGAATGGAATATAATCAGTTCCATGAGGCGAGATATGGTAGATCTTGTGGGAGAACTTGAAGCTGCCAACTCTTCTCTCAAACGTCAGCAGCCAACTGCAAGCCAAATTTTGGACTACTTGGAGTTTTCAGAAAATCATAGTCATTTTTGGGACGCTTTTCAGGTGCCTCAAGTGGATGACGGGTTCGTGACAGTGACTAGAGATCAAAAAGAGGTGACTTCAGAACATCTTTACAATATTTGGCTGGCCGAGAAAATACCCCGGCATTTCAAGAACTGGTCAATCGTATGGCGCCGGATTGTCAACTCGTGTGGGAAATACCATTCGCAGCACGACATCAATTTCATGCTACTTGGATAGATTCCGTACGTAAAGAGCAGATAGCTGCGTTTGTCGAGTATGCTGCACAGCACAACAATCTTCAACGTCGAATCAGTAGCATTTTTGACGAACCCAAGAGACGAGTGCTTCGCGACAAAAGAGTCATTGCATGCACAACAACTGGAGCGGCCATGCACAAGTCGATTATTGATAGCACCAACCCAGATGTCGTCATAGTCGAGGAAGCTGGAGAAATTCTCGAAGCACATGTCGTAACTGCTCTGGGACCTCTAACGAAGCAACTCATTCTGATAGGCGACCACAAACAACTCCCCCAAAGGTGAACAATTACGCTCTTTCTAAGGAGAAAGGCGACGGATATGATTTGAATGTTTCGCTTTTTGAAAGACTTATTCGGCATGGAAATCTGTATTCAACCTTGCGCCAACAACATCGCAGTCATCCTGATATTTCTTCTTTTGCTCGAATGCTTGCGTATGAGAATCTTGAGGACATGCCGTCGACGCGCAGTCGAGAATCCATTCGTGGGCTTGAAAGTCGAGTGGTTTTCGTTCATCATGAACATGCCGAGGAGAGTCTCGCTGGGACTCAGGAAAAACGAGACGCTATGATGAAGGAGAGCAAGAAAAACCTCTTCGAGGCTAAGATGGTTTTGAAGTTGGTCAAGTATCTAGGACAGCAAGGCTATAAAACTGACAATATAGTTATTCTGACGCCTTATTTGGGGCAGCTGTCGCTCCTCAGAGAAATCCTCCGACAGGAAAATGATCCGTATCTGAACGATTTGGACTCTCATGAATTGATGAAAGCTGGTTTGATGACTGAGGCAGCCTCTAAGCTAAACAAAAAGCCCATTCGTTTGTCAACAATTGGTAATGCAACCTACAGAACACATATATAATGCGTACTGACTCTGCCAGACAATTACCAGGGAGAGGAAAGTGACATTGTCATTGCCTCTTTGACTCGAAGCAACAGCCGAGGCGACGTCGGTTTCCTCTCTGCTCGTGAACGCCTCGTCGTTCTAATGTCACGAGCTAGGAACGGAATCATCCTATTTGGAAATATGCACACTTTTCTCAAAAGCAAGAAGGGAAAGAAGTTTGGGAGCTCTATTTCCAATCCCTGAAAGAAAAGGGTTTCTTGTTTGATGGGGTACCTGTCTATTGTGAACAGCATCCAGACCGGCATGTTCTGTTGAAGACCCCTGAAGACTTTGACCTGCACTGTCCCGATGGTGGTTGTGCCGAGCAATGGTAAGCCATTCCTATGTCAAAAAGCTAGTCATTGACTCATCATCCAGCGATAACACTCTAAAATGTGGCCACAAATGTAAACGTCGATGCCACCGTCTGCAAGACCATACCAAGGTAGGGTGCACAAAGATACTGTCGCGAAGGTGCAGTCGTGGCCATGACGAGAAGATACGTTGTGGCCAGGAGGCCCAAGGATGCAAGCTGTGTAAGAAAGAAGACGAGGAAACCAGACGAAGATTGAAGCGCGATATTGAGCTGGAAAGAAAAAGACAAGAAGCCGAAGACAAGTATCGAAAGCAACGCCAAGAGATTGAAGACGAAATGGATCTTCTCCAACGCCAAATGAAATACGAGCAGGAGGAGCAAGATCAGATGAAAGAGATCAAGCAAAAACAAGAAACCCTTAAAAGCTTAAAGCAAGCAAAGCTGCAAGCCGAAAAGACGAAGCAACAACGTGCAAAGGCTCCCGCAGTGGCAAACGCAGTGCCAGTATTTGATATTGGGTCAAGTGATGCCGCGTCAGAGTGGCAATACTTCAAAAACAACGAAGGCGCCACAAACGAGGCCCTTGACGAGCTGATGGGGATGATTGGGCTCGAGTCCGTGAAGAAGGAGTTCTTGTCAATTAAGACAAGTGTTGATACAAAGTTGAGGCAAGGCGTTTCACTTTCCAAGGAGAGGTTCAGTTGTTCTCTTCTTGGAAATCCTGGAACTGGTAAGCTAGGAAAAACCTCTCGCTTGTAAGTTGGTGGTGCTAATTATTCACAGGCAAGACAACCGTCGCACGAATTTGGGCAAAATTTCTTGTCATCGTCGGTGCTATTCCAGGACAAGCCTTTAAAGAAACCACTGGATCAAAGTTAGCAAGTGATGGCGTCAAAGGTTGCGAATCCCTTCTTGAAGGCATTAAGAATGAAGGCGGCGGTGTTTTGTTCATTGACGAAGCGTATCAACTTTCATCAGGCAATAGTCCTGGAGGAAAGGCTGTGCTAGACTTCCTCCTCGCCGAAGTCGAAAACCTTCGCGGTAAGATTACCTTTGTTCTCGCGGGATACAGCAAGCAGATGGAATCCTTCTTTGCACATAATCCTGGCTTTCCCAGCCGATTCCCTATTGAAATGAAGTTTGAAGACTACGATGATAAGCAGCTCCTCAACATCTTCAGGTTGCAGCTCCACAACCAGTTTAAGGGACGAATGGGTGTTGAAAATGGCTCTGACGGCTTATATGCACGTATTGCTACGCGGCGCATTGGCTACTCCCGTGGAAAAGAAGGCTTTGGCAATGCCCGTGCTGTTGAAAACTGTCTCAGCAATATTTTGAAGCGGCAGGCAGATAGGCTGGGTCGAGAGCGACGGGCCAAATTGAAACCAAACGACCTCCTCTTAACCAAAGAGGACATGATTGGACCTGAGCCATCAGGAAGCTTGCACAAAAGCAAAGGGTGGCAAGCTTTGCAATCTATGACAGGTTTGTCCGAGGTCAAACAAACAGCCAAGGTACTATTTGATACTTTAAAGACCAACTACGAAAGAGAACTCGAAGAGGAGCCGTTGATTGAACTCTCGCTTAATCGTGTATTCGTCGGCAATCCTGGAACTGGTAAGACAACTGTCGCCAAGTATTACGGACAAATTCTCGTCGACTTAGGTCTGCTGTCGAATGGCGAAGTTGTCATCAAAAATCCTTCCGATTTTGTCGGTGCTCACTTGGGTCAATCAGAAGCACAGACTAAAGGAATTCTTGCAGCCACCGTTGGGAAGGTACTTGTCATTGACGAAGCATATGGCCTCTACGGTGGGAGCGGCTCATCAGGGGAGGACCTGACACGAACATTTACAACACAGCCGTCATTGACACGATCGTGGCTGAAGTACAAAGCGTTCCTGGAGAAGACCGCTGCGTGCTACTTCTAGGATACCAGGACAAAATGGAAACCATGTTTCAAAACGTGAACCCGGGCTTGAGCCGCCGATTTCCCATGGCATCCGCATTTGTGTTTGAAGACTTCGATGATGATTCACTAATGAAAATATTCGATTTCAAACTGAAGAAGAGTGGCTTCCAAGCATCGGATGCGGGAAAACGTGTCGCTCTAGAGGTTTTAACACGTGCAAGAAACCGTCCACACTTCGGGAATGCAGGAGAGATTGATATCCTTCTCGATAGAGCCAAAATCAGCCTTCAGAAACGAGTTTTTGCAGGTCAAGCAACGTACAAGGACATTTTCCAGGCTATCGATTTTGATGCAGATTATGACCGAGTCGAACGCTCCGGTACGAATATTCGAACGCTGTTCAAAGGAGATGTTGGTAGAGAAGCTCTCATAAAGCTCCTTGAGGGCTATCAAAAGCGCGTGTACGATTGCAAACAATTAGACATGGACCCTGAAATTCCATTTAACTTCCTGTTTCGGGGCCCCTGGAACTGGTAAGACGTCTACGGCAAGGAAGATTGGCCAGGTCTATTATGACATGGGCTTCTTGTCCACTCCCCAAGTTGAGGAGTGTTCTGCCACGCAACTCATTGGGGAGTATGTTGGTCAGACTGGTCCAAAGGTTCAGCGTCTAGTTGAAAAGTCACTAGGAAGAGTTCTCTTTATTGACGAAGCGTACAGGCTGAGTGAAGGTCATTTCGCAAAAGAGGCATTGGATGAATTGGTGGATCTAACAACAAAGCCCAAGTTCCAAAACAAGCTTATAATAATTTTGGCTGGCTACGTTCAAGACATCAACCAACTCATCTCCAGGAATCCGGGCATGACGAGTCGCTTCCCAGAGGTTGTGGATTTTGCACCGCTTGAACCAACTGCATGTTTCAAGCTCATCACCAAGCTTCTGGAGGAGAAAAGGAACATCTCGAGTCGAAAGGGAAGACTCTCGACATCACATGTCTTTCGAAAGCTCGTTCTGTGTTTCGATCCAATGTGGAGATGAAGCTAGAGAGCTTGTCCAAGCAGGAAGGCTGGGCAAGTGCTCGAGATATCCAAACTATTGTGAAGTCCATATTTCGTGGGCTTAATCTTAATCCCACGAATATAAGTGTTTCAGAGATCGATGTCGTACGAAACATTGATTCGATGTACGTGGAAAGAGATGAGAGGATGCGAAATAAACTGGCAAATGCCCCAATGGTCCAAAACTCAGGCTTGATGCAAGACTCTGTCAATAAAGCTCCAGCGGCAAGCAACACGTCAGCCAATACTGCCGCTACAGCTGAAGAAAGTATAGATGAAGAAGAGGAAGAGGAAGACGTAGAAGCAACGGTAAAACCATCAAGTCGACTTGGTATCCGTGATGCAGGTGTAAGTGACGAAGTATGGGAGCAACTCCAACGCGATGCTGCAGAAGAAGACAGGAAAGAAAAGGAGTTGCAAGAGTTAAAACGAAAAGAAAAGACTGCCAGCGAGGCACAGCGGAAGATTCTGGTTCGACAGATTCTAGAAGAGGAGGAAAGGAGGAAGCAGGAAGAAGCAAGGAAGAAAAAGCTGATGGAGATGGGTCTATGTCCTATGGGCTTCAATTGGATCAAGGAGAGCACTGGTGGTTATCGATGTGGCGGTGGCTCACATTGGATATCAGATGGTGATGTAGGAACGCTCTAGGCTCCAGCGTGTTTTTGGATGTTTGTAACTAATTTTGAAAGATATAATATAAGTGATAGTAACCAATTTCCTCTCAAAGGTCTATCAAGTACCATAGAGCTAAGTTGATTACCAAGTATTTGCAATTTGGACCATTTATACCTTCCAATCTCAAGACAACACAAACAGGTCCTTATCAAGTCGAATACACTCCTACATATGCCTCGGTCTCCCCAAGTCGTAAGTGGTTCAAAGAAGGCTACCTCTTCTCTCTTTTGTTCCTTCAGCACAGCAATAGTAGTAGAGTTTATGATCCTATCACTGTCCCCAGAAGAGGTCAATGAATAGGCGCGTCCTGTTACTACTTCATCATCCTTCTTTACTTACCGCCTGCAGCCCAGTTGTTCACAATGCTCCTTAGAATGCGAGTATAATGAATGTTAATTTCTACACTAACGTGTGAGCACATGTAACGAATGTATAGGTGAGTACATGTAACGAGCGTATCCACGACTACATCGCGTGTCGAACAGTGGTTGATCACTCAGAGCCACTCCAATCTTCTCCTCTTCAGTGATGGTTCAGCACCAAACATCACAGCACTCTTCCACCGAGCCTTCGTCCCTACCGTGGTTGAGCACCTAGTCTAGCACCCTTTCACTCTTCCAAGCCCTAGGGGCTCCTTGTGGCGTCTGTTGCCTAAGCGCCTAGGCACTGTAGGAGATCACACATCTAGCGGGGTCGAAATGGTGGCCCAACTCAGTAGTATGGGTCTCGAGATTGTAGCACGTCTTGGACTTGAAATAGTCCCCACCATAAGCCCATGTATCATACAGATAGTTTGTCGCGCAATCGGCAGACCCGTAAAGGCGATTCTCTGTCCCCGGCCACCATATCCATTCTCCCTATAGGATATGAACGGGCGGAGGTTCGAGTTCTGACTGTTGTCTACGACATTGGTGTCGTAATGCTCGCCTGTGCAGTCCCGTCCAGTGAAGGCCGTTATTCTAGCCGAGAGGCCGCCCTGGATGAAGGCAGCAGAGGCAAGAACAAGAGTTGTTGAGAAACGCATTTTGGAGGTTATGGTATAGATTGTGGGAACTGTAAAATTCTGATTTGAGAGATGGTTTATGAATGAAGAGTGTGATGATTCAGGATGCATTTCAAAATTGAAGTGAATCTTGGTCCTTTATATAGAAGAATTTAACCAACAGAGACCAAGTCTTGTGGCTCCTCTCAACACAAGTAGTCTTACTTTCACTCACTGGCGCTCTGCATACACAATTGAATCATTGTGGATGCCGGTGATCGTCTCTGCGTATTCTTACGGCCAGCGTATTTAAGAAACCGCTGAGACCCACTACACTCCCAAATATTCGAGTCTGGATTATTTCTCGCGATGTCATAAGGATTCATCCTTTGTTTGCCATTTTGTTATCAGATAAAATTTGGGGAGTTGTGTCATGTCAAGAGTCGCAAGTAAGGAGTAACAAAACGCCTATCATAAGTTGTGTCGACCTTTGATGTTCCTCGTCTCTGAGATTCAGCACGGTTTGTAATATGAATTTCACGTTCTTCTGACTTATATCCCCACACATGGCTTTAGCCTCAGGTGAAATATGATCACATAATGTCTTTCCTACGTCCCTCTGGCGTACTCGCTAAAAGCTGACTGCATTCAATTGGATGTGTCAGACGGCACATCTTGCATGCTGATCTATAGCAAGCTAATGGTCATCAAGTCGCGTAAGATAGTTTACCTTTCTGAGGCTTAAACCTCGGTGTTCAAATGGTCCTTGGCAATATTTATCTGGAGCTAACGCCTCTGAGGTGCGTCAGCACCAGCATACCAGGACTTGGCATGTCGCAAGCCTCGTATTATGCTATAGTGTTTATAGGAACTCCTTGGATTATAAAGCTTCGTCAACGGGCGTAGTTTAATATTCACCAATGACATATCATCTCCAAATACTTGCTAAATGCCTCACTAAATGATAGACCAAGCAAGAACGATGTCCCGGTAATGACGAGTAATTAAAAGACGTTAGGATCAACCCAAGAGACTTTGAATCAAGTGGCCCGGTGCTACCGATGGCGGAAGCTTGAAACTACGCAAATTCAATAAAAAGATGTTTACCCCTTATCCATTTCATCTATGCCTTCCAAGCGAGCGCGGATTGTCACATAAGCCGGGCTTGATGAGAAACTTTGCCGTTTGCGTCCTCATCGCATTAATATTTCATGAGAGAAGGCCCTTACACTCCAAATTCAAACATCGTGACAAGATGCACAGTAGTCTGTCAGGCTTAAAAAGTCATCACATTGATGTTGATAAGGCGACAGAGTGTTAGTCTCACGATGATAATTATACCGATGCGCCGAGACAAATACCTTGCCTATAGAACTAAAAAGAAAATTAAATCATCTTACTAGACCTATATGTAATTTCCTTCCAAAACTCTTTGTTCAGCAAGTTAGATTTACCACGCGTTTGGCTTGCTTCTACGATTCACTAAGTGTGGTAAAGTATATAGCAAGATAGCAATGCTGGACCTTAGTAAATGAGATGTTTGCTGCGCCCCTTGTTCCATAGTTCAACACCTCCTCCTTTCTTCATTCATAATTGCATGAATTAAACGCCAGCCTCGCAGCGGCAGCGAATACGGCAATACCACTTTTTACGACATGCCATTTTCGTTGCAGCCGAGACCCGAGCTTCTCCGGGTGTTTTGACGACGACAGATATCGTCGACGTTTTAGAGACCGGGGCCGTGCCTGGAGTTCTGATATGCAGTGTGGTCATACTATCTATCAGGAAATCCACATGCGAATCGGTTGTAGAAGTTTTTCTCTCGAGTTCAGTGGTGAAACAGGTGTAGACCGTGGAGGAGTTGAGCGGCTTGACCTGAACATGTGTTTTAGAAAATATTAACCACGAAGGTAGACTCACTTACCCTGGGGTTGTTTGGGAGCGAGGCGTTCCTGGAGCTGGACTCCAGGTGTAAGACGACGGATAAGAAGGCGGGGATGAGCCTCCAAGCTCTGCACGGCCCGCGGTAGAGTCTGCCTCGTCGTCTTCTTCAATGTCTTCTTTGAACCCACATGTCTTTGTTCCACACGAGTACCAAGGGATTACACCTGAACTTGTCCCAACATCTCGGCGGCTTGCAAGTCCGCAGTCGCAAGGAGGATTACCTGGTTTTATTCCTATATTGTCGTTCCAAGTTACGAACTTCCTCGAGTGTCCCCGTTGGCAGTAGTAGTACGGACGGCCACTATTGGGACCAAGACTTGAGGGCTTTACTGTCGCAGACAATGCCGGCTGCCCACAAACAGGACATGCTGGAGGTGTCGGAAGCGGGAATCTGCCACTCATAATAACAGGGATTATGGATGATCTTTGAACGATTCCAAACAATAATTTGTGCAAGACTTAACGAAGAAACGAAATGGTAAGAACAAGGCATGATATGGTTTTTAATGGGATCATTAACACTCACATATCTCTGCGCAAGAGCTGAAAGCAGGGCACAAGCCTCATGGTGGATACAACCTCATAGGGAGCCTTGTTGCCGGTTCCCCTGCTTTGCCGGCAGATCCTTCAGTCCGGGGCTGATGGCCGCATGATAACAAGACCCTCTACCGGAGGGCTTACGGTGAGATAGCCTGTGGCTGTCAATGTTACAGGTTGTACACCGCCATGGCGCTGAGGTGCCCATTTCGTTGGAAGATTTGAGCAAGGCCAGCCATGGCGCAGCGGTCGACAATCAGGCTCACGTCAAATAGCATAGACGGCTTTAGCGCCGTATGCCTCGTCTGCATTCAATCTGTGCTTCTTAAACAAGAAACACTTGCCCTTCGCAGTATTGATGCTGCAGACCTAAAACAAAAGCGTTCTCTATTAACTAATGAAGACTAGCCGCAAGCCTCAGCTGGCAATCGGCGCGTAGGTACAACGGCAAGCTCATGCAGTCGTCCCGCATTATGTCATTGCTGAAGACCTGAGTTGACACAGCCTCAGCCTGAGATTCCCTTGATTTTTCCAGCTCCTAATCATGGCAGTAAGAACGCCGGTTGTGTCAAATGAAACCTTGGCTTTTGCCAGATGTAAAGCGTTCAGTTTACTTACTGGATAAATTTTTCTTTTGATCCAGATAATGTTGCATCATAAGAGGTGTTGCTGAAGAGAATATATGAAGCATTCTTACCATGGTAGGAGTAAAACTTTATACTGGGAAAGTTGTGTTTGAATAGACTCTTCGCACAGACTATAAGATTTGTGCTATGGCTACTAGACATATTCACAAAAGCACATGTTCGGTAATCGACTCGGTCATCTTCAATTGCCAGGCCGAACAGTCCTTACGCTAGGGTCGCAGCACTAGACACAGATATATGCTAGGTGACCTTCTTGAAGTTACTGAGAATAATATGGAAAGGCTTAAATTATACGGTCGTTGACACTCTGCCAGGCTTGTAGGAAGCCAGCTGTTTGGATCAAGTCAAGTGGGGACCAGATGCTTGTTTACTCTGTTTCCTGGGGCAGTATAGAACGGTTGTTCAATCCTTATAATATCACTGGATAATATTGAAGTAAATATTAGATGCAATGAAGCAAAGCCTGTTGATGTGGTCATGTTTGAAGTCAACGGAATACTTAGCTCGAAGTATCCGGACGGAGCATGTTACCCCACACACTCAGGCTTGGCTGGGCTATTATTGAGTCTGTCGTATGCACTGGATATGTTAAGCTTATAAAATTGTTGCGTTGATGTATGCGTAGCAAAAGGGCGGCGAAATCATGGATATAGTCTAAAGCTGAGTAAGACGAGAGCTGCTGGCATGTTTAGCCCAAATCGTGTTTGATACCACTCCATCCTGCGTAACATGACGGCTCCAGGAAAGCCTACTTGAGGAAGAACATCTGCTGGGTTTCCGATGAAATATTATAGCCTTCAGTCTCCCGCCGAGAACGCTAAGTTGAAATAACGTCATATAATTTTTTTTTTTTTTTTTTTTTTTTGGGCAGGATACAGTGTCGGGTAACTAACGCTGGCAGATATTGATCATTGAAAGGGCTTCCGAACTCATGTGGGACACTTCATAACCAAAGGGAGATCACCAGGCAATAATGACAAGACCAAAAGTACCGCACTCACCACGGAAATTTCTTGTCTCGTGAGGCTATGTCGACATCTTATGAGAGTAAAGTGACTGCGTGGCTAGGCACGGCGAGATGCTGCTGGTATGGCGAAGCCATCTCTGACAGTTACTGGTTCACCTGACCAATCCCCTGGGCTATAGATATGATTCTGCATTTAGCAATTATGGCTGGCCATTTCAAGATCGCTCTCATATACCAAGGGCTAAAGATCATGCAAGACTAGAAGTGGATGAGATCGGGTGTGTGGGATGCAAATAACTAGGAGAATATGCTTCCGAATAATGCAGAGGAATGGTTCACATACCCGGTTCGAAAATAGGGGATCCAGTGCCAGGCAATCTCCGATCGTTAGTTTTCAAAAGCCCGTTTCAAGGCGAGGGCGAGGGCGTAGGCCGATGTTCCTTTTCGCCCGCTCAAAGATGGAGCGAACCGGGCTAATTGATGCCGAACATGGGTTTCAAGATCGGGCTAAAGGACGCACAAATTACATGAGGTACAGCAGATTTTTGCCTACCGTGCCCCTTAGAAGACTTATCAGCCATTGCCCATCAGGTTTCTAAAATCTGAATATTCCCTCAACCAGAGGAAGAGGAATACCCTAAAGTTGGTTGCCGGCTGTTTCACCAGCGGGGTGCTCCATTGTGGGGATTTTCAACACGCTATACAACCTGCAGAACGTAGCTGCAGCCGTTAGAGTAAGTATATCAATGGAGTCTGTGATTGAGAGCTATGCCGGTGGGTTCGGTGAGAAACATGGCATCCACTCCATACCATCCGCCATCCATGTCTGAAGTTCGGTGTAATCCTGGGGTTATTCAAGGTCAGCAATGGTTCATTTCCATGAAACTAACGTGCATGAAAAGAGGCTCTTGAGCTAAGCCAACCAGTGCCTAGACTTCATCTAGTTGAAGCACTTGAACCTACTTGGAATCATCAGGCATTTATGGTATACGCGTATCACTACTGCCAACACTTACCATACACACATGGATATTAGATATTGCCGAGACTTGTAAAGCGCCCAAAGATTCATTGTGTTTGATCCTAGAGGTACAAAACAACAGAAAGTATTGCCAAACATATCAGCATATCAATCACTAGATTTTTGCGTACCACCACCAGATACCGATGGTTGAGGCATTGATCCAAGGAAAGGGCAGCTCTGACCAATTCCAAGTAATCCCCATAAAATGTACGGCTTAAGGATGCAATGGGTGAACATTGTTTTCAGCACAAAATTATCTGGACCGAGCATCAGCATAAGTTGTAGTTGAGTATGGATTCTCATCTGAAACCCAATACGGGCGGCAAGATGCAGGAACACATGAGAGTGGCAGCTGTTCGTTGTTAAGATAGGGAGGACCCCGCGCTGGCCAGGGTTCCCTTGCAAGCGTGTTTCAGAATAGCGCGATGTCTTACCTGTCAGTCGTTTGTCGACGGGAAGGTTCCTGAATTGAGGAACATATCCTGCTTGCCCCTTTGCCTGAAGGCAAGCTGATGTGCAACGCTGCAGGGAATTGGTCGTGGTAGCTGAATATGGTAGTTTAATTGTCGGACAGCGCTCTCTTTCACTAAAACATGGTGGCTAGGACTTGTGGACCATGAGTAGTTCAGGGCGCTATGTATATCATCTCACCCCAACGCTAGAGAGTTTTCTTTTCTTTCCTCCAGGCACCTCGAGTTCAACTCCAACTACGCCGGTCGTTCGTTTGCGGTTGTTATAGTTGTTTCTTTCATTTCATTCCTTTGCTTCAAAGCTGTCACTCCTTTGCAACTGCATCAAACCTATCAAGATGCGTTCCACTCTCTTCCTAGCTGGCGCCGGCATCGCCAGCGCTTACACTATCACCACTGCTGGCCGCTTCATGGAGAAGAACATTGACCCAATTGTTATTCCTGGAAAATACGAGAGTCATCTTCACACGTTCTTCGGAAGTGACAGCGTGTCTGCCAACACGACTACTTCCAAGGAACTTCAAGAAGGCTGTTCCACGGCCGAGAACCCTAACGATTTCTCATCGTACTGTACGACAATCTTGTTGCATTGAACCCCATAGCCAAATATTGACTTTGACATATAGGGGTCCCCACACTTGTGTTGAAGAAGGACGACGGCACTGTTGAGAACATCCCAATCTTCCGTTTCAGTGCATACTATGTCAGCATCGAGAATGCCGAGATTGCTATCCCTCAGAACTTCAGAAACGTCGTCGGCAATGCATCCGCTACTACCCAAGACGGCGTACCTGAGCTTGCTGGACACTCGTGGTTCTGCGAGGGTGCAGACTCTGGCGAGAAGGATCCGGCTGCGTTCCCTACGAAAACATGCCCTACCCACCTGCAGACACTGCTCCTCTTCCACGATTGCGTCAACCCTGACACACTCGAATCGGATTATTCTGGCACACAGCATTGGACCAGCTTTGGCGTGCCTGCCAACCGCTGCCCAGCGAACATGAAGCGTATTCCACAACTGCGATTTAGCATTCGTTACGATTTGCGCAAGATCCTCCCCGATGGCTGGGAAGGCCCTCCTCCTTTTGAACTAGCTTGTGGACCTTCATACTGCTTCCACGGTGATTTCATCAATGGATGGTTGCCTGAAGCCGCGGAGAACATGCTGAAGGCCAACTCCAAGCGAGACTTTGCTGGTGTTGATGGACCCAACGGTGCATACAACGCTGGCTCCATCTGCGGTGCCGAGAACGCTCACGACCAAAGCCCTAACGAGGGAACTTCTGACTTCACTGAAGCCAGGAAGATTGTAGAGGATGTCAACGCCGCAAAGTCTGAGGCTGTTCCGACCGAGACCAAGGAGAACGTCAAGGAAGAGGATGACGAGTTCGAAACCGTTGAAACCTGCACTGTCACTCGTCGCCGCAAGTTTCGTCGTCGCAACTAGATGCTAGGTTACCAAGACTCTCAGGTTACCTTCTTTGTATATACTTAGATATTTCTAGCCCAGCTTGGGAGCATCAACTGGGTTGTTATGCAGGCAAGTTAAGCGGACCAACACCCAAGGTTAATCATGAAATTATTCATGTCTCACGTTGGTCACGTTAGTGATTTTGCAAAAACCGTACTCCCGTCCCGTCATATTTAAAAGGCCAGACAACACACAAAGAATTGCTAGTTACTCAGGTTTACGCGCCGCAACGCCCATTTTTACCAACCGGCAGAATGAAATCTTTGGACGTGCTCGTGTTACGTGGCAAATCAAATACTGAAAAAAGACTTGTTGGGTTGATTGTAACAATTCTCGTGGAAACCCCTAGCCTTGACATCAATAGTTTCTTATCTTGTTGTCATCTGATTTCTCGATGATAATCTCATGTTAAGCCTACGACAACTCCTTCAGGTGTCGTACTGGAACTTTTATCTCCGGCTGAACATTTAGAAACTGGACTTACTCTTGCAACTGACAGACGCAAATTTGGCAGATTCGATGACAGGCCAAGTTAATCTAAACCCATGGCTTACAAACAGTTCCTAGTTAAACCAAGGATCTGTTTCCGTCAGAAACATGTCTGTAGCCGGAGACCACATGTAGCTTGATCAATTACTTATTGTGAGTGTAGGAACAGCCACCATATTACTGTAGTCCCATCGTTGCTGCCAACTTGCCAAGCCAGTATTATCACAAAACTGACTAAGCTAGGTTGTGAAATGGAGTTCACCTGGAAGTTTCAGGGGTTCAGGGAAATGAGGAATCAAGAATCTGCTATCCTATCACTCCTCTTCTTTTAATTCCCCAAGTGGCCTACTAAAACCTAGAGCTGGGTAGCCTTAATCAGAGTTATTCGGCCACTGCTTAAGTCTCTTTTAGCAAGCTTCATCCGCGCTGTGTCCACTGGCCTGCATATAGCGCGCATTACGCCAACAGACACGACGCAATCCGCCTACGAGCTCGCAACCACCAAACTAATCGGCCCTTCATGTCAACACCAAGCCACACTAACTCGCAAGGGACGCCAGAATCAAGCGGATCGGATTTTTATGAACTCTCAGCCGAACGACAAATTCAGTGGTTACTGAATTCGGAGCCAGATGCTAAATGGGGCTGGGTCGTCTTTAGATGTACCTACAAGCCAGAACTAGACAAAGAGTGGGAAACCTTCAAGCTTCGAATAAAATCCAGGTTTCTAGAGAATCTCCATGAATCCGATGCTCCAGATATCGCTGAAAAGCTTGAAATGGTCTTCATCGAAGATCCGGAGCTTGAGGGCGCCTCTATGGAAGACCTAAAGCAGAGGTTTAGGGCATGGGCACGTACCGAGAACCCAAACATCAATCCTACGCATTGGTTTTGCGGCTCTCGGTACACATATTTTCTGTACATTGACGAGGATGCATTGGTGAGCAACTTGTGGGGTTATGCGGCCATGTCCACATTGTCCTGGGCTGGAAAGATCCGCTCCCCTGAGGAAGCCGTAGATTCTTATGGTTATCCACAGGACAACGAAGACCACTTGAAGCTCGAAGCGCTGAAACTTAATCGCGAGCTTTACAGTGAGTTGGACCATGATGAGATGTGGTATTTGTATTTTTAGCTGCTACACGTTCAGTACACTCGATATCTTTTGGTCAACATCCGACTTGGGCAAATATTGGCAAGTTTATGTTTAGACTATGTAAATATGCAAAGCAAATTGGTATCTTTATCCTTTCCCTATACATCCACTGTGCAGCTTCCAAACCGCCATGTTTGACACTATTAATCTTCCAAAACAACCTCCGCTGCGACTCTAATTTTGCCAATTGAACCGACTTTGTCTCAGCATGGTTATGAGACCACTTGGAAGCATGCCCTGTTCAATCACATTCAGAGAACCAAACCTCGCAATCATTTCCTTCGCATATAGTTGAACAACCCATATTTCATAGCTGCTCCAAGATTGCAACTCTTTAGTCTACCCATCGTGCTCGGAAAGGACTTTCGCCTCGCCAGTCAGAGTGACGTTTCGTGCCATAGGAGACTCCAGTAAGCGATTGAATATGCGGTCTAGATTTATACTGGTGATCTCGCTGTTCTTTGAATACTCTTCGAAGCTCATGAATTTTTCACCTCGGAGGTCTTCCCATTCTTCCTTAGACGAACGCAAGTGCGCGGGTAGTGGTTTCTTGCGAAGCAGCACATCGTCGTTCGAGACTGTTGAACCCTCAGCATCAGATGATGCATCACCATCCTCAAAAGCCTCCCTTTGGATCTCGTACTCGGATCTATCGGCAGCCCAGAACTCGTTCATGAGGTCTTCCGGCTCCTTAACACTATTATCACGGATCAAGTATAGGTCAATAAGTGGGTTCTGAAGCCCCAGCCCTCCCATTGCGGTCGGGTAATAGATGAACCCATCTGGAATGTTTTCTACCCCAAGTCGCTTTTCAATCATATGTTTCAAATGCTGGCCGACACTCCTTCTGATGATTGGAAGACCTCGGATTGAATATGCTTGAATGTCTTCAAAATGGCATCGACATGCGGACGGCCAAAGCAGGCGGCTACTTTACCACAGTTGTTGCGAAAATACCGAGCCCCGTATAGGTTCCAAGCTTGGATGAAGTCGAACACACTGGTGCAGGCCTTGAGCTGCAGGTCAAGCTCCTTGATATGCTCGTCAACCTTCTGTTGGTCAATCAAAAATCGGCCTGAGGTAGAATCAAGCTTCAGGAAACCCCAAACTATGTTACCGTCAGGAGATTTGGAGCGCGACTGGCAGGTTCAGTTGATCCTTTCTTTGGAACACGGCAAGATCCAGTCTTTTCCTCGTTGAATTCCAAACCCATAACATTAGCGAACTCAGTCAGAGCGCTCCAACCTCGAGTACAGGTTTCATCGTCTCCCCAGAGCCAAAGGTCGTCGTGAAGTCGATACAGGCGAGCGCCGTTGGCCTTCTGGTTAACTGCAAAGTCGGAGCAGAATAGCAAAGCTTCGCCAAAGAACGTAGACAGAGGAGTACCGATTGGGGTTCCGCGTTTTCTAACCTGTGGTGTAGATCCTTGAGTTGAGTCCTCAAATACAAACGGAGCCTCAAGAACTTTCTTGAAGAAAGTAATCCATTCTTCCTCAAGCCCGAAATATTCCAGAACAGCAAAAGGGAGCTATGAGGCATCGAGGGTCCGAACCACTTGAAATCTGAGCGGACCACGGTTGTGTCTCTACCCATATTTTTGCGCAGGATGATGTGAGTTTGAACTCGATGGATGAGTTCTTGGACCACAATAAGAGGGCTGGAACGTGTGTCGGTTTTCTCTGGCTCGGAGGTAGCATCACCATATGATCCACGATGTTCAAATAAATCCTGGGGTAATTGGTCCAGAAAGATAGTATTCTTCCAATGTCTTTCCGCGTTCGAGCTGACATTTCCCAGGGCCAAACGTTTATAGGCTTCGCTGCTAAGGAAATATCGACGACGCCGGAGGGTCTGTTTCGACAACTTCTGGGTCGACGACTTCCACACGCCTCGCATCGTCGTGAACGAGACGAGTAAACCCTCAGACGGACTCCCCATTGAAGTCCTATCCAGTGCAGAAAAATGGTCTGCAGCAGGTCTTCATCCGGGTAGAAGCGATAGCGGCCATTGAGCTGCCGGCGCTGTTCAATCTTGATTACACCGTCCCAGCTGAATGAGGCACGAGTTTTCAGTCGCATATTCAACACATCGGCTATTTCTTTGAGCACAGCCTTGTTTCCAAGAAACTCATTCAGCGCAGCTCGTTTGGTGTCAGTGATGATGTCGCTCTTGAGGATACCTTTGATGCATCCTTCGACTTTGTCATCTGAGAAGCGTGCCGTTTCATCAAATCTCTCCTGGAAATATTTCACATTCTTTCTCAGGGTTTCCAATTCAATAGCAACCTCTTTCGAAGGGCTATTAGCGAATAGGTCGTCGAGGTATTTTTAATCGCAGAGGCATCGGTTTCCTTAGCAGCGAAAACGTATTCCTCCCACTGAGCACGTTGCTTGTGCATCTCTTCACGGCCCAGTTTGACGAGGTCGGGATCTGAGTCGGCCTTTTTCAAAGCCGAAGAAGAGACCCATTCCTGTACCAGCTTCCCATACAAGTCTGCAAACTCGTACTTGGCAGACTGTGCATTGAGCTGTTTGAAGATCGTGTCTTCGTAATCCGCCAGGTACCCTTCGGAAACCGCAGGATCGAATTCTGCCTGATCTGCGTACCGCCGCAGATTTTCCAGAGGGAAAATTGGGTTGTCGGCTAACCGCTTCATGGTTGGGAGCTTCTCAGCTCCGTCGAGAAGCAGATGAACCCTCTTGGCGCGAGACTGCTCATCCTTGGCCTTGTCCAGCAACGTGCGTTTGGCGGTTTCGTAAGCCTCCCTCTGGGTTGCCAATTGAGCGAGCTTCAAGTCGGTCACGGCGTGAAGCGTTGCTGTCAGGACCTCAGAGGACGCCATGTTGCTGAACAGACCGAAGTTATGGGGTTGATTGATGGTTTGATGTGGTGATGATGGTGCCTGTCCTTGTTTTGGGATAGCTCTCCATTTAAATAGTTTGGCTAAGTGGCCTGAGCTCCATTTAAAGCAGCAAACCCCATGAGGCTGAGTCACCGGTGAGCCGATTTGAGCCTCTGGGTCTCAATATTGTTCGGCGAGCTCGATGCAGTCAAGCTACGAGGCATCGACAAACTGCTGCCTAGAAACAATTTGGTGAAGATTTTGCAAATTATTACGCAGCTATTCTCGTCTTAGGAGATTTGTTCAATCCGACGGTGTCGTTTTAGCCTGTATTCCGTAGAACTCCACATCATGACGATCCACCAAGATCCCACCACAGCTAAAGAGCCCATTCATAGCTCCATTAAAGAATCAGGACTTAGAACCCGTGTTATTTTGCCTAGAATTTGCATTCCGAAATGAATTGTCAACTCTCTATTCCATGTCCGCCACACTCACAACCTGGTTGGTCTCATCACACAAAGCCCATACAGAATCCCTCATCCAACCAATTCTTCACCGCTTGGCTCGTCTCTACTATCCATGGGTGTTGGGAAGATTCTAATCTGACATATTGGTAAACTTACTACAGCTTCTCCTTGGTGCGTTTCCTCGGCGTGTATAGCTCGATTTCCAACCCCTTGACATCCCCACTCTTCAGCACCCTTCGCAAGATCTTACCGCTTGGGGACTTTGGTATCTGGTTCACAAACACGATGCCGCCTATGAGCCACTTGAACTTGGCTGTCTTTTCTTCGACCAACTTCTTTAGGCGGCCTGCCAGAGCTCTCATCTGTTCGCCATCCTCAGATGGGTTACTAGCCACAACATACGCGCGAGGCCACTCAGTTGCTTGGTTTTTGTCATATACGGCAATGACACCAGCATCAGCTACCTCTTTGCTGCTGCAGAGAACTGCTTCAAGTTCTGCTGGAGCAACCTGGAAGGCTCGAACCTTGATGAGTTCCTTGATGCGGTCGGTGATAGTAAGTCGGCCATCGTTGCTGAGCGTTCCAACATCTCCAGTCCGGAACCACCCATCGTGTGTAAGCGATTCCGTTGTGATGGACATATCAGGTGATCCGTTTATAACAGCACCATGAAACGGCAAATAACCTGTCATAAGAGATGGTGAACGTATGAAGATCTCTCCGGACTGCTCCGCTGCAGCAGGCTGAGATGGCTGACCGCTCACAGCCTGGGAACCATCAGATACCATCAACTCCACACCCCAATGAGGCTTTCCGGTGTCCTCGTGTTGGGCCATCATTTCCGTTTCGCCCAGACCCTCTGGAGACTGACGCTGCAAGCTTCTGTCAGACCGTAGCCCAGTCGCACGCGGAAGCCAAGTCTCTTGTACACCTCGACCACGACTTCATGGCTAAGTGGCGCTCCGCCCGTGACACCACCAACGACTTTGCTGAAAGCGTTTTTGCCGGTTTTGTCACGTCGAGCGTATGGCTCTACAACCGGGGATTTGGCCAGCATAACAGCGACAGGCGGTGCCATGTGGAAGTATGTAATGCCCTGTTTTGGAATGGCTGCAAGCACGGCATCTAGCTTGAATCCGGTCATCGTATAGACGGTAGACCCAGTACATATAGCCAGCATAAAGGCATTGGTGAGTCCGAAAACATGGTAGAAGGGTACGTAGCCAAGCCAGTGCTGGTTCTGCCCTTGGTAATAGTCTGCGTCGTGCCAAAGGGAGGCCACCGAGAAGTTGAGCGCATGATGGGAGAGCAAAACACCCTTTGGCTTTCCTGATGTACCCGAAGACCAAAGGATAACAGCCGTGCGAGAGCGCGAATCGAATTTGGGCCCGGATGAGGCTTGAGCTGGTGCTGATGCAAGGAGATTGCGCCAGTCAAGAGACGAAAGCTTATCCACAGGCGAAGGATAGTTTTCGTTGGCCACTTCAACCGTAAATACAGGCACTGCAGTGAAATACTGCTTATCCTCTTGGAGGCGCAGGGCTTCTTGCATTGGGCCGAGGCACGAGCTGGCCGTGATCACGGCATGTGGCCGCGCATTTTGAAGAACCCAAGAAATCTCGCTTGCGGTAAGAGATGGCGATACCAGAGTCGCTGTGAACCCAGCAGCCCATGTACCCAGCAATGAAGTCGCGAACTGCAGGCAGTTTGGCAATTGGATGAGAACTACGGGCGCGATCTCTGGGCGTGGACACGTAGGGGTAGGTGGCAGCGTCCAGACATCATCAGGCCTTAACCCAAGCCCACGAAGGCCGGCTCCAAGAGCGAGAGCATCGTTTCTCAGTGTTGAATATGTGAGCGCGCGGTCTTTTTCGGGTCAGTCTGTAGATCTTGACTTTAAATGAGGGCGTTGCGGGCTTTAACAGCCGCTAACGCGTAAGACGAGCTTACCGGACACGTGGTCGACAAAGACTCTGTGAGAGCCATGAATTGAAGGGACACGCTGCGCTTCGGGAGTATAAGCATTGACGGATTGAAATGGGTTGCTAAAGAGCCAGTCAAAGACGTTGCCGGAGGAGAAGTCCTGTGGAGTCCCAGCGACTGCCGAGGTCGTGCGGTTGGGCCCAGTCATGATCCGCTTCCCCAGACCAATGGATGGGGCAATCGAGGTGTCAAATCAAGCGTCTGCTTCAGTCAGTCAGAATTGAAGGAATGAAGCACAAACTGTTCAAGGGCCTCGCGTTCTTGGGCCGGGTCTATATTGGCGATTTAATGGGTTGCCTACTCCTGTTGGACTTGAGGTTGCATCCAGCGGGGATGATCAACCGGTCTCTCGGCTGTTGACGCCGGCATTAGATGCGACGCTACCCTGGACGGGGCTATCCTCAAAGGGGCCAGTTTGTGATGTGAATAGCCGTTCAAGCTTGGAGTCTTGAGCTCTTGCTTTTGCAAGTCCCCATTGATTGTAGACGCTATTACTCAAGGGCCACCGTTGGGCAACGCAACATCCAATTAGCTTGAACATGGCTGCATACCGTCTCGTGGGAAATACCCCAGCTCAATAGTTTCCAATTGATGATTCGCTTTCTATCGTACATGGTCGCTATGCCAGACCTGATCCCCACTCACGCCAAGCCAACAAATCCAATTCGCCCTCAGCTTCAAGCCGTCTTCTTGACAGCACCTCGGTTCAACACCAGGTAAAGTGGTAGCAGCAGGAGCGAGCCAATCAGGCTGAGAAACGTGTTTTGGAGCTGCCAGAGGTACACAATGATTTTGCCCGGCAGTGAAAAGACAAAGCTGATGCTGTCGTCGAGCGCATAGTAGTCATCCTGGCTAGCGATGTAGTACTTGGCGCGCCCTGGCCAGGTCCAGCTAATGCTGCTGACTCTCTCCTTCGGTCAGCGTGCTCCTCGCTACAGTTTCATTCGAGTTCCAGGATGTGCGCTGGACGAGTTGAAGGACGGTAACGAGCCGCACGGGCGCTCTGTGGAAAGGCACAAACCACAACGAGAATGTCTGACAAAGCGATACGTAGAGTTGATTGGTTCGCTGGTCAAAGACTGTTGAATAGTCAGTACACATTATGCGACCGCGGAAAGCACGAGGACCGACCTGCAGAATCGACGTGAATGTCGATGCGAGGGCTCAAAGTTCGGTACCATCGGTAGATGCCCAGAATGACCCAGAGTGAGTCAACTTGGCTGGCCAAAGGAATTGTTCCCTTGGAGAAGCCAGGAACACGACAGAATGGGTGAGAGAATGAAGCATCACGGAGGAAGTACGTGTTGAGCGCCGACTCTTGCTCCTGGGGGCTGCCTGTGGTCAATGACGAGATGACACTCGCAATCTCCTTGACTGGCAGCAAGTTAGCCAGTTGAACATTCAATTGAACAATGAGCGATATTACCTGGATGCTCCATTGCGAGGATAAGTGTAATGCGACTGTAATGAACAAGATGGTATACCGACAAGAGCGGAGCAGGGCAAATAATGGTTTATACTAGATTGGTGACGTGCACAAAGATTAGCGACCGGTACGCGACGGGATGAATGACCTCGGAAAGTCTTAACCACGAGATTAGATCCGAAGCGTCATTTGCTCACGTCTGCCTCGAAAATGTTTCGCTAAAGAATGGCTGGCTCTGCGTCTCATTATCATCATGGTGGAGACGAAGGAGTTCAGCAGGGCTTGCAGAAGCATGTGAAACTGACGTCACGATATCGCAACCGACTTGCGACGCCAAATCGTGATCCTGTTAGTGAGCAATGCCATTAGCATTAGCATTAGCAGATATGACGGACTACTTAGTGGGCCTGTCCCCTGCATTCCCATCCAGCTTGGAAATCCCATCTCAATTGACTTTTACTCTTCCAAACATATGATTGCGGAGAACTATCAACATGACTTCGAAATCTGAGGTCGTGAATCCCTCTTCCATCCACTGCTCTTCCTGTACCAGGTGCTGCAGTGGTTGATTTCAAGACGCTGGCTCCGAAGCCACCGAAGCCCAACGAGAAGTTGCGCAGACCCAGAATCGCAGTCATCGGAGGCGGCTTAACAGGTGTTACTGCTGCAGCGCATTGCGTCGGCCATGGCTTTGACGTGGTTCTGTTCGAGGGCGGCTCCAAAGAGCAGATTGGTGGAATCTGGAGTGTAAGTATAGCCCAGCGATATCGCCGTAACCAAATGCTAATATTAATTTCAGAGAGTCAACGACACTTCTGGCCTCCAGATTCATTCTTTGATGTACCGATTCCACCCTGCCGTTCAATGGCAGCGAGGCTATCCCGACCGCCAACAAATTGTGCAACAGATCCGGCATCTCTGGAAGATGTACGGCCTCGACGAGCGAACCAAATTTAATACAAAAGTCGAAAAGGTATACAAGGACAGCCGTGACCGATGGATCATCAACGACACGTCCAACGGTCGATTTGATGGCGTTATTGCTGCGATTGGCACTTGTGGTGAAACCAAAGTGCCGCATATCCCCGGCATGGACAAGTTCAAGGGCTCCATCTACCACTCCAGCGAGCTGACTGGGTAAGGAGCAATTTGTAATCCAAGCATTATTTTTACTGACAAGATAACAGAAAGGACGCCAAAGGCAAGAAAATCGCCATCATTGGTGGTGGTGCATCCGCCGTCGAAGCCCTCGAGTTCGCCTTTAAGGCCGGTGCAGCCAAAACATCAGTCATCTCCCGATCCGACAAATGGATCATCCCTCGAAACATGTTTGTTAATGTCTTGCTGAGTTTGAACATTTTTGGCCAGCAGACCATATTTTCCTTTATCCCCGAATTTTTCCTTCGAAAGTTCTTTTACCGTGATCTGGAGCACCTCTCGCCGTACGACAAAGGCATATTCATGGATACGCCAATGGTCAACTCCGATGTGATGGACAAACTCCGAGAAGGAAAGGCTGATTGGGTTCGCGCCGATATCCAAGGCTTCAGTGAGAATGGTGTTGTGGTCAATCGTCGTGCAAGGGGCGTTCCTAAGGGCGGCCCTGGACACGAAGAGACCATTGAAGCCGACATCGTCGTGATGGCTACTGGATTCAAGCGACCCTCGCTATCATTTCTCCCCGACGAATGCTTCAAAGAGCCCTATGGGCCGCCAAACTGGTACCTTCAAACCTTTCCTACACAACATCCTTCAATCTCTGCCATCAATTGCACGTACATCAACGCCATCGGCACGGTCGGAAACTGGCACATTGGAATCTACACACGCATTCTTCTCATGTTCCTCGTCGATCCTTTGACCCGCCCAAGACAGTTCTGGATGGAAAGATGGATCGATATGACCAAATTCCTCAAGATGACCAGCCCCACGGGTGCATTTGACTTCTTTACTTACCTGGAACTCCTGTGGTGGTTTGTGTTCTGTGTCAGCTTCAACCCATTCCGCTGGAAGTGGGCACTCTTTGTTTTCTATGGAATTGGCTTTGGTCTGCCCAACTCAATTGTAGAGATGGAGCAAAGGATCCTCAAGACAAAGAGCTACGAGGACGCTGACGAGGGTGTCAGTCTGTGAGCTACAACGCTCCGAAACAATGATCGATATGATGTGGCGTAAGAAGAAACTGGGCTATCGGATTACTAGGACTTTAAGGAGGGTCAATACAGGTTGGAATAGACGGTATTCATTTCATTTCAAGATACGGTCAGGCACTGGTATCTTTTGGTAGAAATATAACGACGAACGAATGCCACACACGCCAAATGCTTGGCTAGTTTACATGACGATTCAAGCCATGCGCTCAATGTGATATGCTTGGCATTACATTGACCAATCCATTCTCGTTGCATGTACTCGCACAATTAGCCTACATAACTGACAGTGGTTTCCTTGGTGACTTTGATGCCTCCTGGATTGCCTCTTTCTTGAGCTCCGAAGCCGTCCGAAGTAACAGCAGCAGCTGGCCCTATACGGCCAGGGTATTGATCGGATATGCTATCGAGACTATCAGAGTCCTGCTTGAGATTTGCGATGCGAATTTCCTTTGACTTTTCCCTGGACCCTTTAGTGCACCAAAGACGAGCCTCATCGTCATTCGGGTGACGACCATCACTAGGAAGATCGTCTCGACTCGGCAGTTCATAAGATTGGCTGTAAACATGTCGATTTTTACTCTGCTTGTCGGGGGCACTATTTTTGTAACCGTATCGGTTGTCGGTACGTTCTTGAGAGGATCGAAGATGAGACACAATGAGGAAGGGCAGGTAGCGCATGCAGAGCGGCTTGAGGGCTGGGACCGAAGCGCAAATAATGCCCGCGTTGACTTCGATGAAACTCCATACGAATTGCTCCGGAAGCTCCCACGTGTAGTCGGGTGAGGCGAGCAGAGGGGGCATGATGACGGTTCGCTTAATGGCTGCAGCGATGACACTACACACATAGTTAGCTCTGTTTCGTCCTAGTAATGCGGTTGACAACATACAATCCACCTGTCGCAAACAGTAGAACAAGAGATATTTTCTGTCTTGTTGGAATCTGCCAAGGTAGTACAACCCTGACGGGTAGTAGCAGGACGACAACATCAAGCATAATATTGGCGATGCTGAGAGTCATCATCGGGATCAAATTGTCTATGCATTTGCCATCCAGAGTCAAATCCCAGCTAAACTCAACTGGTTCACAGCGAAATACCATAAGCAAGATGTAGGTGATTGTGTAGGCGATGACAAGGCCTAGCAGTGCGTAGACGATTCGGCGGAATGTCCTATCGGGAGAGATTCGAAGGTAGAACGCCAGGACGGACATTTTTGCAAAGGATATGGAGATTGCATACGTCAGGGTTGCTCCAACGGTTGTCTATCGACTTTCAGTAACATTTCACGGGTTTGATAACAGAAACTGACCTGAAGAAATGCCGGGCTGTAGTCAGACATTGGTACATCCCACATGTGCAAGCCTGCACCGACCGAGTATACTGGGCGCCCAGTTAGTGGATAGAGTTAGAGAGCCAAGTGTTTGTCTTACAACGCTTCGCAACGGCAAGAAATGCAATGGAGAAGATCAAGGCCCCAAGGACAAGGTCTATCACAAGTTAGCTCGCCCTTACAGAAACAAAGATTGAAGGCTCACAATCATCAGCACCCAGCACTCCTTCACTACATGCGTCCTTGTGAATAATCGGAGCAGCACTGCGATTCCAGCAATGACAGTGGTCGCGATACCCGAGGGCATCACCGCACCAGCGTTGCTGGGCGGGTTCACCAAGGTTCGCACCTCCCTCGGGGCACCTCTGCCACATAGAGGATCTCAGACATGTCGAAGAGACGCAATTGAGTCAACGGTGGCTTAACATGAAAGACTGTTCCGCAAGTTGAATTACCTTGGAGATTGACAAAGACCTGCCCATCGAATTGGCGAGGAGATGCACTCATACTTCTATTCTTCATCCCCTATGCGATCTACACGGAGTCGAACAATAGCCATTCAGGGATTCGATAGCAGTACACTGTCCTATCTCATTCAAACTGTCCATTCTCTAGCTCTCACAGTACGAAAGCCCCTTGGCATTCGCGAGGACCGCTGTTCGACTCCCAAAGATACCCTGCGTGAGTACCATACTAGACTCTTGATATGTGACTATCAGTGGATTCTCCCAATGCCCAGAGTGGAGCAACGCTTCAAAGTTCAACGGTGATAGACCTAGTTGGCAGAATCGCATTGACGTGAAACTGTCGTAGACGACCCAAACGGGCTATCAAGAGTACGTCGTAGAAATGATCGACAGTTCAAAATGGTTTGATTGAGGGTCGAATCCTGGTCAGCTTTTGACGTCTCCGACTTTCTTTCCGTTCAGGAGGCGACATCCCAGCATTTGTGAAAAGCAATTGTCGACTCAACCACCGGAGTCAGTTCATTCTCGTTATGACTGTGGGGTCTCCGGCGATCATTGCCTGCGCAGATGCTGGGCCAGCGCGGCAGTGACCCGGCCGTCAGTGGGCCCTGCACCTTGTCCCGGCCCATATCCCGGGGTAGTGTGTCTTGGACAGAGGGCCGTTGGAAGGTTATACGAATCTGATGTATCTATTTTATCAGGCCATATTCGAGGAAAGCGATAGCATTCATTACTTCAACTAGCTCAGTGTTGAAGAAGCGAATGGACTGATCTTCTTGGCAATTTGACTTCGTCCTGCTAGGAGAAGCTGACCCATTTGGAATGATAAAAGACAGCTATTATCTTGAGTGAGAAGATGCCCGAGGGTGTCCGACGGAGGTACAGAAGCGTTGATGTAGGATTCAATCTTCAAAGAATGGTCTTTTCCAGATACATCATATCAAATCAGCGTGTCAAATTCTAATGCTGATCTTTTACTGTCCCATGCCATTGCTATTCGGCTTCTGCTTGGCATAGTCGCGCTAGAGCTATCCTTCATGGGAGGTGTCTAGTGCAATTAAAAGCTAAAACCTCTGCCAAGTCGATCATCAGACTGCGCTCTAAAACCTCCGGATAACATGGGGCCAAAAGCAACTTTATACCCCTATGCTGGCATCTGGAGGTACGCTTCTGGGTATCCCCAGTCAACCCCGACTCTCAAGACTGTTGGAACGACAGGGTGATTGTCTCGGTCTAACCGAGCAGTTGGGAATACCAGGAACCGAGAAATGCTTTGTCAGTGCAGTAATTGCGCAAATCCTAAGGGGTTGAAGTTGCATGACTTTCATGTCCAATCAATTATAACTTCAATTCTGCAAAGCATCAAAAATATCAATATGACACAAGCAGCACGGCGATTGCGCAAGTACAAGTGTACTGACACTGTCCTCTGCATCTTACGGGTCCTTTCTTGCAAGCCATGGCCACTCTGCACATTCAGTATATTCTGTATTGCAATGAAGCGTTTATTATACTAGGAGTGTCGTAAAAGGATATTTCTACGCCAGGTTGTCTCAGTTATCCATTCTCCTTACATGCGCCAAAAACTTCATCTCTTTTCATCCTCTTGGTAGATTTTACATAAGCACCCTCATACCAAACTCTTGCGGCCTATGCGGATTGTGCTCCTTTTTCTTCCGCTTTATTGTTTATCACTAACTATATTTTGTCTCTCAGCTATTAGTCACCGTGTTTGATAGCTGCTGAAGATGCTAAGCACTTGTTCCAGGCCAAGGCTATCAACTGAACGTAATTTGTTTTAGAGCAAAAGCTCCATCTATCGGGGTGAAGACCGAGTTCCGAGTCTGCCTTGCCCAGGCAGATGTCGGCTGAGCGCTTCATCAACCAATTATATCCCTGTATAACAGAGAATGAAACAACCAAAAAGCAACATGCTCTACAGGCGCTTAGCCAAAGAATTTTTCTAACCCCTCGCCGCGAGGCTGGATACACCATCACTCTCCTTGACCGTGCTTGGGGCGTTGCACCAGCTTGCGCAAGCGGATTTCTGTATCTTTCTTGAGCGACTTAGCTCAACAACGGGATTCTAGACGCAAGTAGCAAACTCTTAGATGAACTTGATTCATGATGGCAAAGGTTGTTGCCGCTCACGACTTCACCGTTGGCTGGATATGCGCGTTGCCGATCGAACAAGCAGCCGCGATGGAGATGATGGATGAGGAATACTGCGACCTTCCATGCCAACCTACAGACACGAATATCTACTGCTTCGGTCGAGTCGGCGTACACAATGTGGTTGCTGCGTGTCTCCCGGCGGGTCAGATAGGTTTGGCTTCAGCAGCCACCGTCGCTGCCCAGATGAAGTCCAGCTTCCCTTTTTACGATTTGGCGTGCTTGTGGGAATCGGTGGTGGTGTTCCGAATCTTGACGCGGGTATTGACATTCGCCTCGGCGACGTTGTGATCAGCCAGCCATCAGACCAATATGGCGGAGTGATTCAGTACGACTTTGGAAAAACCGGAACACATGGTCACATTGCTCGCACAGGGAGCCTCAATGCACCTTCCCTGTGCTCTTATCCGGTTTAAGTAAACTTCATCAGCTTTATATCCGGAAGAAAACTCGGGTTTCTGAGCATCTATCAAGCGTGACAAGCTTGCCCAATTTCATGTCTCCAGGTCCTTCTCACGACACACTGTACAAGCCTTCTTCAGTTCATGTTGGTGGAGATTCTTGCAAAAAGTGCCGTAAAAGAGATGTGGTGAAAAGGGAGGAACGTGAGACGCAAGAGCCGAAACTTTTTCTTGGCAACATTGCGTCTGGAAATCAGGTCATGAAAGATGGAACGACACGGGATGCATATAGCAAGGAACTGGGTGGCGTCTTTTGTTTCGAGATGGAGGCAGCCGGCCTCATGAATAACTTTTCCTGCATAGTTGTCCGCGGCATCTCTGATTATGCGGATGCACATAAGAACAAGCATTGGCAATCATATGCAGCAGTCACGGCAGCGGCATATGCCAAGGAGCTGCTGCGCCTTATCCCACCGTTGCTGGATATACCAGAGCACCGTGAGTAGACTGTTCGGGTTTAGAACTTCATAGCTAATGCAAATCAGTGACTTTAAAGCCTCATTTCATGGTCCCTTTTGGACGGAACGAAGTCTTTGTGGGCAGAGAAAATGCCTTGGCTCGACTCCTTGAAAGGATTCCTCCTAGCAACAACAAAGACGCCTGCCAGCGAACTATTCTCGAAGGTCTTGGAGGAATTGGCAAGACGCAGGTTGCTCTAGAAGCTGCCTACCGCGTCCGTGAAGCATATCCAGATTGCTCAATCTTTTGGGTCCCGGCTCTAGACCTCAGCACATTCGAAAATGCCTACCGAGAAATCGGTCGCGCGCTCGAGGTACTGGGCATAGAGGATGATCAAGCAGATGTCAAGGCCATGGTCAAGGCTAAACTAAGCCATGACGACGCTAGACACTGGCTGATGATCATCGACAATGCTGATGATAAGCAGCTCCTGTTCACTGGTTCCAATTTAATGTCCTATCTCCCATTCAGTCGCAAAGGCTCTATTGTTATCACTACCAGGAATCACCAGGTCGCGGTGGAGCTTGACCACAACAACATTATACATCTAGAAGAGATGAGTTCTGAAGAAGCTAAAGAGCTTTTGCATACAGGCTTGAATGAAAATCAATTCAGTGATGACACAGATACAGCCCAACTCCTTGAGCAGCTCTCTTTCCTACCTTTAGCCATACGACAAGCTTCCGCTTATATGGCATGCAATTCGAGTATCACTGTGTCCAACTATCTCGGATATTGCCAGTCCAATAATGACACTCTGATTGGGTTACTCAGCAAAGGATTCAACGACCAAGGACGCTACAGTTTCACCATGAATCCAATAGCCAAGACCTGGCTGATTTCATTTCAGCAAATTTCACGAGACAATAAACTCGCGGCAGAATATCTGAAGTTCATTTGCTATCTAGGGAAAAAGATATACCCATGGCATTGTCGCCTCAAGTGGAAGACGACATGATGGCTCATGAAGCGATTGGTATCTTGAAGGCCTATTCATTCATTACACAGCGCGGTTCTCTGAATAGGTTTGATATTCATAGACTCGTACGATTGGCCATGCAGAATTGGCTGCAAGAGCAAGGCCAGCATACAGTCCAGATCGAAAGGGTGTTATGCAGGCTTGCAGAAATTTTCCCTTGTCCAAATAAGACGAATCGGGAAGTCTGGACCGCTTACATGCCCCATGTTCAAGCTGCGCTGATCTTCCAAGAGCATTGTCCACATTACACTGGGCGTACAAACCTAATGAGGAATTTGGGTACGGCCTTTGGCAGTACCGGAAATCTTTTCGGAATGTGGCAAGTGCTTGTATTAGCAATGGGCATCAAAGGTGTGTTTCCTGGAGAGCCGAATCAAAATCGCATGATCGATAAGGACGCAGTCATCCAGAAATGCCTAGATGCAGTTACTTCGTCGAATGGGCCAGATAACTTAAGGACCCTCGCCATTCAGGAATTAATCGGTATAATTGCTTTTTACTGGGAGCGTTACGCGGAAGCGGAGCGAATCTACCGCTATGTGATCGATCTGAGAAAGGACATTCAAGGAACAGAACATCTTGATGTCCTTTCTAGTATAACCACATTAGTACGAGTTCTTCAAGTTCAAGGCAAACATCAGGAGTCTGAATCCATGCTAAGACCATTGATTAGAGTACATAGAAAGCTCCTGACATCAGAAAATCCAGCTGCACTGACATGTGTAGGACGAATTGCGTATGAGCTTAATAAGCATAAGAAGCATAAAGAGTCCGCAAAGATACTACAGATGTTGTTAAAGCAACAAGAGAAGGTGCTTGGATTAGAGCATCCTGATGTAATATTCACTATGCGTTATATTGCAGAGGGACTTCAACAACAGGGTAAACATCAAAAGTCCGTTATAATGCTACAAAGAATTCTCAGGCTGCAAGAACTGGTATTGGGGTCCGACCATGCAAATGTGCTATCATCTTTGTATTCTATCGCTGTGGGTTTTCTAAAGCAGGGCCAATATCAAGAATCCGAAGCAATGGTTGAGAAAGGATTAAAATTGGCGATGGAAGCGCCAGGGTCAGACCATTTGAATACTCTTGGGTTTACACGTTTACTTGCAAAACTTTTTGCCCTGCAGGGGAAACCTGAAGTGGAGCAAATATATCGAGAAGCAATCAAGCTCTCTGAAAGTCCCCACAACACCACGGATATAACGCCGCCTAAATTGAAGACAGATTTTGGTCTTTACCTGACTTCTCAAGGCAAATCGGAGGAAGCAGAGCAGATACTCCGGCAAGCGTTGGAGCAACGAGAAGAATCAGCCACACCAGAGAGTATTGAGAAGCTCGACACTACATCTGGCTTAGCAAACGTTCTTTTTATTCAAGGAAGGTTCAAGGAGGCCGAGCAAATACATCAGAAGACATTGGAGGGAGGATCAGATTATTAGGCCCCAAAGATCCCAAAACGCTTCAGACCATGGTGGCTCTAGCAGAGGTCTTTCGTTGCCAAGGCAAATCTAAGGAGGCCCAGCGTTTGGACCGCCAAAGGACTGCAATTGAGCGAAATTTGAACGTCCGGCGTTCAAATAAATGAACAAACTACACAAGTAGTAATCAGGGAAGGACTCATATAACGACCTAGACTTTGGTCTCAATACAAACCTAGCAATTAAAAGCACGAATCGTAATCTGACTAGATATACAAAGGGTGTATACGCATATGCGAATAATATTAGTATGTGATTTGAGAGAATTGAATTTGGTCACGGGTTGCAGCCTTGACCCGTTGCTTCTCGTGGTCTATTTTCCTTTCCTTTTATGCGATCAAACTCGTCAGAAATGACTATGAGACAGCATGTCTAATCCTCCCAGGTAAGCTATAATGGAAACGCTTATTAACATGAGCTATGCTGTACAATTATTTGGGTCAATAATAGCAGGTAGTTGTCCCCTCTGGGATGCGCATGCAGCTCTACCCGACCGTGTCCTCCATCTAGCTCTATCCTACCGTTCCTCCAATCTAATTCCACACAGTCTCTCTCCCCATTGAGCTCTGCTGGTGTCTGTTTCTCGATTTTTGGGTAGCCTGTAGAATGGGTATGACACAGCGCTCTTTCGTCATCAACATCGCCCGCTCTTGGCTTCATTTCATGCTCGGTATGACCGAGGTTGCGAGCGGGGCGGCGTCTGTACATGAGTATTCCTAATGCGGCCAAAGACAGAACAGCTACAGGAACACAGGCTCCAATCGCAGCTTTTGATGCCGTGGATAGAGTGCCGCTGTCTGGTGGAGTGGGGCTGTGGATCCAGGTTCAGAGGGTGCTGGTGCGGAACCGGAATTGGTAGACGACGGCCTGTTTACGTTTGTGGGAGCGGTCACTAAGGCTTCTGTGGAGAGAAATGGTGTTGATGCTGGCCTCGTAATAGCTATAGTGCCTGGATGTTAACTACTATCAGCCATAGGAGTGGAGTATGAAAGACTGACTTGAAGTCACCACATCCGGCAGGTCAGATGTAGATGGGCCTCGTTTGCCAAGCTGGCAATATTCATTGTAGAGGCTCGTGGCACTAGCTACCGCTTGCTTCGGTTCGTCGCTACATGTTATCGCGACATGGGTCGCGATCATGTCACGAAATCTCGTCGAGCTTTCGGTGCAAAAGCAGCCGTAGGACGTTGCTTCGCTCCCATCACCACAGCCATAGACCATGTCTCTGACTATGGTGCTGACGGGAGTCTCGGCACATTGTGGTAAAGAGTCGTATCCACTGACCTGGTTGATCCAGTACGTCGCCTTTGCTTGGCCGATCAATAGATAGGCCAAGCTAGCCTTCTGGACCAGCATTTTGTGATCCACAATGAAGGGTCACGGTTTGAAGTAGCACACCGTAATAGATGGATAGAAATCCTGAGGGCACAAGAACGTGCATCCTACAAAAACGAGTTTCGAGAGCTCCGACAGAGAGTGACATGCCCCATTCTATTAGGCAATTTCTCCGTAGCCTAGTCATTCGGGGCCCGGCACGCGGCTGAAAGTTGAAACAATTCCCTGAATCCACTAATTCGGAGGTTATTTCGAGGCGCAAGCCCTCCCGTCACCCCTGCAAATGGTACCATATTCCATATCGAGTAATCCGTAGAAAGTACGGAGTACCCCATACAAAGACTATTGACTAGTGGTCCTCAGTCTATGCGCCGAGTTACTCCACAAGTTCAGTCAAGGCCCTGCCTCTAGTTTCCTTGTTAGGAAGCGATGCCTTTGTTCATACTCCATTCATTACATACGAGCAACTTGTTTCCGTAGTCAAGCAGATACCAAGCCTGCCGAAAACGGCAAAACATCTAGCCAACTGCAAGCACCAGTTTCGAAGCGTCAATCATTCTCCTGAGATACTGATCGCCATCGCCTGCAGCTAGGCAGCAACAAAAAGCAATTGTGATGGCGTTTCGCAGTCAGGCTAGCAAGTAGTGGGTCAAGAGGGACGGCAGAGAGCGACAACCTGTGTCAAGAGCCAGTGAGGAAACAAATTTCCTCCTGTTAACTAGTTTCTTATTCGTACTTATTGGGGATTCAATAATTGTCTTCACATGAAATAGAAAGCCAATATACAATACAGACATTCTTTTCCCCATAGCTTGACAAGCAAATCTTCCAAGTGAAGAGCTCTGTCAGGAGCATAGACATGCACAAGGCGATTTAGTGTGTTTTTACAACCCCTATCCTAGCAAAGTGGCGACACAGCTGAGAATCAGTCGATATAATTAAATGTCTAGGCGCAGGGGTGCAGCGGAATCAGGCTCTGTTTGCTCAGCTCAGGCTTGATCTGCAGGTACATTTTGTCCGACAGCCTGTTCATGCGGCTGCACGTATCATTGGCCATGATGGTGTCGAGAGGCTCTCACCAGAACGATCCGAAAATAGATGCTAGTTGATAGAGTGGAACAAGCAAATTTCATTTGTAGCCTGGGGTAAGGAGTGAAATTCTTTAACTTACGATTCTCATTAACACTACGGAGTATGCTGGACTATTTGACTTGGTCTAACCCCCAATCCATAGATCGCAGGTTCTGAGTTCCTTGCTTCAAACCAGTTGTAGTGGTTTTACACAACATGAGACTCAACAGCGCCTTACTGGGACTTGGTGCCCACCTGGCCGTAGCACTTGCTGGGTCGAGTTTTGGTGGTGTAAATCATTACTTCCTAGCCAACCTTCCCACCGAGCAACGCGATCATACTATCAAGACTCTCTACGATGGTGGCGCCAAAGTCATTCGCACGTTTATTGAAGCTCGTCCATACGATGCCGAAAAGGGAACTCTATTACACCATCTCCCGATATCGAAAGCTCGCTGGGGTCTTTCGATTTGAACGTACTCAACAGATATGACGATCTCTTGGCAGCGGTGCATAGAATCAGCAGTGGCTCGATGAAAGTCATTCTAAGTCTTCACAACGCCAACCTCCTCGGCAAATCTGCCTCGGACGACTTTTGCGATGCGTATTGCCACTACCTTCATGACAATGGGATCGAGTGGCATTCCTTTTATACAAACGGTGAAATGCGCACACGACTGAAGGAGCGCTACTCTCAGGTTCTGACAAGCTACAAGTCTCCCAACTTTGGGAAGACGTGGAACAAGCTTTCGAAGTAATCCTTGCGATCGACTTGCAGAACGAGCCTATGGTCGGAGACTCCAATATGGAACATGACTTTGGCGATTGGGTCTGTGATATGGCAAGACATCTCAAAACAACATGTGGTCTCTCTGGGATTGCTGTCGCCACCGGTGGTCTCCGTGGTGCAGACTGGGGCGATGCGCCGCCAGCAACAGTCGGTCAAAACTGGCCCAACGACGTCTTCGAGTGCGATGCGGTCGACATCATTGCTTTTCATGGATATTATACCGACGACGGAAAAGCATGGTTGAATCTCTTCAGTGAGGAAGACATTGGTGGCATACTCCGACCAAAGGCTCTTCAGCACAGCAAACTCTTAATGGTGGAAGAATGGTCCTACAGCCGCGGAAAGGATGACAATTTCGCAAACCAAAAGGGCGACATAGAGGCACAAGGAAAGGCTCTCAACCTGCGCGGCATTCCTTGGCTGTACTGGGACATCATGTCGGGAGCGGATGGCTGGTGTGATGCTGATGGCTGCAAAGAAGTGTCTATCGACGGCAACGGTCCATGGCCGGCGCTGGCCTCTGTGATGAAGGAAGCAGACGGCTCGTCAACAGAATTCGATTGGTCCAAATATTTCCCTAATAACCATAGCACCGGAGCTCCTCCGATCCAACACCGGCAACTCCGGCTCCGGAGAACCCGGACTGCACCTGGGGCTGCCTAGGCTGGGATTGCAGTGCCACTTCTCCATGTTCGGAGGGACGTCAGTGCGTCAGCGGTATCTGTCGGGCCAATCTCAAACCTCGTGCCTCCAAACCCGATGCTGAATGTGACTGGGGCTGCGAAGGTTGGAACTGCGATGCAAAGACTCCTTGTTCAGAAGGGCGACAATGCGACAAGGGCATCTGCCACATGAGCAAAGGTTCCTCCGAGGACAAATCCGACGGCACTTGTACCTGGGGCTGCAACGGCTGGGACTGCAATAGTGAGACTCCTTGTGCCGGTGGATTGCACTGCGTCAGGGGTATCTGCAAGCTCCAAGGCAATGATGAGGCTCCCTCTAGCCAGTCATCGAAAACTGAGAAGGCATCACCGACGAATACACTCTCCCCGGATGAGTGTACATGGGGCTGTCAAGGCTGGGACTGCGACAGCGAGACTCCTTGCGCTGATGACAGGCAATGTCTAGATGGTGTTTGCCGCGCCGTGGTAAAGTCACCTCAAGAACAACCCATACCGTCACTGTTGAAGCCCTCAACCACTGCTCAGACATCCAGCGTCGCGAGCTCCAGAAAGACTACAGCGCCGTATTCGACGCCCACATTTAGTGGTATTATAGGCGTTATACCTACTCCAACTCCAACTCCAACTCCTACTCCTACTCCTACTCCTACTGGTGGCAGCACTCGGCATAGCTTTGAGATGAGCTGGCTGGTATTATTAGTTCTCGCTTTCCTATAGTTTGGGACAATTGGTGGTCCATTTTTGTATGAGTAAGTTGGTTTGAGGTCAAGAGTTGACATATTCGGTCTCAAACAGTTATAATTCTAAACATACCTACCTACCTTAGAACTCTGTATCACTTGAGGATTGTGTCGCAAAATAGAGTCAGATAGCTTTTATATGTAGCCAGTCCATGGCATTATTCTTTAAACAGATCGCACGTTAATATACTTACTTAATAGTTCCAACAAACTAGCTGATGATGCAAAGATCACGGGCACTTGCAAGAAAGAACCAGTCAAAGGTACGAGAGCCTTGCTCGGCTCCCAAGTAATAATATATTCTTCAATCCGACCCCACTCGAAGTGATCATTGCTCGTCGCAGCTAGTAACACAGTCATAAAAGGTCCCTGTCGCAAGCAACGATCATCATGTCGTCGCGAGCCTCCCGTTGACTCTTGAAACATTTATCCCAACCACCAGGCATGACTCCCAGCCATATGCTCAAATTGCTACACCAGTGCGCCTTTATACCTCATTTGTCTCGACCGCCTCGTATCCTCCTCTTGTCGTCCTGACACCCGTCACCCGCATCATACTAGGGCTTTCATACATGGCCGTATAGTCTACCTTTTCGCCGCCTAGGAGGGCGCTGCCGTTCTCTCTCGGTCCGAACACTGGGGCCGGGTCGAACCAGAAATCTTTGAAGTTTGCAATACATCCTCTGCTGTAGGGGTTCTTCTTCTTGCGTCTGTTCTTTGTCGTCGCTGCACCCCTGCCGGTAATGGTCTCAATAAACGGATCAACTCCCAGAAGACGACTCCACTGCTTCAGCATACCACCCTTGTGCTTATGGGCGTGTCCAGCATGAGCATCGTTTGCGGTAGCGAGCGAAGGATGGTTGGGGTCAAGTGGCGTTCCGGTAGATGTGAATGCCGTTGTCTGGCTACCATCTCGGACGCCATACATGTTCTCATAAGTCGTCATGGCGCGAGAAATCTGGACTAGTTGAGTGAAAAGAAGCATAGTGACCCAGGTGAGCTGCAAGGTAATCCAGATGCCTAGGATCACTGTGAAGGGGTCGGCGTTGACAATTTTGCATAGGCCGGGGCTAAGGAAGTTGCACGAATCTGAAGCAGAGACCGAAACAGCATTGAGATCTAGAAGAGTTAGCAACTGCTGGCCAACAAGGATATTCCAGGATGACATACAGTAGTACAGCAAGAAATCGTAGGCTATGATACCGAAACTCAGAGAGATGATATACAGGAAGAAGTGGCGGTGGTTGTTGACACCAACGCAGTTGTTGACCCACGGGCAGTGGCTGTGTCATGTTAGCGATTAAACAGAGGTGGTTGATCGCGGAACTCACTGGTCATGCTTGGCCACGCAGCGCTGGCACTTCCTACAGTGCTTGCTCCGCAACGGGGTCCGAATCATGCACGTAACACAGAAATTGGACTCGTCAAACTTCCACAACGACAGAAGGTCGTCAATGACGGCCTTTGCTCGGCAATGCCATTCATCTTGGGCACAAAGCCTGGATCGTATCGCATGCACGCGGCGTAGAAGAAGGTTGTGAGACCTGCAAACGTGGCAAACGCAACGTTGAGAAGAAAGAGGCCAGTTGTTTCCGAAATGCCATTAGGCATGACAGTCAGGAGCCAGTTAGCAATGGTGAGGAAAAGCGTGGCCGAGAAGATTCCGGCAAGCCAAGGCTTAGGCAGGTTAGCAAAAGATCCCGACAAAGACATCGAGGACTTACTGTTCGGTGGAACTGGCGCATATCTGATGGTGCATACTCCAAAACCTGCTGCGCACACCACTGAAGACCGTATCCCACCACCACTGCAAGGGGTAGACCCAGATAGAACGGAGAGTAGGCAAGAACCAGCAATACCGCCCATACCAAAAGGAAAGGCCAGAGAAACAGGAACCGAGTCACGAACGCTCTCCTGTCCTTCAAGAGATAGCTCGCTCCCGGCCACGGAGGCATCGCCGGATGTCCGTCCTCATCGTACCCACACTCCTTCAGCGCACGATACCAAGCCGACGCAGTGTTGAGCTCGGTGGCGGTAATGGCAGGCGTCTTTCCCGTGGCCGTTTTGGCAAACCGGTCAGCTCCGTACTCGATAAGCTTCAAGATGCATCCCGGGCTGCCCTTGACCAGGGCCCAGTGGAGTGGGTGAAGCCCTGCTCATCGGTCTCGTGGACACTCGCACCCCACCGGAGGAAGACGTCGACACATTGCGGGAAGCCCTTATAAGCAGACCACATGAGAGCCGTGTGGCCGTAACTGTCCGGAACGTCGACCGGGATTCCTTGGTGCAGAAGGAGCACTATGAGCAGCACGTTGCCGTTGAAGGTGGAGATGTGGAGGGTGTTGTAGCCTTGGGCATCGGTGATGAGAGGGTCGGCGCCGTGCTGCAGGAGCAGGTTGAGAGTGTAGTAGTGGCATCGCTGGGCGGCCCATTGAAGCGGCGTAGCAACGGACTCGCCGCCCTTTTGTTGATCTCGGCGCCGTTTTCGATCAGGAACTTGCACATGGCGTACTGGTTGTTGATAGCCGCCCACTAAGTGCATCATGTTTCGTTAGTATCAGAGGGCCACGTGCCGGCAGAGCTGGCAACCTACGTGCAGAGGGGTGATGCCCTCGTCGTCGCTGTAGGTGGCATCGTAGTCGCCCGACTCGAACAGCTTCTCCATGGCCGCGACATCGCCTATCCGCGCCAGCTGCATAATATCATCGGGCGGGTCCTGCTCGTCAGCAGGTAAGCTGCCCATCTCCATCTCGCTGTTGAGCTTGGGCGCGGCGACCGCGGCTTTGGACGAGGGCTGGACGAGGGCGGCAGGGCCTGCCGAGTTGCTATTTGACGTAGTCGGGCTACCCATAGATGCTCGATCAAAGGACGGTGGGAGGTCGCAGCGGGCTTCAGCAAAGGGGCGAGCAACGGAGGATCTGACGGAAGGATTGTCTGCAGAATGCGACGATATGTACTCGACTGGCCGTCTTGGCAGGGGCGACAATTACAGGGAGCAACGAGAGTATTAAGGCAAGCCTGCTGCTATGGCCAGGAGGGCGGAATTATACTGGGAAGACAATGTATGGCCGCCGGAAGAGAAGGAGAAGGAGAAGATGCAGAAACACAAAATCGCCAAGGGTAGAAGCCGTGATGCCGATTTCGAGGCTGAGCCCACTATCAAATGAACGATACCATGCCTGAAGAGGCTTAGTGCCAGGACCTCTGCCGAAATGGAACGCGTGGCTAGTGGGGACCCTGTGGCTTTACGCTGCTGGGCTTTACGCCGGACTTTGCGCTGTGAACCTGTGGCTTTACCAAAATCACCTGCTGTGGCTAGCGGACCTGTGGCTAGCCATTACCTCTGACAAGCGATCTGTGGCTGGTGTAATGTGGCTGGTGCAAGGTGGGCTGGCTGCACTGGCAAGGCTGGCCTCATCCATCCATCCATGGGCCTGGGCCTTGCTCGACCTAAAGTGGCACGACACAGGAACCCTTCCATCCGGGCTCCATATCGACACTAAGGGCGAGACATTCCCGTGCCACTGGACCCCTTGTGGCTCTCCTTTTCTCAGACGGATATATCTGGACTGTTTTTCTCTGGGATTCATTCCACAACCTCTCCTCCTACCCTCCGCAGTGACGACACAGCTTCAATTCGACTGAGGGAGCGCAAACGAAGCTGTCGCCACCATGACTACCTTTACCAACATCGTCGAGGCGCTCCTAATGCCCTCGATGCCCCTCCTCATCGTCGGCGCCCTCATCATCATCGGCGCACCCATCATCCTGCACCTCTTCCTGACCAGCTCCAACGTCTACACCTCGGCGCCTTCCGTCCTCCTCCTCGGCCCCGACAACGCTGGCAAGACGGCCCTGCTGACCCTCTACGAGCGCGGCGAGAAGCCCGCTGCCACGCACACCTCCCAGGTCTCGCAGACGGTCGAGCTCAATGCCTCCACCGACTCCGACTCCAAGGCGTCCTTCCGAAACCACGATGACACCACCGGCACCCACACCAGTTCCTCCTCGTCGACACCCCCGGCCACGGCAAGCTGCGCAACGTCGCCATGGGCCGGCTCGAGTCGACGGAGAAGCTGCGCGCCATCGTCTTCGTGGTCGACGCCGCCGCGCTGAGCGAGCACGAGGCGCTGGCACACACGGCTTCATACCTCTACGATGTCCTGCTGCACCTGCAGAAGAAGGCCAGCGACAAGCGCAAGGCCAAGGCCCCCGTGCCCGTGCTCATCGCCGCCAACAAGATGGATCTCTTCACCGCGCTCCCCGCCGCCATGGTCAAGAGCCACCTCGAGGCCGAGTTTACACGTATCCGAGCCTCCAAGAGCAAGGGCCTGCTGGACTCGGGCGTTGGCATCGACGACATTGGCTCGGAAGAGCAGGACGCATGGCTGGGCGAGTACGGCTCCGAGAAGTTCTCCTTCAACCAGATGCAGGAGTTCGACATCGAGGTCGAGGTCATTCCCGGCAGCGTCATGGGCGACAGCCCCGGAGCGGATAAGTGGTGGTGGTGGATCGCACAGCGAGTGTAAATGAGATGACGGGCGTACGTAAAAATAATAATATATAAACATAGTTCTAATTGTTCTGCAAACCCTGTAATCTACGGCTTCTTGTCTATCATAAGCGCCGGAGATGTTGAGTCTACCAGCCAGTGATCCCATTTTCCCTTTGCCCTCTAGAAAAATGCTCGCTAACCACCGGACCACAAAAACGCCATCACGTTGAATACCAACATTCATCTACCCAAGAATCCATGGTCATCAATCAATATTGTAAAAAGGAAAGAAAAAATTAAAGCTTGTTGTTCACCATCCAGGTGAGGAGGTCGACCTTAGTGACGACCCCGATAGGCTTGGAAAGCGACTTGAGTCACCAGCGCGCTCGGTCACAACCGCAGCACTGTTCCACTCGAAGAACTTGCTCAGAGCGGACAGGGGAGTGTCGACGGTGATCTCGACGAAGCGTCTCTTCTGGCCACGGACGGCACCCTTGCGAGGGTCGGTGACGATCTCGTCGATTCTGGCAAAGTCGAACATGGCCTCCTTGACCTTGCTCTGAGGCGTGGCGCGGCCCTGGGAGATATAGCTAAGCAGGTTGCCGAGAGTGACAAGACCAACCAGCTTGGAGCTTCCAGAAGCGAGGACGGGCAGCTGGTCGAAACCCTTGTCTCGCATGGTCTCAATAGCCTCGGAGCAAGTGGCGTCGGCACCAATGGAGGTGACGGGCTTCAGGCGGAGAGAAGCAATGGTGGCGCCCTGGTAAGGGTCGGTCTTGTCGCCCGCACCGTTGAGGGCAGCAGACTCGATGCCGTTGACGGGCAGCAGGTTGTTGGCAGCCAGCCAGTCGTCGTCGGCGAACTTGGAGAGGTAGCTTCGGATGCTGTCCGGCAGCACAACGACAACAACGTCACCCTTCTTGAAGCCGTACTCCTTGACTGCGAGCAGCATGGCGGCCATGGCAGAGCCGGAGCTACCACCAACCAGGAGACCCTCCTCGGCGATCAGCCTGCGGGCGAGGTAGAAGGACTGCTGGTCATCGGTCTTGTACCACTTGTCCACGAGCTCACGGTCCAGGACGTCGGGGATGAAGTCATAGCCAATACCCTCGACCTTGTAGGACTCGTTGATGTGCTCCTGGTTGAGAGCCTCGGGAAGAGCCAGGATACTGCCGTGGGGGTCGGCGGCAATGACCTTGACGTCGTTGTTGTGCTTCTTCAGGCCCTTGGCAAGGCCAGTGATGGTGCCTCCGGTGCCAGCACCGGCGACGATGGCGTTGATCTTGCCGCCCGTCTGCTCCCAGATCTCCTCGGCGGTGCCGAATTCGTGGGCCAGAGGGTTGTTGGGGTTGGCGTACTGGTCGAGGATGTGGGCGTTGGGGATCTCCTTCTCCAGGCGACGAGCAACACCGATGTGGGATTCGGGGCTGTCCCAAGCAGCCTGGGTAGGAGTACGGATGATGGTGGCGCCGAGGGCACGCAGGACGGAGACCTTCTCGGCGGACATCTTCTCGGGGAGGGTGATGATGGTCTTGTATCCCTTGATGGCACCGACAAGAGCCAGACCAATACCACTGGCAAAGATGTTAGTATAGAACGCGAAACAGACGAAGGGATAGCAACGTACGTGTTGCCACTGGTGGGCTCAATGAGAGTGTCACCAGGCTTGATCCTGCCGCTCTTCTCGGCCTCCTCGATCATGCGCAGGGCAATTCTGTCCTTGACGCTACCGCCGGCGTTGAAGAGCTCGACCTTTGCGTAAACATCGCACTCGATGCCCAGCGACTGCGGCACCTTGTTCAGCCTCACGAGGGCGTCTTGCCAATCAGCTCTGTGGCGGATTGGACAGTTGCGGCCACGCGGCCGATGTGGGGACAGATTCGGCCATAGCTGCGAGGTTCAGTCTGTTTGGTATCACGATACTGAAGAGAAGCAGGAGCAGAAGAAGAAAAAGAAAAGCCAGTAGTGATTGGAGTTTTGTTGTCTGAAGCAAATCGTGTCGCAAGAGAGACGTACGATGGTGAGATTCCCAGCTCGAGGGAAGCAAGTTTGCCCCGCGCTAAGGCCGACGCTAGCCATCGAAAACCCTTTCGGCTCTTTTTTTTCTCTTATTTTTTCTCCTACTTCTAGACTTTTCCCTAAAAACGGAGCCGATTAAAAATAAAAACAAGGGAAAAGGTGTGGCGAGGAAGTGTGGCTGGTGACCACAGATTCGGAGTTGCCGCTACCCTGGAGTAGGATAGCAATTGGCCAACCATGGAATCTGGCTTAGACAAAATACAATAATGACTGCATGGTGGATGAACGAGCACGACGGCAAGCGATAAATAGGATAAAGAAATTTGAAAACAGGGAAGTGAAGGTGATGTATACTTTAAAGATCCGGGAAAACAAAACTAGAATTTAGTCTACATTCTGGCATGCAGTCATTCCCATTTTGCCAGTCAGGAAGTTTACTAGCATATCGACCAGATCAATAGGCGTGAGGAACAAAGGAGTCATAATTAACTGGATTTACTCTGATGGGATCCCATTTAGTCTCCTGTGTATCCAAACTACATCTCATAGTGATCATTAAGCGGTTTGTCTGGTGCAAGCCTCGAACAACATGTGCCTCTCAGCTGCATCTTAATCCTCCCTTGCCTATGTCCTCAGACATACAGAAGCCTATAGTGTCTGATGTGAGAGACGCAAATAACCACATAAGTCCAAGAGTCCATACGCCAATCTAGCATAAACCCATCATATTTTTCTTTGAGTGGCAACCAAGAGAGCGGCAGAGTAGCAACCGGGTATGTTGTGTTTCAGAGCAACATAGCCGAGGTGCACTCGTGCTCGTGTTACCCTAAGTTATCCATCTTCTCAGATAGGCTATCCTCAAAGAGTTCGCCCAACAAGGATTGTGTTGACTAGTTGATCTTGATCAGCTATGCTCAAGTGGGGAGCGGAAAACCTGACCAGCGATCAGCGACCTTAAATTGAGAATTGACGAATGTACAGGTTTTGCTCGAATCAAGAAGTAACATATCCAGAATCAATATGTAATCATTTACTTGCAATAACCGAACTAATTGTAATATCTAACCAATTTTCTTTTCTACAGGAATAGTATTTATACATAATGTTAAGACTTGATGGAGCTGCACTCTTTTGCTTGCCGCTTGCTCATCTAGTTGCATCCCCACGCTAGAAGCCTATCATGGTGTCTGATGTGAGATATGCATACAACTATGCACACTCGGAGAGATCGTGCATTCGCCAATCAAATAAATAATCTACTAAATGAATTGCATGTTAAAAAAGCAATATCGTAGCAACCGGCTATCTGAAGCCGGAACACCAAGCTTCCTTGGCGCACTTGCGTGACTGTCTCTGTGGTAATGTCACCACATGGATCTTCAAATTCATTCCGAGTAGGCCGCCCATAAACAGTTTGTCCAGCAAGCATCACAATACTCATTTTACTCGCGGCCGGTTCTAGGGTAATCAGCTGCTTGATCACATACGCCCTCTCCAGATATCCTCGCCAAGACTCGACCAGCGCAAATCAGGCTTAGACTTATAGCAACATGCTGTCAGCACGCATTGACGCCATGACGAACTCGTGAAAAGGCCCTGAACTTTTGAGCCGACATCGCCATCACACGTCGTGGTCGGATCATCGTAGCACAAAGTTCCCCTGCCCAGGCTCTCCTCACCTCCACACAATCCCGGCAGGGTGATGGTTGGTCCTGGTGGCGAGCCATGATCCCGGTGCTTTGGCACTTTTTCGCCCGCCCCATTCGCCAATGGGACGAACTTCTCCAATCGGACCAGCCCAAATCCACCCCGGACGCCTGGGAGCACCGATCGACCTGCCGTTTCGGCTCGAGCCTTCTCCACGAAAGATAGCGCTAACGCCGTCCCTCAACTGCCAATTGAGGCTACCAGCTGAGAATTAATTCTTCGTGTTGCTGGGGTTATGATTGAATATGCGAACGGGGATCGGCGAGGGGTTGTGATGACGGTCGCCTCGTGGCTAGACTACTTAAACCGAGGTCCTCCGTCTCACCTTCAAGCCTCCCAAGCCAATTCGGTGTCGAGCTTCTTCTTCAATTCCCAGCCTCGACTGCAAGTTGACCTGTCGCCATGAAGTTCAACTCTCTCCTCTCCACGGGCTTGCTCGTTGCCTCTGGCGCCGTCGCCGAGGAGCTCACCCCGGACAAGGTTGAGGCCGATATCCAGCAGGACAAGTGAGTGTGCTCGACATTTAAACCATTATCCATACGAATATGTGCTGACACCTTCGAAGGCTCCAGAATGTCCTGTGGAACTTCAACAAGATCGCTCGCGACAATGGCGGTAACCGTGCTTTCGGTTTCCCGGCTACAACGCCTCCATGGACTTCATCCTCGAGCGAGTCCAGACCCGTTTCGGCAAGCACATCGACAGCTATGTCCAGCCTTTCGTCCACCTCTTCGAGCAGACCCGCGAGATCAAGGTGACTGGTCCCGATGGCGAGAACGTCGATGTCCTGACCCTCATGTACAACACCGCCACCCCTGTTCCCGACGGTTACACCGCGCCCCTCATCGACACTCCCGTCGACGATGAGCGTGGCTCTGGCTGCTTCCCGGATCAGTGGGAAGGCATTGACGCCACCGGCAAGATTGCTCTTGTCAAGCGTGGTGCCTGCGCCATCGCCGAGAAGCTCAAGAACGCCAGGGCGGCTGGTGCTCTGGCCGTCATTCTGTGGAACCAGACTCCTGGTACTCCCATTGCCGCCACTCTGGGCGCCGAAAACGTCGGCCAGATGGTCCCCGTCGGTGTCATTCAGCTTGACGTCGGCACCGCCTGGAAGGAGCGCCTTGCTGCTGGCGAGACTCTGGAGGTCGGCTTGCTCGTCGACTCCATGGTTGAGGACCGTACCACCTGGAACATCATTGCTGAGACCAAGGAGGGCGACCCCAACAACGTCATCATGCTCGGCGCCCACTTGGACAGCGTCCAGCAGGGTCCCGGTGTCAACGACGATGGCAGTGGCAGCGCTGCTCTTCTTGAACTGATCGGTTCTTTCAAGAAGTACAAGGGTTTCAAGAACAAGGTTCGCTTCGCTTGGTGGGGTGCTGAGGAGTAAGTTGACCCCTTGATCTCTGCTGATATTCACTAACACGCCCCAAGGAGCGGTCTCGCAGGCTCCAACTACTACGGAAGCCAGCTCTCTGAAAAGGAGGCTGATTCTATCCGTTTTTATTTTAATTACGACATGATCGGCTCTCCAGTTCCTGACTATGCCGTCTACGCTGACACCGACGCCCACAAGGTTGGCGGATCTATCCTCATTGATTACCTCAAGTCCAAGGGCAAGGACGCTTATTATGGGTAAGAGTCTTGTTCTCTATGGTCACTTTGCTTAGCTAACAGTCTACAGCGGCTTCGGCGAGGACTCTGACTACGTCGCCTTCTTGGAGCTCGGTATCCCTGCGTCCGGTATTTTCACCGGCGCTGGTGCTCCCAGGATCCTTGCTACCATTTGGCTTGTGATGACTTGCAGAACATCCAATGGGAGGCATTGACGCTGAATGCGAAGGCGGCTGGTCGTGCTGCGGCCCAGTTCGCTCTGAGCGTTGAGGGCATCCCTGCCCGCGAGAAGGTCAGCGTCAACCCCGTAGCCAGAAGGCAGTCCTGCGAAGCCTCAACAAGTGGTCCAAGAGGACTGAAGTGCTTGAGAAGAAGCATTCTTGCAGCGGCAAGGAACGCCAGATGATCTAAGAGGCACTCTTCGGGGCTGTATTGAAGCTATATAGAACTTAAAAAGTAAAATGTCCAATTGACAAGTACAATTCCGTGATCTTGTTGTGAATGACTAAAATCGAGGCATTCTGCTATTCCAAACAAACCCAAGCCTAAAAGCTTTACTAGTGTTCAGTATTCGTATGAAGGGAATATAGATCTATTCGTGGTGATCTGGTAATGTAGCTTGTTAGTGCCGCTTTGGGATGAGATCAAAATGGAAGGAAAAAATTCCGCATACCTAGCTCGGATATCTTGACGAATAATCAACAAAATATATAATAATAAACGACCAGGAGTTTAATAGATTTGTAATAATAAAGTAATATATTAAGAGGTAATAAATCATTTTTTCAGGCTTCTTTTTAGTAAATCTCGGGGTGGGCGAAACCTTTGTCTTCCCACTGTAGTAGTTGAACCCCAGCCGGATTTCTGGACTTCTCCAGTAATTCGTTACAACGAATAAAATTAAATGCCATAGTAGAACATAGTAGAACATAGAAGAAAGTTTCATTAACGCCACTTGAAGCTATCTCATCTTGCGCTGTGACGGACTGTTGGGTTGCGCGGGTTCGGAATTGGAATGGCCCGGTAAGTAGGAAACTTGGGACCGCCGGGAATGCGCTCGGCAACTGGTGGTGGACGTCGCACCCTTGTGGTATGTACATCGACAGCGATAGAGGACGTCGCGTAACTGCTGTAGTCGTAGACCCTCACGTTCCTCCTGCTTCGGCTGCAGCAGAGACAGACTATGATTGAGATGAGGACAAATGCTGCAACTCCACCAAGTATCGCTCCAAGTTCCCCAGACGATATACCACCACCATCCCCAGACGGCTCAACATTGGTATGCCTTCCATCTGAATCGGCGTCATCCGTGGGTATGGTGCCGAGAGTAATGAGTGTTGTGTAAGTGGCAAGGTCTTGCACGATAGTTTGAGTGATGACGTGAGGCTCCTGGCGTTCGGCAAGCCCAGTCGGACTTAATGCATGGGTGAGGATAGGCATATTGGAAGCGAAAGAGATATCATGTGCTTATGTAGAGCATAGAAAAGAATTGTCCCTCGGATGAGGTTGTTTCAGAGACGAACCTTTCCTCCTAGCTCCGGGAAGAAGCTTCGTATTTGACCGTATGCAAGATATGAGAATGGTCCGCAACTACCTTCCAGTAGGCATCCATCCATCTTTCAAGATATCCAGTCAGATGATGGGAGCATGCGGCTCGAGCCGCACACACCGTCCCGACGCATCAGAGATAGCGTTTGCGGGACTTGCCCAAAACGACATAAGGCTTGGGGTCACCGCCCATCGGTTGTGCTCCTCATCTTGGCACCCGTGGAGGGTCGCGAGAAGAGCAAACAAACAAAGGAGCACGCCACGGGCCGCGAGTTTGTTTGGGTGGCCGCGTCGAGGTATAGGTGCGCTGTGCTATCTGCAGACACTTACCAATGGCCCAATGAGATGCATACGTGGCAACCGTTGGGAGGGGACACGGAGCCGGTTCAAGTTAGGTTCGGTCGAGCTGAGGGTTGCAACGTGTTTGAGCAAGTGAGGGCCTAACCCGGCTTACCGGAATGATTTGCGTGTGCTGATGTGCAGGACGGGAGAGAACAACGCGGTCTAGGGACACAAGATCGACGTGTTGGAAGTGAGACAGTTTGCTGCAAGCTCTGGTGTTTTGAGTGGAATCAAGCTGACAAAGCTGGAGGCTCTGCTGAAGCTCCAGATGCCAGATCTGATGGAGAGCTCCATGAGCTTGCATCTCTGCAACAGGGACAATGAGGGTATATCAGCAGGTAAACAAGGTGGAGCCGGGATGCCACACTGCATTGCCAACCAAGGTACCAACTGCATAACATCAGCAGGCACAGGTTCGGATAAACACCAAACCGTCTTGGGGACTGCCCAACACACCGCTTGCCTGCCGCAGCTGCGGGCCTGTGCTATCGCCGGACGGAGGAGGCACGGATCATATCGGCCCCACACCGGCATATTGGGCCGGAGTTGTGGATACTTCGGGCTGGAGGCCTCAGGCACCATTCTTCTCGGTCTCCTTCGTGCCCAGTTTTCCCCGTTTCTCCAACAGCAAGGCCCAGACTCCCCATCGTGACGTCGCATCCACATGCACAGCCTGGCTTTGCTAGCCCGACGCTTGTGTCTATACCCGCACGAGTGCGAGGCGAGCATTGGACCCTTGGCGCGTGTCAAGCCCACCAAATGCCGAGGATGAACGGACGGCCCCTTTCGGCCCACTGCTCCTCGACGTGTCTGGATGCGATCAATGCATGGGCTCTTTCGAGACTTCGGCCAAACTATGACGCGCATGGACAAGATCCAAGGTTACGAATCCCCAGATTCTTCCCTGATCTCGGGATGTTGGCGCGACTGCCCTTGGCGGGAGATATACCCGCCCACTATAACATGGCATTTAGATTGATCGTGTCCTTTCCCACGAATCATAGGCGTGTCTTCAACCCCGCGTCTCCGCTTCTGAGGGCGAGCCCGCTCGTGGAGCTGTCTCGTTTCCGGCAATGATGTTCTTCAAGGCCTTGGGCGAGTGTAGCATGTGCCCTCTTGGTCAAGAGCCGAGCGCTGGAAAGCTAGCCAGTATGGGCATCTGGCTCGGGAATCCGGTGCCGAACGCAAATGTGGATGAAGCTTTTTGGTCGTCATCATGAGTAGGTACGATGTAGGCAATAGGATATAAGGGGCGCCGTGGCTCCCCAATGTAGCACGGAGCAGACGGGCAGGATCGACATCTCTAAGCCAAGATGTTCTCTCTGAGACAAAATCTGCTGGCCCTCGTGGCCTCCGCCGTTGCCGTTGAGGCGCTGAGCGTGAGACAACTCGAAGAAGCCCTATCTGCCGTCAGTGTCAACAAGGTTGAGGATGTCCGTGGAAACATCCACCTGCCCAGTTCCACCCCTGATGGGCTGGACATCACCTGGCAGAGTTCTGACCCTTCCGTCATCCGTGAAGATGGTTGGGTCTATCGTCAAGACACAGACGTTGCCGTCAACCTCACAGCCTCCGTTGCAGGCGAAGAGGGCGCCAGCGAGCGTACCTTTACGGCCAACGTCCGTGCAGCTCCCAAATTGGCTGCCTTTGAGGGTTATGCCTTTTCCTACTTTACTGGAAACTCCAAGGCTGGAGAGAACATCTTCTTCGCTGCCAGCCAGGGCAACGATGCTCTATCTTGGACCGAGCTCAACAACCGTCAGCCTGTCCTCACCTCATCTCAGGGCACAAAGGGCCTGCGCGACCCTTTCCTGATTCGCTCCCACGAGGGCGATACCTTCTACCTCCTAGCAACGGATCTATCCATCGGCAGCGGCACGTCGTGGGACTCTGCCGTCCGCCAGGGCAGCCGTTACCTCGAGATCTGGGAGTCGCATGACCTGGTGAACTGGTCTGCACAGCGCCATGTCCTGGTGTCACCCGAGAATGCTGGAAACACCTGGGCCCCTGAGGCTTACTATGATGAACAGCTCGGTGCGTATGTCGTGTTCTGGGCATCGTCTCTGTACTCAACGCCTACTCACACCGACAACACATACCACCGCATGCTGTACTCTACTACCCGGGACTTCATCACATTCAGCAAGCCTGTGGTCTGGCAAGACGCCAAGATGTCGCGTATCGACTCTACCGTCATTAAGTCGAACAACGTCTACTACCGCTTCACAAAGGATGAAGGAGCTAGCGGCACTGGCTGCAGCGATATCATCCAGGAGAGCTCTAACTCGTTGCGCGCGACCCTAGAGTCATGGAAGATTCAGGCTAGCTGCATCGGCTCGAAAGCCGGCACCCGGGCTGTGGAGGGACCAACCGTCTTCAAGTCGAACCCGGGTGATGTTCATGGCGACAAGTTCTACCTCTTTGTTGATGAGTACGGTGGTCGTGGATACATCCCCTCGAGACTACAAACATTGCTCAGCCATCATGGAAGGTCTCGAGCTCCTACAAGCTGCCTACCAGCCCACGCCATGGCACTGTGGTACCAGTGACCGCAGCTGAGCTTGCCTTTTGCGTAGCAAGCTCGGTGCAGCTGCTGAGCCAGAGAAGCGTGAGGTAGCGGAGCGGGCCGCAGACCTAGTACCTGGATACTACGCCGACCCCAACATCTTTGCTCATGGCTGCAACTACTACTTGTACGTGACCACTGACGGCTACGAAGGCTGGGGCGGCAAGGACTTCTACGTATGGAAGTCTGCCGACCTTGTTTCTTGGACCCGCTCGTCGAAGCCCTTCCTCACGCTTAATGGCACCAGTGGTAATGTGCCTTGGGCGACTGGGAACGCCTGGGCGCCCACCATTGCTGAGAAGAATGGCAAGTTCTACTTCTACTTCAGCGGCAACAACCCAACCTACAACACCAAGACCATTGGAGTTGCGGTAGCCAGCTCTCCAGAGGGGCCATTCGTTGCTCAACCCAAGGCCATGATCTTGAACAACGAGAAGCTCAAGTCAAACCAAGCCATCGACCCTTGTGCATTCCGCGACCCCGTTTCTGGCAAGTACTACTTCTACTGGGGCAACGGCGTGCCACTGGTCGCTGAGCTAAACGATGACATGATTTCCATCAACTGGAACACCGTTTCGACGATTCAAGGACTGGTGGACTTCCGGGAGGGACTCTTTGTCAATTACCGCCAAGGCCTCTACCATCTCACCTACTCGATCGACGACACAGGTTCAGAGAACTACCGCGTTGGCTACGCCACGTCAACAAAGGTGACCGGGCCTTGGACATACCGTGGCGTCATCCTTCAGAAGGACCCTTCGCGAGGCATTCTTGCGACAGGCCACAACTCTGTATTGAACATCCCCAAGACGGACGAATGGTACATTGCCTACCACCGCTTCCACATCCCTGACGGAAGTGGCATTCGGAGGCAAACGACGATCGACAAGCTGACAATTAACAAGCAAACGGGGCTTTTCAATACTGTGACGCCAACGCTTGGTGAGATACAGCCTCGTCGCCTGTCAAGTTGCCGTGCCTAAGTGGCGAAATTAGCGCGTTCTTTTTAATCATGGAGTCAATGCATGGGAGACTACGGAGCAGAAGCAAGTGAGACATGATGAGAAATGTCCTTCAGCTCCCTCCGTGTTGGATATGTAGAGTAATGGAAGCGATATGCACGTGTTGAATAGTGTACTGTAGTTTTCAATTGTGGAAATGAATATTGGCCTACGCTATGTCCATGTTACTTGCATCTGCGTTATTATTGACAATTCTCGTCTGCGCCCGTAGATGACCCCGGTCACCAGAACCCTTTTTTGTTTATCTACCATTATGAAAGAAAGAAGTATTTTCATGATAAGCGCCAGACAACCATTACTTCCTATATGCATGGAGACCCAGAGACATTACGATAGAAATATTGAAAAAGAATGAAAATGCTTGACATGATCATGGCGTTTCATTACGGAGGGTGCACTAGTGAGTGCCACGTCCACCAACATCGTCACCGTCCTTCTCCCCGTCAGCCTTGATGACCTCTCTGGTCTTGCCCCACTTGAAGTCATCAGAGTGCATCAGAGAGTACACGAGAATGATGATGTTCATGAAGGGCGAGGTGAAGAAGTGGAAGAAGTATCCAACAAAGTATTGAGCCCGCTCGAGGTTGTTGCGTGGAAGCCAGAAACCGATGCAGAAGGAATACAGCTAAAAGGATCAGTCAGCCACGTTTTCAGCCCAGCAGTGGATTTCAGTCGCGTCTCTTGGCAGCGCAAACTATTGAACGGATGATGCAGGGGCAAATTTTGGCGATGAGGGCTGGAACGTGCTGGATTGGGCTGGGCTGGGGCGCTTGGAGAAAAGAAAAACTTACATAACGGAACCATAAGACGGCAATGAGGCTCACGAAAATGGGATCTCTGAACAACTCATCACCTCGCTTGATCAGGATGATGATCAGCTCGATAAAGGCGGCAATGATGAAGGGTGTGATGGCCCAGGTGATGACAGCGATGATGCTCTGGATACGCTCGACAAGAATGATGCCAGGACGGAAAATCATGACGAACTCGTTGGAGATACTGCCGAGAGCCCAACGCTTGCGCTGAGAGAGGAAGACGGTCCAGTTCTGAGGGACGATGGTGAAAGCCTTTGCGCGCAGGGCCTGAGCCGTCTGCTTCTTGGGGAACAGACTGAAGATGATGGAAGCGTGGATGCTGTCCTCGGAGTAGTTGCCCATGATGTGCTGCGTCATGACATCGTTAGGCTTGGGGCAGTATCCGAAGCGCTGGCGAAGAACAGCGTCGCCGAAAGTCGACTCGTCGATGCGAATGAGCTGGCAACATCCCGGGAGACAGTTGACCTTGCCGGTGATGCGGGACTGGAACATGCGACGAAGACCTTGAGTTTGAGAGTACTCGACTGACTGGTACAGTGACCAAGGACCCCAGTTCTTGCCATCGTAGTCGACGCAGACGTGGCCACAGACACCGACGAGCTTGGGGTTCTTGCGGATCTCCTTGAGCATTTCATAAACGCAGTTCTCCTCGAAGACGGTATCGGCGTCCATGCCGACAAGGTAGTCAACATTCTCAAGACCGTGTTGGACAAAGATATTGCCGATGTACTCAAAAACATCGTTGTTGAACATGGTGACGATGTCGGCCGAGCGCTGCTTAAAGTGGTACAGGAACGATCGAGCAAAGCACAGACTGTCACGCTTGCCCTGGTTGTAGCGCTTGCCGACGAAGACGTATGGAATGCCCTTGTAGTAGCCGGTCTGGGTCTTAATGGGCATGAAGAGACCATCGCGCGCGCGGTAGCCGTTCTGGAAGTTCTTGACGGGACCGGGTTCCAGAATGTCTTCGAGCAGGTATTCCTGAGTCGTCTTCTCCATACCGGGTCCGCGAACGTTGCCGTCAACGACAATAAAGATAATGCGAGGGTGGTTTTCAATGTGCTTCTGGGCAATGAGCGAGTCAAGTGACCGGGTCAACTCGTCGTACGTCTCGTTGTAGCAAGGAAGCAGCAGAACCATCTTCTCAGGCTCGTCGGGGATGATTTCCTTAGGGCGGAAGCAGAAGCAGAAAACGCGCGTGACGAGGAAGTGGAGAATGATGCACACAATCATGAACGACTGCAGCATAGTGTTGGAGCTGAGAAGGACGATAAAGAGGTAGTAAACCTCAAAGTAGGTCCACGCGACATAGATGAGGACGGCATTGAGAGCAAGCAGGCCAAAGATCAGACCGTATTTTTGCAATCGCAACAAGTCTTTGGAGACGCGCTTGAGCTCCTCGTCCGAGTCCCAGCGCAGTTTCGCCTCTTCTTGGAGGATGGAGGAGGTAAAGGAAGCGCTCGAGTCGTTGCCCTGCGAGGGCCAGGATACATGTGTGTTATGCGACAGAGGAGTCTGCATGCCGGGAGGAAAGCTGCCATTGATGCCTCGAATCATTGACTAAGTGCTGTTAGTAAACGAAATCTCGCCAATTGGCACGACCGGAGCAAATGCGACACATACCGAGTCTCGAGACTGAGGCTGGCTAGGCCTCAGACGATTGTCATTATAGTTGGCGTGGGAAAGCGGGAGAGGATGGCTCTCCGACGCGGCCAAATTGGCGCCATCAGAGGACGTCTCGCCGCGAGACGGGGGCACAGGTGTGTTGCTCATAATGAACTATAGGTGCTGGACCTTGAGAGGCGGAGGAGCTATCTGCAGCAACGGCTCGAACGGTCGAACGAACGAACGAACGAACAGCAACAGAGGCCGTGATGCTAAGACACAACGGCTACACCAACAGTGGGTAAGACTGATGATGCAGGAGGAGCAGTGGAGGAGGAAGAGGAGGCAAAGAGGGATAAGATCAGCTTGGGGATATACAAGTGAATGATGAGTCCCGTCAGATCAAAGTCTGCTCCAAGTGAGGAGGGAGGGAAGTTGAGGAGGAGCTTGCTTGCTTGCCTTCAGTGCTGCTGAAGAGAAGAGAGAAGAAGGTCACGATGTTCGGGAAACGACTGAAGGTATATCTTCAACAAACAGCTCCCTAGCCGGTTCGAAGGAAGCTATGGAGCCGAGAAGGGAAAAGACAACCGCAAGGAAGAAAAAAAAAGACATACAGCACGACCTGACGAGCTTCAAGATCCAATATTCTGGTCCCGCCCTCCACAAAGCACCCACACCTCCCGGGGACTCGGCCACGCGCTTCCTCTCATGCTGGCACTTAGCTTGAACATAGGAATCTGGGCTGGAAATGGCGAGGCCCGAGAACGACCAGCCTCAGGTGCCCGCCTAGACGCCTCTCAAGAGGCAATGTTCTCGACGACACCAGGGCCCGGTTCGAGGTGTGGAAACAATGAAAAAGTGAAAGTGGTGCAGTACACGACAGCTCCAGCTGCCATGGTCCACTCACATCTCATTGTTCCTGGGTGTTGATGAAGGTGTGCCACCCTCCCCTACCCTCACTTACATCCCGCAGACGGGGACCACATTTCGACGCACACGCCCCCTGCCTAGCCCTGGTAACGAAAACACATCACGACGCACGGTGAGAGGGCAAAACGTAAGTCGAATAGACGGTCAACTAACTGACTTTGCGTTGCCTGGCCACAGGGCAACGGGCGGGCTTGTCCACTAGTGATGCAGGACCGAGGGTTCCGTCTGTGATGCCACAAAGCTGTTTGCCCTGGAGGGTATGGTGCCATCAGCCTCGTCCTTATTTGCCTCCCCAAAGAGTTCGTGGATGCCGAGAAGAGCTTGCTGACTGCGTTCCTGGACCACTGAGCAGCGGGAACGACGGGCGTCCTTGGAGAACGACAATGAACTCAAAGCTTGCGCTACGCTTGGTTCAGGTGTTCGAGCTCGTCATATTGACTCGGTCAGGTCTGGTCCCCCTGCCTAGCTCACTTCTATCCCGTCTTGGGCCTGCCGCTACTTTAGTTGGCGCTCGAGCCAAGAAATACATGGGTTTATTCAGCGGGTCTGCTGTCCGGACTCCATCTCAGACGGCGCCCAAGGCGTCGACGTTCTGACTTGTGTTCGGAACGGGCTTGTGGCGCGTCTGGTGCCAGGAAACCGGAGACAGACGGTGTTAAGGCTTCAGTAAATATCCGTTAGCCCGTAACAGGAATAGGCGACGGAGGACGGGGTCGAGATAGTTCTTGGCGTTGGAGTCGGACGACTTTAACGATTCATCAGAGGCTGACCCTACTCACTGACTGGAATGGGGAGACGTTCTCCGATAGTCTCGACGCCACGTGTGCACTCTGTAGCCATGGAAGGAAGGGATTCATCCAGATAGATTGGTTACCTGCACAATTTGCAAATTGAGATGGTTGAACAAAAGACCCAGTTCTTTCTCACTACTCTGTTGCTTCTCTTTACATGGATTAGCTTAGCTTGCCTGTGTCTCGACTGCGTGTCTAAACACCACCGACACCGGGGCGTCAAGGGATAAGCGTGAGGGGCGTGTAAGTGATCCGCCATACTCTTTCGGAAGCCAAACCCGATAAGCCTGATGCTAAGGCAAAAATATGCTTACCGTTGCATGTTGCGTACGTTTTCTCCGTTGCTACGGTCAACCTGATACGGACCTGAGGGAGGACGAGAAAGGGAAATCACAGCGAATTCGCAATTGGTCCACATGGCTGGGGAAGGAAAAAGAAGATGCATGAGAGCAGAAAAAGAAACGTTAATACGAGGATATGGCATCCCGGCCTCGGTTGGTCATACCGTTGCCCATTGCCGCCCTGGAGGGCTAGACGTGTCTCAGATATGGAAAACCTCTGGTAGACGCCTTGTGGCTGCTTCGGCGCTGTCGCATTTGCCGTTACTGTTGTGCTACTTTTTCCCACTAGACCCGAACTTTCCGAGCTTCACTCAAGCGTAATCGAGCCAGACCCTTGCCTGCCCTCTGCTGCCGCTTGGGTGGGATTGTCGGAGGGTGACGATATCTCAGTGCCGTAGGTCCAGAGCTGCAGAGACCACAAACGCAGGGCACACTAGCTGAAAGAGAATGCACTGCAACTCCCACCCTGGCGTTAGGGCACCCTGGCTGGTGGCTCCTCAGCTAATTCAGCGCGGCTGCGTCCAACCCTTCGATTGGGACGCGGCAAAGGCAAGATGAATCGTGGCTGTATTTCGCTTCTACGGAACAAATAGGGCGAGAGAGGGAGAGAAACAAGCATCAGACGACAAGGGCACACGCCACGGGCGTATTTCATGGCCTCATCGGCTAATTGGCATCATCATTGAAGGGGTTGGCCTGTCCCTCTTCCGTTACAACGAGCGACAACGGTGGGGTTGAGAGTGGTCTCAGACAACAGCCGGGGCACATGTTTGGATCTCAGACACGCCGGCGGCAGAATGGAGCAATTGAGAAGAAAAGAAGAAAATTATGAAGCAGCGTACCCACTCCATAGTGAGATGCTAATCTGCATATGCCAGCAGCGTAGCGCTCGGAGGATAGAAACCACAATTTCGACTGACTAATAGCAGCTCAGACCGGCTAATGCTCCTTGCAGCGCGGAAGCAGTCATGCTAGTATCGCGTCAGGTGGGCAAGGGAGGGGATGTCAAATGGGAAGCCAGTACATATGCCGAGACTCTCGGGGCCAGCTAGGGTTGGCGCTGCGGCCATAGCGACAGACCCCATCGGAGCGATGCGGCTCCGGCAAAGTGGTGATTACGGCCGACGACGGGGTGTGTCGGAGCGAGTAAAGAGCATTTCGACTCATTGCTAGTTAAGCATGGCCCTGGTTCGGAATAGGTGCAAAAGCAACACCGAGGGGAGGGGCGGGAACAAGCAACAGCAACTTCGCGAGACGCAGTCATTGTCTTGGACAAGTGAACATGATGCTTGAATAACAAAAGGACAGAATCAAGCTCGCATCCTGCACCGTTTTCGACGAAGTTGCAGATAAAGTCGTGGGGAGACGTCCATGCACAGGAGCTGACGATGGGATGAATTACGTCCTTGATGGCTGCACGGGGACCAAAGTAGGACAGCTAGTCTGACCCTTGCGGGAGCAAAAGGCGGGGTGAAGGATCCTGGTTCAACTCACGGCCGGGTTCTCGCAATAGCTGTAGAGTAGGCCCGATGATTTCTCTATGCCAAGACCGCAGCTGCGTGAAGACATGTAAAAGTTCTTCACGAAGCGTTGCGTGCGTGACTGTTAAGCAGCTGCCTTCTCGTAGCCAAGGTGGAAGAAGGGCGGCAGCAAGGCCCGAAGCTGAGAGGACTGAGGCTCCAGGCCGTAGACATGGGATGCCGAACATGGGAGCCCTGCTTCAGCGATTGGCGAATATCGTCATGTCTCAAGCCTCCACAGAAACAGAGAGCTCTGGATCAAAACAAGGACCTCCGGCCACGAGAAGTGAGGTTATTGGAGGACAGCCATGCGGACTTTCGGGTCGATCAAAGTGCCACATCTTGGAAACTAGCGAAGACGGTGGATTACCGACTGCTTGGGGGCTACTGAAGGCTATTGGGCACACGCTCCTGCAAATACGGCGAAGACCAGGGCGTTAAGCTTCTCGCAGATAAATGCTCATTCTGCCCATCATTGCCATGGCCGTGACCATGCGGTGGAACAGAAGAAGATTATTAATGTAGGGTTCTACTATAGATTGCACTAGGGGTGCGCACATGTATGTATGTATGTATGTCTGTCCTGCAAATAAGCCAACAACCCAACCCACACGAGCGCGCACGTCTTCACATTTTGATTAACCACACGGACAATATAGAAAAAGTCTAGGCGCCCATGGCTCGCCTCTGGGGAGCAAATGTAGACATTGGTTGAATCAGGAGCCGGCAGCTCTTTGGTATGACTGACTGTCAATGGGCGGGTCTGACAGCACATCGTCAGAACACCATCAACTAAACTCCCCTCCCTCAGCATCCCTGGACCTGCAGTAGTAGCAAAAACCCCATGCTTTAGCCGCTTCTGGGGAGCACAAGAGTTCGTATCTGTATGTCGGGCAGTGGTGGTACCGGTACTTCTCCCACTCGCCAACTCACACGCCCCTGTCCTCCCACTAGCCTTACAAGCGTGACGTTTATGTTTTGCTGTGACTTACGGGAAGGGAATGATTAGACCTTCTAGGTCCGTGAGCTTGTCCCTGCAAGGAAGCAAGGCCAGCAGGACGCAGAGCAAAACGACCTAGCGTGGACAGCGGATCGGCATGCACAGACGAACACGGGGCTCGATTAGGAAAGAAAAAATAAGGAAGGAAAATTAGCTCCATCGTCCGGTTGTGCCGATCGTTTCCACAATAGTGGGAATGCTGCAGGTGGGGATGACATTCGATTAACGGAGGGAGGTGGGTGGAGATTGAGATGGGCAGAGCAATACGGAGCCAAGATGGCGCACCGTATTTGTGTTTTCCTCGATGGGGTTGAGGTTAGCGAGAAAATACCACCTTGAGCAGAACATGGAGCAAAAGAACGAGCGCGAGAGGGCGAGATGGGTAGACACCAAGTAGGACGCGATCTCTACCGTTTCACTGACACTTCCCCGTCTGTGGCCAACACGCGAGGCTATGGCCTGGGGCTGTTGTCTCTCTGCATTGCCTTGCACCCGGCATGTGTTTGACCAACCACTAAGAAACACAACAGAGAGCTGGACGTGTCTAAGTGAGCACGGTCCAAATTGGTAACTCAGTTGTGACCGCTGCATGATGAGTGCACAGATCTGGCGCTGCAACGGGGCCAAGACACGCATAGTCGTATTAGCCTGATAGAATGCTGCACCGACAATGTGACAGAACATGCTGAACATCAATAACAGATTCCACTTGTGCAAGCAAGTCAGCAATAACCAACAAGTATAACACGGCAGACAATGGGGCTATCGAGAAGGAAAACAGGTTGAGAGGTTCCGTAAGCTAAGGCAGGGAACGGTAACACAGGCACGATTACGGTTGCATTAATGCAGCGTAGCTTATGTTGAGTTGGTTGAGAAACTCATCAGAGACCACCGCCATCATCACGTTGTCATTCCCTTGCTCCTCGTCATCCCAACGCTGCCTTGTTGTCATTCCCGCAACCTCGTTCGTCATTTACCTGACAGGGGCCCTCACATTTCACTTTTTTTTGTTTTGTTTTTTGTGACCCTTCATTTCCCGGGATTTTACTTGTTTTACCCTGCCCGATACCCACATTCGCGCATGGTTATAGTCAGACAGGGGCGGGCACTGCCATGCCATGCTCGATGTCCTATGCGATACGACACACACTTGCGTCCGCTGCTGAGAGCCCTCCCTCTCCCCGGTCCAATCCCTTGTTCCATGCTAGCTTCCGGTTCTATGCAGCTTCCTGGCCATTCGAGCTGGGGAACGTTTGCTTGTGCATTCAGGCGAGGTCTGGGCAAATGCAGCTCGCTATGTCCACAGCCGAAGGCCGTTCTACATGATCGGGATGAAGCTGAACCTGCTCAATTAACGTTGACACACATGACACATGTCGCCATCATCGCCTCACCGTTTGTGAGCTGCACTCCATTACGGGTGCTGGCGCAGCCCTGGTAAGCTGCCTAAACTCCGCGCGCGTGCTTTCGGAGATCAATAGCGGCAGACACGCGTATGCAAACAAAACTTTCCTCTGCAGTGCAACATGTTTCCGCTGGGCCGGGATCGCACAAGCACGGAAATGAGTGTTTCGTCTGTAGGCTCGAGGTAGTTGCCGTCCGTCCTACTGACTCTCCACTCCACTCACACAGTCTGTCACCGAGAGGCATTTCCCTGGAGAGCAAGAAGCCTGCCCCAGTCCCGTCTTGGCTATCCTGGCTGCACAGTTGAGATGGGACAGATGTTAAGCCTAAAATTAGACTTGTTGAGGAGCACGGTATCCGGCATCCTCAGCGACCTGTAGCCCAGTAGACGCAGGCGAGTGGCCCTCGTGCATCATGGGCTTGACTGCCAAGGCCCAGACCAGATGCACCCAGCATACACAACGTCTGGGGCCTACGTCTGCGGCGTAGCACCGAGGCTACAGTGAAGATGACCGATGCCACGATATTCTAAGCTGCCAAGAAGCTTCCCGCATCAATTTTCCATGTATGTTTCTGACGCTCTCCCGGCGCTTGATGCATCGCGATCGATGCCTCCGGGCCTCCGTCGCCATCGCCCTCAGGGAATTCGCCATTCCGATGCCCTGATCCAGTCTAATGCCCGACATTGCTTGTCGCCACTGCAGTCAATCAGGATTCACCGGTGCCTAGACGAGCTGAAAAGCTAGGCCGGCGAAGGAAAAACATGGCAACTAGATGTAACCCTCCTCCTGCTCGACTTTGATGCAGGACCCAGGAATATGCGCACAGCGGACAGGTGGGTCAATGGCCGACGCCGCACCCGGTGCTGATGCATCGGGGATCTTTGCTGTCTTCGCCTTGCCCGGCTGCAAGACTTACGTTCAGGTTGATCCTCAGAACAAGCTTAAGCGATCATTGATCGGCCTGGGCTTAAACTCAATCTCCTAGATTTTCACTACAGAAACCACTAGCATGAGGCGAGTCGTGAAAGTCAAGGTCACTGGAATGAAACAGCAGAGTGGTAGAAACGTGGCATCGGTATATAAGGAGTATTAAGACAAGCTGATCCCGGTCGGTTTCCCCGGATTTTTGCTCTGAAAAGCCGTCTTACCATCCCTGTCTCTTCCTCCCAAGGGCAGCCATCTTCCGGAATAACGGGAGAAAGGAAAAAAAGACGAGACCAGAAGATCATGGAGCCTCCTTCATTATCATGATCATAACCGACATACAGCAACCCATGGAAAAATCCGCCCCAATTCCCATGTTTCCCTCCACCCATCTACAATTTACCATTAATTTAACCACCTCTTTCAGTCAATATCTGTTCCCCTCCCGCACCAATTATGCGGATGTTCATTCCTAAACAGCCGGAGACGAAATGCCAAGAGGCACAGAAATAGGAAACGAAGTTGACGATCCTGAGAAAAGCACTCACAAGTCATGGTTCCCTCCTCTCCCGAATCGATCAAAACTGAAAGCTTACGTGCCGTTCTTCCAGTGCCGCAATATTGATTGCGTCTGATGCACAGGTGTTCTCGACCTGCAGGATGGACCGATGCCGGGGTCCGCCGTGGTGTAGGCGAGAACGCATCTACTGTATGCGTGCTTCTGCTCTCCCTGGTCCCGCCGTTCCAGCCCTGGTCTCGGTGTCCCAGTCGGGATGGCTGGCTGGACGTGCAAGGGCGTATCGGATTGCTCTCGTGAGGCGAATTGCTTTAGTTGCACTTGCCGAAGCCCTTTGACAGCCCGTACCGCAATGGGTAGCCGAGTTGCCGCTGTGAGATTGCTCTTAGTTAGCTGACAGGGGACATGTAAAAGCCACCAGGACAAGACAATAAATGTCCTGCAATGGAACTGCCAAGAGACTCGTGATGGTGTGTTCGGGCTCTTCGGCCCCTTCTGTCCAATATTTGACATCCTCCATGCCCTGCCCTGCACTGCCTACCCTTGCCGATCAGATCGGATCTAAGCCATCTCCAAGCTTTTGGGCTGGGGAGGCGAGTGGAGGAACGCCAAGGCGGGCCATCCCTTCCAGTGCGCGTCCATTGGGTTGCAGAGGGATCCGGGGCCAGGGAGAGGAATGCAGGTGGTTTTCCACTTACCAGAAACCGAACGGCGAGCAGCAAGTCTTTTCACCAAAGTTTGCGCAGGTGGCCGAATACTTCGAGCCACAGAGCCCATTGGTCGTGTCCGAGACGCCTCCAGGTCGAGGGTCACATCGACCGAAGTCAACGTCGCACCCTGTTCCGCAGTAGGAAGAGCTAGAGCCGCTGTTATGACAGGGGCAAAAAGTCCCTTGAGTTAGCGGGGATTCCTCTCACGCGTGACGAATTTTTTTATCAATTGATTCATTATACATGTGGTGTAGTAACAATATCATCATAATCTCTGGTGCCTTATCATAGAATCCCTCCAAGCCATTTCTTTCCGACGATGGTAGCCGAAGGAAGAAGAGGTAGCAGATGAAACTAAGCAATGAGAAAGTAAAGTAGGTGTGTTGCTAAAAATGCAATATAGAAATGCAATGGGCATGCAGACAAATGCAGTGATGTTTCAATAAAACGCAGAAGTCATGTATGAGAAGGAGGGGTGTGAATCGGCAGGAGAAGCATAGCTGTCCATGCTGGAACGACTTGGGAATCTAGGCGGACGCAAGATGCAACAATGCATGAGCAGAAACAGTTTCTTTTCCTCCGGCCATCAAGGGAAGAAGAGCCGGGGGTGAATGGAGGGCGTGGGACATGTTGTTGCTGTTGGGGTGGGTTCTTACCAGTAGCCGTAGCTGGAACAACAGTCGCCAAAGTCTGACCCCATACAGGTGTTTCCGGTATCTCCGCCACAGGTTTGATCACGCGAGATCTTGGGCCCGTTGCCTGATGAAGGACTGGGCGTGTTGGTTGACGTGAGCAGAGTTGATGGTTGTCCAGCCGTAGGAGTAGAGCCGGGGGCAGATACCAGCGAAGAAGGAATCTCAGCAGCATTCTCGGTCGAAATGAAGGGAGGTGGAGCAGATCGAGTGGTTGCAGATTCGGTTGCAGGCCCGGTTGGAGAAGGGCTTGTCGTGCTAGGGGCTGTTTCGCCAGTCGGAGACTGTACAAAGTCGCATTGGCCCTCGGCGTCCTTGGGAGCATCGCGATACCAGTTGGCCTTGGGATCGCCAAGGCACTCGCCCACGGTAACAAGGCGATAGCCACGGGCGCGAGCCTCCTTGACCATGTAAGACGTCAGGTTAGTGACAGTCTGCTGCTGCACGTCATGGGCCAGGACGATGTAACTGTTGGCGCGGGCGTTGCGCGAGACTGCGTTCGAGAATCGGTCCTTTGCATTCTGGATAAGCGCTGGATCGTTGTATTCGAAGTCCTTGGTGTCGACGTTGACGTCGACGTTGTGGTAGCCGAGCTCATCGATGAGCGGAATGCAGCCGGTACCCTCCTCGCAGTCGAGGTAAGGCGCACGCATGTAAGCTGGGAACCAACCAAAAATGTTTCTGAAAGCCATTTCATTGTAGATCATCTCAGAGCGGCGAATAGTGGCATTGACCTCGTTGAGGTCGCGATGCGTCCAGGTGTGGCTTCCAATGTGATGCCCTGCGGCATGCATGCGTTCCAGAATCGGTGGCCAGCCCGTAGCTGGGTCGTCAATATGTCCCTTGCCGCGGTTGTTTCCAGCCACGAAGAAGGTCGCCTTGACTTTCAGCTTGTCCAGGAGGTCCAGGATCTGACTGGTGTAGAAGTATGGCCCGTCATCAAAGGTGAGGGCCATCATACCAGGGCTAACGCACTTGAAGATCTGCTCGCCTGTATTCATCCGTTAGCGCCACTGTGCCATGTTTCACTGCGTCAACAAGAGATGTGATTGACTGTCACCGGAACAAGCCGACGACAGGCAAGGCTCGGTCAGGCAGCGGGAGGCAAGAGATCGGGAGCGACTAACCATAAGGAACACTTCCAACCCTTGGACGAGGAATGCCTTCTGTGCATGATCCAATGGGACCGAAGCTAATAGGTAACAGCATGCGTCAGCTCATCATGATTGACCATCGATCGACCTTGCATTGCTCTCGTCTCTTCACGGTGACAGGGTTTAGGCGCCGCGCGGTGCCCAACCCTCTGCTTGTCAAGAGAGCTTCTCATCACGTTGCACCGGCCATGAGACAAGAAGGGTACTCACAAGGTATCGCAGGAGTCGCTGTAGTCAAGCTGACACTGGGAGCCAGCGCAGTAATCCTCGTCAGTGCCGCAGTACCCTGCCTCTGAGCAGCATTCGCCCGACGGGCATGATCCGACTCCGGGGCCACACCGACCCTCCCGCTTGTTTAGAGGGATGAACTCGCGTCGCTTGAGGGCTGGGTCGGGACGAGGACCGCAGGCGACGACGGCTCCGATATTAGCCAGAAGGGAGTATGCAACTGCAGCGACCGTACTGTGCTTCATCTTGAAGGCTGCTGTCTCTTCAGTGATTGGGGTTTTTCTCCGTTCCTTTTCTTGTGCGTGTGCTGGCTCCACGAGTAGTTTTCCTGTCTCACGAGCTTTTGTGTTTTTCTCGCGCGCGCCTCTTCCAACGAGATTTATTCAATCCTTTCTCGCCGACAAGGGTGGGAATGAGCTCGACCTGAGAGGTAGCAGTCGCTTTTAATGACCTGGACGGAACGAGTCGGCACAGGGGAATGAAAGGATCGACGTGAAATGTTCCAAGACGGGGATAGAGGGGAGATGGTTAAGGAACAAGCTGGATCTTAGTCCTATTTACATCAAGTCGGACGGCCCGGAACCCACAGATCGATTATGGGGAATGATCTAAGAAAAACTCCGTTTCACGAGCCAGCAGCGTCCAGCTCTTCATACAAAATAACGGAAAAAACAAACACGAGCTTACAATAACAGCCCCTTTGACTTTTGATTCTCTTGGCTCAGCCCTTCTAGGCCCTGTGACTGGACTGCCAAGCCAATCTTTGCCGCAGCTAATATGTCCCCTGATCTGATATACATCAGCCACTTGAGAGGAATTTGGAGCCTCACGAGGAGGCAATAAGAGCCCTCACAGACATAGCGGGCCGTCTGGGTGTTTCTTTTCTCTCCTTCCCTTACCTACTGTCTTACGTTTCTTTGCTTTGCGGTTTCAGTTGACAAAGCTCTAATTTACTGCTATTCCCATTGTTTATCTCCGAGAGACGAGCAATTGCCTTTACAGCATCTCAATTCAATGGACCCCTGAGCGCCCGGTTATTCGGAAGCCCATCGATGTACGGCAACTTACCTTCGGGTCTACGCCAGACTATTAGGCAGCCATGGGGCCTCATTCTCTGGCCCCTTTCTCACATTATCGTTGAGAAGGGTCTTCGTGGCGGCAACATGTTGGACGTTTGAGGGCAGCCAGAAAGCCGCATCTCGTATCTGCCGTTGGGCGTCATCGCATTGTAGGGGACGCCCCTGTCTTGGCGACAATCGAAGACTCAGCACGCGATTTAGACCGCTCGGGCTTGAATCCAAGGCAGAGAACTGACGAATCTATGCAAAACTCAAAACCCACGCTCGAAATAGCGCTCTCCCTCGGGAGGGCTACTGGCGCCGGGCGCGCCGGACAGTCTTCCAGATCTTGTGAGAGGATTCTCATTTTCGGGGCTGGGACAGGGGAGCCCAAGGGTCACCCCAAATCCGGCCTGCTCTCCACAACGCCAAACCCGAGTTCCATGCTCTTGGACCTTGGTGCGAATCAACAGGAATGTAAATGAGTCGTTGGTTTGGGTGGCGGTTTGGTTTCTACACGCTGGGCCTTGGCTTTCGATAACATCGAACCCTGACCCTGAAGCGAGGCTGTCTAGACTATGAGCTCAGCCTATTGCGCTCAGCATATTGCGCTCAGCGCAACCCTGGGTCGAGCTGAATAGGATGAAAACCATATTGATGCATTCTAAATACCCGAAGCTGCTGTGCACGTCAGCTTCGTCCTGTCCTCCTGCTGTTTTCATCGATCTATTGAGCGCCACTCTGCATCAACAGCGTCGCCAACTCAGCAGCTCCAACGAGTTCATGATCCCAAGATGCATCACCATTTCAGGGACCAGGCTTCTATTTTTCCTCTCTGATGCGACATTTGCAGCAATATATTTCCCAAATCTACTAAATTTCTACAGCATTGGGTTACATCATGGCAAATGAGCTGAGGACCCTCGACGGGCTGTTGCAAAACCTTCACTGCCCGCCCTTGTAGCAGAGTCCAGGCACATGGCATGGCGCAATGACTGGAATGGATCCACGTTAACGGCGTCAAGTCCGCTTCTGTCTTCTCCGTCCTCTCTTGTTCCCGGCGCCGCGTTCGAGACTGATCATGTCTGCCCACGCACAAGCACACCATGTGGCCCACGGAAGTTCGTCATTGTCCTTCCGGATGCTTCTGGGCCCGATTGCACGGAAGACCTGGAATGTAAAGTCCCTATTGTGTCATTGAACCCGACCTTCTCTCCACCTATCTCACCTTTTTCGCGTAAGACAACGAGTCGGGTAGGCGCCTCGTCCCTGGACCATGTGCTGCAATGTTCCTGGATTTGCGCCATTGTTGAACAGTAGCCTTCTGGATGCGGGAATGGTGGCCGCTTCCTAACCATCACCCGATTGACCACGTCAGCCTGTGAGTGGGCAAGGGAGCATTCTTCTTACGGTGAGGGGCCAGTCTCCAATCCCGACGGCTCAGCCTTTCTCCACGAGTTACTGGCAACGGAGTGACGGGGGAGGAAACTCTGATGGTACACAATAATGTATGTTGCTCTGAGAGCGTGCGTGTGTTACTAGGATGCTCCCCAGAGGTGGGTGGCATGAGAAGGCGTGGCTTGAACAGGACGGAACGGAATGGGGTGTGCAATTGAACAAGGCGGCGTTCAACTGTCATGTACCGGTACTCTCATGAGCACATCGATTGAGCGGACGCCCATGGGAAACGGACCCACGGCCCAACCCACAACGTTCCACGGTCGCAGAGGCTAGGCAGGGGTCTACTCCAGATCAGTCCACCCATGTCAGCGGCAACTAAACCTAGCTGCAGATCTGATGTTGGGCTCTATGTAGGCCAAGCCTCCTAGCACCCTTGTTCCTTGCAACTGACACACGCCCCTCCACGCCGGCTCTGGTTAGTATGGAAGAGTCCTGAATGTGACAAAGGTGGACTGGCATCGATCTAGTGGGAACTACGGTTCTTGGGAGAAGGACTTGAAGCCTCCAACATCATACGGTTCTCTCAATATTGAAACTCTTATGGTTAATTCATGGCAGCATACTCTAAGCTATTGCCCCTTGCCGCCCCTACTCCTTGCTCTCTCTTATCTTCGCAAGACATGCATCCGCAGCTGACAGTGTGTCACCCAAGTCGTTTGTTGCATGGAATCTGTACAAGTCGTGTCTTTAGTTTGGCGCGCGGCGAAGACGAGCTTGAAGGCCCTGTTCTGACATCTGATCTCTTTTGTCGTGTTTGTCATTGACTCTCCCACTTGCCTACTCCCTACACACCTCTCACACTCCCCCTTTCCTCCGGCCCAATGGCGCATAACTTTGCCGACACCTTCTCATGGCTATCCTTCCAGGCCTGCGTGCCACCCGATAGGCGTATGAGCGCCTGGAGGGTGCAACGTGAATGCAGGAACATCGACCCGATATTGGCGGGTCAAAGGTCGCAATATTGACTGTGCCTTGGATGATGAAGACACCAACTCCGGAGGCTAGGCCTAGCCAGAACCACGCCCGAGGATCCTCGTAGGCCAAGACTGCATCGATGTGGCTGACGCTGGGTCGTGTTGCAAACCGCCGGTCTGCTCCTTTCGGGTCAGACCCCCTCCATCTCCATCGACTATCCCTTCGCGTCGGGATCCAATGTCGAGAGCTGCATCCTGGGATCTCCAGCCAAGTCCATTACCCGTTCGTCACGGGTGGAGACGTGATCAGATTTTTGCGTCTTTTCGCGCCCGTCTAGGCTCATTCTCGGCGGCGAGCTCATGGCCACCACATGCGGGCTGAGGCAGTAGATCCAGAGCCATGACACGCTGCGGCGCTGGCCTAGTTGTCGTTGACGGCAGCCATCCCGTCGAACCAGGGTGCCGGCGTCATGCTGGCTCAGAGATCATTGAAACCCTTCTGCGCATTTCTGGCGACTATATTGTGAGGCCGATGGTAGCTCGGTTTCGACCTTGGATCTTCCCTCATCTCCTCATCCATAGCCTCTGCCACTTGCTCATTGCTCTTGCTCTTGCTTTCGACAAGCTTTGGACGCCCGGCCCTCCCGTTCGTTCTCTTATCTTGCTCCTCTATCTTCCCCTTCAAATACTCGAGCTCGTTCCCTCCTTTCATCCTCTTTCTTGAGACAAGCTCTCGTTTCAGCCGACCATCGTTGTCGATCATCTGTCACTCATACCCACCATGACGGACTTCATAAGCCAGGGCCTCATTGCCTCCGGGTTCCCATTGCTACCCGAGAAGGAGCAGCGTCAGAAGCCATGGGACTTTTCTACCCAGGGCTACTACGACCTGACCTCGCCGGGCGAGATCTCCCCAGCGAGATCTCCGAGGCTGAGGAGCTATATGATACCCCATCCGAGGTCATTGACAGCGAGACAACACCTCTTGTTGCTGTCATTGGTGTCGGCTATGTCGGAGAGCACCTCGTAGGCGAGTTCTCCAAGCACTACGACGTGCTTGGATATGATGTGTCCGAAGCTCGTGTCAAGATGCTGTCGGACAAGTTTGCTGATAACGCCCGCCTTCGTCTTACACACTCAGCCAAGGACCTCGCCGCCGCTACCCACTTCCTCATCTCCGTGCCTACCCTCCTCTTGCCCGACAAGACCATCGATTCCTCATACCTGCGCAGTGCCCTTGCCGCCGTCGGTCTCCATGCTCGTCGTGGTGCTACCGTCGTGGTGGAGAGCTCAGTTGCCGTTGGCATGACCCGGGAGCTTCTCGGGCCATTGGCTAAGGAGCGTGGCTTCTTCGCTGGCATGTCTCCCGAGCGCGTCGATCCTGGCCGCTTCGAACCTCCCGCACACGCCATCCCCAAGGTCGTCTCCGGTCTTGATGATGTCGTCCCTGGCTCCCTCGATGCTATCCTCAGACTGTACTCGCAAGCCTTTGACCGGGTTGTCCCTGTGTCGCGTCCCGAAGTTGCTGAGATGATGAAGCTGTACGAGAACTGCCAGCGCATGGTGTGCATCGCCTACGCCAACGAAATGGCCGATGCCTGCCTCTCCCACGACATTGACCCATACGAGGTGTGCCGCGCTGCCGCCACCAAGCCCTTTGGCTACATGCCCTATACCCCCGGCCTTGGTGTTGGTGGTCACTGCATCCCCGTCAACCCATACTACTTGCTGTCCAACAGTCAGTTCCCTCTTCTGGAGGCTGCTTCGGAGAAGATGCGTGCCCGCCCCGCCGCCGTTGCCCAGCGAGCTGTTGAGCAGCTCTACCTCGAGCAGCGCGATGGCCTGCGGCCCCGCGTCCTCGTCGTGGGCATCGGCTTCAAGGTTGGCCAGTCGCACCTTGCTAACTCACCTGGACTGGAGCTTGCCAAGGCGCTCGTCTTGACCGACAAGGTCGAGGTGTCGTGGGTTGATCCGTTGGTGACCCAGGAGGCCGTTCCTCAGATCTCCCGCCTCGATGTCAACAACTGGAATGTCGACTCATTGCAGAACCAGTTCGACATGGTCATCGTCGCCTTCCGTCAACACGGGCTCGACTTTTCGGTACTTGACAACCTGCAGGGTGTCAAGGTCGAGAGGTGGTGTCCCTAGTCACCACCTCAACCACTTGGGCGTTGCATACCTTTTGTATCTCTCTTCTTTACATCGTCTCCATCCCCATTTCAATAGGCTTTCGGCATCGGCTCGCAACTTGAACTCTAAGCTTAAACCTCCCACCTAGAGTGGGTGCAGCGCGGTGCAGCCCGCAGCCTCATCGCCGTGGGCCACTCTCTGCCCTCCGATTCCATCAGGGCGGGCCTTCGCCCTGAAGCTTAAGCCTTAGACGCTTGCAAGCGCCCATCGAAACTGAGTAAGAGGCCGTTGTATTTAAGATAAAGGTCCACTGGAGCCGCCAACCAAACTTTGCTTGCTGGAGAAAAAAATGTTCGGAGTTTCTGTCGTTATTTACTTAATCTGTCTTTTGCATTCCTTTATCCTCCTTCGAGTCCGAATGAGGCGTCTAATGATCATGATGAAAACTTGGACTTGTGAGTTGCTGGAGCGAGAGCCGTCGAGGGTGAGAAGAGCGAGAGTGTGAGGGGATATTGGGGACGGGTGCACGGGGCGGGCACAACAGTGTAGGGTTAATCAGTTTAGACGACTCTCAGCTTTTACCGGTTTCGATAACCAGGTACACAGTCAATATGTACGCGGGCTTTTCTTACGACTTGAATCCTACTGGCTCTTGTTCTGGTTGTGACTGCCATGCCGTGTCCCGATCTGTTCGCATTGGAACGCAACTATCTACGCTGGCTGCATACTAATCTTCAGGCGTTATCTCCACCCATTTGCGCGTGGCCGCAAGCCCACGATCCCAATGCTGTAGTGTGCCAGGATCATGTCTGCTCAAGGACGATTAAACGAGACAGACCACACGTGCTGATCCCCTGCCCTTGTCCTTCTGCCCGCACGCTGCCCCTCTCGTGAATGATAAGAGCTCAATATTTGCAGCGAAATGGACATCATATTGACGTTGCCTCACCGCTATATTGCCTATACCAGCTCATTTCGCCCAAGCCTCGTCTCGTTTTGTCTGCATTGCTGCCCTTTGTGGATCTGTATTGGTGAAGAAAACTTGGCACGCGTCTAATTTACATAATCCAACAAGCCACTGCAGGACTGCAGCAATCGGAATACGGGTTACAAATCTGGGTGCTTTATGCAGTTCGTTCCTTTACCATGGCGCTGTCTTCTGGTGCATGTTGCGGCCTGCATTCTTCAACTCAGGCATAGGGTAGACGAGGTCCCACTGAGGAAGAGAAGCGATTCCCACGGTATCTGTTAATTTTAAACGGTGTCTCAGCTAAGTTTGCATCGAGCCACCTAAGACCCGGTAGGGACTGAAACTTCAGAGGCGTTCACACCAAATAACATGTGAGGATGTACTCTGTAGCAGACACCACCACTCAATGTCTCATTCCGCCACGACCTGCACGCGATATACTTGTTCGTATCCCAGACCGGCCCGACTTGATAAGAGATGCAACGGAAATGACACATCCATAGACATGCAGAAGTTTGGTTGAGACACGGCTACCAAAGTTCCGTGAGCGGCTGAGGAGGCTGCCTGCACAGGGCGCTTCAGTCTCATGGAAAGACTCAGGAATATGCTTAGTTCCACATGGTTTCCACCTGAATCTTATCTAGCCTGCCGACCAATCCAAATTCTCACCTTGCTTGGTATCAATCTCATATTCTCGCCGACTTTCCCTCCTCAGTTTGCAGCTATGAGGCGCACGCCGTGTGCCCTTCTGTCTTGGGTAAAACCGCTGTGAATTTATTGCTATTGGACCGACCGACTTGTCACACGCATCGACAATCTCCTAGCTCATCGCGGAGGAAAAGCTCAGGGTGCACGGAGCCTCCGTAAGCGCTTGACGCCTCTTACATTCCATCCTGTCTAGAGCCCCTCACACCTCTTCCCCCTCTCTCGTGAGACGTGTGCAATCATTGGGGAACCAACAGGAGAACCTTGTCATGGGTGATGTGCTTCAAAAAATGATCTATTATGTATGCATGCAAGTCTAACCTCATGAAATCGGAACTCTATGAACAGTGGTCCAGCCTGCTTAGTCGAACTTAGGTACATCGTACATGTCATCGGGATCTGCGACTCAGTGGTTAGCATCCAGTGTTCTATAAAGACGGCCAAGTGAAAACATACCTTTTCCATGGGTAAGGATATAATCCCTTGTCTCCTTCTTCCTCTTCTCGATATCTTGCAGAACCGCGTCCGCTTGGTCCTTGATCTTATCATTCTGCTGAGAAGCAGCCTTGATAGCCCTCGCGGCTAGGTCAAATCGGCTTACACAGTTCTCCAGCATCATATCAAATGGTGTTGTTGTGCTACCCTCTTCCCTGTATCCTTCGATGCTCATGCGCTGTAGATTGGGTCTGCCAAACAGCAAGCCCTGCAGCTCAGTAGCATATCCGTGATAGTTGAAGCACACAGGCTTGTCTTCAGTGAAAAGCTCGATGAATCTATCGCGGCTCATTGAGTGGGGATGGCGAGACTCTGCTGCAACGATGAACAGGTCTGTCACGTTGACAACTCGGACTCTCAGGTCTGGCATAAGTGTCTTTAATAGCTCGGCAGCCTTGATCACCTCGAAGTTGACTTCCACGCCGATACCGACAAGCACCACGTCAGGAGACTTGCCCTCATCCGTAGAAGCAAACTTCCAGATAGAAGCACCCAGCTTGCAGTGTTCTGCAGCCTCGTCACGAGAAAGGAATACGGTAGTGGGCTGCTTAGAACCAATCATCAGGTTGACATAATTCTTCGATTTGAGGGCGTGATGCACAGTGCTCAGGAAGCAGTTGGCATCCGGTGGAAGATAGACTCTGGCGACCTCAGCCTTTAAGTTGAGCACAGCACCGATGAACGACGGGTTCTGGTGCGAGAAGCCATTGTGTTCCTGGCGGGTCCACGTGCTCGTCTCAATGTAGTTGATGGAGCTCAAGTCACCTCGCCATGGGACCTGACGGGCAATCTTGTTGAATTTGGAGTATTGGACCATCATGGTGTGGACAATGCCGAGGAATGATTCGTAACTGGGGAACACCGCAGTGCGACCGGTGAGAGTATAGCCTTGCATAAAGCCCTGGCACTGGTGTTCTGACAGAACCTCGATCACTCGTCCGCCCTTGGCACGGGAGTATTCATCCCACTGGAAGTTTCTGTTTGTGTGGTTCAAGATGGCATTGAGTTTGTTACTCTCCAACTCATCTGGCGAGAACATGCGAAAGCTCTTTGGGTTGTCTGTCGCCACCTTGTCGAAGAACGTACCTGTGACCTTCATGCTGCTCGTGTCCTGACCCTTCTCCACGGTAAAGGCCTTCCAGTCAGGCAGATTCAGTGGTTTGTATGGATCATAAGATTGCTTGAATTGACCAAGCCTCTTCTCGTTGTTCTTGGGAAGAATGTTAACGATGCTGTCGGCAGGCTTTCCATCCGGCAGCAGGCGGTGTGCATCGTAGCTCTGGAGCCAGTCTTGCAAGATTTTGAGGTGCTCCTCGTCCTGGTTGGCCTTGGGCACGGGAATTTGATGAGAGTGGAATGAGCCCTCAATGAATTGACCGTCGACCTTTTTCGGGCCTGTCCATCCCTTTGGAGTACGCAGGACAATCATAGGCCAGCGCGGCTTGACGATGGGCTTGCCTTCACGGGCAGCCTTCTGGATCTTCTTGATCTCTGCAACAGACCACTCCAGAGCACTTGAAAGTTCCACATCAATCTCGTCGAGAGTCTCTACAATCGCCACCTGGTAGCCGTAGCCGGAGAAGAGAGTCACCAACTCCTTGTTGTCCATGCAGCCGAAAACGGTGCGCTCGCTGATCTTGAAGCCGTTGACATGAAGAATAGGAATGACGGCACCAGACTCGGCGGGATCTAAATACTTGTAAGAGTGCCAGGCGCTATACTCAAGGTTAGTATCGTACGAAGAACTTGAACTGGGAAACGTACGTAGCTGTCGGTCCACTTTCCGCCTCTCCGTCACCAACAATGCAGGTAACGATTAAATCGGGGTTGTCCATGACTGCACCAAACGAAACAGACAAAGCATAGCCAAGCTCGCCACCTTCATGAATGGAGCCTGGAGTTTCAGGGTTGATATGGCTATCCTCCGGTTAGACTTATCTGCCACGATTGGAACAAAACGCTTCGCATACCTTGGGAAGCCCTTGGGCACGGAGAATCCTGTGATCAGGTTTCGTAGGCCATCCTTGCCAATTCCATAGCGGTCGGGATAAAACCTCTGCAGAGAACCCTCAAGATAGAGGGCAGCTAATGCGGCAGGAGCACCGTGGCCTGGGCCGATAACGTAAATCATATCCATATCATGATTGCGGATGAGAAGATTGAGATGAGACCAGACAAGGATAAGACCAGGGCAGGTACCCCAATGGCCTATACGGTAAGGTCAGTAGAGTCAAGGTTGCGGGTGTGAGAATGCACTGACCCAGAAGTCTAGGCTTCACATCTTCCAACTTCAAGTCTCTGTCTATTAAAACATCGTCCTTCAAAAGATCATAGCTACGGCCAAGGTCAGCGCATATCACCACCAGGGGCATACGAAGCTGCGGCGTAGCCACTCACCAGCCGCAATGTAGCACGCTGCGCTCTGGAAATCCTTCAACGACCGCACAACATCTTCGTCCAGCTTGGTCTTCTCTGGCTTCGCTACCAAATCCAAAGTCTGCTCCGGAAGGTGACTGGGCAGCGGCGGCGGGTTAGGCCGATCGATCTCTTCCCCAGGCATGATATGATGTCTTGCAGCCGAGTTGGTGAAGGTGTCTCTGGGGTCTTCAACAGGGGTTAATGTTCACAACTCTGTTATTGCGGAATGCTACAGAGAACCAAAAATAACTAAAATCTCATAAGATGAATAGAATGAGAGACCGGAGAATCCAGTTTCAGGTTGTCTGAGAGATTGCAGGAGACATAGATCCTGTTATGCTAACCAACCGGCTGCTAAGGCGTCGATGACGTATATGACGTGGCCATGATGGGTCCCACGTGCAAAGCGCAACGGGTTTTCTGGACAGGAGCTCACTATGAGGGAAACATGACAACGGCTACTATTATTAACAGCAAATAATTAAAATATCACTGTAATGCCATATGAATTGTTTTGTATTTGAGTTTGGTGCATGTATGAATGCCTATGTTCAAGTTGCCTTAGAGAAGCCACACTGAGCTTCATACAAGTGGGCGATGATCACCATGGGATTTTGGACAATCTAGGATAATAAGACGATGACTGACCGGTCTCTCGGTGCTGTGAATAGTGCATCGGCGATCAAATAAACGGTAGCGATCACCAAAGACAAGCGGATCGCTGTTCGGACAAATACCTCGGCAACCCCACGCTCTCGCCGTTGCTCATCGTGTGTTGCTGATGATGCTCGACAAGACAGGTCCTGGTTCCATACGTCTCCACAGTTTCAATGACAAGCTTGCCAAGCAACTAGTCTCTTACTGTACTCTGGGGGTCACGGCAATTATGGGACACAATGGGATAACCAGGCCGCCGTATCTTTGGCATATCATTTACAGAATGGGATAATGGCTTCATCTTGGTAATCACATCAGAAAGTGCGATTCCCTTCGCCACTGCATCTCCTCGCAAGGTTCGGCCTTTTCCTTAGCAGCAGCCGAGTGGCTAGCCTGGGTGATGGGAACAAGAGCCTCATCTCGATCAAAACTCCCCAATCAAATCTACGCAATTTCAATCTCATGGCAAGCTCGTGGCGTGGCACCCTCGTCTTTCGAATAATGTGGGGCGCAATCATTTCTAGAGCCTCGAACTGTCAACGCCACGCTTGTCCAATTATCATCGCCGGACGAAGTTCGACGCGCGACGCAACGTGGCGAGCGACATGGGCAGCCCAGTTAAAGTAAGGAACCAGATGGCCCTGGGGCCTGTGCTTCTGAAACTTCACGGATGAATTTGCCAATCCAATTGCCGACATTGGCTGGATCCATGTGCCGGGAGAGAGTCGTTGACGTCAGGCACAGGTGGGCAGACATGTTGTTCGCGGACGCATTATCGTTGACGTCAAGCATCGCAGTAGCCGATTCCAAATCGTCCTTTTTATGGGTTCGAGCTGTCAGAATGGTTGCATCGATGGGGCAGATCTGTGACGGGTGAAGAATACAAAGACCAAGACCGCCATCCAATCTTGATGGTGTTGCACGCATATGACCTATCCGCAACTCCATTGAACCAACAAAGGCGGTTTGCAAATCAATCACAATGTCGTCGATAGTACCCGAGCCCGTCAAGAATGCCTTCCGAGGCGATGCTTCCGCCAAGCATCACCAGCTTCAGGCCAACATTGTTGAGCCTACACAAGATACCCGAATCACATCTGACTTCGGCACGAAGCAGACCAACACAGACGACTGGCTGCGTGTAAACAGAGATGACCAGATTGGGCCTTCATTACTGGAGGATCCTTTCGGCCGCGAGAAGGTATGTATAGTCGTGTTCATGAGCAATTCAGTAGGTCAATGCTAACCTGGATGAATAGATCCACCGTTTCGACCACGAGCGTATTCCCGAGCGAGTTGTGCACGCCCGCGGAACTGGCGCCTTTGGAAAGTTCACTCTTTTCGAATCTGCCGAGGACGTCACCTCTGCTGGAGTCTTGACCGACACCAGCCGCGAGACCCCGTCTTCCTGCGTTTCTCGACTGTGCTTGGAAGCCGTGGTTCGGCTGATACCGTCCGTGATGTTCGTGGTTTCGCCGTCAAGTTCTACACCAAGGAGGGTAACTGGGATATCGTTGGCAACAACATCCCCGTCTTCTTCATTCAGGATGCCATGAAGTTCCCCGATGTCATCCACGCCGGAAAGCCTGAGCCGCACAACGAAGTTCCTCAGGCCCAGTCGGCGCACAACAACTTCTGGGACTTCCAGTTTATGCATCCCGAGACGACACACATGTTCATGTGGGCCATGTCTGATCGCGCCATTCCCCGTTCATACCGCATGATGCAGGGTTTCGGTGTCAACACCTTCACCTTGATCAACGCCAAGGAGAGCGCTCTTTCGTCAAGTTCATCTTCACCCCCGAGCTTGGTGTACACTCCCTGGTTTGGGACGAGGCTCTCAAGCTGGCTGGTCAGGACCCTGATTTCCACCGCAAGGATCTTATGGAGGCCATTGAGAACGGTGCCTACCCCAAGTGGAAGTTTGGTATTCAGGTCATCCCCGAGTCCAAGGAGCACGACTTCGACTTTGACATCCTTGACGCCACCAAGGTGTGGCCCGAGGAGCTCGTCCCTGTCCGCTACATTGGTCAGCTTGAGCTGAACCGTAACGTTGACGAGTTCTTTACCGAAACTGAGCAGGTTGCCTTCTGCACGAGCCACATTGTTCCCGGCATCGGCTTCTCCGACGACCCTCTCCTGCAGGGCCGCAACTTTTCTTACCACGATACCCAGCTTTCACGACTTGGCGTTAACTGGCAGGAGCTGCCCATCAACAAGCCTGTCTGCCCTGTTATGAACTTCAATCGTGATGGTGCCATGCGCCACACCATTTCCAAGGGCAAGGTCAACTACTGGCCCAACCGATTCGAGGCCCAGCCTCCGGCCACCAAAGAAGAGGGTGGTTATGTCGATTACCCAGCAAAGGTGAACGGCATCAAGGAGCGCGCTAGGAGCTCCAAGTTCAAGGAGCACGTCAACCAGGCTCAGCTTTTCTTCAACTCACTTTCTGAAGTTGAGAAGTCCCACGTGAAGGCTGCTCTGTCCTTCGAGCTCGACCACTGTGACGAGCCTGTTGTCTACGAGCGTATGGTGCAGCGCATTGCTGAAATCGATCTTGCACTTTCTCAGGAGGTTGCCGAGATGGTCGGAGGACCTGTGCCCAAGGAGGCTCGCAGACAGAACCACGGCCAAAAGGCAAAGAACCTGAGCCAGATGGATCTTCTACCCGAGAAGCCCACAATTGTTTCTCGACGTGTTGCAATTATCATTGCTGACGGTTACGACCCCATCGCTTTCAACGCAATGTACGGTGCCTTGAAGGCTGCCCAGGCTCTTCCATTCGTCATTGCTCCCCGCCGCTCGGCAATCTACGCTGCTGGTGAGGATCGCTCATCAAGCAAGGGTATTGTGCCGGACCACCACCTTGAAGGCCAGCGCAGCACCATGTTCGATGCCATCTTCGTCCCTGGAGGTGATGAATCGATCGCTACGCTGTCCAAGAACGGACGCGCGCTGCACTACGTCCGCGAGGCTTTCGGCCATCTCAAGGCCATCGCGGCAACTGGCGCTGGTGTCGACCTGGTCAACAAGGCTATCCAGCTGCCCGAGGTCACCATCTCGTCGACCGGCGAGGCTGTGGAGAGCTACGGTGTAGTGACGATGAGGGATGCTGACCACTCCAGCTTCGGCGAGGTGGTTGAGGTTGCCAAGAACTCAAAGGGATTCCTGGAGAAGTTCGTGTATACACTTGGCCAGCACCGTTGCTGGGCTCGTGAGCTTGAAGGTCTGAACACCCAGGTGGCGTACTAAAGAGTATTTGGTATTATGGACAGATTGGAGTTTGTGTAATTATTCATCACGGCTAGGGCCCTTATGTGCATATAGTGCTCTGCTAGATGCCTGCTTCCCTTCATAAGTGGATGCAATGGCTCAGCAGTTAATGACTTAAATGAAGGCAAATTTACCAGCATTTACCATCACCGCCTTTCTGTGTTCTCGTGATCAATAGCTCGGCAGTTAATCAATCATTTACCCTCGCCTCTGTGACCCCAATCATGAATAAACAAACACACAGCAGCGTTACTTGTCACCCAAGCATTGTCCGTAGCCCATTATCCAATAGGAAGACGCAATCCCGTCTCCTCCAGGATCAGGGTGGGATTGAAGGATTTCCTGGCCGAATGGTGCATGATTTGCAGCATGAAGCAGGTATTAAATGGTGCCAAGCGCAGCCATTGACCTGACATGCTCGTCGTTCAAGGGTGACTACCAATGAGAGTACGGGACATCCATATTATAACCGTTCATGTCTCTCGTTCTCTCCGCATTTACATGGGTTCTCATCGCTGGGCCAGTAACTGCCATTCCACCCCTCAATCTCACATTCCATGAATGCGGAGGATCATCTGCGAGCACTCCGGCTTGATCACCCTGGAAACAAACATGATTCGATAGGCTCAGTCTGTGCCACTGGGTTACTTTGCATAGTGAGGTGGTATTCTTTCCGCACCTCCCACATACTGAAACCAATCGCCAAAGCTCCAATCACTCCTGTGCCAATGGAGCCACAGAAGTTGGCTGTTAGACAGGAAAATATGACCGGATCACCAGGGCCGTTCGTGAATCCCTGTCTCGGTGCTGCCGTTCTTCGCTGCACTTATTACTGCTACTCATCCCAAAACTCTCACGAGTCTGGCCCTCAACCGCGCTGCCCCGTCAAGGCTTCTGCCTTGGGCTTGCACTTTAAGACTCGAATTCTCTGCGGAAACAATTCAGCTACCTTTCGCTTTTGAGAAAGTTTCTGCAGGACTCTTGGCCTAAAGGGTCGTTACTTGCCTTCCTGTGCGAGATTCTAGTTAACATTGGAACCCAAACGAAAAGGCACCGACTCATTCAAGATGGGCCAAAGTCCGAGCAGCTTGAAATGTGCATCGCACGCCTGTGCGGGAACGCAGTCTCTTGCATGGGAACTCACACCGACCCTTTTACGAGCTGAATTGGGCATCACGTCGCAATCTTGACATTCCGCAATACTCTGACATCGTGTACCGTCCTGCTACCGCGGAAGATGTAGCTGCCGCTGTTAAATGCGCCTACGATAATCACGCAACTGTGCAAGCCCGTTCGGGAGGGCACTCGTTCGGGTATATTTATCCTATCCCTTCATGAAGACTTTTGTTTGGATACACTGCGAAGATTGGATATTGACCTGCAGTAGAAACCATGCCATGGCACTCAAGGGCGGACTGATGATTGACCTTCAACATCTCAAGGACTTTGCAATCGACGATAAAACCTGGGTCGCACGACTTGGCAGCGGACTTCTTCTAGGAGAGATAGATGAACAACTGCATAAAAATAAAAGAGCAATGGCGCATGGCACTTGTCCGTCCGTCGGTATTGGAGGTCATGCTTCGGTTGTGAGTAGCCCATTTTCTTCGGAAATCTAGCAACGTCACCAGCACCGTGTAACTGACACATACCAGGGCGGTCTTGGACCAATGTCTAGAATGTGGGAAGCGCTCTGGATCAAGTCCTCGAAGTCGAAGTCGTTACGGCAGACGGAGAGATCAGACGGGCCAACGAAACACACAACACAGACTTGTTCTGGGCCATTCGCGGAGCCGGCCCAAGCTTCGGTATTGTGACTGAATACGTTGTTAAGACTCACGCAGCCCCAGGCGAGATTGTTGAATACACCTACAGCCTCAGCTTTGGTACACAAAAAGAGATGATACCCATCTACAAGAAGTGGCAGGCTCTAGCATCCGACCCAGAGCTTGACCGGCGCTTCTCTTCACAGTTCATCGCTCAGCCATTGGGCGCCCTTATTACCGGTACATTCTACGGCAGTGAAGCCGAGTTCAAAGCCACAGGCATCCTAGAAAAACTGCCCAAGGGCTCGAATATCTCTTTTGACATCTTTGATTGGAAGGCAGACCTCGTGCATCAAGCTGAGCTGGCAGGCCTGGCCCTTGCCGGGATCCCCATCGCCTTCGATACCAAGTCGCTCGCCATACCACAAGAGAACCTTCTTGATGATGACCAAATAGAAACACTGTTCACGTATATGGATCAAAAGAAGTGGCTTGGGCTACTCTGGGTTGTCATTTTCAACACGGAGGGCGGCGCGATGGGTGATCGCACGAATGATGAGACAGCGTACTCTCATCGCGACTCGGTCATCATGTATCAATCGTACGGCATCGGCATTACCAAAGTCTCACAGAGGACGCACGAGTTTATCGGCGGTGTGCATGAGTCGATGCAACTCGGTGGTGCGAACCACACCTATGTTGGTTATATCGCCCCAGGCATGGACCGGGCTTCAGCGCAGGAGTTCTATTGGGGTAAGAACCTACCACGCCTGCGGGAGCTCAAGAGCAAATGGGATCCTCGTGATATCTTCCGAAATCCTCAGAGCATTGAGCCGTTGAAAAACACCGAGTAAGCTAGATTTCCCTCATTGTGCACCAAGTAGATGAAGGAGGCTGGCCCAATAAGTGGAGAGTCTTGGAGACACAGGCTTGCGATGCAAATATTGAACAGTTGAACTGGGCTAGGAGAGTGGTGTTAGATATAAGGAAGCCTACTTATTAGTCTTACATGTTGCTCAAGTCATTCATCAAATCAGTCACAGAGCTACGCCTTCACAGCCTGTATACCTTTCATGATCAGCCATCCAGCCAGAAGAGTATGCGTCCAGCCACCCAACCCCGTTTCTAGCAGAGTTGGCTTTTCGGTCCTTCTCCTCCACATCCATGTCTCATTGATGAATACCAAGTTTCCGTTTCCAACGCGTTCAACCTCCGCAAGAATCAGTCCGTTAGGTACGTGGCCTGGATATGACGGCGGTGCTTCTATGATGAGCTCAACACGCTCTGTGTTTCGCGCCTGGTCTTGACCGCGGTATGAGACCTTGTAAACTCCATTCACAATGTCGCCCTGCTCAAACGCAAGGCCTTGGATCCACGCCGCGTCGAATGTGCGCTTGCAGTCAGGTTCAAGAAGTGATCGAATGAGGAACGCCTGAGGTGTTGAAGCGAACGCCTTTTGAGCAGCCGACGCATACACCTGTAGCACCTGCGAGAGGTATGATTCTGGGTTCTCTGAAGCGGTGATGGTAAGGCTGGATGGTGATATCGGATGAGATACGACTCGCTCGTAAGCGAGTACCCACGTTGAATCATCCGACCTCACATCATCGGGGAGGCTACGGGAAGCTGAAGCTTGGAAGTGTCTTTTTCAAGCTCTTTGCTTTTGCGGACTCCCGTTATAGATTTTGTGTTGCGTCTCACCGTGTGCGACAGATAGGCGAAATAAGCAATTGACAGCAGTGCAGGAGTAGACACCACGGCAACGACCGTGTTGCGAGATGGGAACCAGTTGGACGACATTTTGCGGATTCAAAGGCTAGGCCTTGAGATGTTGCGTGAGTTCACAAAGTTCAAAGCTGGTGAAGAGAGGTGAGAAATAAATTGCTTCGTCGTATTTCTATCGTATTCTTTCATGACTCAAGCCAAGCCAGGGTCACAACTGCTTACCCTAGACATGTACCCCGGGGTCAATTGTAAGTCATGAAGCGGAGGACTAACATACCACACCTCATGCTTTCATATCGTCGCCTAAAGTATTGAATGCTTCAATTTAGGGTTAAAATTAACATCATTGTATCATGAGTATGTTGCCATACATGAAATACACTGGTGTTGTAAATATATCCTTTAAGAATCTTTCTTGGACTCCTGTCGCTGGTCTCATCTCCCGTTGTTGGCCTTGTTCCTCACCAAGTAGCCCCTAGACAGGTTCTATTAGCCTCAAATACTTGGTTTCAGCATATCGCAGTTTTCTCCAACAGCATCCATCTAATATGGACACCCTCACCTGAGGTTGAGGATATATCTTCACTATACCTCAGGCTGCCTGAACTACTCTATTCCTGCAGCCGCATCTGGTTCTACGTCAAGACCTCCGGGGCCTTGAGAGTTGACCATATCCGGATCCCGTCGTTGTCAATGCTTGCAAGCATCACTTGATCCTTACTAGTATCCTCCCAAAAAAGGCTCCCAATCCGCTCCGAGTCATCACGAATCCATCTTCGTCTCGCCAATCGTCCGCCCCAGGTCCATCGTCCGTTCCGCCCCTTGCGAACCTCCACTTTGCCTGCTCCTTCAGGTCGATGATGTCCGCGCTGCCATCACCGTATGTCCAGAAGGCGAGCTTGTCCCCGCCAGCCAAGAACTCGATGTGGGTCACCTCGTTGAAGACAGTAAAAGCATCGTCCATCTCCTCGCGGTCGCCATCGACGACACCTGCCGGCGCTTCAAGGACTCGTTCCTGAAGAATTTGCTTGTTCTTGACATCCAAAAGCTGCAACACGCCGTACTGGGAGCCTAAGGCGAGCCATTCGCCGTTCGGATGCCAGGCGAGGGCACGTTTCCAAGCCCAGTTGTGTTTCTTTTCTTTCAGCTCCCAGTGGGTTGATCCATCCTCGAGTGAGTAGAAATTCAAAGTACCATCCCCAGAAGTCGCCGCAAAGTGGCTGGAGTTGGGGAGAAGCCGCCTGTCCAATTCTGAGTATCAGTGACAAACTTGAGCTTCTCTTGTCCCGTAATAGCGTCCCAGATACGTATCGTCCCATCCCAGCTGACGGTTCCAATCAGAGACTCATCCGGGCTCCAACCTATCCACCGGATGATGTCGGTGTGCCCATGGAGTATAGTGGGACTATCATAGGCTACTGTGGAGCAAATCGCGACATCCCAGCTTTCGATCTTGGGGGTTTCCTGGCGGATGCGCTCTGTACTTGGAATCGGGCTCTCGCCCTGGCATGTAAGCCATCCACTTTCCCGAGGGACTAAATATATTGTATTCAAAACCAGAGACTAGACGTCCAGAAACTCGAGCGCGTACATTCGTCCGCTCATTATTGCTCGTCGGTCGATCGATAGGCGCAAGAATCTTTTCGTCTCCTTCCAGGTCATTGCTCTCAGGTTGGATTACCGAGTTTGGTGACTCTCTGGCAATGTCCCAGACAACAATGAGTGGCTCTCCATTGGACGCCATGTAGTTTCCCATCTCGCTTGAAACGAGTACGCTAGGGTCGCTTGGGTTGAATTGCACGCCAGCGATGCGCTCAGTGTGGCCGCTGAGAATATTCACGCACTCCCACGTGTCTGTGTCGTAGATATAGACTTCGTTCTTGACGGCTACCGCTAACGACTTGCCATCGCCACTGATGGAAGCAGCATGCGCCTCCGGCATATCTGGGTCCGGGTTCCGGACGGGGTCTGTGACAAACGTAAGTTTCTTGACTTCGTCACCCCATGCCTGCTTGCCGTTGGGGGCGTAAGAAAACGGTTGGCCAGCAGGGACGGTAAATTCTCGAGAGACTGAATAAGTCCACCTCCTGAAGAATTGGTCAATATTTATCTGTAGACTGGCCATGGTTTAATAGCGAGAAATAGGGTCATAAGAAGATGAGTTGAGGTGCAACCAGGTCTTGGGAACCTTCCAGGCACCCATGTCTTCTTTATGGAGTTGAGCTTATGATGCCATGCCTAACCGTGCCGCCTGCGCCTCGTCACGGCATAAACCCCGCGATTCTTGCAATCCTATCAAGCAATGCTAACTAGTAGAGAGTAGTCCGCCATCTTGCTAGTAACCACCATACCCGTACTTTTTATGATCGTGCTCCTACCTGAAAAAGATGCATTGGTAATGTTGCCTAAATCTTTATATTCTCATAAGTTACGATTATGTGTGGTTTCGTTACATCATTAACAAATAGCAGTACATCAAACACACCTGGAATTATGGGCGTATTCCTCCTCATATCATGCCCGCTTTTATGTACTCATACGTTCTCACAAAGGTATCGAATACCACAGTCCTAAACATGACCGAAAGTTACTCATAACTACTAGTCCTCATCCCATCTCTCTCGAGCTTCGCTGTATTCTTCCGAATCGGATGTTTCAGAGTCAGAATCCCTTAAATTTGTTTTGACGAGCTGATATTCAGCAATAGATGGCTCTTCTAAACCCCTCTTACTAGCTAGTTCTTCGGCAGCAGTTGGGATCGTTTCGCCTGACATTATTTGTGGCCTTGCCACCGATTGTGATGAAGACTTAATTGAAAGGTCATCAGTGACAGATGTGTCATTACGAGCTGACTCAGAATCCGATGGGGATCATCGATTGAAGCCGTTTCTTCGTCCAAATCCTCCTCATAATGATGATATCGTGTATGTCTCTCTCGCCGAGTCGGCGTCAAAAGCCGCTGTATAAGAGTGTCGACAACCTGATCAACAAGATCTCGGGGAGGCAGTCGGGAGGACTGGCCGTAATATCTTGGGTTGTTGTGGGGATCTCTATGGTAGCTAGTATATTCTTCCGGGCCATAGTCTTCTTGGTATGGTTCGTTGTCGTAAGGTTCATCATCGGTTGAGTTGGTCGAGGGACATCTGGTACACTTGGAAGACGTATTTCTTGAGAATCACCCGAATCTGAGCTTTTAGCCAACGGGCTATTAGAAGACGAGGATTCTGAACTGGCAGTCAAACTGGTAGTCAAACTGGATGGCACACGAAACTGGTCGACAGCACTGCCAACGGGTCTCGGATTTGGCTCCTTCATCACCGATCTGGGCCTCTGGGTTGATGTTGACCCTCTATTAGCTGCATCTGCCTCTGATTTTACCGAGGACATCTGGGATAAATCCCTATCCTTCAGTATCTCGGGCTCGCGCTTCGAAGTCCTTTCGAAGTCGAGTAGCAACTCTTTCCTGCACATGGCTGTGATAGTTTCCACAGTCTCCAGCAGCTTCTCTCTTGTTAGAGCTTCGATCTGTTCCCTGGATCTTTCTAATTCTTTTTGTCTTTCGATCTCGGCGAGTCTTTCTGTCTCTATCCGGAACCGAATCTCCCGTTCAAGGCGCCTTTCTTGAGCCTCAAGCATTCTGCTTCTTTCTTCTTCGGCACGTTTCTCAGCTTGTATCTTTAAACGCGCTACTCGTTCAGCCTCAAGTTGAGCCCTTTCAAACTGACTCCGTCTTTCTTCTTCGGCCTTCCTCTCAGCCTCTATCCTAAAACAGGCAGCATTTTCAGCCTCCCGCTTAACATTTTCAATTTCTACCTTTGCTTCTTCCTGGGCGCGTCTCAAATCTTCCATCCGCCGCTGCAAAGCTTCTTCTGCATCCTTCCTGATAACAGCCTCCTCCTCCTTCTGTTTTTCAAGCTGCTTCCTTTCTTCCGACCTTGCTCTGAAAGCGGCAAGCTCGGCTTCTAGACGCATCTTCTCCGGATCAGCAGGGGACGAAGCTAGCGGTGGGCGTGTCGCGGAGGCGAGAGGTTCCGGCTGATACATTCCTGGCTGTTGCCATGGCTGCTGATGCATGAAGGCTATATTGGGATTGTACGGGTAGCCATATGGATATCTTGATGCACGGCCGGATGGGTAATTGTACGGAGTCATGTATGCTGAATTGTTATTCGCTGAATAATTTGGCATTGTGTAATTTGGTGCCGGCAAGTCTTGAGCAAGGTAGTTGTGGTTGGTCGATTGACGGTTACCAGCAGGAAAAGGACCCGGATTGCTTGAATCATGTGCTGCCGTCGTACCAGGTGGTCCTAGATGCCAGTCTGGCGGTACACCACCATAGTCCATATTGTGACCTGGATAAGCATTTAATGGCGCATATCGAGCATAAGAGCGGGTTGCTCTGGGGAGTTGGTGAGTTTGCGGTCGCTGGCCATGATGTGGCGGGTTAGGATGGCGACGATGATGCGCGTTGACAGAAACTACCGGCCGACTTTGATGCGAGTTTTGCGCTCGATGTTGTGGCTCCGGGGTATGTGACCGCTCGCGGGAGGCTGCACTCGAGCAGGTTCATCAGGCGCCCCAGAATCTTGGCTCTCTGTCTCTTCGTCCTCGATGTAGCTTGTGACATCCTCAGAGCCGGTGTTATATGATGCATGCCGCATTTCAAGAGGCATGACGAACTGTCTTCAATGATTGTGTTCAGCTACATGTCTCAAAATACCTCTGCAATTAACAGATGAAAGATTAAGGCGGTGCTGAAGGGTCCGTATAGCACTCAAGTAAGTGGCAGACAGATGACAAAACGTTTGGCTGTGGAAGAAAGGGGCTGAATTCAATGCTATTGAGGCTTGGGCCATACCAAATTCCATATTTCAGCTTGCTTCCGGCCACCAATCACACATGCGATATGGAGAGTGGCAAGAGTGGTCTGGAACCAACCATGTCGAAAGACAAGGTGCATAAACGCCGAGCCTTGCTTGCGCCCCTCACAAGGCTCTACGAGGGTGAGGCTCTGTGTCCATTTCAAAGGTGAAACAGGCAGCACAGGAATGTCATCATTTCTTACTTGGATATACGGTACAGGAGATGCTCTGGAAAGCCTCTATACAGAGTACTGGGTAGCTGCAATAGGGTCTTTGGCAAGACAATGGCCAATATGCAGCAGCACAACACTATAGAAAACCATGGGACAGGCAATCAACTCAGCCACCATGGTACAGGAGACCAGATCAAAGTCGAGAGCCATGGCACAGTACTCACTGATCGTAGCACTAACATTACCAGTATGACTCGCTGCTTGTCTTCCCTCCCTTTCTAACCTTTTGGATAGTTTATGGAATCCCGCTGTATATGACTGGAGGCATCGAAAGCCTGGAGCACGATCCAAGAAAGCCGTTGCGTACGCAAAGAAAAAATTAATCCGCGCACCCCACAGTTCAGTTGTTATTGATACGTACCATAGGTGATGTATTGATCGACTGGCTTCAACGACAGAAGCCGGGATCTCACTTAAGCCTTGGTCGTCGACATGCCGAGCTTATCAGGCAGCGAACCCCAGGTACTGGACAGTGGGTTCTAGAGACCGACAGCTTTAAGGCTTGGAAAGACATCTCGACCTCTACACCGAGTTTATTGATACATGGTCCTTGTAAGTACGGGCTATTCCGCAACTCTGGCTTTACTAACGAAGCGAAGTGGGAGCCGGCAAAACGATGCTGTCGTACGTATCTTGTCTTAAATGAACATGAAAACTTCTGGATAGCGTACTTACACAACTCAGGGCTCTTGTCATTGAGACATTGCGTGAAGAAAACAAACACAGACCTCAGATACCTTGTGTATACTTCTATTTTGATGCGGTCAATGATGACCTCACATACGCTGATATCTGGGCAATTCTTTTAGAGCAGCTTCTACGGCATGAAGGCTCCTCAGAAGCCGCAAAGAAACTGATCGCCAGATATGATAAGCCAAGTCAATATTCATCTTCACTGAACCCAACAGAATGCTTCGAATTCTTCAAGGAACAAGCCGCGATCTACCAGGCAGTGTACTTGATTATTGATGGGATGGATAGCTGTCCAGGTGGCAAAGAAAACATTTTCGAGGAATTAGTGCGAGACCTAGAAGGCGTTCCTAACAATGTACGACTCCTTGTCACCTTTAGAAGCGACACTATTGCATGCAGTTTGAAGGTCTCACGAAGATTGCGCATGTCGCCGACACGGAGTGATCTAGAGCTGTATGCTCGATTTCGCATAACGAAGGACTTTAAACTTGATAAGATTCTTATCAATGATGCGGACCGCGAGAGAGTCGTATCTAGTGTCGCCGCCGTTGCACTCGAAAGCGAGATGTTGGTGCTGAACTTGCCTCTCTATCAAGCTATCGCTTACGTGTGTCAGGTTCATTTTGGCTCGGTTACTCTTGGACAATCTATGCAAGCAGACCACGTTGGCCTATGTGAATTCATCTCTCCTTGATCTTCCAATTGATCTGTCACATGCAATTGGCTCATCCATTTCCAAAATCACCAACATTCACGAAGAGTCCGAAAGGGTTCTCGCCAAACACGTTTTTACTTGGGTAATGTACGCAGGAACTTCTTTAACTGTTGACCAAATACGAGATAGTTTTGGAGTTTCCAGGTGCCTTGGCAATAACTACGTTGAGTATAGACCTACAAAAGAGTCGATACTCACCGCATGTGCTGGGCTTGTGATAGAAGATTCTAAAACGAATACGTTACGTCTAGTCCATGAATCAGTGCGTTCGCACATACTAGAGCACAACCTGGTCATTCCTGAGCCGCATATAGCCTTAGCAGAGACTTGCTTATCGTATCTTCTGCTTGACGAATTGACTCCCGGCAGCGTCGAGACACCTACCCTACTCCCTTATGCAGCGAGGTATTGGAGTCGGCATCTCGGACCTCGATACGAACCGGTTCATAAAGTCATCAATGAATTGATCAACAAGCTTTTTGAGGACAGCAGGAAGCTGATCAGAACCATGAGCGTCATCCCAGAAGCACGCGAATTCGTTTTTCTGGTATGGCAGCTGTTCATGCTGCCGTATATTTCAATATCTACACCGCTATTAAAGACACGCCAGCATCCATGCTGCGGGTCAATACGCAATGTTCTGATGGTCAATCAGCTCTTCATTGGGCTGTTCGACTTGGACGATTCCAGATGTTGAAATTGTTAGTACGTCGACACCCAGACATTAATATGCAAGATAGGTTGGGCGAAACACCGCTTCACAAAGCTGTTCAAAAGCCAGCCAAAGATGCTGAAAAATCGTGCAATTTTTGATCGAAAGCGGCGCACGATCAAATATTCGAAGTAAATCCAAGGGCTAACAGCACTTGAGTCCACAATTAGATACGGACCGACAGTCATTGCCAAGATATTACTTGAAAACCGGCCCGACGTCAACGAAGAGTTGACACATGGTTGGACAGCACTGAGAGAAGTTTTCCACCACGGTCAAGATATCCATGGAAAGATAGGCCAACATGCCGATGGTCAGACAACAGTTCAAAACGCCGGCAAAGACCATGAAAGTTGCCTTATCGATGTTCTCCTTCAACATGGTGTTGATCTTAATAGTCCTACAAAGGATGGATGGCTACCCTTGATACACACAGTCTCCAAGGGAAGCCTCAGTGTGATTGAAAGGCTGCTGAAGAGATATCCACGCCCAGCAAATGTAAACATAAGGAACACAGAGGACAACAAATCACCTCTCAGATTGGCTATAACTTACGATCGATATGACGTGGCAACCTTTTTGCTTGATTATGGTGCTGAAGTCAATGAGGTTAACGAAGATGGATGGACACCACTTGCTGAAGCTGTGAAGAAACACGCAACAGATTTAGTCTGGACATTGCTGCGAAAGGGTGCAAACCCCAACACAATGGGCAATGATAACTGTCCCGCACTGTTTCACGCCGTGGAAAAGAAAAACCACGATTTGATCTGGCTACTCATTAACAAAGGTGCAAATGTCAATATCGATGGTAATAGCCTAGTGGAATTGGCTTTGCGTAACGAGGACTATAGCACTGCTTGGTTACTTTGCGAGCATGGTGCCATCCCTGACACGCGGAATGCTGACGGGATGTCAACACTTTTCAAGCCTGTCTTTCTATGCAAATCGACACAGTTAGATTTCTTCTGAGTCGTGGCATACAGGTACACTACAAAGACGTCAAAGGATTCACCGCTCTACACCGCGCAGTCCTAATGGACTGTAATGAGATAGTGACACTATTGGTATCAGGAGGAATTCGACAAGAGTTCCTTGATGAACCTGATCCCATAGGAGGATACAGCCCTAATTCTGGCAATCAAAGAAAAGAGATTAAATATCGTACAAACTCTACTGCGCAACAGAGCTTCACACCAAGCCAAAAACTGGGAGGGCTGGACAGCTCTGCACTGTGCTGCACATGTGGGGTTCAATGATGGGTTGCGATTGCTTCTGCGTCTAAGAAGTGACCCCAATATCACAGGCGGAAAAGGGATGTCGGCTGTTCACTGCGCTGCAAGTTCCAATCATTCCGATGCCGAGACCATACAGGTATTAGCTGATAACGAAGCAAACCTAGATGCTCGCGATATGTATGGGCGCACTCCTCTCATGCATGCGGTGGACAGAGACAACTTTCTTATAGCCAAGAAGTTACTATCTAGAGGGGCAGACCTAGATGCGGAAGATGATAAGCGCTGGACGGCTCATGCTCTATTAAAAGAGGAGCAGGAGGAAATGAGAAGGATTATTGAGAAAGCACTTCGGAGGCGGGAGAAACAAAGGAGGAAAGATTCGAGGTGATTTAATGTTCATTATTCGGTCAAGAGAAAAGTCTATCGATTGGAGAAGTTGAAGGTACTGCCATGTGATGCTCCATTAACCTGTATACCGCCATTGGATGACATGTTCTGATTTCCGTTACCTGAGTGGTTCCATTGTCTTCCAGACCCTGAGTTGTGTATTATGGTATTAGATGCTTCCCAGTTGATGTCTTGCTCCCGACATTCCGTCATTATTTCCCAAATTTGTGCTCTCGTGGCCAGCTTTATTGTGTGTATTACGGTTAGGATCTGAATATCTGCCATTATACCCTCCATGATATCCTTTACTTCGTCAGATTTGGACAAAGCTTTAAGCATCATCCAGTGTTTTGTTGTCCGACTTGCTTCTGCTGGTGGAATTACCGTTTTGAAGATATCATGAAGCGTGACGATCCGAGCTTCACAAGCTTCTAAGACTGACTTCAAATTCCCATAGCTCTCATCAGCCACAACTGATCTGTCGAGGCCATCGCTTGCCAGATTTAGGCTGTCTTGAATTAGGGAAGCCGGGTTATTACGCCTCGAAAACTTGGTGGTAGACCAGTCGCATTTCCGGCGGCCTTGTAAATCTTGATGGATGCTTCGACGATAGATGCGATACTAGAGATGAGGCCAATTATTTCGAAGCCGGACATTATCAGAGTTTGTCAAATTAACCCCTGCTGAATGGACCAGTTGGATTGAAAAGTATGGGTTGGAGCATGAAGTGAGTGAGCAGGGGGCGAGTCGAGCCTGGTGAAAAGCTGAATTTTCATGCAGAGTGACACTGCAGATGTGGCGATGCCGGCGACCAATCATTATCCAATTTAAAAGACTTGCGTACAAAACTAAGCCTGGTTAAACTGATCCAAGCTGCAGGCTGTCAGGCAGAAACGCAAGGTGAGGTAAGAGAGCATGGGGCTGGCGATTGAAGCTGATGAGGTAGTCAATGGTAGAGGTACATGACTCACCACTAGGTAAGGTTAGCTGAGATGGTATTCGGAGAAGAAGAAACGTCGTTATCAATGCTCGGTGATAGGAAAGGGACTCAATATTGCGTGCTGCTGGGTCGCGGTCGAATATTCTAAAGGTAGGGCAATTAATGAGGAGGCTTGAGCCCACGGCGTAAGCGCAAGGTTGCATCCATGACAGGAAATTGCTAGTTCATTGGCTCACACTGTGGCCTACCTGTCCTAGGTAGCATTACTGGTTAACAGCCTCCTTCATCCCTTATAGATAGCTTGCTTGCTGCGCGCTTTCATGAATGATACCTGAATCTGTTGGTACAAATACAATCTATCATATACAACTATAACATTTGAATTGGTCAACATTACAATAATGTCTAAGCATATTATTACCAAATCAGAAGCCCTTGAGAGTATAGACTTTGCTGTGTTCGGTCTACAAAGAGCAATTAATTCGAGTGCTAAGATTGAAGAAAAGATGGCATCCACGAGGCTTTTTACGAAGTCGCCAAGTGTTTACCCACTTTACATAGTGTGTATCAGGCTATCCAAGTGAATTTGGATACTTTCGATGAGACAGCTGCGCAAGCTCAGGACGAGTTCAAACTTGTCATTGTTGCAGGAAAGGCCTGCGAGAAAGATAGCCGATATATAAGTGCTCTCTATGAAGCCGTCCGCCAAGGGGCAGTTCCGTGCAGGAAAAATACCGCGCAGCAGTGGTTAAAGACCGTACCATTGAAAAAGTCATGGTCGACCTCCTGGAAGCTGCTATCAAAATATGCCAAGGTTCATTGGTCAGCCCTGAACAGCATCAATCTCTCAAGGATACGCTTCAGCACATCAAAGCCGTTCCGGAGTCATTAGAGCTGAGCCCAAGGAGCTACAACAATATAGCAAACTATGGCGATGGAACTCAATGGAACCATTTGGGGACAGGACACCAAAATTATAGCACCGGTGGGGTGATGGTGACAGGAAATAATGATAATGCACAGTACAACTTCCACAGCGAACAGCCAGGAACTGCAAGACCCAGGAAAGAGAATTTGGAGGGTTTTAGATATATTCTTTTGAAACTAAGAAGGATTCCTTTCATTTCTACCTTCCATACCTAAGAGGCGAAACTTGATCAAGTGAATGTAATGGTTGGTTACTATAGCTCTTAGTACAACATAGGATCATTCTATAAATCGCTGTTGATTATCCCCGTCTGGCCCAAACGACACTAACCAAGAAATGCATGCCAAGGTGTGGCAACCTGCACGGTATTGTAATAGCAGATACGCTACACCCTAGGTTGACAACAACCTCGGTTTCTTGCTAGACAAGCTGAGTTGATTGGATCTGTTCAGACACATTCTACATTACCAAACCTCTCGATACGATGAGGGTAGTAAGCTGATTCTGGAAAGGTTTCGTAGAGTAGCGTTGTGAACCAAGACCGTGTAGCAGGCTGTAAATGGCCACTCATCAGATGTGGGCTCCCACATGGTCAAGGGTTCTATTGTGGAGGTCTAAAATTGAGTCGAAATCTGGTTGTAGGCAAGTACTTTGAAGTTGTTCGCGCGCTAACACTTGTCCATAGCATACCTTTAACATTGTTTAGAAGGATACGACGATTGGATGTTCAGCCTACATGAACATATCGTGAATATCAATGGGAACACTCCTTAGGAAAAGATCACCCCCGCCCCGGTTTTTATGTTGCTCTTTCTGGGATGCTGGTGGATCTGATTCTCTGTCCTCAAGCTCTCTGGGTTAGCTATTCCATTTTACCCATCAATTCAGCATTTTATCTTACATTGTGGATCATATTCTCTTTGAAAGACATTTTCATATCCAAATGTCTACACATTTTCTAGCGCTAACCCATGACAGGCCGACGTGGATAATGTCAGTCACCTGTTATTCTACACAGAAAATAGAACGGCGAATATTATACACACAGCTTAGGGCTCTTGTCATTGAGACATTGCATGGGGTATATATAATACGATGCGTTAAGATTTAGCTACGGTTTCGCCTAGTGTCCTTAGGAGTGTATCCTTAGCCGTCGATAGTAAGCGTGTATCTCTTATAGGCGGCAGCATCTATAGATCCCAGCCGGTGGATAGTAGGTAGCGGCCATGGAGGGAAGAATGGGCATCAATTGGCACGAAACCTGAACACCTGGTTGGGACTTCTGTCTGCTGCTTTCTATTTTTAGAGGGACCTTGGCTTCATGATCGCATTGTATAACATTACGTAACTGAACGCAGCCTTATATAAACGAGGTGTTATTTGGCGCCAGCCGTCCAGCCCCCAACTTTTACAGGCTAATCTCACGATCTCCTTTGTCTGCACTAAAAGCTTAGAGGGACTGCATCCGTGCGCACGCTCCGCTGGTTCTACGACTATATCGATTACAACACATACGAGTCAATAAGGACGCCCCAAGTGAGGACTGGTCACTTTCACGTGTTCTCCAATATGCGGTTTCGAGGATTCACGATGGCCGCGCTCGCCTTCATCTCAAGCGCATCGCCAGCTTCATCCCAAACGACGAGCCAGTTCCAGGAGTTCTTCCCTGCCTGGAACGAATGGCTGCTGGATATCATTGACCAGCATTGTGCCAACGAGCGCGAGATATACGAAAATTCGTCCCACCGGAACAGCCACGCATTTCGTTTCGCCAATTGTATACTCGATAATATGTTAGAGTCTTCTAAGGTTGAGATGGGCGTTGCATCTCTCCTCCTAGGTCTTCTTCCGACAATACTGCAGTCAATCGGCCCGTCGGTAGATGAGGTGAGTATTCTCGCCACGCGCCGGCCACTGCTCGCTTTTATGCTTAGCTTTGCAATGCCGTTCGTTCGCCTTAACCGTTCACCTGCCGAATATCTCAAAACCCTGCAAACCCCACTGGAACTAGATTTCATTGGCAACAAAGCGCATAAGTGGTCATGGCTCTGGATCTTCATATCGGCAGTGGAGTATCTGTTTGCTGTAGCCGCCGCTGCTAATATCTTCTATCTCGTTTACCAGCTTGCTTTCCTGTCTGTCTCAATATCGGCCATCTCCATAAAGAACAACGTATTGCCGCAGACCTACCCGCCCTTCCTCTGGATTTTACTCCTCATCCCCGTTTACGTTCTTAGTTACCTGAGTCTTAGACTGGGGTATAAAATACAATACACGGCCATGAATAAGCAGGGTTCCGTGAGGACGACATGGCAGCAAATCATTGGTGACGAATTTATGCCCTGTGCCAAAAGCGATGGATTACACGTGGGGAAGCGGAAAGAACCAACATATATGCTTCTATCAGCTGTATTGTCCTGGTTAACCAACATGGCCATGCTTATCTTGTTTATCTTTGGTACAGTATTCTTGTCTAGCCAGATGTTTGTTAGCTTGGGCGATATGATTCCGGTCATCGCTCGTGTGATCGGCAGTTGCATGGTTGCTCGGGGTGTTATGCTGTTTGAGTTATATGGATTAAGAAGGGGACGGCTGGAACGTGTCAACAATGCGGCAATATAGCAGTGCCGGTAACTCAGAGTGCCTACGCTCCCATCACAAAATTGGAGCAGGATGGGCATACAGCGTGGCAGTAGTTAATTATGCACTCTCTTGGAAATTCCAAGCTAGTGGGCGGATGGCCACTTAGTTGCCAACTCTGAATATCAGTTAAATTGCTTCTCATATATGTGTCAGCCTCGGACAGATGTCTTCCTCAGCAACCCACTCATCTCCAGATCGGCTCCCAGTCCTTCCACCGAAATTTGTATACTGCGCTTTCTCCCGAGCCCTTTACTTATGCGCAACGAACTGGGAATATATTGAGCAGCATTAAACTGTGCGCAAAGATGTCTCTAACATGATTCCAACACCTGGTAGGATGCGGTCTAGGCTCACCCAAGTCTCCACTGCGCCTACAGAGGTTAACTTACCTCCAGTTTAATGGCATGATCTTTTTATTCGAAAGTCTGACCATCTATATATTAACTTCAGTTCAGCGCTGGATCAGTAGCCTCACCTAGACCCATAATTTCTTGACCTTCACATGTCTTTCTGCAACCTTCTGTATTGAGACATACTAAATTGACCGTTAGATATTGAACCATTCCAGCGCGTGGAAATAGCAATGAAGTTATGACCACCGCGTATTTTAAAAGCTACATATCCGTGATGTACAGGAGAGCAGAGCCCAGCATCAGTAAGTTGGTTACAGAAGATAATCCCACGCTTTGTAGGTTAAGTGGCTTCTATACAATAGTGTAATGGCTCTTCCATTATTATCATAGTGACTTTAAATATCCCTAATTAAAAGCGTAGAAAGTTGGCGCTTGATCGTACCTTGTCAGATTCGTTGGCTCCGCTGATTTGGAGTTCCTTTCTCATGTCTATCCTGGGATTATCCAACAGTACCTGGCAAGGCCCACCGAGAACAGGTAGTTACTATCAGCATCAAAGTTATTTATGAAATCAGACCTCGCTGCTTGAGCGCACCCCATTCGTCTTGCGATCCCAAGTTAATGCTATGTCATTCTACACAGAAAATAGAATGGCGGGCATTGTATTTGAGTCGTTTCATATTGTTGTGTTCTTGATAATAACCCAAATAGTCTCAAGTTTTTGGAGCTAAGGATATGGAATTTTCCGGTCCTAAGACTATCCTCCAATTATTTAAGCGATACCATCCGTTAACCGCGCGCAATACATACACGGCCTACTCTATCAACGGCAACTATGCCTCCACCTCCATATGTGGCTAAGGACATCGGCGCAAGCTATACTTTACTTTTGAGGGATTTTTTTCAGTGGTGTGCGTCGTATTGAATTGTAAGCGAGACGGAGGGTTCCCGAAGGGATAGCTTTGTCGATTGTGGTGGCAGTCAGTGCTTATTAGCTGTGTTTATGCTGGTTGAGTCTGAAGGCTTCGTCGAGTCCTAACAAGGAACTCCATTTCGCAACAACTACAGCCTATTACCGAAAAATTTTTCGATCAGCAACGTTTCGTTCTTGTCATTACATGACTGATTAATGAAGAGGGCCACTATAAGTAAATGCAGATTTTAGTAGATGTGTATGCGTCACGCGCATGTCTTACTGTGCCTCTCATCTGCAGGTCGTTCCTAACAAGCTGACAAAAGCATTTTCACCCAGATGCTCCGTTACTATTATAGCTTAGCCGCTTGAGGTTATTGAAGACTGGTTCAGGGCACTGCTTCTGTGGGATATTTAGCATGATGGATATATGGACCATCTATTAATATACGGCGGAGATCCTTTCCTATTCTTTTTAATTCTCAAACCGACTGCCAAGCCTCTCAACCGCTTATCATGTTAGCCTTAAGCGCGATTCCGGTTCTTCTTGCCTTTGCCTGTGGCGTCAATGCTCAGGCACCTAATTGGGGTCAATGTGGTGGAATGAACTTCACTGGTCCTACGAAATGCAACCCTGGTGAGTGGGATAGTGCAAGCAATGACTCCCTAAGTACTAACCGTGTATTTCACTAGGGTGGATTTGTATCCGCCTCAATGACTTCTTCTCACAATGCCTCGAGGAGCCCACTGTTAGCGCCACGTGCAGTAACCCTGTCAACAAGCTCCAGGGCTATGCTGCTGGTGCTACTGGTGGTGGCCTTCGAGAGGGAGTCACTGTGACCTCCTGCGAGGCTCTCAAGTCAGCTGCCGAGGAGGGAGGTGTGATCCGGGTGTCAGGCACATTGTCTGATTGTGGCATTATTAATGTCAATGGCTACACAAGCCTATTGGGGATTGGAAGTGATGCTGGTGAGTACCCAACGCAAGTAAAAATCCACCAGTGTCAAACCACTAAATCCGGCACAGGGTTTGTAAACGGCAGCATTCGCGTTGTAGATGCCACTGAAGTTATCATCCGCAACCTACAATTCACTCGTCCTCCAAAGAAACACAGCTCTATTCTGCTGGACCGCGCCACTCGCGTCTGGATCGATCATAACGAGTTCAAGAATCGAGGAATTCATGGTGATAGGGACTATAGCCAGCTTGACATCAGAAGCAGCTCTTTGGCGACTGTATCCTGGAATACCTTTACCGAAAATGTAAGCACATCTCTTTCTAGAACATTTATTTACCAATCAGGTCAATCCTGGGAACAATGTAAGACAAGGAGCATATGCTAACTGGTGAGAAAATAGTGGGAAGGGTCGTCTGCTAGCAACTTTGCTAGCGATCCTACAGCAAGCAGCGGGACGCCATGGATAACGTACCACCACAACTGGTGGCATAACATCAAATCTGATGCACCGTCTATCCTGTCTGGCGTTACCCATATCTACTCAAGCTGTTTTGAGAATATCACTACGTCTGGGGTCAATGTTCGTGAAGGATCCAGGGCTTTTATCGAGAATAATCAGTTTTCTTCAGTTAACCAGGCTATCACCACCAATCTGAGCACGAAAATTCAAGGATACGTTACCGAGCGCAACAACACTTTCTATGAGAGTCCAACAAAGATCACTCAGACTGGACACTACGCTCCAACTTATCCCTACTCGTAAGATTGCTTCTGGTGTATACGAGCCGTATTGCGACCGTTTAATGCTAACACAATTGCTTTTAGGATGGATGCAGCAGAATGTGTATGCGACCGTCTCCATGCAGAGGCTGGCGTGGGTAAGATTGGCTTGTAGTTATTCTGTATCAATCAAGCCTTAGCTAGAAGCCTATAAATCTTATACATTGACCATGCTGTCGCTTCGTATATGCAGCCCTCGTGAAGCATTTTTTCCTGCGCATTACACGCTCTGGAAAGTAATTTCTCGTAAGATCATTACGAGATATCAAGCAGCCATTGTGCTACATGAACTTTTGCTTTCACTTTCTTCAACAAGCCGCTTTTGGCTAAGCGATTACGCCGGATAGGGGTCCATGTCGCAGCACTGCCTTGAAACAGGGCCCCTTCGTATGCTTCATTTGCCGCTAGGCGGCTGTTATTGGCCGGTTCGCTCAAAGTTGGACCCCTGTCTTCTAATTTTATAATTATGACGCGAGCTCCTAACCTGTATCTGACTCAGATACAGGTTAGAGTTGGGTCCAGTCGGTAGCATAAGGCTGAGCGAGCGCGCCGTTCAGCCTAACATGGTTTAGTTATTGGGAACTCGCCAAAGGATTCCCCAATCCCAGGGAAGTCGGCGGCAGCCTATATCCAGTTAACCGTTTGCCCAATCAGTGGTTCACCATAGTCTAAGCCACCAGGGGTTTATGCGCCCGGTATCCGGATGGGGTCAACAGGATGGAGGAGAGATTGTGATACATATAGACGTATGCTCCTCGAACTTGTTCAATCTGACTTGTACTTCAGAAAATTTGCGTAACCTGTACCACCGCCCCTCATCAACCTACCCGTTAACGAATATGCCGGAACTCAAACCGTACCGAGAAGGTGTCTATCTTTGGCATTATGTCCCTTCGAAACCTGCCGCCATCGCCTTTATGGCCGCTTACGCCGCGATAAGTGCGGCCATTATTTACAAGATGGTTCGCACAAGATCATGGTTCAATATCCCGTTCATTCTTGGTGGCCTGAGTACGTCTTATGTCGCATTGTATTCGAATACAGTTTACTAACGACCAGGAACCAGTGGAGTTTGTTGGTTATGGCGCCCGTGCATTATGTACCGAACGAACGGATAACCTCACCCTTTACGCGATTCAATTCATCCTCATTCTCATTGCGCCAGCCCTTCTTGCGGCATCTATCTATATGGCCCTCAGCCGTCTCATCCGCAGTCTTAGGGCTGAGTCCCAGTCGATTATCTCGCCGAGGTGGCTTACTCGACTCTTCGTTTTTGGCGATGTTCTCTCCTTCATCATCCAGCTTGGTGGTGGTGCGATAGCGACGAATCCCGATGCCAACCCCGATATCGCCAAGTGGACAATTCTTGTTGGTCTCCTTCTACAAATTGCCTTCTTTGGGCTGTTCATGATCACCGCCGTCATCTTCCACAAGCGCATGCGTAGCTGGCAATCGATGGGCACTCCCAGCGCCTTCAACTGGCTTTCCGTCCTCTTTATGCTCTACATAGTGAGCGGACTTGTCATGGTGCGATCCATTTTCAGAGTCATCGAGTACACTATGGGTTTCGACAGTTATCTATTCAAGAAAGAGTGGCCGATTTATGTGTTTGACGGCGTCCTCATGCTCATCGCAATGATCGTCTGGGGCTTCCGTTTCCCAGGAGACTTGACTGCTTTTGCTGCGGTGGGAAAGGCGCAGGACGAAATCCCTCTGTAAGTTTCACAACAATTAGAAGCGAGAAACGAACGCAATCTAACAGATCTAGGTATGCGCAAACTCAATATGGAATGCCACACGGACACCAGCCTCCTCCATTCCACTCACACCCAAATATGTCAAGATAAATGACAACATTACGAGGACTTTTTCACGAACAGACGTTATTATAGATTCCACCACTTGGTTTATTGTATTCTTATTTTTATTCTTATTTTTTTTTTTTTGGAATTATTGGTTGTACAACAGCGTTCAGGTCGGGATAGGCGAGTCCTAGACAAATATTGGTGTTCGGAAATGTAGAATTTATGGCAGCTACTCAAAGCGAGGCAATTCACAATTACCCATATCTTACGATTTGACGTTGTGAACTATGTGGGCAAGGAGCATTGCCCTTAACATTGTTTACATCCAATTTATCGGCCTCATACGAAAGCGACTGACTTTTTCTGTACAAGAACGTAGAAAAGAAGAGAGTCCTTGTGACAGTTTGTTTCTTCTTCTAATTATGGGAAAAGAAAGGCTTGTATGTTGTCTAATGATGGTGATTAAACACTCCAGGTGATAATGTCCTAAAATATTCATGATGCCAGTAGGTAGCCCCAAAGACAGATGGCATCAATTGCAGCTCCGAAGCGCTGACATCGCCTCATACCAGATGGGATAAATATGTGAAATATGGTTTTAAACATAGAGATGAAGTAAACTGCCTAGATTTAGAAATATCTTTGCTACATCGTTGTCGGAGATTCTTCCAGACATTTCACAATGAACAACCTTCGGAGTGTTGCAGCTTCGGTCATGGCTGCAGTCACAGCTGCTTATACAGTTAGCAAGTCCGCTTGAAAGAAGCCTTTAAATGATGGATCTGCTTGGATCATACATCAAAGTCACCATGATCCTATTCTATCAGCTCTATGTTCACCGGTGACGGTGCGGCTACACAACCCCCAAGTCGTACATGATTAGGTAAGGCAAAGGTGGATGAATAGCTTCGTGATTAAAGTCGATTGACACCTCGGGGTAATTTTTCTTCATAGCTTCAACCTGTTGGAGAATCAACACTTGACAGCCAACATGCCAACTAAATCCTCACACTTTCGACCCTCAGTAATGTTGAATCCTCCACCGGGGAAAGATGACGATGGAGTATGGATGTGCGCAGACGGACCATATCTTGACTATATTAAGCGGGCTTGTGCACTTTATCCTTATTTACGAGCACCAGATCCTCGCAACAGTGCTCTTCCTCTCTGGAATAGATCCGCGCGCGTCACCCTCATCGACTTCAGTGAAAGTAACCCCTTAAGGACAGATTTTAAAGATCCACAAAGCCTTCGAAGCCACTTTGCAGAATTGCATTGCCTTCGTACAAGTTCCGCACCGAGCAGACGCTTTCGATTAGTGTACCTTCTAGAAGGCCTTAACCCCGAATACATCGGCATCTTGGGTCATGAACTTCGCGTCGATCCGGAAATCTTCTCCTCTCATGAGCGCTCGTCGATTTATTTGCGGTTGCCCCATGAGATTAGCCTTGCTCCTCGGCTACCCTCCCTCCTCAAAAACGCACCGAGCTTCACTGCAAGCTATTATGACCCTCGGGCTGTTGAGCAGCCGCTCGAGAGCTTCACTATCTCATGTGGAGAAAGCGGGAGGGATGCATTAACAACGAGGCTCAAGGGTGAATGGGAGCGGGTAGTTATCCTAAATCAGAAATGCTCGATATGGGAGAATTCATCGAAAGATCTAAACAACTGGAATAGTAAGGACATAATTCTTTCGTCCATGAGAAAAAACCGTTGACGCTCCGCAGTCTTGATACTTTGCGACCCGCCATTCCGGAAAGCCCAAACCTGGTCCCAGCCCTCAGCTTCAGGCCCTTGGCAGGTTGAAACGAGTCCTATAATGAGCAAAGCTTTTCAAGGCGGATATGCGGACTTTGTCCCCGGATTACCTTCCTCAGAAGCATGCCAGTATGGTGGCCCGGATCGCCAAGGGCTCTTAGAAGATCTCTGTTACTACATGATTAAACGTGCTCCAGGCTTTCTAGGCAAAGATATAGCCATGCGTGACTTGACGGTTTTCCCAAAGAAAATCATCGCGTCTCAGTATCTTCAGTTGATCGAGTATCACTCTGCCATTCTTGGTAGCATGGAGTTCCCATTACAGCGCAAAAGGACTTCCACTCCGTCCAAACCACCCTACTAGAAGGTCAGTGGAGTGATATACAACTCATCTGCAGCCGGTGCGATCGATACCTTAAAGATGTAGAGTTTATTATGCTCCAACTCGGCATTCCGCGCACGGAACCGGATACGTCAAGAGCAGGGCTTTCCTGGACGGATAGTTGCCACGCTGATTTCCAGCACGTATATGCACAACTGAAAGCTCTCAAAAGCCGAGCAGTATTTTTCAACGAGTCTCTTACCGGGTTGACCGGTATCATAGGTAACGCACGATCATTGACAGAGGCTAGAAGATCAATCCGAGAGGCGAAGACGGTCAAAATACTGACATTCCTAGCTATGGTTTTTATTCCACTGTCATTTACCACAGGTCTATTTAGCATGGGAGAGGACTATTTGCCTGGAAAATCAAGCTTCTGGACTTTTTTGCCGTTTCACTTCCGATGGTGTTGTTTGTTTTTGGAATTGCTGTTTTGCTCGACCTGGGATACGATGAGAAGGGGAATTGGGACCTAAGGGTGTTTGGTACGGGCGTTTCCAATCTATTTGTGCGGAACAAGAAAATCCTCTAGAAATATATTTAAACTGCAGCCTACATATGCTCTTATTAGGACTGTGCAAACGGTTCGTTCTGCAACAAAGATTGAGCACAAGCATTGCTACTAGTATCCAAACAGACTCTGGTTGCTATTGAAAGCCAAACCTTTAAATTCCACCTAATCATGTGCCCTGTAAGGGCCTACAAGAATGTCTTAAGGCTTATTACTACGGTTTTATGTCAGGATAAAACACTGCAGAAGGCGGAGGGAACTTACTCGCAGAACACCGCGGAACTGTTAGTACTCTGCCTCCAATCACGAGAAATCAGTTCTGTAATGATCATAGCATCTTGCTTTTTGGTGCATGTTAACTACCAAACCTCTTCCTAAATGGAAGATTTAATAGACTATATGTACCGTAATAATTATGGCTCTAGGTCTTTTGTTCTTCTTTAGTGGACTGTTCTTCGTTGGCAGCCTGTTCTTCTTTAGTGGGCACACGAACAGCACCCAGAACATGGCCCGATTTATGCTCGTCTCGGACCTTGAGATGTATAAAGGGGCCTTCAGGCGAAGAGGAGAGAGAGGCAGCCTTCTCCAGCGCCTTATCCTCACCTGATATAGGGCCTTGTCCCTCTGTCCAAGGGGTGGACTGCTGCGATAGACAACAGTGTTGGGCCCCAAAAATCAGTGATTTTTATTTCATTGGTTCCTAGACCACTCGCAGCCTCGGTTATGTTTTTTGATGATAGCAAACGAGTCTGTTCATCATCGAACTGATCTTGATTGGTGATTTGAAGAATTGTAATTGTCATTGTGAATGGGTTGTTCGTCCAACACAGATTTGTTTCTAGCAGAGCAGTAAAGACAGAAAAATGTGATTGCTTCAGGTGAGTTAATGGGTATGGTTTAACAACAAAGAACCTGAATAGGTACGTGTGAATTGTTCCTTAAAATAAACATTGAAATAATAGTGCCGCAAAAGGAGCATCGAAAAGACGTTAATAAACTTTTCGTTAACAGCAGTGCATCACTTTCGAAATGTTGAGTAATGGAATATAACCGGTGAAATGGCAGCTTAGCAGCTGGCTGTGAATTGGGCCAAGCTCATAAAATGTGAATGCGTCAAGCATGATACCTGATTCACTGATTGAATATATTTCTGACTGAGAAAATAGATATCACAATAATATGCTTGTGAAGTGATCTGAATCCATTTTATGAAAATCTAAGTTGTGTAATGGGTCTACGTTGTGGCCTATACCATAGTGAGTGGCATGAAATCCACATGGTTGATCTGTTACGCCCTGCTATGCCATCAATCACGATGTTTATTACAAGAGAGTCAAATAGACGGGATGAGAGCATATGGAGACTCTGTGTGTCGGCCATGGTGAGTCCAGTGCACCACTGTTGGAAAATGACACTGGAACAATTTTCCGTCAAAGGAGAGCAAATCCCATGGGCTCACTTATTCTAAGAGTATGTTAAATATGAAACTGTGTACCCTGTAATAATAAAGCCTTATGCTGAGAGCCTACATGAGTAATTAAATATTGTTAGTCAAGCTTCCAATTCAAACCAGCCATGTTCTAATATTTGACTAGCAGAGAGACGCTCCTTCGGGTTGTATTTGAGTATCTTGGCGAGGAGATCAGCAAACACCTCAATTTCCGCAATTGAAATATCCCTATGAAGCCCTTTTGGGCCGCGTTTACTTTCATATACCAAGCCCCAGCTTAGTGCCTCTTTCAACGATCTTGGCTCGGGCCGCTGAAAAGCAGTGGCATTTCCACTATCAACTTTTTCGCGTGTATCATTCCGATTATCTAGATCTATCGGTTTGTGAACCTCAACAACTCTTCCATATTCATCTGCATCATCTTCGAAATAATTACATCGCATTTCCCTGGTCTCAGACCACCATGGCTCAGGGTATTTACCTAGAATGGTAGCAACCGTGCAGAGATGGTCGTCCACGTCATTGTCAAATGTTCCAAATAGCTTTCTTCCAGTCCGGATTTCGAACAGTGTGCAGCCCAGAGCCCATAAGTCCCACTCCCTGCCAATCTTCTGCTCAAAAACCTGCTCAGGTGAGCAGTAGCTCTGTGGAATACCTAGTTCTGTGGCTGGTCGAAAATCCAGAAGGTATTATCGATTGATAAGCAAGCATTTGCAAGTATGACGTTTGAGATGGAATGACATACCACCATGGCAGATACCATGCTTGTGAAGAGTAGTCAAAGCTAGAGTGGCCTCGAGACACATCTTTCGCAGTTTCAGACCAGGGTCCTCCAAGCGTGCTATTTGGAGCATTCTTGATGCTCGGGGTCCTAAAATTTGGTAGACAAACACATAATGATCGCCATTTGGCCCATGAATCTCGAAGTGGTCAAGTGGTCGCGACAGATATACCGCTGCCTTCTCGTCACAACGACTTCTTAGAAACTCAGTAATACGGAGCTCAGGACATTCCGCAGTAGAATGATCAACCATGAGAGTTTTGATTGCGACATACCTGGGCGTACTGGCAGAGACATCGCGACAGAGCCAGACGTTGGCAAAGCCACCACTTCCGAGTTTGTGGATAACCCGAGAGCGACCATGCAGTACATCGCTTAGATGTATCGGATGATGGTCTCCCGCTTCATAGTCGTATATCTTCTCTAGCTCCCATGGAGGCCCTTCAATGGCTAACCCATTGTGCTGTACGTGTGCACCGCTAGATATGAAAGACCCAGAACCAAACATGGTCCATCTGCTACCCTTGGCGGCAGATGGCACAAGTTTAGCATGCAGAAGATTTTTGCAACAGAATACTGCTTTGGAAAGTTAATAAAAATAATGCACTGACAATTGGATGTATGCAGAGGAGATAATAAAATATTGATGGCGAATTGGTAAAGAGCGCTGTTAAAGTCGCAATTTGGAAGTGGAGAGGGGTTCCATTTATTGTCTCGCAAGTGTCGAAATCCAACTCAACACAACGAACAATAGCTGCCTTCCGAGCACAAGATTACTTTATTTCCTGAAGTATTGATGATGGTCCATTTATCTGAAATTGAACCATGGGACTGAAACCTCCTTGCCACCAGGTGTCTGCACCTATCAGCATCATCGCCAGTCACAGGCAATAGTATATCACAAGAATAACTAGAACCGTTATAAATTCCCTTATACTTTGGATTAAGTTTTAAATTCAGTGAGAATACCTTTCAGGGTCGGCAATCAGGTTGTAAGTGAGGTCATGAGGGAAAAGCTCCAGTCAATGGTAGCTGAACTGGCTAACAAGTGGCTTCCGGTTACAGGTGACATCGACTAACGATGAACTGCGCCATTATATCAGTTGGGAGGCTAGTTTTCTAGTCAACTTGTTTCTTGTTCCTTAAACCTGGTGGCTTGAGGTTATCCCTAATATCAAAATTACAATTGTAATCTTCTTTCACAGTGCAAAGTTACTATTTATTCCAGAACAGCTCTCACAAGATGGAGCCAACTTGTTCAATCTTATCGCAATGCATTTCTTACTGGAAACACAGCAACCGATATTCCTCATACAGCAATACTTCCTTTATGCAATACCATCAACACCAGTGGCACCGAACATCCTTATTGGTCATGCATAGCCGAAGCCTATCACCGTAGTTATCATTATCTACTCGGTACGCTTTGACGATCCTCATGGGGAATGGACCCGGTGGAGCTTCCAGTGGACTGCCTTGGTCAAGACCCCTGGTCTGACAGACAATCACAGGCTAGGCAAGCTAGGTCTTGTGGACGCAGTCCAGAGCAAGTGCTGGGTTGGGAACGGAAGAAGACTTTTCAGGTTTCATCGTTTCGCTATTCGATATTGATAGTAATATATAACCCTCTCCAAAATTGCTCACCCAATTCTCCGCTAAAAACCTTCGCTTGACATCAACATGCAAGACAAACACTCGGGCAAACATCAAGACGACCCCAGACTTACCCCGCAAGGCACTATCTCCCTAGCGCTTAGTGCTAGACCCTCGACCTGTGCAACGCCCCGCGAACCGATGACGAAGGCCAGGGCATGAAATGGGCCCCGGTGGAGCGGCCAGCACCGGTTCTGGTCGGCCGCGGTCACGAGGGTGGCCCGGAGTGACACGAGCTTGGGCTTTGCCTTGCACCAGTTGCTTGCTCATCATGCCTACTCTTCTTTTTCATCTCGCGTCTCTTTGTTCAGTCATTCTGCAGACCCTTTGCTCCTCTGGACGGTGTGGAAGAGCAATCAGGCTTGTTGATATCCGACTTAGACGAGGGGTTGACCATTGGTCTACATACCTATCGTCCGATTCCGGCCTCGGCTTGCTTTTATTAGGACCGGCAACTTGATACGGCACATACCTCTCCAGATGGGGTATTGGCAACTCGTGCTATAATCTGCAAATCTTAAATACTGTTCCTCCCTTTTGGCTTCTCAATACCACCTTAAACCCCGTTATGACCTTCCTCCGACGTGCCGCTCCAGCAACCGCGCCCAGCCTGTCACGCTGCCTCGGCTCGGGGCGCGGGCGCGGGCGCCTCTCCGGGCCAGCGTCGGTATTCGCCGGCAAGCGGCACATCCACAGGGTTGCTGTCTTACCTGCGCTGCAGCACCAGGTGGATAGGAAGCCCACTGCAGTTTCTGGAGTCAATGGAAATGCGAAATCTACGAGATATTATTCTTCCGCGTCGGCGGTGCAGGAACATGGCATGTATACAGCTTCATTTGCGTTTTTCGAGGCCTTATGGGAGGCTGGTGTTACGCATTGCTTCGTGAACTTGGGAAGCGATCATCCTAGCATCATTGAAGCCATGGTCAAGGGTCAGAAGGATGCCCAGGGAAATTCCCTCGTATCATTACGTGCCCAAATGAGGTGAGATTTCAGCTACTTCCACTTGTAGATCGTGTGGCTTACGGATCCATCTAGATGGTTGCCATGTCGATGGCGGATGGCTACGCTCGATTGACTGGCAAACCACAATGCGTGATTGTCCATGTCGACGTTGGCACCCAAGGTCTTGGCGCCGCAGTGCATAATGCATCTACAGGCCGCGCGCCAGTCTTCATCTTCGCTGGTCTGTCACCCTTTACCCAGGATGGTGAGTTACGTGGCAGTCGCACAGAGTACATCCACTGGATCCAGGACGTACCAGACCAGAAACAGATTGTTGCCCAGTACTGCCGCTACACCGGGGAGGTCAAGACGGGTACTAATGTAAAGCAAATGGTCAACCGGGCCTTGCAATTCGCAAAGTCAGATCCGCAGGGTCCAGTGTACCTATACGGTGCACGTGAGGTTATGGAAGCGGATATTAAGCCGTATAAGCTGAAGCAGGAAGATTGGGAACCAGTTGAGCTAGGAGGGCTTCCCAAAAAGCTGTCAACAAGATCACCGATGCATTGGCTGGGGCCAAGGAGCCGTTAATTATTACCGGTTACGGCGGGCGCAACCACAAGCTGCCGGCAGCGTTGGTGGAACTCGCGGATACAGTCAAGGGTTTGCGTGTTCTGGACACGGGCGGAAGCGACATGTGCTTTCCTTCGGACCACCCAGGATGGTTAGGCCTGCGGTACGGCGCGGACGATTCGATTACCACAGCCGACGTGATCGTCGTGCTAGATTGCGACGTCCCATGGATTCCGACGCGATGCAAGCCTCGAGATGACGCCAAGATCTTCCACATCGACGTAGACCCCTTGAAGCAGCAGATGCCTGTCTTCTATATCCAGTCGCAGCACCGATACCGTGCACACGCGCTAACGTCCATTGAGCAAATCACTGAGAGCCTCAAGACTGGTGATGCCGCGACCAAGCTGCAAGCACGAAACTCGGAGCAGGCCACTAGGAAGCTCATGGAGGAGCACAAGACACGTCTCGACGCCATCGCCAAAGCTGCAGAGCCCCTTGAAGATGGGTCTTTCGGAACAGGCCACCTGTGCCAGACCCTGCGCAAGCTGTGTCCCGAGGACACGTTGTTTGCGGTCGAGGCTGTGACCACCACGGGTTTCGTACACGACAACCTGCAGCCTAAGCTGCCAGGATCGTGGATCAACTGCGGCGGCGGAGGCCTCGGTTGGTCAGGTGGTGCGGCGCTGGGCATAAAGCTGGCTAGTCAAGCAGAGCACGGCGGCAAGGGCAAGTTTGTAGTACAAATCGTGGGAGACGGATCGTATCTGTTCTCAGTGCCTGGAAGCGTGTACTGGATTTCAAAAAGATACGACATTCCTGTGCTGACGATTGTGTTGAACAACAAGGGTGAGTCCATGGTGTGTTCAAGGGAGACATTGGAAGAAATGGCTAACAGGAGCGAATGCAGGATGGAACGCACCCCGCAGATCGCTTCTGCTGGTGCACCCTGACGGCCTCGGCTCCAAGGCAAGCAACGACGAGATTAACATCGCCTTCAACCCATCGCCAGATTACGCGGGCATTGCCAAGGCAGCGGCCGCAGGGGACATATTCGCGGCACGCGTGGACCAGACGGCAGACCTGGAGCGAGTGCTCAAGGAGGCCATCGGGGCAGTGCAATCAGGCCAGACAGCAGTCGTGGACTGCAAGGTTGCTCCGAATTGCTGAAGATTGAGACGTGCGGAGCATCGAAGGCGCTGGCGGTCGCGATTGGCAGAGGGCAATGCCGGGCGAGGTAGATGCATGCGTTTGGATAATTAGAGCTCGAGATGCATGAGCACTAATTCAAAGACACAACGTTACACTAGCAATGTCGGGCCCGACGCTCGCGTGAAGACCAAGTTGGTGAGAGCGTAGGCGACTGTAGACTGTGGAGGCCCCGCCAGAAGCAACCGGTGAAGAGGCCGAAGATATTGGCTGCAAGGTGAAACTCCCACACAGCAGTCCCCACGATTGCTTCTCCAGCTCCGACATGGAGAGAAGCACCGAGCGACCCAGTGCAAGCGGAGAAGCTTGGCGTGGTTGGGGTCGTGAGGCTTGCAGCATGGATGTCAGGGTCCTGCAGGGGTGGTGAGACTGCATGTAGTCACGAATCCGAACCGAGGCCCAGTCACAGTTGATGAGTAAGGCATGCTCGGGTTGCTGTTTATTCTACAACGCAGCAGTGGTGAGGAGTCTGCAAGGATGTATGCGGCGATGGCGATGCAGCATCACCAAGTTGTCCGACGTGCTGGTGGACGTTTATAGAGTAGGTGAGTTGGTAGGTAAAGAAGAGAAGAGAAAATGGCTTTTGCCCAAACGAGGTGGTGCGAGGGACAGGCGTTTCTGTTTCTGGTGCGGGGAGGCGCCGCGGTGGAAGAAACAATCCGCCTGGCCCATGAAACGGAAACAACCTGTCCTTGGTTCTGGGCTTTGCAGGCGGGTTGGCAGGCGACTTGCAGGCGACTTGCAGGTGGCGCCCAAGCGAAGTGCCCCTGAAGGTCCCCTAAAGAAGTCGGTGTCTTCAAGGGCCTTCCATTCCACCATCAGCCATCAGCCATCTGGCGGCGCATCGATCCATCACGCTGCAGACGGGAGGTACCTACAGCAGGTACCTACAGCAGGTACCTTACCTGTCGCCAGTCCCAGCCAGTCTCATGATCGACCAATTTCTCACCATTTCTAGACAGCCCTCTCCCCAGCGCTCTGCCATCTCCATCTCCATCTCCATCTCCAAACCCCCGTCCCGTCCGTCCCAAGACATTCCGTGTGCGACTCCCGTACCACAACCGCTCTTTTGTCTCGTTGCCCTTCGTTACGTGAGCCTCCCCGTCCTAATAGCTTAAGCCATGTCTTGGTCTCTCACCATCTCTCGACGCCTATATTGCGCCTTGGATTCCGCTTGATCAACGGTCCGACGTTCCATGCCAAGCATCGTCTCTCTCATCCGACATCGAAACGGGGACCCTCTTTCTCCCTGGGGCTCGACAATCACGCGGGAACGATAAGAACAGGACCCCCTGTCGCGACCCTGTCGCCGTCCCTGCCTGGGCCTGCTTCCCCATCTTTCTCCCAACCCATCCACCCATCCATCCAACCATCCATCGCGCATCCTCGTCCAAAGTCCCGGCTGAGCTGTACGCCACTTCAATATCACAGGCCTAGAAGAAAATTAAGCCGATCTGCGATCCCTGATGTGATCGCGTCTCCTCCTCTGCCTCGTCCAATCTAGCGCAGACGTTTCGCCGCCGAGCCTCGACGCTTCCATAGATCAAACCACGGGCTAGACGACCCAAGGTGGCCCGCAATTAAAAAGACCACACAAAGGCCTGGCTGGTGCTGGTCGGTCAAATTTACTTGAGCCCCGCATCAGAAGCAAAAGCGAAATCAGGCACGGCAGAAAAGGATTCTCTTCCGTCCGTCCAAGCTCGCGCTTCATTTCCGGATCCCGCCCGGCTTTGCCCTTCTTCTTCGTCTTCCCCAATTTTTGTATAATATTCGTCTCCTCTGTCTGCCGTCCGTCGGCTTTCGACGTGGATACCGCGTGTCACCGAGGTGGTACGATTTCACTCTTCTCCTCACCAAACCGTCTCGCCCACAGCATCTCCCACCCTGCCTCGCAAGAATACGAGGCGGGGAAGCGTGATCCACGCAATACGTGAAGCAAGCCTTGCTCCCCTTTGCACGCTCTAACCTTTCGTTCTGCTGCATCTTGTTGTCGGCATCGAAAACACCGCGCGGCTCCCATCCTCGAGATCATGAGTAGGGTAGAACTCGCTATCCCCAGAATTCTTGGCCACCTCAGAGACAGCATCTCGTGACCAGCCGTCGCATTGCTATAGTCTCTGTCCTCTCCTTCTTTCTATCTTTAGTATCAACTATTAGGCTGCTGTAGCCGCCTAGTGTCGTCGCCGCAACCATGTCCGACCAGCACGCCTCTTCAACCGCCACCGCGACCACCCATGTGGTCCAGCAGGCCCAACCCACGATCCAGCTCGAGCAGCCCGCCACCGATCGCGAGCCTCCTCCGCCGCCCGTCCCCGCTTCTGATCCCCGTCTTGCCGCTCCCAAAGACGGGTCGCCCAACTCCACCGACGATCTCTTCCAGCTCCCTGCCTCCGAGGCTCTGAAGCTGCTGAGCGCCAGCGTCGAGCTGCTGGTGCGCATGACGGGCGACATCCCTCCCACCCCGCCTCCCAAGACACCGACCGACCCCAGATGAGCGATATCAGAGCCGAGAAGGAGCGCATAGTTCGATCGCACTCGGAAAAGAGCCTTGCGCGCCTGCGCCAGCAGGCCGAGAGGGAGATGGAGATGAGCAAGAAACAGGCAAGGAATGGCGACTCCGAAGCGCGCAAGAGGATAAGTGGAAGTCAGATGAGCAGGACACAGGTGGGCATAAGCCAGCTCCAGGCCTATAGTGCCTCCATGTCGGCTAAGCTTATGGCCCAGCAGAATGAGATGATGTCCCCATCCGCTTCCGCCAATTTCTCGCATTCCTCCGATACCATCGACGGCGTCCGCCTCCGCAAGAGCCCGGCACCGACCTCCCCTCCGACCCAACCTCGCCCGTACGTTATAATCGGCGCCGACTCGCAGCCGCTCAACCTGCAGCACGGTGCCATCACCCGAAAATTTTATAGCAAGAACGAACCTCCCATCTCGATACACCAGTACCTCCTCCGCCTGCATCAGTTCTGCCCCATGAGCACCGCCGTTTACCTCGCCACGTCGTTATACATTCACCGTCTAGCCGTCGAAGAGCAGGCCATACCCGTTACGCGGCGCAACGCGCACCGGTTGGTGTTGGCAGGACTGCGAGTAGCCATGAAAGCGCTCGAGGATCTTTCCTATCCGCACGCCAAGGTCGCCAAGGTGGGCGGCGTCAGCGAGGTGGAGCTGGCTCGCCTGGAGATTAGCTTTTGTTTCCTTGCGGGCTTTGAGCTTGTCGTGGACGAGCAGCTGCTCAAGCAGCACTGGGAGACGCTCAGGGATGGCAAGGCCCAACAAATGCTGCGTGGCATCGAGGTTCCAACGCTTAAGCTGAGCCGCAAGCGCCGAGGCGACCCTACGGACTAGAATTAAGCATGATATAAACCACCATCTTGCTCGTTCGTATTCTCATGCCTCTTTTATCAAGAGAGCGATAGCCTCTGGTTAGAACCAAGGCCGAGGCAAGCATATACTTCGAAGACGATTCACGCCTTGTACACATAGCAAATGCTATTTTGACATTTGATAGCACCCATATGGAAGCAGGCTTTTCGTGCGACGTGCTCTCGACTTCTTAACGGAAGTTGACAAGAGTAGGGGACCAAGATGGGCCTTGAGGAGTTGACGGCAGTAGGGGGCTTTGATTGTTATGATTGATACCCGCATATGATTGGTTCCATCTTGAAGATGATTTCTGAGGGGTACATATTTTAGGGACATGGGCTTTGATGGGAATAGTAATGATCTGTCTGAACATAGCGTGGTTATAGGGAATATGCATCTTTCACATGTTGATCTGAGCTGGTGTCTGTCGTGTGAGGTAGCCTTGATGTCATATGAGTATCACAGAGGCAAAGAAAGCTGCAAGGTCGTCGATCTCGTGTAACGACAAACATTCTCCGAGCTCCTGCAATGCACCACGACTAATTTCCTAACTAAGTATACCACTATGGAGAATGCTATCTTCTTGATCTTCCAGCGAGCCGGCGAAACTCGAGCAGAAGCAGACGGGATCCATGTGACCGTATTTGTTGTAAGTAAGATGTATCAAAAGAGTAGCAGAGTTCCAGGCTTTCACGATCAATAATCATCCAGTATTTTCCCTCGTCTTCACCGAATTTACCTCTGTCACGAGAACCTTTTCCATCCTCCCACTCCGCTGGATCGGCACAGACACAATGTCTCAGACGACCCTTTCCCATCCCTCTCCATGCTGAATTTAAAGAGGCATCGTCGAACCCGTAAGCTAGCTCCAGCCAAAAGAGCCAATAAATTCGTATGGTCGCATCACACGACCACACAGGCTCCACTTGAGTGACTCGGGTGATCTAGACTTATAGTGGGGGTTTGGAGGAGGGTTGGAGGAGGGTTGGAGATTGGGGATCGTGGTGGTGGTGGGGTGTGTGGAGGTTTGGTGTGCATGGGAGGAGATGGGTTCTTGGTGAGAGGGTGAAGGAGTGTTAAAAAAATGTATCCATTTGGGTTGTTATTAACCCTCAAGTTAAGAAGTATAGTGTATAAACTAAACCACCTTCGTATCTGAACAACTAAAGAATGGAAGACGGCGTGTTGGCTCACATCAGACACCGAATTTGGCCAGTATTTTCAAGGGGGTCCCATTTCTAAGTCAAGCCAAATACGGCAATCGTCCAGGGCTCGCCTCATTTTGGTAATTCAGTGTGTGTTACATGAATGAACATGCCTTGATGTTGGTAAGCATCGATACGAGCCAGTAACAGGTTAACAATTGTTTCGTGTGTAATGTTTTCCCAATCATAATTATTGCTTTTTAATTGAGTCTCGGTTTGGTCGGGGCCTTGTGAAACGACACGCAGCCCTCATGTAGACTAGTGCCTCATTTGACAACTACACAACAGCCCGTCATCGCTCCAATTCTAGTTCCCGCGGCATCCTTTTCAAGATGGGGCTGCCATAATCCCAATTGAGAGAGAAGACAAGCCCGCAGTCGGCTGTGGACGTGAGGGTCTTTGCCGACTTTTCTTAACATTATTGCCAGTCATGCGGTCGTTCCAACATGGAGCTTACCACCAGGTGGTGCATGGGGAGGATAGTTTATCTGGTGAAAGTACCTTTACCCTCGCGACTGGTCAACCAGGACAATTCGCTCAGTGTCGGATAGTGGTTACTCTGCGATGAGGACGAAGGAATAGAGGGCAGTTCTATCGAGCTTAAAGACATTTGCCACAGTCACCATTTGTGGACAGATGGGTTGTAGACAAGAGGCCATGTCTTACTGTGGAGTAGTAGGACTGGGTGTCTACCTGCCACGATCTACTTCTCAATGTTGAGCATGGTCTGTTCATGGGCAACTCAATCTCCATGATCAGGTGCCTTGGATGTCGTCGGTCAATTCGTCGGTAACATACTCGCATGCCCACATGCAAGAGGTTTGAAATCGTGTTCTCGCCAATGGACTAGGAACTACCGGTATTCTTGCTCCTCCATGTAGATACACTCCAACGTATGGTTGTTGGGTATTGTTTCGGTCGTCATAACGGAGACTGTATATAACTCTTCGCTGTATTTGGTTGAGAGGAGCCTTGGGCAGCTCATCATCGACTTGTGACTTTCAGTCCGGATAATAGGAAATCTCTTAGTGGGTTTCTACACTAGGACTCGATGGCGCAATAGTTTGATGAAGAGGAATCTTGAGACGAATTACTAAAGGACTATGATAATGAGAACCGACGTTGAATAGATGCAAGTTTACTTTCGCAAATGGCGAGCTTAAGAAGGCAATGACTCTCTGCAAGGATACGAGGGAAAGGAGGATATGACGTTTGGAGAAGAATACCTTGATGAAGACGTAGCCGAGATCAGAGTAGAAAGTCTACATGTGCTTGAGCAGTGGGTGATTTTACAGACGTTAGCGAGAGGAATAGGGTAGCACTGGGGCTGAAAAAGGAAACATGCGCTGCTTGAGAGCGAATGGTGGACCAGTCTTTGGGGCCTGGTTCGTAGGGAGTTGCGTGGATTGGAGAATTAGGCCAGATTTCTAGTTACAGCTCCCGGCTACTTGACCCCTTACTGTCTGCTACGATACCCCTATTTGACACTGGCCACCTCCACGATGTAACCGAAATTCTTTCAAGGCTCAAGACCAGTGGCGTACTTCCGCCGATGTCATTTTGAAGATCAGCTGAAATTCTTACAGGCATGCGTTTGCTCTGATTTGACTCAACTGTTTGAGGCCAATATGCCAACAGGGACGGCAAATCCGATTGACTCTGCGCGTCAAGTCCTCGTCATGAGTCCCATTCATACTAGCCATAATAGTGCCCATTGATTAATCTCGTTGCCTGGCTGCTTAGTACAAGCAACGTGAATGGTACGCGTTCACCGAAGGAAAGTAAATCGGAGTAAGCGGAATTTTCTAAATCACTCAGAAGCCACTGATAAGACAGTCAAGCTACGGACAATTATTTTCCGGGACAGAAGAGAATCTACAACACAATCTAACAATAGAAACAAGGATACGCAAACCGATGACCGCACTTACACGGTTACTCCTAAATCCGCGAAACGGTAGGCCCCGAGGGCCGGCCCGCAACGCAAACCAGTTTCTTTTTGGTACTTTGATTACAGTAGCAAAATATGTGCCTCATAATGTAACCCTTGCCTAGCTTCAGGTCCTGGTGTTTCTGCACACAGACGTCAAGTGGCGGAACTCCTTAGCGGATTTCCGAATGCCGAACGTCCGGTCATACATGCCCAATATGGCAATCCTTACTCCCGTCAGCGAATGTCTCGATGAGATTCTTCGACCAGCATCCATAACGGTATTCCCGTTGACAGGCACAGTTTAGACACCCTTTGATCTACATGGCGCACGGTTCAAGCATAAGCCAACCGAGATGCCGAGAGCCGGCAATTAGGCGGCCTTGGAACGCGAATATTGCAACCTCATGTACATTTTGGGCGTATGGGTCACGCACCAAGTCACGATGCTTCACTTTCGCCCAAAACATCTCTGTGCGTGCTCATCCCGGTCTGCCGAACCGCCGTGACAGTGACATGAACCAGAACCATTTTGGGCATCACTGCAGTATGTTACAGTGAGGGCAAGGGCTTGGCTCGCTTCCACCCGTGGTGATCCTAATTGACTGGATGTAAGCACTACCTCATCATCCATTGGCGAGGCTGAGGTTGTATTTGGGATACCACCAGTTAGGTATGCGTCATCTTCCAGAGAACAAGCTGCACCGCATCGTCATGAATGATTCCGGGTTACACTGTGTCGGGAGGCTCGGCGAGATGAACCTGCTCACGATAGTTCTTGAGTCTTCTTTTGAGTATATAAGGACTGGGAACTCACCAGGAAGTCGAGCTTTCTTTCCTCATCAGCCCTCAGCATCCTCAGCATCCTCAGCATCCTCAGCATCGAGAACATAAAGAACTCTTCATCACAGCAATACTTGCTCCCAAGTTGATAACTCAGCCCAATCTTCAAAATGGTCAACTTCACTGTCATCTCCGCTCTCACCGCCGTCTTGGCTATGGGAGTCTCAGCTACCCCAATTGACGTGCAGCGCCGAGCTACATCGACCACGGGTACTATATACCCTACTCTCACTCCTGAGCAGGTCGAGTCTCTGAAGAAGGAGCTATATGTGGCTCCCTCTGAGTCTGAGAGAGAGGCTATCTTATTTCCCCATGTCCCTGATGCCAGCAACATCACCTACCAGTTCCTCAACAACTCTGTCAAGGCCCCTACTGGTGGTACTATCGCCATTGCTAGTGTCGACGCGTTTCCTGCGCTTATTGGAACCAACGTCGCCATGGGCATTGGCTTTGTCAACCCCTGCGGCCTCAACACGCCTCACCTGCACCCTCGTGCCAACGAGTTCCTGACTGTTGTGCAGGGTGAGCTTATCGGCGGCCTGATTCTTGAGGAGAACCCTGGTGGCGCAGGCAATCTGAATGGCCAGAACCCCACTGGCCCTGTTCGCCAGGTCAATGCCACTCTGTCCAACTATCGCGGCATGGTCTTCCCTAAGGGTCAGGTGCACTTCCAGTTCAACCCCACGTGCGAACCTGCTGTCTTCTCTGCTGCCTTCGATAGCCTGGACCCCGGCCGCACCCAGCTTGCCCGAAACTTCTTCTCTGTGCTGCCTGACGATGTCCTCGTTACAGCCGTTGGTGGCGACCCTGAGCTCCTTGATGCCAGCAGAATCAACAAGCTCAGGAAGATTATCCCCGCCGCCTTTGCTGAGCAGATGGAGAATTGTGCTAAGCGATGCGGTATTCCTACCGACGCCTAAGGGCATCAACGTTGAGTAATCATGAGAGAGGGAGGAGGTAATGCGTGGCAAGACGAGGTGGAAACGGTTCAATTCGGGTGTGAGACGGATTTAGAAGAGTCGTTTTATAGAGAATATGATCGTTTATGGTAAATCGTTTGTTTTCTCGCACAAAATTGATTGTCCATCTCCATACTACGAGGTGATGCAACCCCTAATGTCGTCTATGCGATATGCTATAAGTGATCATCCTTAGCCCTAACGGATTGCGCCCTTGATAGACACCCTCTTTCTTCCGCCAGGCTAAGTCAGTATCTAGTTAGACTCATGACAAACATAGTTTAAAGCTGTAAGACCAAGGGCGCGCCCCACACAGATCAACCGGAAGTATGGATGGGAGACTCCACAAGGGTCCATCACAAGTAAGAACACCAATCCAAAACTGGAAATACAAGACGTCTAGTTATCGTCAGTGTCCACTGATGAGCAGGCCCAGGGCGGCTTGAATTGAACGAGGCAATTGCCGAAACTATTCCAGTAACATGATGTAAATGTGTTTAAAGAGGCGAACTCCTCAACTATTTGAGAAGCAATCATACAAACCAATTTGTCAATTGCACAAAGCACACCTAGACAACCAACTGGGAACCTTGGCACAACCTCACAATACTTCAGCATGGGTTCACTAAACTTGCCGACGCAAGCTCTTTCAAAAGATCTTGAAACAGTCGTCAACTCCATTCAGAATGTTGCGCAACGCCTCGTTGCCACAACGCAAGACGTTGCTAACGACCCTATCATCCATATTGCCAAGCCAACAGATGTTCCTCTATTAAGAACTATCGGCACCCCTGGAGACGCACACGATGTTGAACAAGTTATTGAAGAAGCTTTCACTGCATTCGACTTTCGCATGAGAGTAAACCACCCGCGCTTTATGGGACTGATTCCGTCTCCGACGTCCCCGATCGCGTGGCTGGGAGACTGTATCGCCACGGCTTTCAATGCACTCGGCGCATCAAAACTCCAGGCCTCAGGCCCTGTTGTTATTGAAAAGACGCTAATTGAATGGCTTGCATCCCGAGTTGGGTTCCCGGATAGTGCAGGAGGAATCTGTGTTTCCGGCGGATCCATGGCCAATCTCATGGGCATCGTCCTTGCCCGTGACAGATATGTGCCCCATGGAATGGAGACCAAGGCTGTTGCGTACTTTTCCGACCAAACACACTATTCCGTGGCAAAAGCTTTGAAACTGCTAGGATTCAGCAAACATCAAATTCGACATTTGCCAGCTGATGACGCATTCCGGATGAGCCCAGAAACCTTGGAGGACGCTATCAAATCTGATCGGGACGCTGGCTTAGTGCCATTTCTCGTTGTCGGCACATGTGGAACAACAAATGTTGGTGCTGTTGATCCATTAGCCCGAATTTCCGACGTTTGCAAGAGGCAAGGACTTTGGCTGCACGTCGACGGAGCATACGGAGCATCAGCCGTCCTGTCTGCAACGAGATCTGGGGAAGTCAGTGAGCTCAAGCATGCTGACAGTTTATCCTGGGACGCACACAAGTGGCTATTTCAGACATACAGCTGCGGGCTACTATTAGTAAAAGACAAGAGCAATCTCGTGAGAAGTTTCGCCAATGAGGGTGACTATCTCCGTGACGGCGTGGCCATTGAGGACGAGGACATCCCTAACTTCTGGAACTATTCTATGGAACTCACTCGTCCTGCATCACGTGCAATGAAGCTGTGGTTCACATTACGTGTACTTGGCGTCGAACGGGTTGGGGAGATGCTTGACCATGGTTTCAAACTTGCAGAGAGGGCCCAAGAGGAGTTACGCAAACTCCCGGACTGGGAGATCACAAGCTCTGCCAATCTAGGTGTCATAACATTCCGCTACGTGGTGAAGGATAAGTCCGCAGAAGAGTTGGACGAGCTGAACACAGAAATCTCAAGAAAACTTGTATCAAGTAATACGGCTGGAATACTTACAACCAAAGTTCGTGGTAAAGTCGCGCTGAGGATTTGTGCGTTGAGTCCACATCTAAGCCTCGATGAGATGTCGGATATTATACAAACAGCCGATAAATTTGCAAAAGGATCGAAGAACACCAGTGGCTAATGCCTAAATAGTACTTGAAAGAGTTTAGAAGGCTTATCTAGATATCAACTAGGTCCAAAATAGATTTTGAATAGAGAGGTTGCTCGGGCATCATCTTCTTGGTGTCATCGGGACCTTGCCGGTTACACACTCGGAGCATCGTGGCTTAGAGGCATCCCCTAGAATGACCATCATCACCCCGATATTGACCAGTACGTAAGAAGTAAACTCCGATACCAAGAGTACTGAGTCAGTTACAAATTATGCTTGCCTCTGGTAGAGCCTGGTCCGACACCGCGAGGATTCGTCAGCCTGTAGGACTTATGCAGAACATTAACGCCACTTGGCCTTCAAGGTCTCCGACGCCTCTCGTATCACCAACACAATGGCGTGCCATTAAAAGAGCCCGTAATTCGTATCGATCAGAAGTTGATATGACGGAAATGATCTTCCACCTCAAAGGGAGCACCTGACCCTCCCACCGCTAACGCAATGCAAATGCGGTGCAACCTGCCTTGCTTCTACACTCCCTCCACTCTCGGGATCATCCAATCCTAGCAAGGGGATTCGTAACTGACAGCCTTCAACTTGGTCCTGTGACAGAACCTGCCTGTCTGCCTGTTTAATACGGCCCACAGTCTCTTATTCATACCCCCGTTATTTAGTCCGCGGACCGTGAAGTGGAAAAACCGTGGGGTTGAGGCATCAGGCAGCCTTGGGGGCTATCGATAAGTAGGGGCAGGCAGGGCAATGGGATCCTCAGAAAATCATGTAAGAATTCACTCATAGTATTACCATAATTTCATTCCATGCCAGAGGATGCTATCACAATCTTAATGGATGAGTTCTGTGAATGAATATGTCTATGAATGTATACACTTTTTTTTTTTTGAAGGAGTTTCCATGCAACTGCAATGGCTACAATCCATGATAATCGCATGTCATGTCAGACTTGAATAAATAAAACGTATGCTCTTAAAACTAAGCTGGAAGTCTAAGCACGGAGTGCCCTAACCATAAGAAACGAGAAAAATAAAATTGAAATATCGAAGGGTAAAAATGTTTGACGCTTCACTGTAACCAGAATCCAAGCCGGCAGCGTCTGTCGAAAAACCGAAGGTGAATAGAATTGTAAGGAGACCGAATGACCGTCAAATGGTCACAGCTCCGTCCAATCCAATCCATGATGGGGGCTCATGCGGCTAGTCTCAATGTCTAAGTCGAGAGTGTTCACCTACGGAATCTAGAGAACGCATCTTCGACCTGCTTCGCCATTGCAGCTGAAGCACCTTCAATCTAGCAAGTAGTCAGAATTGTGAGTTAAATTCAACAGGCGAAATCTTACATCCTCGGGTTGAAGGAAGTCAGCGGAACCCCAATCGATGATGTTGACATGGGTGATCTGCCCAGCACCATCTGAAACGAGCAAAACATTGGCTTCGGTAACATCCCTAGAGTCTGTAAGTATACGCTCATAGACCAGATAGAATGTGCTTACCGATGAAAGATTAGATTGTTCGTAATAAATGATTGCGCGTCAGCTGTAGTCATAGCAATGACCTGGTCAACCAAGGCATTGATTGCGTCCCGGTTAGCAATTTCATCATTGAGGAGGTCAATATACTCCTGAAGTCTGGACAGATTACTTCCACCACGTAGTTCCATGACCGTGAAATAGTCCTTGTTGAACTTGTCATCAAATACGGCCTTGAGCTGGTTGATCCTAGCAAGGCTATTTCGTTCCTCTTCAATTTCGATGTTCTTGGTGTGATACTTGACAACGACTGGACCTAGACTTGCACAGTCGGCATCACCATCGCATGTGGTAAGATACACCTTGCCATAACTGCCTTCGCCGATCTTATTAATAATTCTGATCGTAACTTGACTACCATCGGCGGTATAGGTCCTGCCCACGGGGTCGTTGGTAGTTTTAGTGACGACGATTTGGCTGCCCAGTTCTATACGGCGGTCAGTATGATCAACCTTCAAAGGCGAAATAGGCAATGCTCACCGGGAGCACGGGCGACAATCCGGCTAGATCTCTCAGCCTTGGATGGATGTGCCGCACTGAAAGATGCAATGGCCACGAGGAACAAGGTGGAGAAAAGCATGGTGCAAAGGAATTCAGCTAGAAGTCCTAAGAGTAATAACAGGCGAAAGACTTGTTGTGAAACAAAGAAAGTGGTTATGAACAAGAATATGAGTATAAAATAAAAGCAGCGTTTGAATGAGAGAGTAAAAATGAATGAAAAGAAATGAAATGAAATGAATGGTAAACTGTGTTGGATCTGTATGAAGAGACCAAGCAAATTCTCCAAAGGCCTTTTATATTGAACATCTCGTCCAACTGATCTTACTTCTGACCCTACTTCGAATTTGCCATAAGGGATGACCAGAAACCCGCAAGAGGTAATTTTTCACATGCAATCGATAACGGTGACCCCAGGAAGAAGCTTAGAATGCCTTACTTGCGGTTTCAGCCGCCCATAGCTCGAATTATTTCTAAAGCCTGCGCTTATCGTTTAAAGACCGTGGTCTATAGTGTGGAAAGGCTCAATAATAGCACTTAGGAGTTTGATGACACCACGATTGCTCACGCATGCTTATGCGCTTATGCCAAGAGTCTTTCTTCAAGCTGGAAAAAGAACTATTATACGTTCGTAACATGGTTATTTACTTATACGGCTGTTTTTCTATTTCAAGTATTAATTTGCTTTACCACCAGTATTCATTATTCATATTGACACCTTTATAGGTGGAAGTCATGGGCACTGATCAACTTGTTCTACTCTGGCCAATCGCATAATGGCAACCAATCCGAACAACAAGTTGGCCAGATGTTCTGTAATGACGTGCGGTATCGCACCGTTTATATCATCTTAAAAGATTTTATCAAGGCTAGATAAAATTGGTATCTGCGTCTCATTCAGCTTGTCCACGTGAGAAAGTCATATGAAGACTATATAAAACAAGTATTCATACTTAATTGAGGTGCAGTGCGGTATTCGAGGGATGCCCGCAATCTCGGAGAATTTCTCCTGTAGACTAAACAAGTAGAATAGCCATCTTGGTAATTTCTGCTTCATACTCAAAGCATGCGCTGAAAAATTCATTTTCAGGTCAAATAGACGAAAGGATTACATAACAAGGGTCTATCTAGATATAATAGAGAAGCTGATGGCATGGAAAGAGATTCGGTTTGCAGTGAGGTACAGCCAATACAGCGATATATGGTCAAAGTTCATCGCCATACAAAAGGTTTATCCTCGGCGCAAGCCAGTCTACTTGATAACAAATATCCGACTGATATGTTTTTATCATACATACACTGTTCAACACAAATTATGCATACGGGATAAGGCTTGTCTTCGGATGCAAGTCATGCATAAATTCTTGAATTTAATAGCTGGTGAGCCCCTAACGCGTCAAAAGAAAGTATTATTTGGTCTGCTCTTACTTCAGCAGGCCTATAAATTCCTTGGTTCTTGTTATGTCCTGAGTCACTGGGTCGTTGTATGAACCTTCAAGCCTAGAAGTGTTGGGATTTTTGGAGCAGCAGAACCAGTCAGCGACACACTGGCTGAGCATGCCACGACGCCCTACAGCCTTAAGCATGATAGAATGATAATTTATTTTATCATTTAGTGCCTGCATATTGGGATCCAGAATTGCAGGCGATATATTAAACGCTCCTGATGCGTTGGGAAGAAGCAGCATAAAATAAGAAGAAAACGAAAACTCCTTCCTGGGCTCTGCCTTATCTGCACTTGCTAGTTCCGTCTCTACGGATTGCATACTGAATAGACAAATTAGTCAGGGATACTATCCTGCACAAGATGAAAATAGGAACTTCATCACCCTAGCCAAGCGGCTAGAGATACGACTAGGCCGACCTTAGAGAGGCTCTGTTTATCCACAATGGCTTTTTAAGAGCCCTGGCGCGTCTGGGAAGGGGAGCAAGGTAGCGCATCCTACAGGAGATGAGACTCTTGGCCAGCTCACTGGCCTTGCTTTCATGTTCCACAATGCCGCCCATCATGACTGCAATTGGAGGATGTGGGACATTTTCTCGGATCAGCCTCAGCCTTTTTGCTTTGCCACGGTCTGGAGACATGGGTATATGTCATTAGTCTCTTTCTCGAACACTCCTATCCAGGCAAATAAAGCTTCCTTCGTCAAAACCTCATTTTGCTCCTTCATTGACCACCTGGAAGCCTCCTGGGGCGGCTCAATGATAGCGTTATGTGGCCTACCTGGAAACTTTTCAATAGGCCGGTTGAGATTTTAGGCACTGTCTTATGGCTGGTAGCTCACGCCGATGCTGACTGCACACCCTACCCCGTCGCAGCCCCAATACGCAACGTCACATTGTCAAACGGTCAAATATCCCGAGGTATCGCGTTGTCAATTGGAACTCCAGAGCAACATCTAGCCTTCACGCCTCGATGGTGAGCATATATTGACGCGTCCAAGGCTCTTATATTGACTGTAACAGGCCCACCAACAATGTCATCATCCATAACTCTGACAATGGATATTGTCGGAACCCAAGCTTCACCGAGACTGCATGCACAACATGGCGTGGGGTCTGTATGATTTGAGCAGTTCTGATTCTGCTGGAGTAGCTGACCCCAGCTCAATCGCGGAAGAGTTAGATGACGTAAACAACATCGCGTCGGGCTACATTGCAGAAAGGTTTGTTCTGAGTGCGAACACATCCATATCAGGTATGCCTTTTGGAAAGGCTTTCCGCAATGGTGATGTCTATGAGTACTCACCTCGCAACATGCTTGGCATGGGCGATAATTCTACTGTGCTACGGATTCTCAAGGATACTGGGCGAATAGTTTCCCGTACGTGGAGCCTGTACGCAGGATGGAATGGAGCCGCAACCAACCACCAACGGGACGGTGTGTTTGTCTTTGGCGGCTATGATCAAGCGAAAGTATCCGGCCGCGGTTACAAATTTCCCATGGGAGGATTCGGAACTGGCTGCCGCTCGCGCCTCAGAATTTCCATCAGCGATATGGTGCTCAATCTCTCGAACGGAACCAATGTCAGCTTGTTCGAGGACGATACGAAGCCATTCGATACCTGCATTTGGCCACAAGTCCCATTGCTCATGACGTTGAACAATGACCCTTTTACAAGATGATGGACAAGTTCATCAAAACATCTCAACCGTCACAGCACGGTTTGCTGCCCGACACTAGCCCACTTAGCTCGAAGGCGCCACCTTACACTGGAGATTTGACTATAACGATCGACGGAGGTCCCTCTATTCGCATACCAAATCACCAGCTGATCCAGCCCGACCAATCGGTTACAGAACCTGACGGAGAGCTGATAAGGAATGGGACTGTGGAACTGCTAACCATTAAACGAATTCCGGACGGATCGAACAATTATCCTACCCTGGGTAATATCTTCCTGTCAGCGGCTTATCTCATGGGAAACCTGGATGCGAATGAATTCACGATATGGGAAGCGAATCCGAGCGATGACGAGAATCTAGTGGCGGTGGATGAGATTGGGCAGGAGGTCAAAGAGTTTTGCACAGAAGAGCAGACATCCTCGGCTCCAGAAACAACACCGCCTCCAAACAGCCAGAATCCAGAGAAGGACTCAAGTGGTTTAAGCACCGGGGCTATTGCAGGCATTGCCGTTGGCTCTGTAGCCGGCATTGCAGCCTTGGCCGTGGGATTGTTCCTCATCTGGCGCCGTCAAAGAAAGACTGCCAGCTACGACACAACTTCAGACCGAGGGTCCGACAAAGAATTAAACCAGGGGTTCCAGACATCGATCTCTGGGCAGCAATCCGAGCTACATGGAAACAGCGTGAAGCCGGAGTTGCACACAACCGAATTCAGGCCAGAACTTCAGGATACAAGGGTTACTCCTGAGTTGGCATGATCACGCACCACCAGTGGGATGTGGTGACTGGTCGCAATAGCCGCCAAGACAGCTGCATATGTTTACCTACATTTTGAATTTGATAATGAGATGAGGATTTCCTGATATTGCTGCAGATAATTCCATCAACCAGTATATCCTGCTGGTTTCAAAAATAATGGATGGAGTGGGGTAGGCTGGAGTAGAGTGGTGCCTCGCAGCAGATGTCATAAATAGACCAAAAGACAGTTTAGGCTTGAATGATAAAATAGAGTAACTACTGGAATCAAATGGCTTCCAATGATACATGCACATCTCTATGTACTATTTGCGCGGATATGTGGTTTATTCCAAGCTCTAGACTGAAATCGGAGGAAAGGATATCGGAGGATCAGGACCTATAAATGTAAACGTGCTGTACTTCAACCAGGGAAACTTAGGTATACTGTAGCTAGTCTAACTTTGCTACCTTTTCCGAAGCTGATCAGTTCAGGCAGACCATAGCCTTTCTAGAACACGCACTCTGCATCTCTTGATACATGCCACGTAGGCACGTGGGAATTGGCGCAGTTATCACACGACTTCTTTCACGGTAGCTTCAAATCCTGTCTGGCGTTTCGTTGTGATGATAAATGAATCGCTGTACGGTTCAATATTCTCATGCATTCCAAGAGCAAACGTGAAATCGAAACGCCGAACAATGGTAGCTGTGGCAACGTACAGCTCAGCCCAAGCAAGACTATGGAAATAGTGAGCACTTCTTGCTACAACTCGCGGCATGTTTGATCAACACTTACTACATCCCCATGCAGATTCTTGTACCTCGAGAAAAGGGAGCATATGTGCCATCTGCTTGTCTTCGGGCTTCCGCATCAAGCCATCGCTCTGGTCTGAATGACTTAGGCTCGGGATAAAGGTTCTCATCGAGATGCATCAACAGTGTTGTCATCCCCACCGGTGTGCCTGCTGGAATTTGCCACTCCTTATAAACGAGACCACGATCTGGAGCAATTCTTGCCAAGCGAGTGCAAATACCTGGCATCAAACGTAGGCCTTCCATTAATACAGCGGTTAGGTATGGTAGATTCTCAAGAGTGGCCCAGCTGAGAGGCTCGTTTCCCTTGCTTAGTCCAACAGCCTTAAGTTCAGATCTCAGTTGACCCAGAATGTCACGATTACTGTAGATATAGTATAGCGTGACGCGTAGGACTTGAGCGGTTGTTTCGAACGCAGCTCCTGTGATGGTGCTAATATCGTCATTTACTCGTTCAAAGGTCTTTTCCGAGGCAGGTAAATCAGATTGTAAAATGGCATGCACCAGAGTCGGCGGCTTTGAATCTCCGGGTTTGTAGTCAGAGATGCTAGCCATAATGCTCTTAACAAGTTCCATGATATCCTTTAGTATAAGATAGTCAGCTAGCATGTTCATGGCGAGGTCCAAGCTCAATGGGCTCTGGACGGCTAATGGTAAACGTACCCTTGTATATGAGAAGAAAGATCTTGTCCCAGCATCTCCCATATTCTCCAGGAAAGAGAGAGGTATTGACTGCAGCAATGGGCCGTACCATCGAACATGCTTGGTGATTTGCCACACAATACCACCATTCTGAAATATTGTTGCCATAGCAGCATTAAAATCTTTGGCATCTAAGTTACCGTAGCTCTTCCCCAGGAGATATTCAAGCGCCACATCTCGAGCAAATGCGCTCACAGCAGCACCCAGATCTAGGGAGCTTGACCTGCTAGCAAATTCGCTGATGCGTTGACAAAGCTTATTTGTCTTAGCCTGGATAATATGCTCATTCTTGAGGATATTTCGCTTCGAGAAGAACGGGTTTAAAGGGCCTCGGCGTTGTCGATGCAGATAATGATCGGCTGTACAGATCGTGGATTGTTTGACTCCAAAAGCATCATAAGCCCAGCTGTACTTATTCCAGCGACCGTCTTGGCGATACAAGTATTCATAGAATGTGGCGTCGCTCACATGAAGCTCATGTGGGCTGATGCGAATAATGGGCCCTTTGCTTGAGTAAGTTTCTCTTCCAACACATTGCCGTCTACACATTACCATATTTTTTATGCAGCTCAGCAATTTTGAAGGTGTAACGTCCGCGGCAAACCACATCATAGTAAGCCTCATACCATCTTGTTGCCGCCGCCAGTTTCGGGCCAGGAAACTTGGCCAGAGGATGGAAGTATAGCCTGTATGTCAAAGTGCCAGCTATGTAGAGTACAATAGCGGTGGCGAGGGCCGAGGTGACTGTTGTTATATCCATGGTGTTGTGTTCGTTATGATTAGAAAGAAACATAAGTTCTAACACGGGCAAGTAGCTGATATCCCTCTGTGTGCGTCTCTGTGAATAAGAGACGGTGGCGGAGAGGTAAACAAACCTCTGGATGTTGACTTGAAGCAGTCAACTCAAATAACCCCAACCGGCCAAATTCGGGGCAGAACCAACATGCATATGCTACGTCCAACAAGTTGTTATTCCGCAGCCAATTCGCAATTCGTAACAGCCCCTCTTTTCTGGGCCACCCAAGGAATTACATTGAAGTTTGAAGCAGTCCAATCTACGGCTGGCCTGGGGAGATTGGATATCTGCAGTTGGTCCACCAAAATTGATATTGAATGTCTGATCGACCTCACGGCTCGATGCAAGGAAGGTGTTGGTCCTCCCATATAATTCTTGATACTGCAATAGAGTACTCTGCTATTTATTTCTCTTTTCGTATGGTCATTGAGAAGCTTGGCATTGAAGGGTCAAAATGTAGCATGATTTGGCATCTATTAGTGACAATTCATATTTGAGGTGCGCTCCTATTTGCCGTTGCACCTTTTGAGGCATGTACACTTATTTACTAGGACAAGGTGTTTGTGTTCGCAAGGAATCGCACAGGTGGTCACTGGTTAGCAAATTCCTCGTCTTTTAGAGGTTATGTCGGTAACTGTAGAGTACTAGTAGGTCAAAGCATTCTGATAGACTGAAGCAATGCTTAACTCCATGACTCATTTCCGTACGTGATATATGCCTTAACAAATATTCGTCATTGTCGCTCACTCATTCTTCGGAATAAATTACAGTGCCATATTAGTTGCTCTTACCGATAGCCTTTCTCATGCTTGACTTTCCATTTGCAAGTCTGTATCTTAATTTTCTTTTGGATGCACCGCTTTGTCCCAGCACCATAGACGCATTTCAGCTTCCAACCCATTAAACCGATGGCCAATGTCTTCTTTTGTGTAATTGTTGCGTCGATAGCTTTAAATAATTCACATTCACATAAATTGTGTGCTTATCAACCAGAGACGAACGGTAGCTCTTAAAAATGTACCGGCTAGGCCATGCATCAATCTTCACCAGCAAGAATTCTCAGTAGCGAGGGACTTTCGCTTAAATATAGCATGCTCCAAACCCATATCATGTTAGGGGTAGACCCTCTTTCAAATTCGGTTTCTGGGGCAATTAAGTGAGAGGCTCATTGCCGCAGCCACATCGAACCAATAGTGCGGATCGTCATTCGCGGAGAATCCTTTCCTGCAACCCTTGTCAAAAGGCATAGCCACCTTGTGTCAAACCAGGAATGCTCCCAACCCCTCACCGCATGTCGCCGATTTTCAGCCTCAATCCCTCTTCAACAAATCCTACTCTGGTCCCACAGGCCTCCCCGTTCTTCCATCACTATCCACTGAGCCCACATCACTCTGCATAGTTCGGTCAACGCAACATGGTCAGCAGATTTTGGACAGTGGCCGCTCTGGCAGCGGCCTTCTACTCAGCACCTGGTTGTGCTCAGTCCAACGAGCAGAAGCCCTTAACCGATGAGGAGAGGCACCCTGGCAGCGACACCCAACTGTCTATAGTCAGGGACCCAGAGTACTCATGTTACAGCAAGGTGATGAAGAAGCTGGATGTGCCTGTCAACACCTGCGTCTCGGCCAACTTCACTCTTGATAGCAACGTGCACATTACGAATCCCGGATCGTGCCCTGGTACTGGCCGTTCGCCGTATCTGGCCATCTATCCGAGCTCAGACTGCACTGGCGAGTACAGTCATCCGACCTGGTACGATGGATGGGGTCATTTTGGGCCTGGATACTGTCTTAGTACGGCCGCTTGGGGACAAAGAGTCACGCCGGTTGAGAACCAATGGTCTATCCTGTTCCGCTGTGGCGAGCCTGAGCCCTCTGAGCTGAAGAAACTCGAGATTGGTCTACCCACGCCGCCTCCGAAGGAAAAGCCCAAGGCGCAACCTCGACCTACGACCGCCTCCATCAGCGACTCGGCATGTTATATCCCAGGCCTCCCGGGTCTGCAAGGCGCACCTCGCTTCATATTCAAGCGTACCGAGGCGGACAACTGCATCAATATCACACCCAAGAGACGCCTCAAGATCTATCGCAACGCTCTGTGTGCCAACGGCACGGAGGCGCTCTTTGCACGCTACGCCGGTACAAACTGTCGCGGCAGCCCGGTCGTGCTGCGTGAAGTGACTGAAGATTTGATGGCGACAAGGTATGAGAGCTCGTGCATTGACATGGGCGGAGAAGAAGCAAGCAGCTACACATTTTGGTGCACGGGTGAAGTACACCAGAAGAAGGTCACGGAAGACTTGTTTGGGGATGACAGAGAGGGCGTCACAAAGCTGCATTTCACCAACATGAAGCCGGGCCACGTTTCGTCAGACAACTCGGCTGCTGGTGCATGGCGGACCGGTGCCTTTGGTATTGCCGTGGGCGTTGTCGCTGTAGTTGTTGGGTTCCTTATGTCTTGAGGAAGTTTTCCTTTGTGGCTGTGACGATTTACCGGCATGAGTGTATGAGATTATGAACAGCGTCTGATATGAAGTATTAGTTTAGATATCTCTATGGTCACCTTTGCAATAACAAGATTATTTGGCATTGAATACACTTTGGTCTGTGTAAACTGACTGCAGCAGCCACCATGTCTCTTTGCCACTGGCGCAGTAATGGTGCAGACACTGCCTTGGAGTCACGATACTGGACTCGGCGCATCATTACGTTTGACAAACTGCCGTCGTGTGCTGCGACTCATTGACTGCCACCTCGGCTTGATGTACGGTAAATGCGGTGCAACATAACTCATGCAGCATGCTCACAGCCCATGGAGTCCATGAGGACACAAACCACAGCAAAAGATCAACATACCAGCTTGCACCCAGTCACCCACGCCGCGTCCGAATGACAGAATCAGGGTAGGGGCGTGCATAGACACACCCTCTCCTCCCGCTCCGCACCGCCGTCCTTCCCTTCCCACCCTGTCACGGAACGGCAAATGGTCATTGTCCAGAGCTCTCAGGACTTCCACCAGGCAGCAACGGTGGGGTTTTATCGATAAGCTGCGGGGCATCGAGGGTAAAAAACAGGAAGATGGGCCAAGACATGCATCACCAAGACATTTCGCCGGTGGGTGCATGGGGAAAGATGGAGGGGCGTGTGCTTCGGTGAAGGGACGCTGGTGAGTCAAGGTAGACCGGGCTTGACAGCCATCGGCGAGCAACCGGAAGACTGGACTCTGGAGACTGCGGGGAAATTAGGCAGAACATGATAACATCTACCTGAGCATACAGTACGGCGCCTTGTGAATGTGCAGTTCTGGCAATGAGACTCCCCATTGTTGGACAATGGAAAGGGTGTCCAATTCCCCACGTCGAGCCCTCCAAATCCCCAACCAAGGAAGAGAATTGGACGGGGCAGTGCAAGCTGAAATGATCCATGGCACTCCCACGCAAGAAGTTGAACAGCTTTGTCCTGATTTCCCAAGTCAACTGTTTTTTTTTGTTTATTTAATTTATTTTACTGTATGTTATTTGCATATTATTAATGCTTATTACTGCATCTATTAGTTTGTTATGGCATTGCATGCACAATAGAACGACTGTTCCGCCCATCGACACTGGAAAAGTGCACGGAAGCCAATTCAGGTGTATGCCTCACAGCAGCTATGAAAGTATTGACAATTGCTTTCAGCGCTCCTCGCGACGAAGCCGGCAATTGTCAGGGCAGGAGGGGGTTGGAACATAACATAGCACAATGGCTAGTTAATTGCCTCTTCTGCGGACAGAGAATAGATACCCTTTGTCTTGGAAAATCGTTCACCATGCAAAACCCTGCGCTACGGCGGCTATCTTTCCACCACGTGTAATCAATGAGAACAACACATTGTTCACATAACCCAAGATTATACATAATTAAAATTATGAATTTCGTTGGAATTAATCTGACATTTAAAAAGATGATGAACAAGTTATGCATGTCCACAACGATACATCTGGAAGCGAACAGTACACCAAGCCTCACATTTGCATCCTCGTAGAGATTCGCCCCATTGAACCTTGGAGATCAATCGACAGACTTGAACGACATTGGCCTCAACAGACCGTGCCTCGACAAACTGTGTATACTGAACAAGATGATCTGTATGCTACTTACAGTGGTCCTTGCCATCATTCTCGTGTATTATATCCTCATTCTCCTTTACACATGGTTCATCATCACATTGTTGGTAACACTGGCCAAGTTCATGGGGCGCCGACTAGGCTTTTAACCAACGTAGCTATGGACTGTGAGTGGTTAGAGGGTGCCTTTCGGAGCCATTCCCATAAGTTATACTGTAATACCCTCCTTTCCATTGCTAGATAAATAGACTAATCTACTCATGTCATTGCATTCTACCTGAAGTGACTTTTTAATAGAAGCCTGCCACTGCGTCGCGGTTCGGTTGTTAAATGCATAGCAAGCCTACCTACCCACTTGATCTTGTTTAGCGACAACACATTGCCCACAGTCATTGTCTAAATGCACATTAATTCCTCTAACAACCAAAACCCAAATATTTTATTTATTCAATTCACTATTCACGGTGCAAATGCCTCTTTTTATATCTTAAATCGCGGACCATCGTCGTTGTTTTATTTTTTTACTTATTTCTTTGTTTTGTGTGTTTTCCCAATTCCTACTTGCCTATTCAAGCAGGCGTTCCCAATGTGGTATCTCCAGCTAAATATGTTCCATGAAGATTGAACAGCCAAAAAAAAAGTCCCAGACGTGCTTTCAGAAATCACTCGCTCTAATATCACATAGCCCATTTCCATGCCCTGTCCCTAATATTTCCATGGTATCGTTGACTTTGGTACTGTTCGTAATAACCCAAAGTGTGTGCAAAGTACAAAATCAGCGTAGTAAAACACAAAAACCCAGCAGCTAACAAATCTGCAAGTCTATAGAAGCCAAAAGATTCAAACATCCGCCCATTGAACACTAGGAAATCGTTTACTCCATGCGGTAGACACCGTCTTCGTAGAGGACACGAGTTCGGCGGCTGCCAGGGCCCACCGTTGCGCGTCGCTTGGGCTGGATACGCTCAAGCAGGCGTCGACGCTGGGCTTCCTCTTCACGCTCTACCTCTTCAGCAGCGCGGCGCGCCTCCTTCTCGATTCTGAGGCGGCGGACTGCCTCTGCAAGCTCATCCTGGTCGCGGTCGTTGATTTCAACGGCGGGGCGAGTGAAAGTGGCAGAGCGGCGAGGCGGCGCGGGAGGCATAGGCGCGGCCGGTCGGTTGGCGATTTCACGGTTGGCTCTGTCGATGCGGGCACGGATCTTCTGCTCACGAATCTCCTGCTCTTCACGGCGACGCTCCTCCTTCCGACGCTCGCGTCGCTGCTGGCGCTCTTCCTCGTCGGTGTATGATGAGCGGCGCGAATGACGGCTGTCGTGTGAGCTTGTAGAGGAGTGGCGTGCGTGTCGGCTCGTGGTGGCAGGGTCAACCAGCTCGATTGTGACTCGTGGGCGGCGCTCGTCAACGATGACTGGGCGGCGAGAGTAAGAGTCGCGGGGAGCGGGAGCGTCGACAATAAAGGGCACAGAAGGCGAAGGGGAGCGGTGCGAGGGCCAGTGTAGGTCTGAGGAGGCGTGCGAGGGGTTGGGGGCCGTCCACAAGCACGATGCGCTCGTTGCTGCGGCGCTCGCGACGGTTCATGTCGACAACGGGCTGGCCGTTTACGCTAACGTAGATGCCAGATGAACGCTTCTTGCTGCGGCTGGACGAACCGCTGTGGTATGAGCGGTCCGACTCGTCGCCGGAGCGGTAGTTGGGCGTGGATGAGCGAGGAGTGTAAGTGGGTGTGGGTGGTAGGTGCGAGCCCATGTATGAGGTGCCAGCGGGAGCTGAGGCAGCGCCGACGAACTGCGAGGGAAGCTGGAAGACGACGTTGTCGGAGCAGGGCTTTCCGCGGCGGGAATTGGGGCAAAGGCTGGGCTGCTCGATGGTCTCCTTGCGGCCGTCCGAGTGGACGTAGGAGTAGACGTTGGTGGTGCACATGGTGTCTGAGTGCGACGTACGCCGCGGGGGTAGTAGTGACGGTTGGTATAGGTCTGGGCGCAGGAGGGCGCTCCTGGATGACGACTGGTGTCGGACGGGACAGTCCAGTCGAGATGAGAGTCTGGCTTAGACGACGCTCTCTATGCTGGTGGTGCTGCCTGCGGTGGTTTACGACGCGGTTCTCGACGATGACCACGGGGTTGGAGGCTGGCGACGGTGAAGACAACTTGGTAGCTGGAGCTGTATACTGCTCAAGGTAGTTGGCACGAGAGGTAGGTTCGATTGAGTTGCGTTGATAAGCTATGGTGGTGGTGGTGTTGAGTGAACGAGGTAGAGAGAAGGTTGTGCAGGGCGGATCAGGTTATATATCCGTAGTTGTGGTTGAGTGTCTTGTAAGATGAATGAAGCCAAGAAAGAAGAGGAAGCTCGTCTGGGTTCTCGGTCGAGGTATAAGTAATTGGGATGTGGTCTGGGGGAAGTAGAAAATGTGTGGATGTCGTGGGATGGACACGATAAATAAATGGGAAGCTTTTTGGAGTAAGAGAGAGGGAGGGGCGTGGGCCTACAAGCAAGGGTGGGAGGGTGTGGCAGAGCCCCATTACCACAGAGAAGGGAAAGGGTAGACTCGAAGAGTGCGACTGAAGAGTGCGAGAGGCAGCTCGAGCTATTCTGCTCCCCTGTCGAGTCGGCGTCTGCCTTGAGGTCCTACGCTCGACCGAATGACTGACCCAGAGTGGAGAAGCCATGACCAGGGGTGGAGCCTGAGAATGCAGGACGCGGAGGGAGACGGGAGCAAGCAGAGCAGAAGATGGCATTGCTGCTGCTGCTGGGCTGTGCCACACATCTGATCAATTAGCACTGACAAGGAGCCAAGAGCTGTCAAAGAGGGAGCGGCGAGACGCTTGGATCTCGAAACAGCCGCCGAACGTCTTTCCATAGAATGATCCACCACGTATGTGGAGCGGCCATGCTAACGACCAAGGCGGGAAAGGGAAAAATAGCAACTCTCGAAGAAGAGAAAGTCGAGAGAAGAGCTCGGATTTGTGCAAGAGAAATGCAGTTGGTTGTGCACGTTTCGGCTGGCTCCTTGGAACAAACCAGAACTGAGCGCAGCTGGAGAGTGGCCTGGCCTCTGTAATAGGCCAGGGCGCTTGATCAAACGGGCTTCGTTCATGGCGGCCACCATTTGCAGTGGACTACTGTCTGTTAGTGTGTGGGCTTGGCCAGAGCTACGGGGGAGGGAGATGGGTGGTGGTGGTGGAGTGGACGGGTCTCTCTGGGGAGAGAGGAGGTGACGTGCATTGACTGCTCTGCTTCACTGAAGCAGATCCTGAGCATCCAACCTCAGCAAACTAGCTCGCTGGTAGGCACAAGTGGAGGGGGTGGGCGACACAGGATTGGATAGACACAGCTTGCAGCCTGCGTGGTGGATTCCGGCCGCAAGGCACCCACATCACATGAGGGATAGGTTCGTACATGGGCCGGGGAGGTGAGTCACTTGTCTGCTTCCCGAAAACCGTGAGACAGGACACGCACAGGAAGAGAAGAAGAAAAAACGGCCGGAAACACAAAGCTTAGCATCAAAGTCCTAGTCCTACGCACGCCCATCCCGTTGTGTGGGGGACGGCAAAAGTGGAAGAAGCCCGCACAGAGTGGACGAAGCCCGCATCTGTCATGAAACGGGAAAATACGTGCCAGAAACAGGAAGATGTACAGGATTAGGGTCAGGTCATTACGACGCCGCGGCTTTAAGCAGAGTCTTGCAGATTCGCAGTTGCGCATGTTCGCCGTATGGCGTCCCAGCGGACGGCTTGAACCACTTACACGCCTCTGCCGTCCCGCGATTTTGCGCGTTCCTGAGTCAACCTCTGCCTCTGCAGACGCACGATGAATGTGCGATGTTACTCATGATTTTTTGGAGTCTTTCTATCACGTACATGCGGTTGCGACGGTGTTCTGCAGCATGCACAGCATATTTTTCCCCAAACCCACGCCCAAGAGCTACTCCGCGATGGCAACAGGAGACACACCCGTGGGTTTAGCCAAGCTGCGAGTGCCGATTGACGAAGAATGTGGAGAGTAGATCTGAATGTGCAGTGCATAGCCTCGTGGTACCAGGAGATTCCTGGGATCAAGCGTCTGCCACAGTGACATCCGGCTGGCTACGTGAGAGGCATCCAACAGGCTCTGGAGAGTAAGCTGGACCTTCAACAACCCTGAGTTGCTTCGAGGCTGGCGAATCAGGCCTCGCCGAGAACGCCGTCGGAGAAGTGGCTCTCTGCCAGACTCGACTCCCTACCGTGTCTCCTCTCAGCCGCGTTTTAGGCCCTGAGGCTGTGCAGGCTGGATACTGTGGGCTGTCTGGCCCGTGACGATTGGCTCCCTCCCGTTCTCTCCCGTTTGACAACTTCATCAACAGCCACAGTTATGCTCCACTGAGAGCCTCATCTGATCCTTGACAGCCACGCTCAATTGCCATGTCCTCATAGGCCTTTGGTCTGTTCACAGCCTCAGTCACTAGCAGTTAGTGACCACATTTTCAAGGCCACCCCCTCTGGGGATGCTCCGCCCGTTCAGCCTTGCATAGTGCCCTCTCCAAACTCCTTGATGTTCGGATTTTGGATCCGAGCGATGATGTAGTTGCTTCTTTGTGAATTACTTCATCGGCGTCGACCGAGAAGACAAGCGATTTCGTATTGCATTGCTCAACCATTTGCTATTTTTTGCCAAAAGGTATACGCGTCTCACACTGCCTACATCTTCTGCCATCGGCGAAGGCTCGATATAGAATCTCGCCACTAGGATTTACTTCAAGTGGAATAATGCACTGGGCTAGTAACTCCTTCGCAGCAACAGTCAGAAAAAGAGAGGCGACTATACCAGACACCAACGCCGAGTCGCGAGTCCTCCCAGTGCTACGCCAGGGTCTGCACATGTCAGCACTTTGACCACTGCAGCGACCATCATCCAGGGGGCGTAGGCTCTTTTCATTGGCTTGTCATCATCACCATTTCAACGTCGACTACGTGGGGCCTGCACAAATTCGTGCACCGCGCGGGACGGCGCTGAGGCGTTCGTTGTGTTAAACTTGCCATTTGGCCAGTTTGGATTGCACTCGGCAGGCGGTTTTTCTTTCATTCCGTCATTACACTCGTCTATCAACTCTTGCCTCCTCTGCCGTGGATAGTAAAATTGCCAATTTACCGTGCTGCTCAGCTGCGCTGTGGCCATGCCTGAGGCTCTTCAGCACTAAGAGCTACTGCTTACCCTTGCCCTGTGCGTCCAAACGGCCAGGACGGACGCAAGGGCAATCAATGTGAGATCGGGCGAGAAGAACTGTTGCACAGACTTATTCATCAGTAGTAGAAAATGCACTTTACACGTTACACGTTACGCGTACGTTTTCAATGCTAGGCAAGCACGTAAGTGAAGAAAAAACAGTTGGTGCCTACTTGAAGGATCGTAGTGACAGGGGTTCTATCATTTTTGGCACCTTGCTCAGCTCTACAGGGGCCTAGATCGAAGAGCAGAGGCATCAGAGCCGTTCCAGCAAAAGCCGAGTTGAAGAGGCCTCAAATTGAGGCTCTTGGATGGTTCTCTTGGCCCATGTATAGATGATGCAAAACACATATCAGTGCTTACTGACGATGCCGGTAGTTGGCAGTTCAAGCGATGGGTATGGATGGATTCCCACGCGAGCAATTGCCATAGAATCCAGCTCAGCCTCTGTGCTCTGGTTCGCCGTGGAAGACGATGGGTGGAGAAGCAGCCCTGTAAGGCCAGAGCACAGCCACGTCGTCCACTTGACTTGCCCGCCAGCCTGATTCCGTCCAGTCAATGGTTCGACCCCTTTGAAATGTCTCCGACGATTCTGAGCTAGCCGTGTCCATGGGAATTCATCGGCATGAACGGACGAGCTTGATCGACGCCGCCAAGTCTGGTGATCTTTCTTACAATAGCACACACTAAGTAGTTTAAAAATATACACTTCTCGAAGGAACAGTCGTTCGAGGCAAAATGTTGCCTCTCTTCTCCACAGCCCCTTATGATTGATCAGCTGTTCTCAGCGTCAATTGCGTTTGATATCGTACGCGGCTCTGCGTCCCTCTCTATTACCACTGGTTTCCAGCTCTCTGGGAAGGCCATTGTGGAGGCCGCCTGCGCTGAAGGATCCACGCCAGCGTCTATTCTTCGTGGCCCACCCGCGTCTTGTTTCAAGCCTGGGCCGCGGCCACCAGCGACCGTATAGTCCACCAAGATCGATTAATTCACTGGGTCCCATTTACACGCCTGCTACGTGGTGTTGGTTCGTGATATACAAATTCGGATTCTCCTGACACTAGTGCTGGCTTCGTAGGTTCTCATGATTGCAAAATTCATGCTGTTGGTTTCTCGCAGTCTCGAGCGGGTTCCGCCTCCCAGCGGCTCGAACCACATCGGCGGCAATGCATGCAATGTGCCAAATTTCCGTTAATTCGAGGCTTCACCACCGGCGCTTGAAGGAAGGGGCTTCAATGCAAAGTTTCAGGGGCTTCATCCCGTCTTACTCTTGTAAACATACACCCCTGAGAATGTAGTTCCATGAGCCGCAACATTCCGATCAGACCTGTGCTTGTTTGTAGCGCAAGCACCCTCGATTTTGGTCCCTCCACACACTTGGGTCCAATTGTCTTAATAGCTAAGCGCTAGGTGATTTGCTGTGTGCAGTTTATGTAAGTCATGCTCTGATAGAGAACCCTGGATAGCTGGTAGGGTCGTTGAAGCAATACCGGCTGATGCAAGTCTTGAGCATGCTTTTTGTTCTTCCAACTATTATGCAGTTTCCTTATATTCCATAACAAATATACTCCTCTTACAATGAACTTTACCAAATTACCGCGTAAATTAAGATCGAAAGCAGAAGTCGTGCCATATAGAAAGGATGCAGTTGCTGATCACGGAAGTCTAGGGTAGGAGACCATGCTTGGTGTTTCATGGAGTAGTCTCCGCCAAACTAAACTATCAAGAAGTTACCAGTGTTTTACATGTTGCAACAATCTCGAATATTTCGTCAGCCAACCAAGGTAGTTTTACAGATGCTCTCACTTGAAAAGTCCAATTTGTTCCCGAATAGGAATACACACATGCGGCACCTAACTAGAATTGTAGCATTTTAGGCGGATCATGATGCGTAACAAGGCCAACCCTGTAAACTAAAGGCTATGACCTCCTGCGAAACACGGTTCATATTGTACAGACAATATTTATTCCACCAGAGCTTAGATATGATCCATATTTCCCACTTGCCAAGTAATTGGAAGGCAGTCTGCCTGTCTTCGACATCCTTGTTATTGAACGGCGCTCAATGCAACCTCTCCCACACGAACGATTGGTCAAGTAAAAACAGCCTCGCCGTTTCCATGGGGCAGTGAAACCAATCGTTCTTTTCTTTTGTCCAGCAGTGGCGAAGGGAATTGCTGCGCCTCCAGATATTCATCACATAAAACCACACTCCGCACATTCCTCCACACATGTGGCTGCCCATACTTTCGAGTGATTCCTCGCTGCCATCCATCAAGATGAATTACTATTTCGCCTCGGTTCATCGCACGCCTTCTAAAATTGTCAAGATACCAATTCGATCATATGGAGGCAACTCAGCCCTAAAAGTCGTATCAGAGGACCATGGGAAGTTGTTCGCTGTCGTTGCAAGCACAATTTTCCCCGGTGCATTCCGTGTCATGGACCGTGTACAACAAAACGTCCTGCCTGAACGAGAAGGCACTGATCCGATGGCTTTTAAAGCAGCCTTTGTAGCAGATTTGAACAACCTGGCCGTAGCAGCGGCATTGATTGCCCAGCTTTCCTTTGGCGCGTGGCAGCTTCCACTACTCAGCAATGTGCACTGGATATGTAAAGCTTGCTCGTTATGCAGCCTTGGTTTTGCGGTCCTGTCAACTTTCTGTGCCGTGAATATGTCGCGTAACCTCAATTCTTTTGATGTTAAGGAGGACTTCAAGGACTGGTTGAGTAGGCCTTGTTCTAGAAGAGACGAAGAGATGTTTTGTCAGAACCTCGGAAGACAGTACCCCCAGCTATCATCAGCACCGCACGGAACAAAACTTGCTGCGGCTACTCAAATCAATAATTTCATCCGTGCGAAAAAGGCGACACGGGCGAGCTTTACTCCTCATTGATGCTTGTCTTACCGTCAACCCTTCTTCACGTGGCAATCGGTTTATTTCTATTAGCTGTCGCAATTTATTTGGGGGTTGTGTACGGGCATCACCTCGATTCGATAGAGAGCAATGCCGCATCGAGAGCTGTACTGATATGTTATATTCTAGCCATTTCCATTGCTCTCACCTTCTTTTATGGCTCTCACAATTTGAAAGACTTCGAGTTACATACATTGAGAACCCTGGCAAGGGATATTGACAAGTTCGAGAGAGCGCATGAGTCGTCGAATACCGGAGCAAACATTGAACTTGGACATAGATGACTTGAGAGAAATAGGCTGTATGAATGGCTCACTTATGTAAAGCTCGGACAAATTTGGATCGATAACGTATAGAAGAGGATTTGAAATGGCTGGAACAGCTACACTTGAAGATAAAGAAAATGTACCATTGAATGCCTGCTCTCGTTGCCTCTAATAGTTTAAGTAACGAGATGACGAAGGACTCAAATCAGGACACCCGATGCAGCGCTGTATGTCAGAATTATGGGCGCTCAAGTGAAAGAAGTGACAAAGAGTTGATTATAAGTAGAATAAATTGTCAAGATCAACATAATGTAATCCTACCATCGCCAACAGGTGTATTGCAATGAGATTAACTGAAAGGCCGCATGTCGATTCGGTGTCTACAGTAGCACTGATATTTTGGTGTGCTCAGGGATAGCCCCAGAACCCATCCAGGACTCGATTATGTGATACAGTCACTTTGCATCGCTCTTTCAAGTTAAATAATCACAAAATAATGTTTTGCTAAGCCGGATTCTAAGGGATGCTCTTCTGGCCATTCAGGAGCTGTTTGGATTACCCAACGCAAAGATGGCGACTCGTGATTTCTTGGTGGCCTGAGATCAACAATGACTTTCCAATCTGGATAGTTAGCCAATCAATATTGCATTCCCCTGTCACGCAATTGGTTCCGAAGGAGCAGCACAGCCTTTGGTTTATGCATGTTGGTTCCTACCTGCATTACTAGCCTTGCCCATCTTTGTCTCGGCGGTTATATGACTTGCCATTTAAAACCGAGGTAGTCACACTCCGATTGAGGATTGGATTTCGGCTTCAATTGTATGCAGAGAATGAGCTCAGTCTCCAAATCTTCATCTTCTATTGCCGCAATGAATCAACCTCTTTGGGATCCATCAAACTTATTACAGATAACGTCTGATGCCGATGGCTATCATGGCGAGATACAATGTGTCGGCGAAACCAGAATGCGAGGTTCTCGATGTAGATGGACCATCGCCGACCCTGCGCTCTCGCTTATCCGCCCTCTGCTCTTAGACATGTCTTGCAAAAGCCAGGTCTTGTCACGAAAGCCACACTCCGCAGGCTAGCCGCGCTGTGCCTTTGCCCTAGTTATCATTCGCATCAAGTTGAATCTACCGTCGAGCGATGGACTCGCGTTGTGGAAAAAGCGAGCCAGCATCACAAGAACCTCCTAGCCAGTGCCCGCATGTCAGAAACCACTGAAGGGCCACTCAATTCCACCCCCATGGACTTGAAACAAATAGAGCTAAAGAAATCCGAGGCCGCTTGTGCTCAGTATAAAAGCGCTCTTGCAACAGAACAGAAAAAGATGAAACAGGAGTCCGCTCTGCTAAGGGCTCAAATTGATGGACTGCGCAACCAAGTTTTGCAACTGGAAGAGCAGAATGACAAAAGTAGGCAAGAAATTAGAACTAGTGAAAGCACAATTTCACAGTTGCAGAAGCTTAATCGAGACTTAATGGAGAAACAAAGTCGGGATGCAGCAACAGGAGAGAGGACACAAAGGAAATTGTCGCACTTCGCACAGCTTTAGTTCAAGCGAATGACAGAGTCCAAGCTTCTCAATCAGACCATCAAGTGGCTCGCGCCGATTTAGACGCTCTCAAAACCGACCAAGCGGCCCGTCTGGAAGAAATAAACGTACTGAAGAAGCAAGTGAACAATCTGAACGCCGAAGTCGACAAAAGGAGAAAGACAGAGGAAGAATTGGTGGCAGAGCGCGCAGCTCAAGCGACAGAATTGCAGCGGCAGCTCGTACAGCTCGGCGACGAGCGAAGATACAAACTTGATCTTGAAAAGCGTCTCGTGAACCTCGAGCTCTCTATAGCTGCCCTCAAAGAAAGCATATCCCGCTGCTTGATGCACAGGTTTTGGGGTTGGGCTGCGCGACTTCAGACTAGGATAAGACAAATCTTTCGCCCATTGTCGACGAGGGAAAGGCTGAGGATGAGATTGCACTCAAACAGGATGTTTGAGTGAAGGCTCACATGTCACAATGAAAATAGTGTGAAGATGTAATATTATTGCTTCATTTTGAGAGTCGTGAACTCTAGGGCTTATAGTTATGTACCAAGTAAGGCCTGACTAAAGAAGGATGGAAGCGATGAGGTGCGAAGACAGAAAGTTATAGGTCCTTCAAATTCTATAGGTTTGTCCCTTCTTGTTTTCTTATAATCAACAAGTTCTGCCACTCCAAATAACCTATTTAACGTCGCCAACCCTCAATCAAGATATATCCAACACCCAACACCATCACCACATGCTCTCTCACAATTGTCATAAACCACCAACACCCTAAGACCCGACCGATGCACATAAAGAATCCCGCGAATCCAATCTAGAACCCGTTCTCAAAGTGCCCTTCCGCAGGCATCGCCAGGTTCGCACACTTCACCACCTCACCTCCCGCATTTATCCACCCACCTGCATCCACGCCCTGCAGATGCACGCTGTTCCCCACCAGTGGAGCCGCACATCCAAGCGCTGCAGGCCAAAGAACATGATCAGCCCTGATATCCCAACTCCCGCTATGAATGAGCTGCTCATGACGTACGCGTAGCGCTCCCACCACGCCCCCAGCGGCGTCGCACCAGTCCATTGAAGAAGAGTGCCAGCGCGAGCGTTCCCTGGATGTAGCTCCAGTTGTACGGCGCCCAGCCGAGCGGCCCAGCAAGGAATATCGGAATGTTGACATTACGCCATGCTGAGCCTGGCCAGCGCTTCATGGCGAAGTAAGCAAGCACGGGCAGAACCACGCCGAGAGGAATGGCCCATGTCACGGTGTTGTACGGTGCGCCGAAGCTAAACAAGCGTCGAGGACCGATGACGCCCCATAGTACCGAGGACAAGAAATATGAATGCGTATGCGGACACTTGAACCGGTCCACCTGTCCCGGCGTACACAAGTCCTCTACATTCTCCATAACCCAGTGGTTAACGCCCAGCGCGACAAACGCAGCAAGAACCGTTGCATAGATCTGGGCAATAAACGCCGTCCGAGGAGGAATCTTTGCGTAGTGCGCCATCTTGAGATCCGCCACGAAGTTGAGCGATTGTGATGTCGCCATGTAGCTATACATCTTGAACATCATGTTTGGCACGACGCGGCCCTCGAGGGCATATCCGCCGACGACCTGGGCGAGGATACTCGTTGAAACCTCCATATTAGTGACGGCAGCGAGGATGCCGACCGGAATCTGCAGCACTGTAGTGAAAATCACGGCGAGGAAGATGGTCCAAATGGGCATGCCGGTGGGCCAAGCGGCAGCTGAAGCGCACGCAAGAGAAATCGACACGACAAGAATGACTAGGTACCACCAGCGTGGACATTCCTCATATGAGCTCATGAGGCGGTTATGAACGTCCTTGAAGTCGTCGGTCCGCTTCGTTCTCTTCCAGATAGAGCTCACGCCAGCGACAATATCCTTACGGTACCAAAGGGCAATATGCGCCGGTATGGAGGCATACAAGGCAAAGAAGCCTACATAATTGAGAATCTGCGTGATTGACATCCAAGGGATACTGTACTCATGGTAAGCAGTCGAGTTCATCGTCATGTCGTCGTTGAGAATGCGGCGGACGTCGTAGATATTGCCAGTGTTATCGTACACTCTGTTTGTGTTGATGGGCAAGTACCCGCTGTTCCAGACATTACGAAAGTAAAGAATCGGCGCAAAAACGAAACCCATCATTGCCATACCCGTTGCAAAGTTCAGCAAAGTAAACAACGGCGTGACGATCGGATCACCGAGAAAGGTCGCAATGTTCCAGTCCAGGGTGGGCAGCGGGTTCAGCCCCAGACCGCAAGTGCTGCCCATGATGATGGCAAGCGTTACATTGCCCGGAGAGATCCAAGTAGGCCAGTTGAACAAAGCGACGGCCTCGAACAAGTAATTGGGCACCCAGTACCAGACAAACATGGCGAAGAAACAGATGAGGAAGAACCGGTACCGCGACGTAGTCCAGCCGTTGGCGGAGGGGATATCCTCACTCTTGTTGTCTTTGACGAGAGCTCTGGTCAGAGCAATTGTTGCGAGAGGTTTCCGCCAGATCATGGCAGCCGGATAGACGAGAAACCGACGGGCCATGCCAGCACAGCCATAGCCGAGTAATTGCGTTGCTAGGAGTGTTGTAATCTGCCACGGGATGCTGTTTGAGAGCACCTTTTCGCCATAAAAGACATCAAGCTTGAGCACCTGGATCATGCTGACAACGTAGGCACCAGTCGAATGACCCCAAAGGCGACATTGGCCATCATGGCAATCAGAATATGCTCTTTCTGATTGAAAGCACCGGGATTCAGTGTAAAGCTCCACCACCCGCTACCAAACGTTCGCGTAGGGAGCCACTTTGCCAGCAACAGCCCAAGCGGCATGCTCAGCAGCTGGACGACATAGGTGGATATGCTGATACTGGGTAAGCGCAGCGAGAAGAATTGCTGTATCGCGGTGCCGGCCAGAGTGAACACGGTGCCCAAGAGAAGCACACGAAATGTTCCAACAGGCAACGTCGGGTCATCAGTAGGATCGACGACAGCACGAACTTCAGGATAGGCCGAGTTGTTGAGGACAAGTTCCTCATACTCAGCAAAGTCATTGACCAGAGACTGGGCACGCTCGGCATCTGGAGCAATTTTTTCATCGTTGCCATAGTCGGCGAGAAACTCCCGCGCACGTTTCAGTATGTCTTGCGGGAAGTTCTGATCGAGTTCACGCTCGCGAATGAGACATTCGAGCGCCTCGACGAAGGTCTCCTTGGGCTCGTTGCCCGAGGAAGAAGACGGACGCTCCACCATTTGCGTCTCCCTTGGGGCTGGAAGTGGCAGCGCGGACGAAAGGAAGGAGGCTGTTCGGACGAGGCAAGCTATGGGGTGTATCACATTTGACGATGGAGGCATCGTAGGCGGAGGATTTTATTTCAGGGCCAATGGACCATCCAAGCATAAGATTTCTATCAAAAGCCAAGACTCGCAAGGTAGGACATTAAGTTAACAGGAGACTTTGTGGACAAGCCTCCTGATCAGATATGCATGGTATCATGTCTACTGCATGGCCAAGGTCAAATCTCAGCGAGGTCAATGGGGTATAGATGATGGGGTGCCGAACGGTGCCGGATCTTTGATGGGTAATCGCGATGTTCCCATGTGTTAGGCAATATGCCGCCTGGCTCAACATCAAGGCTCGATTTATGACAGCAGCTCGATCATAACGTATTCAGGAGCATGACTGTCTTGGTCAATAAAGGCGGGTGATGCTCGTTGGGATCGCCAGAATTGAGTTGCCGGTGCGAGCTCCACCAGGCGTCTCAAACCCCAGCCGAATGAGCACGACTGAATTCGAAAGAAGGTCACGGGTAATCGATAGTCCTTGCTGAAGTCAGAAAGGGCCGGGGCCAGGGCTGCGGGCACAAGTGGAAGTAGGAGAAGAAAAGAAGCAAAATTGATTGCCATGTCAGTAACTCAAACAAATGCTCGCTGTTACACCGAGGTATCTTCAAGTCCAAAGCCGGCAAGAGCCTCATCCAAAGCCTATCGATTCAGACGGGCCGGGCCCACGATTGAGATGATTTAAAGAAAAGTCCAGATGAACGCCGGGAAAATGATCCATAGTCGTAAAGTGAAATCATGATTAGACAGCAGTCGCGTCGCCTTCGGTGGCCGCCCTTGCCTGTTGAGCGCGCCTCCTCTCGCGACGTCTCGCTTCGCGTTGTTGCCTGCTAAAACTACGGGCATTCGAGGAGCTGTCGCAACATGCCCATATGCAGAAGATGAAGCGCCACAAACTAGAAAGTGGTGTGTGAGTACGAGTGTGTTGGCGGCGTAGGGTTGGGTCAAGGGTGCTTACGAGACGGCGCCGAGAAACCACATGGCCATGACAGTCATCAGTCTTCTAGACGGTCTTTGGGTGTCATGCTCATCCTCGATCTTGTTCATGTCTTCGTAAACCATGCCCCATCCAGTCCAGCTGTAGCGCTTGCCGAGCTCGGAGAAGAGGATGAGGATGATGCCGCCGAGGGAGACGGCGAGGAGAGGAGGTCGTAGAGGAGGATTCGGGGCGGAGCGAGGCGAGGGTAGCCATGGGACCTATCGAGGAGACCGACGACCTCTATGCTGTCGTTGAGGAGGGCTAGGGATGCCTAGAGCGATGGACGGATGGTTAGCGCGCAAGAACTAGAGATGGATGAGGGCGCTGGAGACTAGTCGTGTGTGCGTGGCTCGGACCGCGCCGTCTGTGTTTAGAGGGGGCCGAGTTCACAGCGGACAGAGACAGAGGGCGGGAAAGGCAAGGAAACAGCAACGTACCCCAATCATGCCGGCGGCGACGGTGCCGCCTCGCTTGGGCCATCGGTGGGCGATGAAGCCGAGGACGAGGACGGTGGTGACGGCCACCAGCCAGCCCACAAATCTTAGGCCGAGCTGCACCCACGTCGGCCGGTCGAAGTGGAGCTGGAGCTGGAGTCCTCGCGGCATCTTGCGACGCGCGCGGGGAGATGCGACCCAACGGGGTTGAGAAGGGAGAAGGAGATAAAAGTGCGACCGAGGCTTTGGCTGGATGCTTGGGTTTCGGTCGGTTTCACCGCGGTCGACGAACAACAGCGGATGGGAAAAGGTTTGTTTCAGCGACGGCGAAGCATGTTGGTTGGCGCTGGCTGCCAGAATGCAGGTGGAAGGAGAAACGAGGGAAGGGGGAAGAGGGAAAGGAATGGCTGGCTGGGCAGGGAGCCGGCCGGTGTGGTTGGCTGGATAATGGTATGGATTGTTTGTTTGATGGATGGATGAACAAACAGCAAGGGAGAGGAGAAGAGGAAGAGAGAGAAAAGAGAGACAGGGAAGCTGAGCCTGCATCATCCCTGCACAGGCACAGCCAGCAAGCAGAGCTTGAGCCCAATCAGGCCTGAGGCGGGGGCGGGTCACTGCGCTAAAACACCTGTAAATACAGTAAAGATTACAGGGCGCCACGCCCGCTAACGCCTTGTGGCCTAACCCCGCTGTAGCTTAATCTACAGCGCAGATACAGCCTTACCTGCTCCACCGCCTCCCAATTGGGTCTGATGACGATGACGCTGGTCTTGCAATTAAAACAATTAATGTAAATACAACACAATGACAGCATCGCTCATCCTGCCACCCAATACAACACAGGTGCAGCAGCTGTTCCAATCGAATCAGTGCAGGTGCTTACCAAAGGGAGACCAGGGCTTGTATATATATCGAGTGTGTTTATTATACAATGATAGACATTTCGCCACAATTCACTTTATGGACCAACCAACCAACCAACCAAGCACCAGAACCACGTAATTCTACACCAGTCAGTACAGCTTCCTACATAGCGGACGCTGCTCTAACCCCGAAAGGCCGCCCAATGATAATTTCCTACAAATACTACAAATAAAGAATGGTAAGTTTAAGACTATAACCTGATTGCCTACATGGAGAAAGTCGGCAGACATCTTAGTTTTGTCTTGCATATTTGTTTTTGTTTAGATAGGCCTCGTAACTTAATAGATGAGTTATGCAAGTTACCAGATCAAGAACGGGAAAACCAGCTGAAGCTATTGCCCTACTCTCGTCCTGGAAATCATCACTGCGGAATACCCACTGCAGGCCCTTTTCACAACCGTCAAGACACTAGCCAATTCATGTGAAGCTGCCTAATTTGAGTCACAAATTCGTATTACTTGATTGAGTGGCGCATGCAAACTTTCTTCTCAATATTGCTACCCACGCCAGCAACTCTAACAACTGTGGTTTCTCTCTAAATTATGATTCTTTGGATGCCATCGTTGTCCACCTTTCCCGTGGTCTCTTTAATTTCGACGGGCCTTGGAAAGGACGGCTCATTATAGCTTCATAAATGTTTTCGATTGTTCAACCAATTGCATTTTGGCATTACAGCCATCAAGGGCTTTATTCGAACTCACGTCTCTGAAACTAGCTCGAAGACCGCCTATTGTGTCAATGGTATACCCGAATTTATCATAGTCAAGTTTCGAATGAATATCCTTCTTCTTTCTGTTGACCTCATCGGACCACGACTTCTGTTCCCCAAGGACCTAAAAAACAGTAAGCATTTGTCTTTGAGCTTCCTCTTGCCTTGTCCCTGACTTACAGCTATAAATCTATTGCAGATCGTTTCCGACTCCGCGCCGAACCCGCCATCGCCCAACTGGCCAATATTGCCCTTTAAATTCTCCCATTGGTTTGTGAGACTGTCCAGGTAGTTATAGATATCCTGGGACAGGTGTGAGCAGATACCCACCCACCTATGTCGAGGCGAGCACTTACATATTCACCACGATCAAGCGCAGCACGGCCCTCCTTGGCTACTTTCTCAACACCTGATAGATCTTTCAAAACGTCCTCAGGAGAAGTGGCAGCGAATGATAGGCTGGCCAAGAGGAGCGTGCCTGATAGAACAGCAATTACGTTGTGCTTCATGATGGCTACTGAAGTTTGTACAACTAGTATCTGGATGATGATGAGAATAGCTTCTTTGCTACTGGGCCGAAAGACCCAAGGCGGCGTTGTCGGGGAAAGGGGATATTAATAGTTGAGGTTACAAGTACATCTGATCCTTGAAGTATAATATGTTTCATGGCAAAGTCGCTTTGAACAACTGGACTGTGATTGTTTAAGACAAGAATAATGCCGAGAAACTTTTGTTGAATCAAAATTAATACAGTATTACATCACATGAGTCGCCAGTTACAGTCATCAGCTTCTGTTGACGCATCACGCATCTCATTTGCCGAGGAGCAGAATTCTGTCTTTGCGTGTTGTAGCTCTCGAACTCAGAAGCTGCTTCGCTCCCAGGCGGCTAAATCTGATCACCAGGCAAGCTGAAGACGGTCTATCTACCTGTGGCTTTGTTGGCCCAGCATTTGTCGCCCAAGCCATCCCAAATTTGTGGTTTCAACCATTGAACCAACCGCAAACCAGCTTCAGGTATTTGCCCCTCTTTTTTGTCAACGAGGCTTTGTATAGAGCTCCCATAAGGGAGGCCATAGGCTTGTGGCCGAAGGAAACGAGTATCTATGTGTTTGCCCAAGGCTCCAGGCGTCACAAGCATGTCTGGCACGCTCATGTGGACTGATGTATGATGGGGCGACGTCATATCACCTACAATGATGATAGCATACAGCAGCATATAATATCATCAGTTATCTCCAACGGTCAATGGCGTGACGACATGCGGCCTATTATTCCTGTCCTGTATTAGTAAAGATGAGGGCTAAATGACGCCCAGCACAGGCAAGCAGACAATTTTGTGGCACCTTACTACTAGTGACAAACGGCCTAAGGTAAGCTATGAGATGTAGTGACTCAAGGGGTGATACAATTGTGAATAATCTATCACATTGACTTATTCCTTTCCGCAGGTTCAAGCAACGAAAGTTCGGACCAGATCTTGGGCGACCACAGCACAACAAGTGCTTATTTTGTCCATTCCTAGCCAGAATGGTAGAGGGCGGTGCAAACCTGATAGGATGAGGTCATCTGTTAGAAGAGACTTCAATATTGACTATCCCATATAAGATTTCTCATGGGGCAATATCTTAATCGATGAATGCATCAAACAAGAAAAATAGCTTGGACTGTATTTCCTATCAATTTGCCCTTCCATTATTCTTGGGCTGAACGTTGAGTTCCGACCGCACTAGCCAGAATATTCTTCACCATCTCAGGATCTGGGGGTTTCCACCATACCCAACATAACTCCTGCATAACTTTTGCCGGATATACTGCAATTCTTGTGGTCAGCAATAGAATCTCGTAGTGGACGAAAACCAACGACTTCACGTACATCGCCAGCTTTGATCGGGTCGCTGCTTGGTGGCGAGTCTTCTGATACAAACTTGTCGAGCGCGGAGATAGTCACGTCGTAGTCAACGCCGAAAAAGAATGGCACCGTGTATCTCTCCTCACCGGTAAGGTTGCGTACGCGGTGAATGGTTGACTTGAATTTTTATTCGTCCTGGACACCACTTAATACCTGATAGACAACGCCAATATAGTTGACTTCTCACCAGATGGCCAAACAATCGCCGATATTAGTCACCAACGTCCCAGGGATAGGGTCCGCTCTGACCCATTCACCACTAGTGTTCATCACTTGTAGGGCGGGGACAGGTCCTTGAGACAGAACTGTTACGCATTCGTAATCCTAAACAACAGTAAGTCGGCATCCTGCAGAACGAATAGACCACGGCCGCTGTTGTTTCTCCTTACCGTGTGCGCTGCCAGGCCTGGCATAGACTGGCCATGCAGCGGCTGAGGTGGATAGTGCAATAACCTAGCCATGGCTCCCGGGTGTCTCATCTTATCCTCAAAGAAATCAGGTTCCAAATCCAACGCTTGTGCGAAAATGCGCATCAGCTCACGCGTGAGATCCAACGCTGCTGCATAGTATTGGAGAAGTGTTTGTCGAAACCCTGGACAGTCAGCTTCACGTGGCCACTGGTTTTCACCATACATGTCGTGTGGATCTGGTGGAAGAGAGTCTCCAGGCTTTTTCGAGTAGTCGCCGTCAATTTCATAACCGATATCGAATCCTTCGGAGTAAGATACTTGCTTCGCTCGATCTTCTGGATCATCAAGATCAGCACCAGTTGACAGCTCTGCAAATAGAGGGCTAAAACCGCGGAATTCCTGGATAGGCCGATTAGTTACATACAAACTCTGGAAGAATTTGCCACAGAAATAAGCAGAACCTTAGATTTGCCTAGGAAGCATTGCATTTTGACGTCCTCTGGAAGTGAAAAGAATCTCTTAGCAACTTCATGAACCTCCTCGATCAACGATTCGGCTATTCCGTGATTCTATTCACATGAGTTAACCATTTATTCTTAAATACTGATCATTCGGCTGAAAAATATGCACTTGCCTTTAGGTAAAAGAATCCGACTTGCGTACAGGCATCATAGACGTTCTTCACTAGGCGCTTTCGGTCGTCTGGATCGGAACTCGACCAAAGTGAAAGGTCAATTATGGGAATCTTTTCGAAGTCCCCTTCGTCAAGCTGAGAATTGTCGGTCGTCATCTTTATCCTCCAATTCGAAGTCAAGAATCTAAAATCTCAAGAGGCTTGTAACAACCACACATGCAAGGCAAGCATTGGATCATGATGAAGATAAACCCCAAGCAAGCTCATTAAATACCCAGACACTTCACTTTGGGTTGTCGCACTTCGGCATGACAGACGCGAGAGACCTTCAACCCCCGAATACGAGGCAGTTTGCTCGCATGTAACCTTGGCTGAGGTCAACCCCATATGCCCCATGTTGCACCAAGAATTAAAACTGTTACTGAGGCAAGTCGGGTGACGCATACACAACGCATCTATATCGGATACTACCACAAGAGGGGTTATCCGAAGCCATATGTGACTCGGGTATACTTTTGGAATACGTCACTTATCAGTCTGAAGTGGAATGGCAATGAATGAACCACTATCCCCACATGATATGTGTTTACTCCTTATGGAGAATGTTCAGTGCTTCTGGTGTCAGAACCAACCGAATTTGCAGTACAGCAAGACTTTGGGGAAATTGTTTCTGACCGCAAAATTATTGATCAGTATCTACGTTATTTTGCTGGTTAGGCTAACAAATCCTGAGACGCCAGAGACCATGGTACATGCCACCAACGGCCTCGAGCATCAGGACAACACTTGCAAATGATCTATTACGGATAGCCACTTGTGCAGTAGGAAAAGGTGCGAGGCTGGAGCGTGTAACGTCCCGCTGCGAGCCTCTTGGTAACACAATTATGTGCGATGGCTAACGGCAACCACCATTGTGAAACTATATAACTCTGGGATTGCAACATATGTTGAAGCATTTTCGTATCGTCTAAACACCAAACGTCATCAAAGATGGTTTCCTGTAGCATTAGGAACATGCTGCGTGACGCAATGGAGACCTCTTACAGTTGGCGGACCAAGTAAATACATGGGACAGATATACTTCTTAGGAAACGACCTCTTGGCATTTCGATAGAAACAGTCTTGATTTGAGAAAATCCTTTTGAGGCAAAAGTGTTTGCCACCTACCGAATTCTCTCTTGGACATCAGTTATGACCAAGAGCCTGTGCTAAACCTGCTCTTGAATCACCCGACTGATTGTATATTTTGGTACGCGGATTGCTCGGCAAGACAAAACCAGGGCGTACAAAGTGAGCCCGAGCATTTATACCATAGCTAGCAGCACCTGCTCCGTGAACATCGGAAAGCCTTTGTCATACTACCAATTCGCCTCAGGATCTCCTCGATCATCTTACAATGCAGAGTGGGGTTGCAGTCATGATTGATGAAAGAACTGTCGGTTACCAACAGCGTGCCTTCGTCATTCGTTTTCAGCGCACTACTTTCGGCTATTCATTACGTTTCGAAAACAGAAAACGCCACTACCTGCAAGAACTATCCGATCATATGGCCCTAGTTTTTCCCAATGGCCGTTGCTGCCCGAGCCGCTTAGATAAGAATGGATGCGATGAGCCACCGGATTCTGTCAAAAGACATACGTGAGTGGAATTTCCACATCAAGGCTTGAGGTCATCTGAGTGTTGGAATTGCAGCAGGGATCTTTGTTCTTTAGTCGGGTGTTGAAAGGACCGGTTGAAGTCCTGAGATTTCAAGGATTTTACGTAGAAGGTAACAAAGTCAAACCGCAACATAATCTGTACAACATGTCATGTATCACGTCGCAACATATATGCGTGTAGTTGCCGAGCAACTAATGGGCATATATCCCCACTTGCCGGCAAGGCCATGATGGTCGTGAATACCGGTGGCATTAGGCGGATATGGCATATGTAGGATTCGAAGCGGGATATGTTCAAACATGACTGCTTGGAAAACGGACAAAGTGAACTGTTTGTACGCCCAAAATACCGGTAGCCTTATGTGTTCAAAGCGGATAACGCGAAGGCCATGCATTTTGGCCGGGGACTGGCACATGAATGCAGGCAACCGAGGTTGTATGCACCACCGAAAAGAGTCCTAGAGCGATCAAATCCACCTATGTTACAATCGTAGACAGTGTTTTCCTGTTCCTGAGGCTCCAGTCACAACATGATACTATTGGTATACAGCATCATAGTATCTGCTGCACATACAGCGAGGGCATTGGCTCAAGAAATCAGGTCTGTGGAACCAAATGATCGAATGAATCGAAGGTATCATGGAACTGCTTCCGAACTTTGAAAATGGCTCGCTACGAATCTCGCCGGCTGCAGTATTCAATTATCGGTAAATGCACGCTTCCGACGTTGCGTCGGAAGTGCCTTGCTAAACGATTCGGTGTCCACTGGCATCAATGGCTACAAATGATCTCAACTCATTCTCCTGGTTACACTACAAATACCTCTTTGGCATTACCTCCGACACTCATTCTAAACAGCAAATTTCATAATTGAGCTGCTTACTGGTTAAACCACCTTGGGATACTACGCAACAATCGCAAGAAGCAATCGAAGACATTCTCCTGTACACAAACCCACAATGTCTCCCAGAAACGCGCCTCTCATATCAGCAGACAATGAATGGTCTCCTCTCAAGGCAGTGATTGTTGGGCGTGCAGAGTACTCTGCGTTTCCGTCTGAACCGCTGCATATGATTACGGCAACCATGCCGGACGAGCACTTATCCATGTTCAAGCCCAACAACCCCTTCCCACCGGAAATTGTTGAGAGAGCCCAAATGGAACTCGACAACTTTGCATCTCTGCTGGAGAAAGAAGGAATAAATGTATATCGACCTAAGAAAGTTGACTGGCTCAAAGTGAAGGGATACACCGGTGCCATGCCTCGAGACGGGCTGATGACTGTTGGCAGCACTCTGATCGAGGCACCTTTTGGTTGGATCTGCCGCCGCAATGAAATTGAGCTGGGATACTCTGATATACTAGACGAACTCAAAGCCAGTCAAGGCGCGGCCCGGATATGTCGAGCTCCACTCGTGGTTGGCCATGACACTCTCTATGACCACATTGCGGACGGTTCCGTGGCCATAGCTGAGAATGATAAGAGTCCTGGGAATGGGGGTTTTGATTCTATATATAACGGGGCTCAGCATCAGTGGGCAGTTAACAACAGTCGGGCGGCATTCGATGCAGCCGACTTCATGCGATTCGGCAAAACCATTATTGGCCAGTTCAGTAATGTCACCAACCAGAAGGAGTCCAATATCTACAAGCCATGGTCCCTGAAGGATATACGGTTGAGATTCTCAACACAAATGACCCGCATGCGATGCACATTGATGCCACCATCTTGCCCCTGCGCAACGGTCTTTTGATCTACAACCCTGAACGGATCACCGAGGAGGAATTGCGCAGACATGAGGTATTTCGCGGCTGGGAATTACATAGCTACCCGTTTATCCCAGAGCAGCGCAAGAGCCCCAGCCCCCAATGTACATGTGCTCACCTTGGCTTGTTCTCAACGCACTCAGCCTAGATGAGCGCCGAATAATGGTTGAAGAGAAGGACACCCAGTTTGCGGACTGGTTACGGAACAAGTTTGGAATGGAACCAATTTTATGCCCTTTCCAGAATGTAAATAGCCTTGGTGGCTCATTTCATTGCGCCACTGTCGACCTTGTTAGGAGCTCTTCTTAGTAGCTGCCTCTAGGACAGTTGAAATGTGGTAGTTTGCCTTCTTTGCCTCTCTCATGCTCATCCCGACTCTTCAATCTGACTCTGTCCACGAAACTACTATCAATATGCAATTACCACCATTATCAGTCTTGTGACAATATGTACGGGTAATATTCCAGTTGCGAAATCGTACTCTGCCGCCCTTCTTATCTGTCGTTCCAGCGAATACTAACTATACGCCAAAGACTTTTCGTTATACCAAAGAATCCTGTTTCTTCCTTCGAGAACATGGTCATGGCTTCCCACAAGTCGATTCTTGTCTTCGCTTCGATCTCTACAACACAGAAATATAGTCCAATTCTCGGGCCAAGCCGCTTCTACCTCTCACGAAGTCCCGGTCTCACACTGCGAGTTATGCAAATTCACCTGGGACTTTTCTGATTGGCGAATATAAATCACTGCCAATATTTAACTTCCCCATATTGACTATATTCTACGGTTTTGCTTGTTATAGGAGCCTCATAGTCACTTTGCATAATCACTTCCGCCTTCAAACTTGATAACAAATTCATTCAGATCTTAAATGCATAATTCAATCGTTGAAGTTCCCAAAAATGGTCTTCGACTGATTGACCATTTCCTCTAGGATTTGTGGACAGTTCTTGAGTTGTTCAGTAAGACTCTCTTCCACAGTTACAAATCTTTTTCGAATGTTTCGTTTACTACTATGAGTCATTGGTGCAATACTAATATCTTCCAGGTCTTTTTGTTTCTTCACTACTAGATCATCTAACGTTTTGTGCTCCTTGGGTGTCTTTAGACGAATCAGTATTGCTTTGGGTTATCTCAGATCCTCCTTAGACTCACGTCAACGAGTTATTTACATACTATTGATGGTTACTCTTCAAGGGAGATTTATTTGTCCCGAGAGTATCAAGTGTACAATAGATGTGGTCAAGACCCAAAACAATAAAACACCCACGATATGTACTAATATTTCTTATCATAGGAGGCAGCCACCTATACAAACAAACTAGAATATCTTGAGCATTCATTTATATATGTAACGACCATCTTCTATTGGCATTTGCCAACATTCAGGCTACAGCACTAGGCAGGCGTTTGCTGTGTGGGGCGATGCTTGTCAGCATCGAGCAACAGCATGATGCCTGCCTGCAGAGGCTCCAGCAATTCCATCCGTGATTTCGCTCACCAGCTAATGCCTGACCGTATCAGCTATACGGGCCCGCAAGCTCCATAATGAGATTCATCCGCTTGCGAATGTTGGCGAAAATCAGGCTTGGATCTGTCGTGAGCTCAATGGTAAGACAAGACAAGACTCGGCATCAAACATCCACGCCTTGTCTAAGCATTCTGTCCATGCATGACAACCTCGAAACCCGCCAACTATGCCGGTTCTGACAGGTCGATTAACGCTCATTATCCAAACATATCAATGATCGACATGGGGCCGTTCGACAACGCACAGTTTCCCCACCTCAGCATTCCCCACATGTCTGGGTCTTCGCGACGCCACCACAATTTAATCCAGGCTCAGAACCTCATCAAGGTATAAACTCTCACGGTCTACCGTTGTGACCGATGAATCCTTTTAACCAACTAGGTTGGCGGGAAAGGTGCCAGACTTCCATTATTTGATGCTTCGGATGCCAGTATCTTTTCCTCTTGGGCTGCAACTAGCTTACGCGTCTGGTTGACCGACATTTTCCTTGCATGAAGTCTTTGTACGCAATCCCTTGAAACTCCAATGCCGGTTCAATTGATGCTTGAATCGCTTGCAATCAGTCACTAGAGCTCAGTTGTTCATTCCCGTCTGCTTGCCGGCGGTTACTCCGTGCTTCAGAGCTTGATAAAGGCCGAATTACTGACAAGCCTATCCCTCGTCATCCGACCTTGCAGGCTTGATCAATCCTCATCCAAACTTGGATCACCGAACCTATCACGGAGCGCCAGACGCAGCTGAAGCCATGTCGGCCTTCCAGTACCTCATGAATGGCCCCAGTTCGCCAGATAGTTTTCTTATTAACGCTCCAGAGTACTCTTACTCCAGCCGGTTACAACCTTTGGACAAATGGGGTTCTGAAGCGCGTCTTCCCCTTGTCACGGCTATCTTGTCCGTTGTCGTATTCCTTCTTTATATCCTCCGAATCTGGATCTATGCAGCACTCCCACAATGGCTCAAGCCATTCGCTGCCGAAGACGCCCCAGAGGCCGCTAAGCGCAAGTGGTCTATTTGGACCCTGTGCTTATCCTCGGCCTGCCTCTCAGGTCTCGCTCTGACGATAGCTCCATTGCTCTTGTATTCAATGCATCCTATCCGGATACTTGACGTCGTTCCATGGGCCGTCGCTGCGCTTATCACTGCGTTTGGTCGGCCTACGAAGGCTCCAATGTTCTTGCTCCTACAGTACGGTATAATGCTCTTGTCTAGCATCAGCATGTACACGACACATTTCCTCACGGCAGATCCGTTCGTTGTGTGTCGAGCCCTCATGGTTCTCCTGGCCATCCTCGTCATCGGAAACATGCCTCTCCGTGACCCGTCGTGGGACCCAACGCAGATCGCAAACTCCAACCAGAAGCCGTCCTACTACCTTCGCAGTCCAGAAGATAACATCACGCTCTTCCAATTCTGGACCATGAGTTGGGTTTACCCACTGGCCAAGGTCTGCCAAGAAAGAGAGCTCACTGTGGAAGATGTATGGCAACTTCCTTTCGGGTTTCAGCACAGCCGCCTGTACCTCGCCTTTCGTGATTTGGAGGGTAGGCTCCTCCGCTGTCTCATTGAGGCCAATGGCCTTGACTTGTTCATTGCGACCGTTCTCAGCGTAGCAGAGAAAGTAGCCGAGGTTACGAATATTCGTCTCTCGAGTGAGCTGTACAGCGCTCTCGATAATGGCAAGCTCGAGGATGCGGTTTACTGGTGTCTAGTCATCCTATCAATCGACGTAGCACGCCAAATCTGCAAAACTGCAGGGTCTTGGTTCGCTCGCAAGTCTTATGAAAGATCTCGCGGCGAGACATTCATCGCCCTTTTGGTAAGCTGTTGACAAGAGCCGTACCTGGATCAGATGCTACTGAAAAGGGTCCTGCAGAGGACGAGGACGACGAGGATGCCACAAAGACCAAAGCAAATTCCAGCGTATTGTTTCGAAGCTCTGCAAGCGGCGAAAGTGCAAGGTCCCTTCCAAGATACAGAACCAGCCAGCTTCAAATGCCAAAGTTGTCAATCTTGTCCGTGGCGACACGTACGAAATTTCCCAGCGCTTCTGGGAATTCTCCAAGCTGGTCTCTCGACCTATAAAGGTGGGATTCACCATATACTACCTTATCGACATCATGGGCTGGCCTTCCTGCGTTGGTTTCGGCTTGATGATCCTCTTCTTCACCTGCAACTCTTTGCTCGTACGCGAGCTCATCAAGCTCGAGCGACAGCGGACCGCACATTCCGACAAGCGCGCCCAAGCTGTGTCGCATTTTGTAGAGGCTAGCCGGCCACTCAAACTCAATGGGTGGACCGATGCATGGAGCAAACGAATCATGAAGTTCCGTGCAATGGAGATGCTGAAGAGGCTTCAGATTGCGCATGTATCAGCTGCAATCGCCACAGTCAATGTGACGGGTGGAGCGGCATATCCTCTGGCTAGCATTGTTCTGTACACACTGATTCTCGGACGGGGTCTTCCTAACGATGTCATCTGGCCATCGCTTCAACTGTTTGGTCATCTGGAGGCCAGTTTGAAGGAAGCTTTCGATCTCATCTCTTCAACATGGAAGGCAGTCATTCCAGTAGAGCGAGTCCACAGCTTTATGGCCGAGCCCGATCGAGATGAAATCGCCGGTGATCCTGAAGACAATAAGAACATTGCTTTCCACGATGCCTCTTTTGCCTGGCAATCAACGGGCAAAATTGTGCTGCGCAACCTGGACCTCGAGTTTCCCACAGGTCTCACCCTGATACGAGGCAAGGTTGGCTCCGGAAAATCGAGCCTTTTGTTGGCAGCCCTTAATGAGATGGAGCTATACGGTGGCCGTCTAAGCAAGCCCGTTGAACCAATCGCTTATGCTCAACAACTGCCCTGGCTCCAAAACAAAACAATCAGAGAGAACATTCTCTTCAACCAGTCTTTCAATCCCGAACGTTATCGCCAAGTCCTTCATGCCTGTGCATTGAACCCTGATCTTGCCGTTTTCCCCGGCGGTGATCTAACAAAATTGGAAGAGGGTGGTGTTGGTTTATCAGGTGGGCAGAAGGCCCGAGTTGCGTTGGCCAGGGCTATCTACAGCCCATGTCGGATCCTTCTGTTGGATGATCCGCTAGCAGCACTGGACCACGATACTGCTACCACGATAGTGCGTCGTTTCTTTGGTGGCCCTCTTGCAAAGACTCGTACGATTGTCATGGTGACGCATCGGGATGATCTGGTGCTTTCACTCGCACAGCAGGTGGTCGAAATTGACAATGGCCGAGCCACTGTCTTATCTCCCGAGCAAGTTCAAAACGAATTGAATCACCCATACCACACCTCTTCAACTAGTCATCATCATGACGAGATGGAGGCTGCGCATACGGAGCACGAAGAACATCTACCCCTTCCTGAGGAACCAGAAGAGGCAGCTGAGACAGGCGGAGTATCACTGACTGTCTACACAAAGTATATGAAAGCTGGTGGTTGGCATCTCTGGTCGTTCTTGGCAATTGCATACTGCACGTCCCGCTTCTGCGACATCTCTCGCGCTCGTCTGCTCGAAGCATGGGGCAATGAGAGCGCAGCAGAGTCGAATACCGGATACTGGGGCTCCACACCCCGGGCGCCACCCAAGACCATGGCTGTATGTGCTTTCCGGCCTGTCTGGTGCACAGATCATAACATATACCATCGCGCAGCTCTTGCTCGCCCGTATTAGTGTCAATGCTGCACAAGGTCTCTTCAAAGCGGCTGTGGATAAAGTGAGCAAGGCGACGTTTCGATACCATGACACCACGCCAACTGGTCAACTCAAGAACCGACTCATTGCCGACATGGGCATGGTGGATGGCGGAATATTATCTCCTCTCGAGTCATTCATCTACAGCTTGATCGCCCTAGTACTAAGCCTGTTGGCCATTATGACGCACCAACCAGCACTGCTTGTGATTCTCGTCGCTGTCTCAATGCTTTTTGTGTATTTCTTCCGCATTTACGTGCCTATATCTCGCAGCCTCCGGCGAATGGAAATGCGATACCTCACTCCGATTATTGCTAACATCGGAGTCCTCCAAGATGGCCTTGTGACTGTCCGAGCTTTCAGGGTGGAGAAGCATTTCCAAGACCGACATCTTCAAGCGGTTGACGACTTTCAGAAACAGGATCACTTCTTTTGGAGTGTGAATTTCTGGCTCGATTTCAGACTGAGCTTGTCTTCTGCATTTATGCGTGCGGCGTTGATCCTTTACATGGTGTGGTTCGGCACACCAGCGAGTGCGGTCGGCTTCGTGTTGACCCAGACGACTATTGCAATGTCAGCAGTGCAGCAGCTGTGCGAGATGTTTGCCCAACTTCAACTGGATGCCGTGTCCTTGGAGAGAGTGAATATGTTGAACAAGATCCCTGAAGAGCCTAATGGCGACCAGGAGCCACCCGACGACTGGCCCAGACCGTGCGATGATGTGAAGTTCGAGTCCATGTCCTTCAAGTATTCCGACGAGCTGCCCACAGTTCTTGACAAGGTATCGTTCGAGATTCCTGGGGTTCTACGTGTGCAGTCCTGGGCCGCACAGGCTCTGGCAAATCGACCATTGCAAATGCCCTGCTCGCAACACAGACACCATGTGACGGCACTGTTAGCATCGGTGGCATGGATCTGTCAAAGGTGAACAGGCAGGCGCTTCGAAATCGCGTTACCTTTATTCAACAAGATCCAACCCTATTTCCCGGTACGCTGCGTGACAACATCGACCCTGAGGGCAAATTCGCAGACGCGGCGTGCGAGAACGCCATACATCGTGTGCTGGGCCCCGGGTGGGGTCTCGATACGCAAATCGACGCGGCAGGCAAGAACCTCAGCCAGGGACAGCGTCAGCTTGTTGGTATCGGACGTGCTGTGCTACGTCGGAGCGGCTTGGTCATCTTGGACGAGGCGACGGCGTCGATTGACAGGGAGACTGCGGCGATGGTGCAGCGGGTTTTGAGAGAGGAGTTGACTCAGAGCACTGTTATTACGATAGCTCATCGATTAGAAGCAGTGGAAGACGCAAACTGGTGCTTGCGACTGGACCATGGGCGAGTGGTAGAATGTGGTCCAGCAAAAGGACTTGGTTCGCAGGCAACGAATGACGACTGATGATAGGGGGACGCAAGCAGTGATCATTTGGGTAACGGGAATGACGTCGAACTGAGCATGAATTATGATTGGATAACACGTAGAGAAGTGATAGAATGACCATAGACTACGTATTCCATGGCAGGGGCTGTGTCGAGGACCATGTGATGCCGTGATGTGGCTTCCAGGCAGGTCATTTGTCGCGACGTGTATGGCCAGATTGCCTCGTACAACCTGAGCCTCGTTACACCGCAGATTCTTTCTGCCAAGTTGCTATTCACTGCCATTTTCTGGTACAAACGCCAATGAGCTAGCTGTGCTGAGAGTCTTACACTCTGTGCAAGGCCCGCAAGCACTCACAAAGCAATGTATTCGCAAGCATCAGCTAGAGCTTTCAAAGTCATTTAATCACTTGCTATACCAGTATACTGAAGTCAATGCTCCTTGATACATGTGCCGTCGAGTCGAAGAGTATAAGAAGGGGCATGTCGCCCACTCAACCCTTAGCCGTTGCCCGTGACCATTGTTTTCCATGTCTAAGCCCGGCATTACTTTTAGACGAGATGGCGCTTCACTTAGATCTTATAGACTCTCCTCTGATGATTCACTGCCATCTGCTGTTTCCTATTAAAAGCGAAGTTGTCCCACGACCGACCAGCCAGACATTCAGACCTTGCTTTGACGGAATTGACATAATGTCACCTCACAACTTTCTTCCATCGCGAATTATCTGGGAGCTTCATCCTCCAGCAGCTTTCAACTGGTTATACAAGTGGACAGATTATTATTGTAGCTCTTTCTCGGACATTCTTATTCCCACGATTACCTGAGCAACTCCTAGTGAGTCTTGACATCTCCTGTTAAGACAAGGTGAGAACATTGCTCTAACACGGCGTCCAGTATTCTGGTTCGTGACCTCTTTTGGTAAACATAAGCCCAAAACAGTTACGGACTGTTCATGTGAGTTGTCCTTTTGTTCTTCTTTAAACCTGCTGTCCTGGTGGATCATTTGTTGAACAACTCGATTGCTCTTTGATGTTTGCGATTGCGTCCATGGTATAAGCTCGACTCCGACAATTTTGCAATCCAAAATCTCGTATAAATTGGACAAAACCAATCAATTTACTATTTCAAAAACCTCCGTTTTATCAAGAGTGTTGTAAACTAACGTATTGTGGCTTACAGACAGCCCAAAATCGAAATTAATATCCATGTGTCAGCCAATTCGTTACACATATCCATACTGCAACCACCTTGTTGCACCAGGTGGCGCCTGGATACTAGAGAAATGCAACAAGGCACATCGAACAGGGCGCGAATGTTGGATACCGCAATCGTTTCCTTCGGGTGAGGTCCAGAATCGAAAATGGGCTGGCAACGAGGATTTAGAGTCATGCCCGTCCTGCACCAGATCATTGAAAGGAGTGGCTCACGAATAATAGCACCATGGAAAGCACCCGGTTGACGTATGTTTCACATCTGGTGTTTATACAAGGTCGAACATAACATGATAAATCACAAAGGAAAGGGTTGCTTAGATTTATGGGAATTCATTTACTTGGTGAGAAATACGAATCTACAGAAACTCCTTCTATAGGTATCTTTGGAATATCTAGCAAATAAATATCAAGACATAAACATCGTTTAGTCGTTCAAAGTCACTTGCTGCAGGGTATTTAAGTATTCAAAGAAGCCAGTACTTAACCGAACAATTTGTCGAGGACTCTTTCGAACCAATTGCTGTGAACACTTATTAGTCATTGCAAAACGTAAGGTAACAATAATCAACTTACGTAGCCTTGGTAGGAATGAATTCTCGCTCGTATTCTTCGATTTCTGCCACGTCCTTTTGTAGGTCAACCTCTTCTGGCTTGTAGATTTTAGTCTTGTGAATGAGCTTCCACACCACGTATAGCACTGGGAAAACGCCAATCATCGTGTAACTGAGTGCTGTCAGCTTCCGTCTTCTCGGGCGGTTTCTGAGTCAAGGCCAGATTACTTACGAGAACAAGAAATCGGGAATCGTCCAAAATCCCTCAAGAGGCAAGAACACCGTGTAGCCTCCTACAAAAGCCATGACAAAAGTGCCGACCAGTCCGTACCACGCAAGGTATGGCTGGAACCAACCCTTGTATGGGAGACTATCTCGAGAAACTCCCTGGGCCTTGAGGGCGCGATAAAAGCAGAGATACGCCACGCACATTGTGGAGAAGTTCAAAAGCTGCGACGCGGTCACGAGCGAAACGAACCAGTCAAGCACAACGGCGGTATCGTTGGACAGCTGCAGGAAGGATAATAGAGCAATAAGCAAAACCAATCCCACACAGTAGATAGGCACACCCTTCTTGGTGCATATAGTGAAGAATCGAGGCGCTTTGCCCTCAAGAGCCAAGCCATAAAGGGATCGAGAAGCACAATAAACATATGAGTTACCGGCAGAGAAGGCAGCAGTCAGCACCATTGCATTCACAATGTGCGGCAGGACCCCAATATGGAGCCGGTTCATTGCGACAACATACGGCGAAGCAGCAGCTCCGGGCTCGTTCGAGCTGAACGCCTTCTTCAACTCCTCACTGTCGTGTGGCACAAGAATACCAACACATAGGGCACCGAGGATGAAAAAGGTGGTCAGGCGGTAGAAAACGGCATTGAAAGCTCGTGGCATGACCGTTCGAGGGCTCTCGCACTCTCCAGCGGCCATGGCGACGTAGTCAGGACCAGCAATGGTAAAGGAGGCCTGGATCAAGCACTGCAGGAAGCCCAGGAAGCGGCCTAACGTGCCTTCGTAGTAAAGCTCAGTGAATGCTCCCGGATTGTTCCAATACCGGAACCCGAAACGATCGCCGGTCGGGTTACCGCCGAGCATGACGATAAATGTAAAGATGATGAGACCGACAATCAGAAGCACCTTTCCGAGGGCAGACCAAAACTCGGACTCGCCATACCATTGAACAGCAAGAACATTGAGGAGCGCGTAGAGAACAATGATAATGGCAATGATACCACCTGCTGGAACAACATCACTCCAAAAGTGGATAATGAGATTGCATGCCGTGATTTCGAACGGGACAAGCGCAGCCTCGAATACGAAGAAATTCCAACCAGCGGCGAATCCAAAGGCTTCGTCAACGTAGCGACCTGCAAATCGAATGAATGGTGACGAAATAGGAAGATATGTACTAGAAATCATTGTCAGAACATGCTCACGAGAATGAATTGCTTAAATTCTTTGTGCTTACACCATCTCCGCAACAGAAACAGTCACTGCAAGGATGAAGGTACACCATATGGTGAAAGCCATCAACAAAGACGCAGGTCCGCCATTGAGAAGACCTTTGCCGATTTGGACCTGCACAGAGGGCGCGTAGTTAGCCCCAGCCTCCTACTCAATTGAGAGTACTGATATCATAGCACACTGAATAGTTCCAAAGCTCTGACAGACTCGCGGAGGCTTGCTGTTCACATACATAGAGAGCAGTTCCGATAGTACCACCAATTCCAATCAGCTGAATGTGACGCGACTTAAGTTTTCGGTGGACATCTCGTTTCTGACCGCTCGAGATGGACTCGGGGCGGAATCCTGCAGTTGGAGCGGCCTTTTCTTGGTCGGAGCCATAGACCGGAGGGGAGTAGTCGACACCGGTGGCACCCATTGTATCGGTCGCGCAAATTCGATGCTGAGGTAGCTCAAGTCGAGTTAACTTAGTGAGGTTCAAAAGCCCGGTTGAGTTGCGCAATGTTGCAATCACTACAACACCAAGCGGTGGCGTAGCGATGTCTCAATTGCAAGCTGCGCAGCAAGCAGAACTGCTGGAGGTTTAATTGAACTCGCCAGTACTCAGTAAACTATTGTCTACCCAGATGCGCAAGAGCCGTCGCAAATAATTGTCAATTTTGCTATCGGTCCATGTGGTGTTAGTCGTGTCCTGGATCTGTATCAAGAATACTGTCGATACCGCTTGGCCAAGGAGGACGAGGCGGCACAAAAGCAGAGATGCAGGAAACAACACAGAAGAGGGAGCCAGCGGGAGCCAAGAAACTCTGGGCAAAAACTCTGGGCAGATTCGCGACAGGCCTTGGGTTAAAAGGATCGCCCGCCACAGACACAGAGACGCACAAGATCGAGACCAGCGCCGTCCAGCATTTTGCCCGGCAAGGGAACATATGGTCCTGGCCCCAATCTGTGCAACATGGGACCCATCTGCCAGGGTCCCCTCCCCATCTCGCAGTTCCAATGAGCAGCCACGGCTCGTCGGAGGATCCCAGCAGACGAAGCGACCAACCCTGGCGGGCAGTTTTCGGACAAACAGAAGAGGATCTCCAACTGCATGCAATGCGCCGTATCAAGCTAGACCCAATCTTTGGGCTTGGCCCTTTTCCTTGACAGGTCCAACTAGCTAGATGATCGCGCCTGGGCCCCGTTCGCCCGAGGCAAAGGAATGCGGGATAAACCTTCGGCCTCGGTAGCGATGGGCCGGAAAGGGTGCCATCTCGCCCTGGCATATCTTGGAGGGTAACATAAACAAACAAGGCAGGGCAGGTTTGAGTTGGACGTAGCACGAGACCAGCGAGCCAACGGCACAAACATGGCTGCCTGCCACTCATCCCTGCCCCATCCCATGTGCGACAGCCACCAAGCTTGATTCCCAATTGGCGGTGACCATGCAGGGCTTAATCCTCCATAGTGCCCTCAGTGGCTGGCTAGCTCAAGCAGAGCCAGGGGTTGCGTAGTATGCAAGAAGCGCCCCACGGCCAGCGACGAGGGTCGCATGTTGCGGCATGCATGTGAATATTTACCCACTCTGGCTTTATTCTCTCCTTGCGACAATCTATCGGTCTAGAAGATGTCGTGATGCAGAGCTGGACATTCGCAAGGCATCCCTAGCTTCCCTGGATTGGCTGAGAGTCGGCTCGTCTACAGGAGAGGCTTGACTGAAGGAATGGTGGCATACTGTTCAGCAGGGTTCGATGCAACGTGGGAAGTGCATGCTCGAATTCAAACCCTCCACCTCCACAGCTCTGGTTCCCGGGCTCTTACTCCACAGCCTGTATGTGGGACATGTCTTTTGAGTCTGTGGTTCTACCATCGAAGCGTGGCTGCGTCTCTTTTGTTCTGGGGAAATCTTACAGTAGCAGCTCCACTCCATGATCTTGGGCCATTGGAACCATTGAACCATTTTAGTGAGTTGTACCACTAACTGAATCGAATAGCAAAGAATACAGAAGCACTTTCGCCCGTATCTATTTGACTCTTTCGCTTTTTGTGAGTCCTTCGAATGTGTTGCGCCAACACCTTGCTCTTGAGCCAGGCGGTGTCAACAAACGTCTCCAGCCACACACATACAGATTAAGGCACCTTCAAAAGCAAACATGTAGATAAATATTGTTATCCAATATATCGTTATTTAGTGAGAAACACTCCTGGATTAGTAGAAATACATCAATTGATGTTGCAATGAGATTGCGACCCAAATATCTCATACCTATCACTTTGCGTCTCATGTAGATCACACAATCTTGCGAACAAATCAACATGCACCACAATCTCTCTCGCCCACTCAGTACACGTCTTCTACATCATACAGTCGTCATTCGATTAGTTCATTCAGCTCTTCGTTTCCGGCTACAGGCAGATGCTGGTAAGAACCCTTGGACTGCACCACGGCTGTAGAATCACAACTAGTCTCAGCTGACAGCATACGTAACACCTCCTTTAATTATATGTCACCAACAGCAGCAACCGGGACCAGGTCGACCCCATACTCCTCTCAACTTCCAATCAATATCCCACGGTGCTAACGGTCAGTCACAGCAAGGATCAAGCCATCCCATGCTCATACAACACTACCTTGACCCTGCAAAGGCACGCCCCGTTGTAGTGAGCTTGAGAAGATAATGGATAAGCAGCATCTAATGTCAACTACCCTGGACTAGCCTGATCTACCTACAGAAGATGTAAGAACTGCACGGAGCACTCTGCGTTGTCCTGAAGAGGGGAAGATTCATAACATTTTACGACTGGGCTTCCAGCCTCTGCATCTAAAGAATCTCAAATGGTTCGATGATCCAAAGTCTTGCCTTTTACTTATTCTCATCTTTACACCGTCACTTCAGTGCTGCAAAACCACCAGCCACTTGGCTGCGATATGGTATCCTGTGTTATTCGTAAAATATAAATACATAAGCCTTTTATTTCTCCTCCCAAGTCTCTCTCTCTACGTATATACATAGTCTGTTTGTATAACAAGTTATATCCATGCCCTGTTAGTGGTGTAGTGATTATATTCGCTGTATTCGCACCACTATTTAGCGCAGCGTCGCTGTTGGGCTTTCTTGACTCCACATTTCGAGTGGAGAAGACATGGTGGTGGCTACAACGAGTCCAACCATCTTCCGCAATACGCACCTTTGCGACACTCCAGCCAGGCCCTTTCTCTATCTCTATAGGCATTCCTATACCAGCAATGTCCAACATACGAGCGTGTGACACTTGTTACAAAAGAAAGGTTTATATTGATCTTGTCTCATACGTCCATCATTGCGCTAGCGGAATGCAGTAATGACAAGCCTCAGATCCAATGTTCCATCAAGAGCCCCGGCCAGCCTTGCAGTTGGTGCGAGCATCAAGGTTCTGCTTGCACATTTACTAGAGGTACGCAGAAGAAAAAGAGGAACAGGTGAGCTTGATCCGCCTTTCTCTCACGAGAACTCGCCCCTGGCATAGGGTTGATGCTCATAGCGCGTACGTTTGTAGGGTCAAATTAAGCGATGTAAAAGAGCTACAGGATCGAATTAAGGAGCTAGAGAGCGCACTGTCAAGGCCACTCGAACATCACCCGTTACCTCCTCTCGCGAGCCTACACTCGCATACTGGGTCAACGCCAGCTTCCGACCCAGTAGAGTCTCCTCTTCTACTGTCTTCGACTAGATCCCCGATGAGAACCGACATTCAAGGTGGCAAGATTCTTCATTTGATCCTGCTAACACCAGACCTCTTGTAACCCAAGTCAATTTTGACCCAGATATCTTCCCCAGACACACTTGGGATGTAACTGGTATTACAATGGAACGCCAATACTGTCAGTAGAAGGAGAGAGACTCATCTCGTCCAAAATAGGTGAGAATGTCAACCTGAAAACGTTCCGACTTTTGTCCTCCGGATCAAGCACCCCGCCCTTTTTCAACCTGTCTCACGTTTCAAGCGATGATCTCTGCCACATAGCTACAAAACCTTTAGTTCAGCAGGTATTTGGCGCATATTTCAGGTCCAGCCTGCACCTAATCTTCCCTGTCCTTGATGAAATTTTATTCCAAGAGACAATTGAGACAGCATACAACGCATCTAAGGCAGCGGACTCATCGCGGTCTCATTTGATAGCTAGGGCTTGTGTTTTAGTCGCACTATCCATGGCATGCCGCACTACTGAAGCTCGAGGGATGCTACTTGGTTTGGACGGCGACTTATGTGCAGTGAAAGCGCAGCGGCTCATCGGTCAGGTCTCAACGGACGTGAGCATAGTCAGTCTACAAACGACGCTGATGCTGGTAGGTTCAAATTAATACATTGCCAAGTCAATTCGCCAGGCACTGATAATTCTTAATTCTTCTAGCAAAGGTATTTAAATTCCATTGGAAAGCGAGAGAGCGCACTCACATTTCATGCCATCACATGCCGCATGGTCTACGGACTTGGCGGTCATTCATATCAGCGGCAACCAAAAGTGAGCACTTCGAACATCTCAAGCACGGAACGTCAGTCCTGTCACATCCGGAGGCTCTTTTGGCTAGTCTACATGTCAGATAAAGATATTTCACTGCGGTCAGGTCATCCTCCGCTTCTAAGCTCTGAATATTGCTACTTAGGCTCGCCCAAAGTATTCGAGAGTTGGGATGTTTCCACACTCCCTTCGAATGTGGAAGCTTCGGTTGGGATTGGGGTCACTCACACTCCAGAATACTTGCGTCTATACCATTTCAAAGAGAGAACGTATCGTTTACTGTTCTCACCCCTGAATATTGAGATTGCCGATAGTCGCCTTCTCCTTCATGTTCGCCAACTCGATGACGAACTCGAGAGGTGGAGAACCGCTGTTCCGTCTAGCATACGGCCCAAGCTTTCGATCTCTGAACATCAAGTTGTGCCTGGCTTTGAGATGGAAAAACACAGAGCATAAAGTACGCCCTGTTGCAGCTAGAATACCATTATATGATGACTACTATACATACTACGGCTAGACGGTGCAGACCAGAGAGTGGGAAGTCAGAGACATGCCCGAAGATCTACACATGGTCCTTCATTCGAGTACCGATCTCGCGCTAGAAGCCAGCCGGTCAACGTTGTTATTTTTGAGAACTTCCATATCTGTGTTACCAATGGAAGCCTTTGGTAAGTTCTTACCCACCATCAAGTCCACAAAGCTACCCTCAAATAGCTTTTGATTGACTGGGAAATAGCCATATTGTTTTCTACCCTACGGTGGCTGCTTTATCACTTTTCACTAATATCCTTCTCCACCCCTCGCTCCACAAGCGCATACTGATATACAACTCCTGACCGAAGTTGTAAGCATGATACAGAACATGCCAGTAGATGCATTAACGCATGGAGGCATAAAGCACATGCAGGAATTACTGGAATTCGTGTCGGAGCTAGTTCGCATTGGTTCTTGTGCTGTCTCCAAAGCGAAGCATTCTGGGCCATATACGTTGGCTTTGCCTGGCGCGGACTCTAGTTGAGCCCTGAATGCTGATTCTTACGCGTTGCATAAACCAATGACAGTTGAGGGACTTACTATTACACCTCGTACATGTTGTTAACGATGGCTGAACAGGTTGACAACCAAGAAAAGACAAGTTACGAAAATATGCTGTACAGTAGAAGGACAGAAATTCCTCATACACAGCGTAACTCTCTTAACCGATAATTAATAAAATATCTAAAAATGAACTACTTAAAAGAGAAAAGGGTTTACAATAACAAAATAATAAGTTTACAAAATTATAGATAATTTCCCAAATGTCTTTTCAATAAAGCCCTGCATTTTGATAAAAATCGTAAGGCAGATGAACCCTTTTTCCTTGTATTATGTATATATTCCTCCAGGGGTTGCTGAAAATGATAACGGACTATATACTAGGATTATACACAAGCAATACGGATACCTGGCTGAGGATTCTCGGATTCGTTTGAGCTGACAACGCCCGTCGTTGGCGTGGCATTAGGGATTGGCTTCTTAAATGAATGGAGATGAACCAAATGGCCACGTCGGTTCCGGAACGAAAGAAGCATTGAGTCCACCAGCCATATAAACTGCTATAATGCTGATCAGGCAAGGCCACTGGAATTGGTCTGGTCGATAGAAGATGATTGTAGTCACATAGGACAACATTTCGAACAGATTTTGAGAGGCAGCTTCGACGGATGAAAATGTTCCACGAAAAGCGGCGTCAACTTCCTATCATGACGAAAACTCGTTAGAAAATTCTAGCTTCACAGCCGCAGCTAAAGTTGCGGTAGACTTAAACTTGCTTACATCCTGTATAATCATTTGAGCACACAAGTCGAAGCCCCAAAGCCCAACTCGACTCAAAGCCACACAAACAACGAACCCTGTAACGGAAATCACCAGCGGGTAAGATGAGCTGTAGATCCCACTGAAGAGCCAGCCTAGCCCAGCTGTCAACCAGATCATCTGCCAACTCAGACTCCACATCCCGGCGCGGACAGTTCCAATGTGCTTCATGAGCCAGGGCGTGACCCATGTGGCACTCAACTCGAGGATCGTGCTGACCGTACGTGCAGCTCCGATATATAGCGGAGTATACCCCGAGGAAATCAAGAACGAGATCATCTGGCCGGAAAACGACAGAACTGTGAAGTAGAGCAAGGCAAGTGAAATGGAGGGTAGGAAAGCCGGATGGCGGAAGTAGGTCGGTAAGGATGTAATGGGAATAATCCCGTAACAAACTGACTTAACCCGCCCCTTGAGGCTCTCCTCGCCTAGATCCGGCTTATGAGCCTTCCGTCGTTGTAAACCTGGGTGGCTTTTATAGACCTACTACCATTAGAGAAGTCCTGCAGTATGGTAGCGATGGAAGGAGTACCTCTTCGATGAAAAAATATTCAAAAAATACGGATACTCCCGTCATGCCTAAAACGGTCCATATCGCAATGTTTGTCGAGGCGGTCGCTACTAATGAGATCAGAAACGGCCCGAGCAACTTACACAACAAGTCTATGCGGCGAATTCGAGCGTTCAGAACTAGTAGGCGAGGTTAGCCTTCCCCATACAAGGAATTGTATTTATGCCTTCTAGCGACGAACCGCGACGCAAATCTTCATTCCCTTCGGTCATCACAACAACCTAGCCAACGATTAGGAGCCTGTAAGCGTCACATCGATTGAGGAAAATGCCTACCCAGTCACGCTCTATAGAAACTAGGTTGGCCAATGCGCAAAGTTTCTCAACGCAGGCCAGTATGGTCAACAACGCGAACAGCCCCTAGTGAGCTTTGTAGTTGGTGCTCCATCGGACTCAATAGCCCAGAGAATCCCACAGCTACCCGCGACTGCGAGGCGCTGTCCTATTATAGATGTCCTAACGACGTTGAGACGATTCCCGTTATCTATCCATGATCCAATAGATTGGGCGAATAGAACTCCTGCTGCATTACGGACCAAGGCATAAATAGACATTGGCTGTAATGTATTCGGGAATATGGTTGCCAAGAATAACACGGCACCGAATTCGAAGACACGTGAGTTCCATGTTGAGAGGAAGTGAGATGTGTATAGCTGGATCTCTCTCTTCTGGGGATTTTTGCCGTTGTTGTGTCTGAATCTTCACCGGTATCAATGGCGATGAGGGCAGCCGTTGCATCTCTTGCGGTGACATGCTGGGTTGGACTGGTGTTGTCTGGCATCGTTCTGGCGATCGTCTTGATTGCAGTGTACCGGTCGTAGCTTAATGTGGAATTGAACAAGATTGAACTCAGAATACTGCTCAAGACATCGAGAGCAGCTCCGGGTGTCTTCTTCTGGCATATCCTTAGAGGCGTGGGTTTAGCTGGTTTACTGATAACTTGGTCAGTGATTGATGAAGATGATATTTCTTAACCTTACATTTCATATGCACAACATATTCAGAAATACGCAAACTGCCAATGTAATTCAACTACAGGAGTCATGCAAAAGTTTCCTTTCTTGTATGTTGTTATGGATACTTGAAGATGCGTACACTCCTTATCGGAGGCTTACAACCTCCGTCTAGTGTGGGTACGCGGAGGTTCTAGTGCGCCACGGAGGTTTATAAAGCTCCGTGGCCAGGGATAGACACTCAGGTTAGGCATTTAGGGATGCACATGGCTCAACACTGGTGTGGGGTTCACTGCGTGGTCTCAACCCACGACAACCAGTGATAGGGTGATGGAGACACGATACAGCCAGGACTATGGTGTCTATAAATGGTTCGATTGCCTGACCCCTCCTGTATGGAGGGCTTTTGTACTAAAATCTTCATATTGTGATTGAATTCACCCTACAAAGCCCAAAATGTCCAAACTTACCGCCCAGTGGTCAAGATTGACAGCAAGCCCACGACTGGAAAGGTCCTCGCAATGCTTGTCAGTGCTAGGATTTCAGGCATGGATTTTTGGCGGAGAACTACTACCGAGACAGCCCGTTGACAACCAGTTTGACGTTGTTGAGCTGGAGTCTGAGAAAGGTATGGTGTTACATGCTGTTCATTGTTGGTCTAGCTGACGACGTCAAGACGGGGCCGCCGCCACTACGCTCAAGGCCCCAACCCAGCCCCTTCCTTGCCCTCGCGTCGGCACAGCTACAGTGGTAATCGGTGACGCCCTATACATGTTTGAGGGACGAGGCGGCTTGGAAATGATGCCGGTTGAGGAGAAGGGGCAGTCTGGCGGTATGTCCCAGCTAAGGGACTCTGGGAGCTCCTCACTCCAGCGGACCCTGATACACCCTACCCATCTGGGCGCAGCTACCATGCAATGACTTCCGATAAAGTTGAAAACATCTATGTTCATGCAGGCTGTCCCGAGAAAGGGAGACTCTCTGATCTGTGGGCATTCAATGTTAACACCCGAACGTGGACAGAATCGCCCGCTGCGCCATCACCAGCGCGTGGTGGAGCATCTCTAACCTTTACAATAAGAAACTGTACCGTATGAACGGTTTCGATGGACAAAAAGAGCTGGGTGGAGTCATCGACGTGTATGATATCGTCACCCGTACGTGGTCTACTCTACAGTTCATTCCGGATGGCGTTGAGGGTCCCACGCCACGAAGTGTCGGCGCGCTGCTTGCCATAGAGATCAACAATGAAGCTCATCTTGTCACACTTTTTGGGGAACAGGACCCAAGCTCATTGGGACACGCCGGTGCAGGCAAGATGCTAGGTGACGTATGGGCATTTGACCTGAAAAACAACAAGTGGTCGCTAGTTGAACCTAGTGGCGATCGGCCAGCACCTAGAGGGTGGTTCTCTGCGGATGTCGTGCAGGATGCGCAGGGCAAGCAAGGAATAATCTTCCATGGAGGCCTGGCGGAAGACAATTCCAGGCTGGGGACGTCTGGAGGTTGACATTCGCGTAGTGGCAGGGTGGACAACCCGTACGTGGCGAACCAAAAGAACGAAATGAAACGATACAAGGAGTCCAAATTTATCTTTGTTTCCAAAGTCACATACCTAGTAAAGATCTACAATCTTCTATCGACATCAGAATCGTGTATTGATGAATATCATCAAGCCGGTTGCTTCCCTGCACGACTCAAGACCAAGGCGTTGCATAATTGACTTGGACATGTCCCAGTTCACCCCTAGTGATATGCAATTGCTCTTCTGCCGTTATCAAACATCATTAGACACTCCTTATAAACGTTTTACTCCTTATTGCGTATCAGTGGGTGGCCGGAAGCTGTCTGCGTTATCATGTTTTGCAGCTTTGCCGAGCTCGGTAAGTCAAAGTAGACATATCTTGAAGTCCTTGAAGGAGATTTGCTACGCATATAATGCAAAGTAAACAAATACAGGAGACAATTTCAGGGTATCTGGAAATTCATGGACATTCGCTGGTGACGTGGGCAAATGCTAGTATTCCGACTGGACGCCCCTTTACTGTCCTGGTCTAACACTAAACCTCCAATAGTTTACACCGAGACTTGGCAGTCTAATTTTACGAACGTGCATCAATTCGGAGACTATCGCCGGTGGACGTCAATACGCGGCCTCACAATGACTGAGATTAAAGGGCCTTGTCGAGTATTGGGTGGGACAGCTGGGGCTTTCGGCTCACTGAATTTAAGGTATTAGTTTGAGTAGATAGCCACAAGTCTTAATATAGCGCTGGACCATGATGCATGCCCCTTGGTGGCACCCTGTTAGCGGCACCAACTTGGACAATGCCGAGAAAAAGGACGGATAGATCCATCAGTGCTTACTAGAGCGTCAGCACTGGCTGTGAGAAAACGGACAGAATAGGCGTGTGCCGTAGTATTCCTAACTTACCCAGGTTTGGGATTATCAGCTTTATCTTAGGCGTCCCTTAGTATATATACAGCATGAATCTGAACATCTGGTTTCAAACCAATCCAAACAACAACTTTTCCTTACAGTCTTTCCTTTGTCTGTTCATTTCTCTCTTTTCCTTTCGTCTGGAACGATTTTTCACTTATTTTCTTGTTCATTGTAAATTCTTTCATTCTTTCTATCTACCAACATGATGCTCTCAAAGCCCATCGCTTATGCCACTCTGGCCGGCACAGCCAGCGCCTGGATTAAGCTCACCAACCCAGTGCCATTCACCTACGACGGCATAGCTTATACAGCCAATCAGCCATTGGATTCCCATGGATCTGATTTCCCATGCAAAGGCGTCAGCTACAACATCGACCAGCTCAACACCTTTGAGGCTGGAAGCACCCAGGAGCTTAACTTTGCCGGAGTTGGAACCGCTGGTGGTGGCTCGTGCCAGGTCTCAGTCACCACAGATCTCCATCCTACCAAGGACTCGGTATGGAAGGTTATCAAGTCCATCGAGGGTGGCTGCCCGGCTCGGGACACACGCTACAACCTCGATACCGAGGTTCCCGATGCCTACAACCACCCAGTCCCCTTTGGATACAACTTCACTGTTCCCGACCTTGATTCTGGCAAATACACTCTTGCCTGGACATGGTTCAACAAGATTGGCAACCGTGAGATGTACATGAACTGTGCTCCACTTGAGATTAGCGGTGGTGCAGGCTCTGTGAAGCTCGACAGCCTTCCGGACATGTTTGTTGCCAATGTTGGTAATGACTGCATAACATCCGAGGGAGACGTCTTGTTCCCCAACCCTGGTGCGGATGTAGAGCAGCTCAATGGCGCTACAGAGGCATGGTACACACCAACGGGCGCATGCACTACTGCCCTAGGCTCTGCTGCTCCAACCACTGTCCCAACCACTATCACCATTGCCGATGAACCGCCCGTCACCACCAGCCCACCCAGTCTTCCTACTCATGGGATCCCTGTGCCTCCAGAGGCGCCGGCCCTGGGAACCCCGGTTGAAGTTCCGGAAGGTATCCCAGCCATCGTTGGTAACAACGGGTTCTTCAAGTACAAGCCTGGCGATGTTTGCGCGACTGCGACCTGGGTCAACTGTATTGATGGCCACTCTTACCAGACTTGCGATGGCCTTGTCTGGTCAGACATCACCACGATTTCCGAGGCCAATGTTATCTGCGCTGTGGGTGAGGCTGCTCAGCTGCAACGCTACATTGCTTTGCAATAGAGCTTGAGTTAAGGCCCCATTGAACTGCATGTAAATATATGGTGTAAGGTGCGAGGAAACTGGGAGTATTGGGAGGTGGTTGAGCTTGGTAGACTAGATAGTTATGAAGAATTTCTTGGATATTAAATATATACTATGAGCGTATAGATTCCTTCAGATCCTAATTGGCTATTAGTGCAAAAGTCCTGCTATAGCGGAGCGAGAAGAGCCTAGCAATATGATAATAATAGATTAATCTCTAAAGAGCCTTAGCAGGGAGAGAGTAGTATCTTTTCCTACGTATTGCTAAGGTGGCATGTAAGTCCGATGCCTTCGTGAGCAGATGGGAGGTAGAAATTCCGAATATCTAGCGCAGATATCTGGACAAACCATCAACGAAATACCTAACAATAAACGAGTAAAAATATCACAAATTCATACTATTATGATAATATATTGAAAGGCTAACTCATAGTTATCAAGACTTTGTATACGTAAAGCCCTCTGTCTGAATGGAAATCGGGAGGTTGGCGAAACTTATGTCATCTCACTGTAGTCTGTGGCTTTCCAGCCTCAATGAGATAGATACTCACCCATACAACAGATTGGCATGGCAAATCGCCCATTAGCTGCACAGAAATCACAGAAGAAACATCATAAATCAGGTGGTCAAGTACAGGCATACTAAAGAAAACGTACTACAGCCGTATACCATCCTTCCTTTTGCTAATCATGCCACCACTTGCAAAACCATTCCACATCATCGCTTGTTACCCTGATGAAAAATCGAAAGCAAACTGGCAATCGACAACAACGCCATGAGCCCAGCCCATGACCCCTAATGTCAATGAAACCATTCGTGCGAGCCAGGTAAAAGCAGCCCGATCCTGAGTGAGTTCATATTGCTCACCAGCGATCGTACTCTCACATGCCCGTTGGATCAATCTATCCTCCACCTTCACATTCTAGCTTAAAGACCTGCAGCTTGGGTATCGTCCAAAGAAAAAGAGCGTAAGTATTCCTTGCGTCATCATCAAACCTCGCTTTACAGCTCATCCTTCGACTTCTTCACCGCCTCGGTAGCTGGCTTGCCGCGCTACCAACCTTGTCTCCGACTGATGCGGCGGCCGCGCTGGCTTGGCTGGCAAAGCTGCCAATGTTTGCTGAAGCCGTTGCGTAGGCTGCGTTAAACCGTGAAAGAACGCTCTCAGTAAAGCTAGGCTCCTTGCCGCTGATGAGCTCAGAGAGCAGCTCGCTAACAGCCTCATACTGCTTCGCCGCCTCGGCCGATGCCGTCTTTGCCGAGTCGGCGGCTGCCCCTGTAGCGGAAGCAGCACCGCTTGCGACAGCTTCCGTTGCACCAGCAATATGTGCGCTCGCATCCTGGACAAGACTGTCGTACCAGCCGATGGCTGTTGGCTCGCTGTATACTCGTCCGCTAATCTGGGCCACAACATCATCCCATCTATCGGCAAGTGCCTTACCAGCGAGGTACACCTGCTCCTTGGCCGCGTCATTGATAGCAGCAATAGACTCGTCAACAGTGTCGATGGCTGAGGCAACAACATCTGTTGCAGCAGAGTACACAGATCCAGCAGCTTCTTCCGCGGCGTTAACGGCCGAGGCGGCCGACTCCTGAGCCACCGATGCGATGGAGGATGCAGTGCCGATGAGATCAGTTGGCGTCGGCGTGGCTGTGACAGAGGAGAAGGCTGACGAAGCAGCGGACAAGAAGCTAGAGTAGCGTTCCTGAGCAAGACCAAGACCAGCGTAATAGTTCACCTTGGCCTGGTCGTAGTACTTCTGCATGGGCGAGGTTGGGGTGGGAGTAGCAAGGCCCATCGCAATCAGAGCGCTGGAATATTGAAGCTCAGCCCAGAGACGGCCATCGTTCAGTCTCTCTGAGGCAATGGATTCAACCTTGTTCCAGTCCAAATTGGCCTTGGTCGTTGGGGTAGGAGTTCCGTACACGCCGGTAGATGCGGCCGCAATAGCTTCGTTCAATCTTCCGCTAGCGGCAGCAACAGCGTTGTCATAGGCGGATGAAACTGACGAGAAGAGCTGCTCATGAACAGGCTTTGCAGTGCCATAGATTTGAGCTGACACAACAGAGACTGCGCTTGAGTACTGCTCAAAGGCTCTGGCCACGGCAGTTGAGTACGCCTCCTGAGCGGCGTTAGTTGCGCTAGATACCATGTCTGGGTCGATATAGTCCTCCAGGATTGGCTGGCGCTCTGGTACTTCCTGGGCCATTGCACCAAGGAACGCTGGCTTTACAGCTGGAGTCTCAGACACGATGGGCTCCTCTCGCTGCGTCAAAGGATCCTCCTCCACGTCAATGGGTGCTTCCTTTACCAGCTCGGGCTCCTCCGCTCTATCTTGCTCTGGCTCCTGTGGCACGATCTCAGGGATTTGACTGTTAAGCGCAGGCCCCGAGTCAGTGACCTCTGTTGCCACAGACGCGACGGAGGACGTGTCGCTGAAAACACTATTAACAGACTCCGACGCATCAGATACGACCGATTCAGCACTCTCCGAAGCAGCGTCAGCAAAGCTGGCAGCAGAATCCCAGCCTTGGGACGCTTGAGAAGAAGCTTCGGTGGCAATGCTCTCCGCGCTCTCGGCCACAACGGCTGTGGCAGCCTTAACGTTGTCACGAAGCTCATCCCCAGCCTCATTTGTAGCCTTCTCACCTTCAGACAGCACGCTCGAAACGGCCTGGCTAGCCGCTGTTGACTGCTCAGTAGCAGCTTCTGAAGCATCGCCTGCGACATCTAGAACAGAAGATTTCACATCCTGAGCATAAGAAGAAGCAGAGCTAGCCGCGGAGGAAGCGACATTTGCGGCAGCTTGTGTGTTGGATTCAACAGCATGGGCAACAGAATCACCGGCAGAAGATGCAGCGCTGCTCGCCGCTGCTGCATTCGAGCTAGCAAACTTGGCGGCGGACTCAGTGCTTGAGGAAGCTGCATCTCCAACAGAAGCAACCTTTTCGTTAATGTATGATGCAGCAGACGAAGAAGCCTCAGCAGCAGATTCAGTACCTGAAGAAACCGCCTCTCCAACAGATGCCACCTTTTCGTTGACGTACGAAGCAGCGGATGAGGAAGCCCCGGCAGCATTCTCCGCGACAACAGAGCTAGCATCTGAAGCCTTCTCGACGACAGTGTCCTTCAGGCGAGCGGCTTCCTCGGCAGCAAGCTTCCTGGCTGCCTCTGCCTTCTCCGCTGCAGCTTGCATAGCCGTTGACTCAAAGTTGTCGGTAGCATCTTGGGCCACAATCTTCCAGTGCGCGACCTCCTTAAGGCGGCCCAGGTCCTTTGCAGCTGCAGACGCAATTTCCATGCCTTCATCCTCGACCTGCGCCGAGGCATCGTTGGCCTCGGCCAAGCTGGGGTGGGTAACAATCAGTTGCTTGAGCTGATCCGTCCACTGGGCAAGAGTGGTCTTCAATTCGTGGTACTTGGCCCAGTCCTTGTAAGTAACGCCATCAGTCCAGGCCCACTTCATGCCAATCTTCTGAAGGGCGAGGTTTCTAGTTTCGTCTAGGATCTGGAAGTGAACGTCGGCAGCCCGGAGCACCTCTTCTCGTAGCTCGGAGTCATAGCTCTCCCGCCATTCGCGGATTGCCTGGGCCTGCTCCTTGATAGCCACACCAGCGGTGCGAACAGCCTGGAGAGCTTTAGCGTCAGCGCCATCAACATCATCGCCTGCGTTTTCCGCAATAGTCGAAATCTTGCTCTTAAGGATATCCAGCTGGATCTTGATAGTTTCCTTGAGCTTCTTAACCATCTCCTTGCCGGTCTTGTTGGCGTTCTCGCTAATCATGCGATGCGCGATCTCAGCAACTCTATCTTCCATGTCGTTGGCGCCCTCGTCAGCCTGGGCAGCGAACTTATTCTGCCACGATTCCAGGTCTTGGGCGACCATCTCACGCGCGTTCTTTCTAACATCACTCTCCCCATCGGCAGCCGGGGGCCTGAACAGGGAAACGAATTCAATGGGGGCTTCTTCGGGCGTCACTGTCTCAGTCGGGATAACCTCTTCAGTTGTTGTGGAGACCGAGGTGGCGGTGCTGGCTTGGGAAGTTGGCTTGTTAAAAGAGGATGATGGGGCCTCAGAAGTAGCGCTGTAAATTTGTTAGGTCAAGATATAAATGCGGTTTCCTTTTATCATGTACGCACCGGTTCAAGGATTCGGTAATGGCCTCGAGCTTGGCCTTGCTCCTGTATCTACCTAGACGCTCTCCAATGCGGAGAAGCTGGGGCTCGACGTTTTCGAGGTAAACAACACGAAGCTGGGGCCACACAGCCGTCTCGAGAAAGGTGTTGGTCTTGTTCCAGCCCCAATAGGCGGCGGGCAGGGCCGTGGTAACGGCGAAGTCTGAGGCAGCGTTGTAGCCTTGGAGTGCGTAGGGCTGGGCAAACTGATAGCCCGGTACCACAAATTCATAGTAAAGCTGAAGAGTGTTGGTTCGGGCAATGTCGTAGTAGGGGCCGATGGCGGTATTGGCCTGGCTCAGGTACGGCGCAACATTTTGGCTGTATTTATCCTGAGCGACGGCCTGGAACTTGGACAGCTGGGGCTGGGCGTTCTTCTCCCACTGCTCGCGAGCATAACCCTGGCCCTTCTCGACCCAGGGAGCGCCATACTGAACAGCGTAGCGGCGCGTCGGGGTGAGGACATGTGTGTCGACAGCGTCGTAGTAGGGCTTCGCGATCTCAACGTAGGGAGCGGCGTGTTGGTCGTAGTAGGGCTGGACATGCGGGATGACGGCATTCTTGGTTTGGAAATAGTATTTGCAGATGGAAGGTGAGCTCTCATCGCATGCCTCGAGCGACGAAGGGCAGCGGAACAGGATGATGAATATGGCGGCCCAGATGGAGAGTCTGGGGACGGTTAGCGACAGGCATGACAAAACGACAGCAACACGCGGCGCCGGAAAGAGATGTGCTTACCTGGCAGCAGCGCTGACGCTCCGGCTCAGGAAACCAGGGCCTCTTTTACGGGCTTGGACCGGTAGACGGCTTTTCCATTGGCGTGACCGTTGAGGTGGCCGTTGGAGCCCTTGAGCGAGCCGTTGGACTCGGCCATGTTGGCGCACGGCAACAAGGTGGTGTGAATCGTCTGATGGTTTCAGCGGATGCGTTGCTCAGCGAAACAATCTGGAAGAGGCGCTATGAGATTGTCCGCGCGGTTCGGGACGCGGGAGCTGACGTCGTTGGTCGTGAACAGAGCTGTGGAGGTGCACGTGAAATCGTGAAAAGATGAGCGGGCAGGACTAGTAATGATGTCGCACGGCCAAAAATCAGCTTCAAGCAGATGGAGTCAAGGGAAAACAACCTCGGCCAGGGACGTTACCTTCTTTTCCCTGCACAGGGGCGCGGTGGTGTCGTGAAGCAAGATGGGAGCAACCTGCGACACGGAGGGTTGGAAAAAGAGCTCCTGGTTCTGAAGCTGGTCAGTGGCTGGGACGAGACAAGGTCTTGCGTGACGTGACGTGACGCTCGGAGCAGTTCGCTGCACTGCACTGCACTGTGGGGGAGATTGGTAGGAGGCAGGCAGGGTAGGTACCTGTACTGTGCTGTATTTAGAGCGTCAGTCGGCACTCGAAACGCTTGCATGTGAGCACCTGGAGAGGGTATGTAGGTACCTTGGTAGACAGCCGTTATCGAGAGGCACAGGCAGCCAGCAACGATGGAAAATCAACCGTTGCAATGAGAGGGGAAATCCTCACAGAACAAAAAATAAAATTAAATAAAAACTCGGTGAAGAGGAGGAGGAGACGTCAAGCGGTTCCTCCAGCTAGCAGCTTGGAATTCGGAGCAGTGCTGGGTTTTGTTCTTCCTTATCGGATTACTTCATCATCCTGCATGTGAGTTTGTTGTGCGTGCTCTGCTGGGGATTGGAGCAATTCGATTGGATGACAAGCCCATGATGCATGCGACGTCATCGAGCCTCCCGATGTTTGGCCTGCTTCGAAACAGGCTTTGCTGTCCCATGGCCTATGGCAGCGCTGGCATGTGTCTGAAGGAGCCATCTGTACGCATCGTGTCCAGGCCCGTTATTGGTTATTCTCTGGATGGCCTTGTCCGTGGTTCTTCGCTAATGCTACAGCTACAGCGCCAGCCGAGGATATCGTCGGAGCTCCACTCCGGCCAAAACGTGAGACACAGACGTCAATAACAAAATAGGCTTGCAGGGAGCTAAGCTGGCGTGGGTGATTTAGAGCAACGACCACACCTCGCTATAGCCCAGCACCGACGTGTTGAAACGAAAATAATATGAATAACGGTCCCTGGTTCTCTCTCGCCCCGTGGCGTTGCAACGTACTGTAGTTCATGGTTTACACACAAACTTCGAGAAGTGGAATTGTGTCCACGTCTTGTTTTCTTTGTTAACAAATCAGCCCCATGCGAAGCTGGGCCTAGCCAAGCTCATCACCGATGATCGATGAGATAACAAAGGCCAGCTCCGCATGGCATCATGACATCAGCCGCAGACTAGTCATCCAACGTCACCTCATCCCCTCATACCGAGGGTCTGGTTGAGTGCAAAACACCAGGAAAACGGCATGGATCTAAGATCCGCACCGCTTTTATTATTTAAACTACATGTTCGGCAACGCTTTTTGACGCTTATATGTCACCGCATTGTCCACTGGTGGCTACTAAGCTCATCTCAGCGCCCTGTAGTTGGAAGAACTGCCTTCTCACGCAGGCAGCGTAGACGCCTGGCCCAGCTCTAACCTTGTCGTAACAGCCAAGCCCCGAACTAACGCTACCGTACTGCTTAACTGAATGCTTCTAGCCATGGCAGGTATCTGTTAACGGGGACCCTAGAGGCTAGAGAACGGAAACGGCGGTGGGTGAAAGAATTACGTGATCGCGTGTTGTTGATTTCAGGGTCCTGGGGGTGCCCAAGGTAAAGACATGTGAAAAGCTGAAGTCATCGACTCTTGAGATGATGACTACGTTTGGGTGCAAACGAAACATGCGTCGAAATTTAGAATATTAGCGAGATTTAACATTACAACGGCAGATATACCAGGCTCATTGCATACATCCCCGGTGCCTAGCAACATAAAATTCACAGCAGTTACCTTGTAAATACAGCACTTGGGTGAATGCCTTTCCTTACCTCTCTCGTGTCATGTTGTGGTACCTACCAATTTTGGTTGGGTTTGGCTATCTGTATCGCTCAAGTACCCCAACCTTTCCAACGCACCAAAACGCCCACCAGTAGCCCTAAAATCGTTCCCGCCACAGACGCAAGGTACATGACCCCTACTTCGAAACGTGCCTGCCTGTCTCATGGCCACAGCACAGGCTAGGCTAAGGCAGGGTCGACCGCGGGGCTCCTTCTCACCCACTATTTTGTACGCACCCTTGGCACCTTATTTGGTCTACGGTCTACCTTGCTGTCCCGGCCTTATCCTTATCAACACGGCCTTCAATTCCGAACATCGTCTTTGCGACCTATCCACTTCTCATCTCTCCTACATCTCACGCCGCACGACCTCCCAACACGCCAACGCTTCCACGAATCCGCATCCCCACCTATTTTATTCTTTCTTTGACGACTCCTGGGAAATCCTACATCTTGCGAGCATCGCCACACCGAACCTTGCCATCGCAACTCTCCACCACGCCCCAAGCCTCTCCCGCTCTGGCACGTGCGTGCGGCTTCGCGAGCTCCCACTGCCCATGGTTGCAACCGCCTCCTTTCCCCGATAACGACCCTCGGTGGGCAACGACTGAGTCGCCGGTGCTGACGCCTCCGCCATCATGGACGCCCCGACCTCCGGCCCCAAGATCAGGAACGGCATCCTCTACGCCTCCCATTCCGACGACCGTCCCTTCACATCCTCGCAGATCCACGATGCCGCCCCGGCCATCTGTCGCATATGTCGCGGCGAAGGAACGTCGGCCGAGCCGCTGTTCTACCCTTGCAAGTGCAGCGGCAGCATTAAATATGTTCATCAGGAATGCCTGATGGAGTGGCTGTCCCACTCCCAGAAAAAGTATTGCGAGCTCTGCAAGACGCCCTTCCGCTTCACCAAGCTCTACGCCCCGGACATGCCCCAGTCATTGCCCGTACACGTCTTCCTCCAGCACGTCGCCAAGTACATGCTGCAGAACGTCCTGGTTTGGCTGCGCGCTGCTCTGGCATTCAGCGTCTGGATCTTCTGGCTGCCATACTTCATGCGCTCCGTTTGGAGCTTTCTCTTCTGGATCAGCGATGAGGGGCTTGGAAGCGGCCCTATGCTCCCTCGGATCAACGAGACTTTGGCTGAAGCGGCCTTGATCTCTTCCGCCCTTCTGGATGCCGGCACGTGCCCGGCCAGTCCCCTTCTGGAGCCCACTACGACTTCTGCTGTAGCTGCTCAAGCTGTGCTGGATGGTGTGAGCGGCCAAAACATCTCCGACTTCCTCATCCGCATGCTCCTCACTTCTCTCGGTATGCCTGCGCGTATGAGCCCCTCCGAAGTCGAAGCCGAAATGGCCGCCAATGTCTCCGCCGCACAGTACCCTGCCACCTCGTCTTCTCTTCTAAGTGAGGTTGAATTTATTCGCAAAATTGCTCGCACTCCAACCCTTCACCGTACCTTGGTAGCGGTGCTTGAAGGGCAATTGATCACCGTGCTGGTCATTGTGTGCTTTATACTCATCATCTTGGTGCGGGATTATGTCGTCCAACAGCAACCCGAAGCCAACATGCGGGCTGCATTTCCCATTGCCGATGATGCACCCCAAGCTCCGGAACAGGCCCCTATGAACAACCCACAAGACGAAGGCCAAGAACCACTTGTCGATATTGGTACAGAATCGGATGAAGAGACCCTAGATGATGGTGATGATGATGGCCAAGGAGCCAGTCCGGCGGTGTTCTCCCTCCAGCTGATAACGAGAATGATGACGCGCAAGGTATGAGCGGCGATGCGGAGCACGCACCAAATATGGGCGGAGAATATGTCTATCGATCATCAGAGCCCAATCATCTACTCCCGAACCAAACGGTGATGGGGACAGAGCTAGTGTTGTCGACTATCTTCGCATCTACCGAGAAGCTGGTGGTGACCCTGAAAGAATTGTACAGATTGCCGAGCGTGAAGGACTGCGGGAGAAGCTCGACTACTGGATCGAGATGACTTTTAAAGATCGGGAACGAGCTGGTCATTCACGTCATTTCGAGTCAAACCTGGGCCAGTCATCTGGCCCGGTACGACCCGTAAGCCGCGATTCAAATGAGGAGACTTCTTCCAGCGCCGGTTTCACGCCTACCTCGAGCGAGCAATCTCAGGGAAATGGCTTGGACTCGTCCTTAGTGGCAGAAGCAGACAAAGGAAAAGAGACAGACCTGTCATTGACATCCCCAGACTCCATGATGTCTGCCCAGCGCAATTTCACTAGCGTTCCCAGCTCTTCCAGGTCTCGGGCAGTATCGGATGGGTCCATCAGGGTTAATACTGTGAATCCCCTTGCCAACAACAGCTGGACATTTGACGCTCTGCGGGATCATAGAGGATGACGATCAAGTCACCAGCTTCAGAGGTATTGACTCATCCTCGCCAGCCTATCCATTTCCCCTTCCTCACGAACGAGCCTTGGCCACGCCTGCAGTCGACACAGCCAACGAGTCCCTGGGCGATCCATCCAACGTCGACGAAGCCTCCCACCAAGGCACAGCGGGAGGAGCCCAGGATTTGTTGGATGCTGTTAATCAGCCTGCTACACCACAGGTGCAAGTCGTGGAACACGGGGTAGATGAAGAGCGTCCTGCTCCGGAAGCCCCCACTGGATTGGTCGGCCATGTCGCTCACTTCATGTGGGGCAATTTGGATGAGCACCAAATAGTAGAAAATGACCCGGCCGATGCTGGAGAGGTGGCTGCTGAGGACGATGCCAACGATGACGCGTGGGTTGACGAGCCGCTTGCGGCGCCTGGAGATCCGGATGCCGATGTCGCTGGGGAGGTGGACGGCGAAGCTCCTCCGCTCCTTGATCAGGAGGCTGTGGAGGACATGGAGGACTTTGAAGGCATCATGGAACTCATTGGCATGCGGGGTCCAATTGCAGGACTTTTTCAAAACGCCATCTTCTGTGCCGTCCTTGTCACAGTTACCATATTCGCATGCACATTCATTCCGTATAATATCGGACGGATCACCTTCTGGATCTTGGCGCATCCCATACGCCTTATTCGTATGCTCTTTGAGCTTTCAAAGCTTGTGCAGGATGCAGTTATTCTAGTCGCATGCTTCTGCTCGTGGTGCCTCATCAACTTTGTCGATATTTTCACGGCTCTTATCGGTGGCTTCATCGCAAACGAGGTAGTATTGCTACGCAAGGCCTCTTGGAACCTATGGGTGCGCGCCGGAACACGCGTGCTGAGCTACCTTGTCGACTTCCCCATTTCAGCCTCTGAAGTCCAAAACTTTTCTGCCATCAGCCATGAAGCCCTTATCACGGTGAAGGATCGCATCGGTGGTTGGTTCTTAGCCATCGAAAGCTTGTTCTTGTACATCGCAGGTGCCAGTGCCGAATCTGCAGGCACGTCTCTGTGGGGTGCAATTGTCTCGTCTTTCCAAGCGGCTGCTGGATATGCCACGACTCTGTTTTCCATTCTCATGAACCCCAGCTCCTGGGTTATCGACCTAGGGGCACGTGGAACGGGTTCCGTGATCAAACCTGAGTTGGCCCACTGGTCAAGCTTGGACCGCTTCTGGGCCATTCTCGCCGGCTATGTCACCATCTTCTTTATTGGTGCCATGTATCTCAAGCGAAACACGCCATTTTCACGGAACAACTCAGTGGTTCACGCGTGGGAGACCCTCATCATCGACACGCTTCAACAGGCAAGTGGCATCATGAAGGTCATTCTCGTCATCAGTATTGAGATGCTGGTCTTTCCACTTTATTGCGGCCTCCTGCTTGACGCTGCGCTGCTACCACTCTTCGAAGGCGCATCTTTCAGATCGCGGATGCTCTTCACATACAACTACCCGCTGACATCGGTCTTTGTGCACTGGTTCGTTGGCACAGGTTACATGTTCCACTTTGCGCTGTTCGTATCCATGTGCCGCAAAATTATGCGGCCCGGCGTGCTGTGTAAGTCCCCCCAAAGTTGTCGGAGTTCCTCTTGCTGACATGTTGATTTCCAGACTTCATCAGAGATCCTGATGATCCTGAGTTCCACCCTATTCGTGATGTCCTCGAGCGAACCCTTATCACACAACTAAGAAAGATTATGTTCTCTGCATTCGTGTACGGCGCACTGGTTATAGTATGCCTAGGCGGTGTGGTCTGGGGCCTCGCGTACTCGGTGTCGGATGTTCTCCCAATCCACTACTCGTCCAATGAGCCGGTACTAGAGTTCCCTGTGGATTTGTTGTTCTACAACTTCCTCATGCCGCTTGCTGTTAAGTTCTTCAAGCCGAGCGATGGTCTACAGATCATGTATACCTGGTGGTTCCGCAAATGCGCGCGTGGCCTTCGGTTGACATACTTCCTCTTCGGAGAGCGTCGCATCGACGAAGAGGGCACACTTCATCTCGCGGCCGGCTCGCCCAACCAGAACTTGCCAGCATACAGAAAGGTCCTCCTAGAGCTCGATAACGAGAAGGGTGTCATTCCAAAGACGTGGAGGGATACATTTGAGGGTGGCGACGCCAAGCCCAATCCATCAACAACAGCCTTGGAGGCGAGAGCCCAGAGAGAAACGAAGTCGGATCTCGTAGCCACAGGGAGCTAGTTAAGAGCGGAGAATTCGTGCGCGCGCCTGCTTCAGATCGCATCAAGATACCCAAGGGTAGACAGGTGTTCCTCCCAGTCAGCGAGCGTAACTGTCGCAAGGACGGCAAGCCGGACACGGATCTCTATAGCACTGAGCAGTATCAGATGGTGTATATGCCACCACGTTTCCGCCTCCGGGTATTCCTGTTCATCCTATTCATCTGGATGTTCGCGGCTGTCACAGGGTGGGCTTCACGATCGTCCCGTTGGTGTTTGGCAGGAGACTCTTCAAGGTCCTCATCCCCGAACACATTCGCACCAACGACATTTACGCCTTCAGCATTGGTATCTACGTGCTGGGTACTGCAGCCTATAGCCTTATCCACCTGCAGAAGCTGTGGGAGAAGGTGCAGGGTTGGATTCAGGTGGCACAACAAGAGCGCGCAGAAGGCCGTGCCGGCGGACGCATCGCCACAGTCTGTCTCCGAGCAGCCAAGCTTGTATATGCCTACTTCTTCCTTTTGGTGGTATTCCCTCTCCTGCTTGCGGCCATATTGGAGTTGTACCTTTCGATACCACTAAACACATACATGAATCCTCCCACAGCAGCGTCGATAGAGGCCTTGCAGGGCGACAACAGTCACAACGGGCGGCACACAATTCGCGTGATGCAGGTCTGGACGCTGGGGTTGCTGTACCTCAAGCTGGGAGCTAGGGCCATTACCTATCTACTGCCTGACAGTCGACTTGCCGTGGCGGTTCGCACTGTCTTGCGACGTGGCTGGCTCCGACCCAACATCAGCGTCCTCACGCGAGCATTCATCATACCTGGTCTCGTGATGGCCGGCATAGCGATCCTGGGGCCTCCTGCGGTGACCAAGGTGCTTCTCGACAAGGGAGTTTTCGCAAGCGCGGAGCCTGTGGCCAGCGAGGCGGCCGAGGCGGCGCGCGTGGCCATCATTTACAGACAGGCGTACCCCGTGGCGGTGCTATTTGCGCTGCTGGTGCGGAATGCGGTGAGACTGGTGAAGGTGTTCAACGGGTGGACCGCGAGAATCCGAGACGAGGCGTACCTGATCGGGGAGAGGCTGCACAACTTTGGGGCGGCGACGGCGGGGACGAAGAAGGGAAAGGAAGTACGTGGAGAAACAGGGGTGCGAGGCTTTGATGAGAGAGAGGTCTACACGAAGGTGATGAAGGATGAAGAATTTTTATGGTAATTTTTAGAAGCACAGCTATGGAATAGGTTTGGAGGTTAAGGCTGAGGCTGGGCTGGGCTGTCCACGAGGATGATGCATTGACGTGTTGTGGGTAAGGTGTGAAGCCTACCCTGTAGACAGCTATATTTTACGACAATAACGAAGGTCAGTGGTGACTGGGTTGCTACGTACCAAAGAAGGGGTAATGCAGGAACAGCTAGAGCTTATTGTGTGTTCTACGTTGATTGGTGTGCCTTGGTCAGTTATGCGTTCTAGAGTCGGGTTGTGGTTGGGAGCTGTTGATGCTTGCATGATGGTTAAGGTAGTTAAGACTGGGTGCATGAAGGTGGGTTGAGAAGGGATTGTGTAAGAGGACGGGGGTTGGTTTATGGGAGAACTGTTTCAATGCCAGCATAATTTCGAGTCAGCCAAGTGGATTTTTATTTCTTAATGATTTGGGAAAAGAAGAGAAAAGAAAAAGAAGAAAAAGAAGAAGAAAAGGCTAAAAGAAATGGTGGAAATACAATACATGATAAATCGAGACATTAGTACTGTACAATATCTTGGTATGTTATGACCCATGCCACGAGTTCAGAGAAGAGAATACCTAGATACTGGTGACCATCACGTGCAAAGACAGAAGCAAGCTTGGGGAGTGACAGCGAGCTTGAGTTGGCAGGTGGGGTGTTTTCTTTGGTTTTTGGGCTTCTCTTCAATGCTTCTTTCTTTATTTCTGCTCGATGCGGGCGGTTGCTCTGCTACCACCGGCACCAAGCCCAATCGGGCATAGCCGCATAGCAGGGGACCGAGCGCAATCAACAATCCCAGCCATCTCCCCATCACAGGCACAAGCATCCCTCTCTCCCAAAACATCAAACCCGTTCGTCCACCACGGGGCCAGCGCAGCTTCTTGCGTCAGGTAAGGTAAGGTAAAAGGTAAAGGTATCCAGGTAAGTATACCATCTCTGGCCCTCACCGTCGACGAGGGACCAGGATCCGCATCGCCGCCCCCGCAAGCTCTCCGTCTCAGCCCGTCACAAGCGCGCGGGTTTATGACGGTCAGGGAAGAGGGGTGATCACGAACAACGCCACCCTTTGGCATACAGAGGTGAGCGACGAGCCGACGACCTTGGTCATCTCTGAGCGGCAAGGCTGACGGTTGGGTTACGGTAGCACTGAAGGGACTCGCAGCCGTGACTTTTGCTTCACGGTTCGCCATCTTGGTCGCATCCCAGTCTCTGCGCAATTCAACAACAACAACAACAATATCCACTTGACCGCCGCCCACTCGAAGCAGGCGACCAAAGTGCCATCACTAAAACACCCGGCTTCCATGCTTTCGCAGGGTTCACTTCTACGAAGCGCTCGATCAACCTAACTCGACGCCCGAAGCACCACCCCACACGCAGTCGCCATGGCCGAACCTCCTCGTCGCCCCTGGCGAAGCCGCCAGCGCCGAGGATGCCCTCGCCTGGTACAAGCTGCAGTACGAACAGCTCGAGGGCGAGCTTGCCGAGTTCCGCGAGTCCAGCCGTGAGCTTGAGCAGGAGCTGGAGAAGGATCTGGAGCGCATGGAGAAGCAGGAGAGGTCTCTACAAGAAAGGGCCGAGACACTGTCATTTGAGGTGGATGAGTGGAAGGTAAGCGCAAAAAATGCAACTCGAATTACAGAGGCTTGTTTCGGAGGCTAACGGCACATCTGCTCGCAGAGGAAATACAAAGAGTCCAAGGCTGAGGCCAGCGCGGCCCAAAACTCGCTCGAGAAGGAAATCACCACCCTCCGCGACTCGAACCGCACCCTGCAGCTCAAGCTGAGGGACTCGGAGGTGGCCAACGACGACTTTGAGCGCCAGGCCCGCAACACCACTTCCTCGCTCGAGGACATGGAGTCCAAGTACAATCAGGCCATCGAGCGTGCCGTCATGCTCGAGGAAGAAATCAAAATGGGCGAGCAGGAACGTGAGGGCCTGCGCATCGAGTCCCAGCGCCTGCGCGAGGAGCTGTCCGAGCTCAAGATCGAGGCCGAGGTGCTACAGGACAAGATCAAGAAGCAAGAGTCAAGGCACTTGTCTACCATTTCCACCGACGTCTCCATCCTCGAATCGCCTACCTTTGACAAGACCACCGAGGCCTCCCCAACTCGACTGCCAGCTCGCCCCTTGTTACCACGCCCCCGAGGCCAGGTCCGAGACATCCAACTCGCAGCACCAGGAGCCCCTGTCGCCACCCATGTCAGACGCCTCTGCTCACCTGCGCAAGTCGACCATCGGCCAGACACCGGGGCCCTGTCTCGTGCGGAAGCCACGCTTGCCATCTGTCGATACGGGCTCAACGGCGAAGCCCCGAGCCAAGCCTACCTCCTCTACTCGCCCTCCGACCGGACGGCCCTCGACCGGAGGCGCCCCGCTACGAACGCCCGCGAACCGATCTACTGCCAGCCGCGGGCACAAGATTCCCGCATCCAACTCCCTCTCACACATTCGAACACTTACGGCGCAGATGCAGCGCCTCGAGGCCCGCGTGCACTCCGTCCGGTCCAGGCTTCCAGCCCCGACTCACACACCTCCCCGTGCCTCGCCTCGTTCCGTCACCAATGTTCCTTCTACGGTCACGATTCGCTCTCGGAAACGCACTGGTGGATCTACGGCTTCATCTTCTGTAGCTGGCGATGACATCACACCTACCAACGGACAAACCTCCTCTCGACCCAGCCATACGCCTCGACTTAGTACGTCGGGCATCAGCAGGCTATCGTTTGGCCCGCTCCCCAACCGAGGCCCGGAGTCCGACGTCAGCCGACCTAGCTCGCGCGCCAGCATGTCGTCGTATGCCCGACCGCCGTCGCGTACCGAAATGATCCCCGCCGCGGCCCATGTCGCGCTCATCGCTCTCCGGTGCTCGCACGCCACTTGGTCGACCGCGTTCGTCAATGGGCGGTTCCTTGCACAGCCATTCCGTAAGCATGAGCCACCATATGGATCTGGAGGAAGAAGACGAGGGAGAGTTTCGCACTCAAGCCGGCGTGGGACCTACTCCAGACAGGAGATGGAGGCGGGCGCTAGCAGCATCCCCATGTCGAGCAACCGGCGGCAGAGCGGCGGCAGAAGAACCAGCACCGGCGGCGGGTTGTCTGGGATTCCACGACCGCCTAGCGCAATAGGCGGACGGAAGCTGAGCGATCTAGGGAGACGTACTAAAACATCTCCGCCCAGTGGCAAGCTCCGTTTGTCGTGGTCTCCTTGAAGGGACAAGCCTTTCTGTTCGATAAGAGTACAAATATTTTTGCAGAGGGTGTGCTGGCAGTACACACGCTCGTCTTATACCCTTTATTGCGTTTTCCTGGCGGGGCATTCAACGGCACGGGAGGGTGGCATATCAGACGTAGGCGAAGGTGGTGTTATTTTGGGATGATGGAAAGATTCCGTTCTTTGGACTTGCTTTTCGGTTCTATTTCGTTGAAGCAAGTGGCATTGGGTCGCGGGACATTATGACTAAGAGATGGCATCTTTGTTTTGCGAGGGAGAGAGAGAGGGAAACGATTAATATATGGAGATGAAGGAGAGGAGGCAGTTATACCTGGGACACGGAGGACGAGTACCCGACTTGACCAAGAGCAGAGACATGCCTTGGCACCTGATATTATTTTTCTTTTGTTTTAGGAGACGGGATGGAGGAGCTATAGCAGGCCGGTAAAGGCATTAGAAGGTGCATATAGTCAATACAAGATCAAGAAACATTGTATGTGCCAGGAGAAATTGTGAACTGGAGCTGACGGTTGACATGTACATAAAACGCCGAGGAGATTTGCAAAGCCAAGTATGGACTATACGTGTGAACAGGCACTGTGATCTACACACACCTCGGGCATGCAGGACAGGGAGGGAACCAGTCACACGTGGAGAGGGTGTCTCTGGATGAGAAGGCCAGCGCAAGCTCCCACCGTGCGGAACCGGGACATAAGACGAAGCCACATGTAAGAGGTGGGACCAGACGAGAAGGGAACGCAGCGTAGGTAGCCCTGGGACGCTCGTATTGGGCGAGCATGGAAAAGCGGCAAGAAAAGGGATCCGAAGCCATGGAAGAGGCAGCAGGGAAAGGAACAAAAAGGATCAGAGAGAAACGTGGAGAAGCAGGCCTGGTGCAGGTATGAGTGCAAGTATGGGAACCTGGGCTGGAAGGGAGGAAGAGGAGGGGACCGTGCTTGGAGGAGCTGAGTGAGGCTGGAGGGTATGTGGATGGTGCAGCCTCCGTGTAGCCGGGCCTGGGACGGAGGTCCGAAAATGGGAGAGGGAGAAATGGAGGGTCAAGAGAAGGCGGTTTGGGAGGTGTCGTTTGTTGCTAGAGCTCTTGACCAGTTTACATGTGACTCTCCCCTTGTTTTTTTCCTTCTTTTTTCCTTCTCTCTTTTGATTTCCAATTTCTTGTCTACGCATATCACGAAGCGGTGTGCATGTGTTGAGTCTCTGCTATCTGTGTTTAAGCATCGCGATAACAACAAGACGCAACGGAAGCACGGAGACGGGGACGGAGGTGGTGAGTCGGGTGGGACCCGCCTGGAAAGCAACTCTCCAAGGCCTAAGGCTAAGGTAGGCGGCTATGAGATACGGCTCAATGAGAAGCAGTGCAATTAAAAAAATTTAGAGAGAAGAGAAAAAAAGGACCGCTGAGAGTACCGAGTACTTGTCGAAGTGCCGAAATGGGGCGGGTACAGGTGGGTAAAGGGTACGCGCGGGCCGCTATTTCCGCTGGGCGACGGAAGCGACATGTTGGGGATCTGCGACAGGGCTTGTACTTGTACATGTACCTGTACCTGTACCTGTGCAACCAGCCCTCGTCGCTCAGCAAGGGCACAGACGTAAGGTAGGGACAGGGACAGAACAGGCTCAGGGAACAGTACTGTACAGCAGAGAGGAGAGGCCCCGCGGGGTCCGTGGTTGCTGACGTAACGGCACAGCTATTGGGCTCCCCACAGAATGATGAATGATGTAGGGGCTAGAGCTGGATCGGGATTGGCATTGAACTCTCAACAATTGGGGGCCCTTTTGGGAATTTCCTTTTGGCGGTCTTTTTTTCTCTCTCTCTACTCTCCCATTTGCCCCAATTTCTTCCCGCTAGCCTGGGGAGGGGCGACTTTGCCGGGACGGACAGACCTGAACGAATGAGTGAGTGAGTGAAATGGCCCTTGGCTCCATTACTGTAATTGCGCACCGCCAGCCAACCGACACCTCCTTACCTCTTCCTCCCTCCCTCCCTTTCCCCAAGAGCCTAGCTCTAGCTTCTGTACTATGTACAGGTTTCGAAAAAGTTGGGGAGGGGGCCGACTATCGATGGTCATTTGACCGTGAAGATCGGAACCGAGCCCAACCTTTCCCAGATCGTGACCATTTCGTTTCTGTCCTGTCTTTTTTAGTTTGCAGTAGTTTCCATTTTTTGGGGCCGCCCGAGAGAGAGAGGTAGGTAGGTAGTAGGTTGAGGGTCGAACGCTACAGACAGAGCACGCGAAAAGAGGGCGGGAGCTTCGGCCGCGCGCGCTGCGGGACGGAGACTAGGCCGGCTTGGGGCTGAGGGAGTTCGTCGGGCCGGGGAGAGGAATGCCACCAGGGCACCCGTACGGCGCAGGAGGAGGCCAGGACAGCACAGAAACAGGGGTTTGCGGTGGAGTGGAGGGGAAGAGGGTGAGGAGAGGATGGATGGGTTTACGGTTGTCGGGCCTGAGTCTTGGGGTTGCGGTGGGTTCGCTGGCTGGCCGGATGGGATACTATGTAGATTGAGGGCGTGAAGATTGCATCTCCAGAGGCGTCTTCCGTTGTGCTATATGTTCATCCGGGCTTTGGGTCCATCGCGGTGGAGATGGGACTTGTGTGTCCTACGGACTTGCCTGCTTCCATCCTGCTCTGCTGTGCTGTGCTCTGCTCCGTCTCGACTCTCTGTTTTGTTGCTGTTTCTGCCATGCAATGCTCGGGGCCGAACTGTCTCAAATAGGAAACTCGGGGACCCAGCTGGTTGGTTCCCGTGGTTTCGCCTTGGACAGAGCCCCGGGGACGACAAAATCTGGCATGCAGCGCACGGCATCTCTGTGGTGACCGCGGAAAGGCCCGTGTAGCTGCCGTGCGAAGGCGACGGGAAATGACCGAGTAATTATACACAGGAGATGAGGGTGCTGGGCGGTCACGGGTGGTTGACGATGTTGAAAAAGCCCGGGCATCCACTTTGGGGCGAAGGGGACGAGAAAGAGAAAAAGGTACATGGCGGCGTGGCATCGTCGCACTGTACGGCACCCTTTATCTGACGCCCCCTGCTGGCCGAGCTAGAAGCTTGGGTCCCTCCCAACGTCAGGCTGCATGGCAGGACAGGGTTAGCATGTCGTCGTGGTTTTGGCGCGACGAAACAAAGAAGAGGATAAGGATTGGGGGAGGAGGGAAAAGAGAAAGGTGGGAGCTGTGTCGGTTTCGGCGGCGCATGTCAACGGTCTGGAGAAACGGACGTGTTCATTGCAGGGAACAAGTCAACAAAGTAAAAAGGGAGGGAGCCGGTTTGGAGAAGGACCAGGTCTCCGGTAGGACCCCGTTCCGGAGGAGATTGAGGGCGATCATCCTCAGGGCAGGGACTAGGAGGCTACTCCGGGCCCTTGGTTCTCTGTTTTGTCCTTCAGGGTATGTGATTGTTTGGCTGCGTGCGCATGTGAATGGGTGCGTGCATGCACCTATCTATCTCCCTCGCCTATTCTTTTGCTTCTCTCGGTTTCTGTCCTTTCCTCTTTCTGACCACCCGTTTCGGTCCTGTGCGGTGCCTGCTTCCACCCGAAACCTTTGCTTCCTCTTCGACCAGAGCCGATCCGTCGGGGGCGGCGGAGGGGTGTGGGGTGGGACGCGGACGCAGACGGGATCAGCAGCGCAACACATCTGAGCAGAAAAGTACCTCGCTCAGCCTTGTGAATGAATGAACGGACGGACCTCTACGGAGGAGAAGAGAAGAGAGGGGGAGGGGACCGTTTGTGACTGGGTAGCTGCTGGTGGTAGTATGGATTTTTGTTGAAGGAATCTCTCTTCATTTTCCCCATGGAGTTTTGGGATGGTGTAATGGCCCGCCGTTTTATTTTGGGTTATGTATTACGCCGATTGGGGATCAGCCACGTCGATGTCGGAGCGGCGGCAGCAGCTGGTTCCTTGCTAGAGAAAAGTATATTGTGTTTTATTTGTTTTATTCCTGTGTTATTTACCACTTTCATCTAGTAAACCACCCAGTTGCATGGCTGATAGGCTTGAGGCGGAAGGCTTCGCAGCCGAAAGACTTGGACAGACTTTGGGGTACCTGAACTCAACTCAACACCCCACTAAAGATGGCTGTGGCTCCCCGGCGAGTGTGTGTGCATGGGGTTGGGCGAGGTACCCGGTGGTTTGGTGGATGGTGCAGCGTCGGACGAGGTACCGCCATTGCCGGATGGGGATGGGGGATGATGATGGATGGGGAGAATGAGAATGAGAATGACAATGGCAGAAGTAGAAGCAGAGGTAGAAGCAGAGGCAGAAGCAGCGGCAGAAAGCAACTGAAGGCAAGGCCAAACTCGGGCCAAAAGCCAGGCCAGCTCGGGCCATAGCAGGTCAGGTACAGGCAGTACTATGTACCTGTAGGGAACTGGGAGGGCGTGTGGGCGGGTTGCTGACCCGTACCTGGATCTTTGCACTGTGGGCACTGTACGCAGCTCAACTTCACCTCAACTCGTTCTTCTCAACCACACCCCTCCCCTGCTCTGCTCTGCCCTTCCCTTCCCGTTCCATGTCCGCAATCCCATGCTATGCGCTGCTCTGCTGCTCTGGTCTGCTTCACCTCTGTGCGCCGCATGCCAAAGATATAACAGCTTGGCGCCGCTTCCCAACTTTTTCTCTCTCTCCTCCTTTCTGCTGCCGCTCGCTGTCACTTGTGCTAGGAGACTGTTCTGTCATATTCCCCTCCTAAGCTCTCTCTCTCCATCTCCTCGTTTCTCTTCCACTCACACCCCCACCAAACCAATCGAACCTCGTCGTCTTTCGTCTTGGCGCAAACGTGTTTTGCTCGAAACGAATTTCTTCTTGTTCATTGTTCGAAGAGAAACCGACATATCGCACGATTGTCCATACTGCAATTAAGCATCTGCAACAAGCGAGTTTGCTGTTCAAGGTACGTGGTGATCATGGTGGCCCTGCGCATGCGGGCTTGCTACTCCCTAGCAACGGGAAGCACTCTTCATTGTTCGGCCCGGGGAAAAAACCCCATTCCAATCTCCTTGACAAACCAACTTGGTTGAGTGCAGAGGATTACGGTGCTCGCTCGCTGTCTCAGAAACCCTGCTTCCCCATATTGCGGCCTGCTGGGGGTGACGAGAGGCCTGAAGGCCGCGTGTGGGTTGGGGAGCTGGGTCTTGGCCGCCAGACAACGGACGCCGGGTGACGATGGCTGGAAGCTCGCAACGGCGACGAGAAGCAGCGCGGCCGCGAGACAGTCAAACACGCCTGGCCGTGTTCCGCGTTCTTTGGCACCGTTGCGAGCTTTCAACCGCGCGCATGGCATCGCATGGCATCGCACGGCATCGCACTTCTTCGGAGCTTCAACTTAAGTTGCGTTCGGCATCTTCACACTCCCTGCATCGCACACCCTCCCAAGCGCTGTGGGGCCGCTTCGTCTCTTAGTGCCCTTTTCTTCCCTTTTCCAGACAGTGTCGAGTTACTTTGCTTGCTTTACTTTTACTTGGGCCTCCCTGTCAGACTGACTTTGTCCCCAACAGTTCAGTTCGCGTTTCCAACGACCTCGTCTCTCTCGCCCCCAGAGCAGAGACAATTTCATTGAGAAACCGAGGACGGAGAAAAAACGAAGCTAGAGAAAAGGAGACAGACATAATTCACGCTTCGCCTGAATTCTTTCTTCTCTTCTTCTTTCTTCCTCTGCAACTTGCTATATCCCCCTAGTCCTGTCCCTCTCCCTTCGACTCGTACGAATACTCCCACCTCGCCCCCACGAGGCTACTAGAGACAACGTCGAGGACAGACCACCGACTAGCAAGGAAAAAAAAGAGAGAGGCGTTTGCGGTTCTTTATTGCGCCGTAACCCTTTTTTTAACCACCTAATCACCTGGATCCAGCCGGGAAAGAAGACTAGCGCAGCTCCATTCCGCTGTAGTAGAAGCCAGACGCCTACGGTGCGAAAAAGCTGCCTCTCCCTGCGTCAGCGGCCCCGAGTTACCAGTATATGACGATCTGAGCTCTGCGGGTTCCATATCTGCATTCTTCACTTTTGCCCCTCCGAAGCGACCCCTACCAAATCTCGACCTGGGCCATCGCCGACATTTCTCAACCTTCTCCATCCCAACCAAACCCTCCCGCGAATAATCAACATCGTCGAGCGCCCGCCGCGCATTCTCTTTCCTCTCCTCCCTCCTTTACTTTTCCACGTTCAAAGAGACTTTAGCCATGACGGAGATCACAGCTGGTGCCCCTAACGGCGCCAATGGGCGGTTGGTGCCCGCCGTCAATGGCAAGGCCTCTTACGCGGAGAAGCACAACATCGCCGACCACTTCATCGGCGGCAACAGGCTTGAGAATGCTCCCCAGCAAAGTCAAGGACTTCGTTGCCCAGAGCGACGGTCACACCGTCATCACAAACGTGAGAGAACGCCCATCCCCATCCCCATCCCCATCCCCATCCCCATTTCCCCCTTGCCACCCTCACGCTCCTTGTGGGCAGCCTTGCTGACGAGACACCGCTTTTCTAGGTCCTGATCGCCAACAACGGTATCGCGGCCGTTAAGGAGATTCGATCGGTCCGAAAATGGGCCTACGAGACGTTCGGCGACGAGAGGGCCATCCACTTCACCGTCATGGCCACCCCCGAGGATCTGCAGGCCAACGCAGACTATATCCGCATGGCTGACCACTACGTCGAGGTCCCCGGCGGCACAAACAACCACAACTACGCCAATGTCGAGCTGATTGTCGACATTGCCGAGCGCATGAACGTCCACGCCGTCTGGGCTGGATGGGGTCACGCCTCGGAAAACCCCAAGCTCCCAGAGTCGCTGGCCGCGTCGCCAAAGAAGATTGTCTTCATTGGTCCCCCGGCTCCGCCATGCGATCTCTCGGTGACAAGATCTCCTCCACAATCGTCGCCCAGCACGCCGACGTTCCTTGCATTCCCTGGTCAGGAACCGGCGTCAGCGAGGTCGAGGTCGACAACAAGGGCATCGTCACCGTTGCCGATGACATCTACGCCAAGGGCTGCGTCACCTCGTGGCAGGAGGGTCTGGAGAAGGCCAAGGAGATTGGCTTCCCGTCATGATCAAGGCCTCCGAGGGTGGTGGTGGTAAGGGTATCCGAAAGGCCACCGGCGAGGAGGGCTTCGAGGCCCTGTACAAGGCCGCCTCCAGCGAGATTCCCGGCTCCCCATCTTCATCATGAAGCTGGCCGGCAACGCCAGGCATCTTGAGGTCCAGCTGCTCGCTGATCAGTACGGCAACAACATCTCCCTGTTCGGCCGTGATTGTTCCGTCCAGCGACGACACCAGAAGATTATTGAGGAGGCTCCCGTCACCATTGCCAAGCCTGACACCTTCCGACAGATGGAGGCTGCCGCCGTCCGTCTCGGAAAGCTCGTCGGTTACGTCTCCGCTGGTACCGTCGAGTACCTCTACTCTCACGCCGACGACAAGTTCTACTTCCTCGAGCTTAACCCCCGTCTGCAGGTCGAGCATCCCACCACCGAGATGGTTACTGGCGTCAACCTGCCCGCCGCCCAGCTGCAGATTGCCATGGGCATCCCCTGCACCGCATCCGCGACATCCGCCTGCTGTACGGCGTCGACCCCAAGACCAACAGCGACATCGACTTTGACTTCAAGCTCGAGGGAACCGCCGAGTCGCAGCGCCGCCCCAAGCCCAAGGGTCACTGCACGGCCTGCCGAATCACCTCCGAGGACCCTGGTGAGGGCTTCAAGCCTTCCAACGGTGTCATGCACGAGTTGAACTTCAGGAGTAGCTCCAACGTCTGGGGTTACTTCTCCGTCGGTACCCAGGGTGGAATCCACAGTTTCTCCGACTCGCAGTTCGGTCACATTTTCGCCTATGGCGAGAACCGATCTGCCTCGCGGAAGCACATGGTTGTCGCCCTCAAGGAGCTGAGCATTCGTGGTGACTTCAGGACCACCGTTGAGTACCTCATCAAGCTGCTCGAGACGGAGGCCTTCGAGGCCAACACCATCTCCACCGGCTGGCTGGATGAGCTCATTTCCAAGCGACTGACCGCCGAGCGTCCCGACACAATGCTCGCCGTCGTCTGTGGTGCCACCACCAAGGCTCACATCGCCAGCGAGGCCTGCCTGGCCGAATACCGCGCCGGTCTTGAGAAGGGTCAGGTGCCCTCCAAGGACATCCTGCGCACCGTCTTCAACGTCGATTTCATCTACGAGGGTTACCGATACAAGTTCACCGCTACCCGCGCCAGCGTCGACAGCTACCACCTCTTCATCAACGGATCCAAGGTCACCGTCGGTATCCGTGCCCTGAGTGACGGTGGTCTGCTCATCCTCCTCGACGGACACAGCCACAACGTCTACTGGAGAGAGGAGGTTGGCGCCACCCGTCTGTCCGTCGACAGCAAGACTTGCTTGCTCGAGCAGGAGAACGACCCCACTCAGCTGCGTACCCCCAGTCCCGGTAAGCTGGTTAAGTACGCCGTCGAGAACGGTGCCCACGTCCGCGCTGGCCAGACTTACGCCGAGGTTGAGGTTATGAAGATGTACATGCCCCTGGTTGCCCAGGAGGACGGTGTCGTCCAGCTGATCAAGCAGCCCGGAGCTACTTTGGAGGCTGGTGACATCCTGGGTATCCTCGCCCTCGACGACCCTAGCCGCGTCAAGCAGGCTCAGGCCTTCGTTGACAAGCTGCCTCCCTACGGCGACCCAGTCGTTGTTGGTACCAAGCCTGCTCAGCGCTTCAGCCTCCTCCACAACATCCTCCTCAACATTCTGCTCGGCTACGATAACTCCGTCCTGATGGCCTCCACCCTGAAGGAGCTGATCGACGTCCTGCGCAACCCCGAGCTTCCCTACAGCGAGTGGAACGCCCAGTTCTCTGCCCTGCACGCCCGTATGCCCCAGAAGCTTGATGCCCAGTTCACCCAGATCGTCGAGCGTGCCAAGGCTCGCCAGGCTGAGTTCCCTGCCAAGGCTCTGGCCAAGGCTTTCTACAAGTTCCTCGAGGACAATGTTCCCGGCGCTGACGGTGAACTGCTCAAGGCTACTCTTGAGCCTCTGACCCACGTCATCAACGTTTACACCGATGGTCAGAAGGTCCGTGAGCTTGCAGTCATCAAGGGTCTCTTGGAGAAGTACTGGGAGGTTGAGAGCCTCTTCCAGAACCAGCCCCAGGAGGACAGCGTTGTCCTGAAGCTCCGTGACCAGAACAAGGAGGACATTACCAAGGTCGTTCAGATCGTCCTCTCTCACAGCCGTGTGAGCGCCAAGAACTCATTGATCCTTGCCATCCTCGATGAGTACCGCCCTAACAAGCCCAATGTTGGCAACATTGGCAAGTACCTCCGCGACAGCCTGCGCATGCTCACTGAGCTCTCGTCTCGCTCCACCTCCAAGGTTTCCCTGAAGGCCCGTGAGATCATGATCCAGTGCTCTCTGCCTTCGCTTGAGGAGCGTACTGCCCAGATGGAGCACATCCTGCGCACTTCCGTTGTTGAGTCGCGCTACGGTGAGACCGGCTGGGACCACCGTGAGCCCAGCCTGGACATCATTAAGGAGGTCGTCGATTCCAAGTACACCGTCTTTGATGTGTTGACTCTCTTCTTCGCCCACGACGATCCTTGGGTTGCTCTGGCTGCCCTTGAGGTTTACATCCGTCGTGCTTACCGTGCTTACATTCTGAAGACCATTGAGTACCACAGCGACGAGGCTGAGTCTCCCCAGTTCCTGTCTTGGGAGTTCCAGCTGCGCAAGATTGGCCAGTCCGAGTTCGGTCTGCCTGTCCAGTCTGCCGCTCCCTCTACTCCTGGCACACCCAGTAGCCAGCCTGGAGAGGGCATGAAGCGAATCTACTCTATCAGCGACATGTCTTACCTCACCAGCAAGTGGGAGGAGGAGCCCGTCCGCAAGGGTATCATCGTTCCTTGCATGTACATTGACGATGCTGAGGAGCTCATCCAGAAGGCCCTCGAGACCCTGGCCTTCCACAACAAGCAGAAGAAGCAGCACAACGGCACTAACCTGCTTGCTGACCTGAACGGCAAGCGCAAGCCTTTCGCCGCTGTCAAGAAGGACGTCGCCAACGCCAAGAACGACGATGAGCTTTCCGCCGTCATCAACGTCGCCATCCAGAACACCGAGAGCACCGATGACGATGACATCCTTACCCGCATCGAGCCTCTTGTTCAGCAGTTCAAGAGCGAGCTGCTCGTCCGCGGTGTCAGGCGTCTGACTTTCATCTGCGGTCACACCGACGGCTCGTACCCCGGATACTACACCTTCCGTGGACCCGAGTACGTTGAGGATGACAGCATTCGTCACAACGAGCCTGCTCTTGCCTTCCAGCTTGAGCTTGCCCGCCTGAACAAGTTCCACATCAAGCCCGTCTTCACGGAGAACAAGAACATTCACGTGTACCAGGCTATTGGTAAGGCTGTGGACACTGACAAGCGTTACTTCACCCGTGCCGTCATCCGACCTGGCCGTCTCCGTGATGAGATCCCTACTGCCGAGTACCTCATCTCTGAGGCCGACCGTGTCATCAACGACATCTTCGACGCCCTTGAGATTATTGGCAGCAACAACTCCGATCTTAACCACATCTTCATGAACTTCACTCCTGTCTTCCAGCTCGAGCCCCAGGAGGTCGAGAGCAGCCTCAGGGCTTCCTTGACCGATTCGGTGTCCGTGCCTGGCGCCTGCGTGTTTCCCAGGTCGAGATCCGTATCATCTGCACGGATCCCCAGACCAGCATGCCTTACCCTCTCCGTGTTGTCATCACCAACACCTCCGGTTACGTCGTCGACGTCGACATGTACGCCGAGCGCAAGTCGGACAAGGGCGAGTGGGTGTTCCACAGCATTGGCGGCACCAAGGAGAAGGGACCTCTTCACCTGCTGTCCGTCTCCACGCCCTACGCCACCAAGAACTGGCTCCAGCCCAAGCGTTACAAGGCCCACCTCATGGGCACCCAGTTCGTCTACGATTTCCTGAGCTCTTCCGCCAGGCTATCCAGAACAGCTGGACCAAGGCGGTCAAGAGCCAGCCTGGCCTTGCTTCATACCAGCCCAAGGTTGGCGATTGCCTCAGCTACACCGAGCTTGTGCTTGATGACAAGGACAACCTTGATGAGGTGAACCGTGAGCCCGGCACCAACACCTGTGGTATGGTTGGTTGGATCTTCCGCGCACGCACCCTGAGTACCCCGAGGGTCGTCGCTTCATCGTCGTCGCCAACGATATCACCTACAAGATTGGTTCATTCGGTCCTAAGGAAGATAACTTCTTCTTCAAGTGCACCGAGCTTGCTCGCAAGCTGGGTATTCCCCGTATCTACCTCTCTGCCAACTCCGGTGCCCGTCTGGGTCTTGCCGATGAGCTTATGCCTCACTTCAAGGTTGCCTTCAACGACCCTGCTAAGCAGGATGCTGGCTTCCGCTACCTGTACCTCGACGAGGAGGCCAAGCAGCGATTCAAGGACGACGTCATCACCGAGGAGATCTCGGAGGATGGCGAGAAACGCCACAAGATCGTCACCATTATCGGTCAGGAGGACGGCCTTGGTGTCGAGTGCTTGAGGGGCTCTGGTCTCATCGCTGGTGCCACCAGCAGGGCTTACAACGATATTTTCACGGTCACTCTGGTTACTTGCCGATCAGTTGGTAAGTTGAGAGTACCCTTTATTGATTTACTATCGAATGCTAACTTTCCTAGGTATCGGTGCCTACCTGGTCCGTCTCGGCCAGCGTGCCGTCCAGATTGAGGGTCAGCCCATCATCCTGACTGGTGCTCCTGCCCTCAACAACCTGCTTGGTCGTGAAGTCTACACCTCTAACCTGCAGCTTGGTGGTACCCAGATCATGTACCGCAACGGTGTGTCCCACATGACTGCCGACGATGACTTCGCCGGTATCTCCAAGATTGTCGAGTGGATGTCGTTTGTGCCCGAGAAGCGCAACGGCCCCATTCCCGTCTTCCCCAGCACCGATGACTGGAACCGTGACATCACCTTCCGTCCTCCCCAGAAGCAGCCTTACGACGTCCGCTGGATGATCGCTGGTAAGGAGGAAGAGGATGGCAGCTTCCAGAGCGGTCTCTTCGACAAGAACTCCTTCGTCGAGACCCTTGGCGGCTGGGCTCGCACTGTTGTTGTCGGTCGTGCTCGTCTTGGCGGCATCCCCATGGGTGTCATCGCCGTCGAGACCCGCTCGGTTGAGAACATCACTCCTGCCGATCCCGCTAACCCCGACTCTATGGAGCAGGTCAGCAACGAGGCCGGTGGTGTGTGGTACCCCAACTCTGCCTTCAAGACTGCTCAGGCCATCAACGACTTCAACAACGGTGAGCAGCTGCCTCTCATGATCCTGGCCAACTGGCGTGGTTTCTCCGGTGGTCAGCGTGACATGTACAACGAGGTTCTCAAGTACGGTTCCTTCATCGTCGATGCCCTGGTCAAGTACGAGCAGCCCATCTTCGTCTACATTCCTCCTTTCGGCGAGCTGCGTGGTGGTTCTTGGGTCGTCGTCGACCCGACCATCAATCCCACTGCCATGGAGATGTACGCCGATGTCGACGCCCGTGGTGGTGTCCTCGAGCCCGAGGGTATCATTGGTATCAAGTACCGCAAGGACAAGCAGCTCGAGACCATGTCCCGCATGGACCCAACCTACGCCGGCCTCAAGAAGAAGCTCGAGAACCCCGAGCTGTCTGCCGCTGACGCCGACACCATCAAGCAGCAGATCGCTGCCCGCGAGAAGGAGCTGCTGCCTGTCTACGCACAGATTGCCGTCCAGTTCGCCGATCTGCACGACCGCGCTGGCCGCATGAAGGCCAAGGGCACGATCCGCGACGTCCTGGAGTGGAACAACGCTCGTCGCTACTTCTACTGGCGTCTGCGCCGCCGTCTCAACGAGGAGTCGGTGCTGAAGCGCATGGCCGCCAGCGTCCTGGCCTCCAAGCCGGGCACCAACGCCTCCGGCAAGACCACGGACCTGCGCGCACGCAACCAGCACTTGCTCGAGAGCTGGTCTGGCATCGTCGGTTGGGATCACGACGACAAGGCCGTGTCGGAATGGTTCGACAAGGAGCGCAAGACCATCTCGGAGAAGGTCGAGGCTCTGAAGGCGGACAAGGTGGCCAGCGAGGTGGCCGAGGTGGTGAGGACCCAGAAGACGGCCGGTTGGAAGGGTGTCCGCGAGGTGCTGCGGGTGATGCCCGTGGAGGAGCGCGAGGCAATCCTCAAGTACCTCCAGGGTTAATTACGAAGCTTTGGTTTGCGGTCTGTATCTATGAACTTTTCATGATTGGGGGTTTTTCTACTATTTTAATGTCCTTCACTATGGGCGAGTGGTATCTATTGGCTTACCGGCAAGGCGGAACGTGTACGAATGGGCGTGGTCTTTTATGAAAGATGCGGCCCGGGGAGTGTAGCTGGGGGCTGGGCTTTCTCGGGTTGCATCGAATTTTCTTTCTGTCGCTAGATGGGTTTTAGAGAAGCTTGTCAATGAATGACTGTTACGTAAATACGTTATTGACTGTGACGTGTAATCAAAATGAGGCTCTTTGTTATCTTGGCTGGCAACTTACAGCGTAGCATATTTCTTAAAAGATGGGAATGTCACCGACCTAGGAGAATCAAAGAATATAGCTTTTGACTCTGTCTTAAATCCAGATGGTTCTGAGCTTGACAATGAGACAAATGTCGTGGTGAAACTGTGACTCTTGAGCGCGGGTTTCTTAAATTCCTTTAGAAAGTTAGGGATTGTGTCTTGAAACAGAATCTTGTTTTTTTCTTCTTCTTAATTTTCTCTTAATTTTCTCTTAATTTTTCCTGATTTTTTCCTAATTTTTTTAAGTTTTTTATTCTTATATATATTATTGATTATTGGTTGAAGTATGTATGCTAGATACGCAGGATTTCCATCCTCTCGGCGAGAGTTGACTGCGATGGATCGAGCTAAAGCAGAGTGATAGCTTTGACAATGAAGGAACCGAATTTGCAAGGGTCGACAGCAGGGTATCGATGAAATGAGACGATTTACTTTAGTAAATGCTTTGCAAGGGCAAGTCTGCCCCAATAGAAGGTAAGCTAGGTGGTCACTTGCTCAGTTCCTCTATGCTGGACACATATAGGACTGCCGCTGGTGGGGTGGGCCAGGGTGTAGTTGGGTTGCCAAGGAGGATATACCTATATATATCTGCCGATCATAGCCTATGAGGTCTTGGCGAGTATAGCTCAATTTGGCAGCTCATAAGTAGGAGAGATTAATGAAATGGGCAAGCACTGGTTTCGGGCAGTGCTCATGGCGTATGCTGTGTAATGAGATAGCATGCCAAGTCTCTTGCCGGTGAACCAAAGCCCAGGCTAGGGGATCTTGGCCATGATCTACAGTGGAAAGGCAGAAATTCCGCATATCTAGCGCAGATATCTCGATCAAAAATCTACCAAATACTTAAGAATAAACAACTAAAAACATAATAAAGTTGTAATAGTATGATAATAAGTTAATTGGCTAATTTCTATTTATTGCGACTTCTTATACGTGAAGCCTTTTGGCTGAATGGGAATCGTGAGTTAGGCAAAACTTTTGTCATCTCACTGTATGTTAAGGCCACAAAAGATTTCCCCAGGGGTATACGGTGAAGCAAATACCAGGGCTCCAAGGTTCAAATGGGGCATCTAAATAAGCTTAGGATTTGGTTCAGCAGGGGCCTGGGTGGACTGGCATAGAGAAGTCGTATGAGGAGATGGGGTTACTGGAGCAGGGGCCTGCAATATTTAGCAACGGTGAAGATATAAAGCGTAGGAAGTCCTGAACCGAAAAGTGCCAGCCACCACCAGCTCCTACTCTACATCTCTGGCCCTAGTCTATTAGATTGCTCACGATGCGTTACTCTTTTGTTGCAGCTGCTCTCGCCACGTCGTCGGCGGTGACGGCACAGACATTTCGTGTTGTTGCCAACTTTGGCAACTCCAAGGTCCGCACATGGTATGGCGATGGAAACTTGTATCTCGGCAAGGTGCCGGCTGAGGTGCAGAACGCCGTGAACTTTACTAGTAAGTGCCTATTGTCCCGTTGTTCCTGGTTAGGCGTTGCTGAGTCTATGGACCTCACAACTCGCGCACCACAACTCGCTCTTTTGCTAATAGCAACTGCAGTCCCGAACTATACCGCCACGATACCAAAGGTTGTTGTCGGCCCTGTTGCGCCTTACACTGAGGACGACCTGCCCACGGGGACTTTCCTGGCTGTGAACAACACCCCGGCGCGACGGACCCGGTGCTCCTGGCCGCGCCTGGCACAACACTGCCTGAGGGGCATGTCGATGAGTGGCTCCGATACGGGCTGTTCCTGATTCCAAAGGGAACGGCTGCGACGACAACACCTCCGTACTATCTCGAGGAAGCGGGTGAAGGGACTTGGAGGGTGACATGGAGGGCGGAGGGAGCCGGGGATGGGGGCTTGAGAAGGGTGGGTTTGGAGGCGGTGCTGTAGAAGGGTAGAGAGCAAGGAACGGTTGGGGTTGCATAGATGTTGAACACCATGTTCGAGTTCTGGGGCTCTGTTCATGAGTCCCGAACTGATTCGACGTCGAATATGCTGTTAGACCCGATGATGCCACCACTGAAGACGTGAAGTATCTGCACCGCCACATGCAGCTGCTGAAGAAAACAACAGTAGGCAGTTTGTATGTCAGTGAATTTTGTTTGTGGCCTTGCTTTAATGCTCTGTTGTACATGGCCTCGTTGCAAGGCTAACAATGATATATCTCGTAGTTACAGCATAGTGTACATCTTCCATGTGCTCAGGTGAGCTCTGACCAACTTCCGCACGATTATTCTTGCGTTTTTTTCTTTAGCACCGTCTCTATAAACCATCATACAGTTCCAAACGAAAATCTCGAAAGTCGTTTACTCCGGGGCACCTTGGTCCGGATCTGCACGCCGTGCCAGCTCTTGACCATGTCGCCGAGCGCCGCGTTGACGAGCCGTTGCTGCTTGAGGATGGACTGGCCGCGGAAAGCGGGCGACGCAATCTCAATAGCGTACATGCTGCCGCAGCCGCCGGAAACATCCTGCACGAGGAGCTCAGTGGGAGAGAGCTTCTCGGCTAGGACGTCCGCGATGGCGGACTCGGCAGCCGTCATGGTCGGAGCATCGGGGCCGCAGCTGGCTGTGAAGGCGCGCTGGAGTAGAAGCGGGAGCTCGTTGACAGAGAGCGAGAAGGGATCGGAGAGGACAGCAAAGACTGGCGAGGGCGAAGAGGAAGCGTGGCGATGGATCGGGTGGTGGTCGACAGCGGAAGGCGACGGATGCGCAGCGCGGCGCGGCAGGTGTTGCAGATCATTTTGAGAAGCTGAGCCGAGTCGCTTTCGAGTTTCAGACCTTTGGTGCTATTGTATACACCGAATTGGCGTTGTTGGTATGCGAAAGGATGGGGATTGCAGCTGTCTCGACAAGATGATGTTGCAGCTTAGCAAGCAAAATGTTGGACTGTATTGATAAGATGCCAGTATCAGTGTCAATGTCATCGCTGCTCCGGCCCCTCCCGAGCTTTTGCCGGGCCGGCGAGGCATCACCCCGAGGGGCCGAGGTTAAGAGCTTTTGCTTTCTGCTTTGATGTGTTGGATATATAGTCATGACAAAAAGGAAGAAAAAATATATTAAATGTATTGCGGGTGTGATATTCTCGAGCATATTTTCTTCTTGAGTTGCGGTGTTCCAGGTTTGTGGACTCTTGGTTCAGTGAAAGTGTGACTTCTGTCCAAGCCTATCACTTACACCAGCGCGCATGACCAAAGTCAACATTTAAGACGGAGGAAAGACAGAACTCTTACTCAATACCATGCACTTCTATGTCATTGATACAATAAAAGTCTAGTGGAGATTTGTACATGGTCTAATTACGAATGCTTTCTCTAATACTAAACCCGCCCTTACCAAGAAAACTTCTCCTTGACCAACTCCTCCGACACAGTCCATAGCTTCTCTGCTTCCTCACTAGATTCTGCCAGAGGTGTTGCTTTATCGCTGATCTGGCAGTCGATCAAGTAGGAGCCCCAGTTCGCCTTGCCGTTCTTGGCCTCGAATGCACCGAGCTTTGGGTCCAGCGCGGCAACGAGTCCAGTCGCGGATCCCGCCCTCAGTGTCTTGCGCTTATACAAACCCGCATCGTGCATCTTCTCGATAGTATCAACAACGCTGGGATCAAAGTCCCGGTCAAGCTCCGTGAGAATAATACCCGGGTGCGCAGACAGTGTCAGGATCCCGTACTTTTCGTACAGTCGCTTGTTGGCTCCAATGCCGAACAGCACGTTGGCAATCTTCCCTGAGTGTAACCCTCGAATGGGAGGTATGACTTGTTTTCAGGGTCTGCTGAGCCCCAGGCCTTATGGAACTCGTAAAGCGGCTGCTCAGCCTTAGGAGATCCTTGTTGACTTTTTCAAAGTTGAGATCACTCCAACGCATACCTCCCATTGTGGGCGACAGTGATGTAATGTTTACAATGCGCGTGGCGCCCTGGGATTCGACTCAGCGGCCTTTATCAGCTTGGGCAAAATGGAGTTTGTGAAGAGAAAATGTCCAATGTGGTTCGTTGCAAACTGCATCTCGAGACCATCTTCCGTCAACGTGCGCTCAGGTAAGCCCATTACGGCAGCGCTGTTGATGAGCAGGTCAACCGTAGGAACATCCGACCAGGAGAGCAGCTCAGCAGCAGCAGCGCGGACCGACTTCTGGCTAGAGAGATCAAGTCTAAGATATCTGTAGTCGACATCTGGGTAGGACGCCTTCAGAGAGTCAATGCTTTCCTGGGCCTTGGCGGGGTTGCGGGCAGCAATTATGAGATGAGCAGGTGATTGCGAGGCCTGGAAAACGTTTAGTAGAGGGCAAAGTGAACTAATGCACGTTGGTGATGCTTACAATGGCCTCTGCTATTGTGTAGCCGATACCATTCCGGTTGACTCCAGTCACAATAGCTGTCTTGCCCCGAACTCGGTCGGCAAAGGCCTTGGTCACTTCAAGGCCCTCGGTGTCATGACCAAATTGAGGGTAAGTTGTTGCTGTCATTTTTACTTGTATAAAGAGCCGCAATAAGACTCGTCTTAGATGTATGGTGTTCTATAGAATAGAGAATGGTGCTATTACCATCCAAAGGGAGATAGATGGCTTCTCTTTTATACATCCGTCCATTTCAACCTCACGGACAATTACTACTGATACCTTGCATCACAGGCACCACAGGCGTACGATTGAGGCTGTGGCCAGACTTTGCGGCCGTAATTACATGATACGCTGGAACCCGAACATTCCAAAGACCTCCGGATTTTAGGCCAAACACTGCCGGATATACAGTATTGTAAAGCCGGATGCGTTGTAAAGCCGGGCATCTTGTAAAGCCGAGCCAGGGTCTCCCAACACCGCAGCTGATGATGTCGCTTCTGACTTCTAATGACATTGTCCAACCAATCAGATGTTCGGGTCTTGCCTCCAACGACCTGTGGGACTCTGAACTGACCAACCAGAGATTGGATACCTAATCGAGCAAGCAGTTTGCCAATCGTGGCCCTGGGAAGCAGGTTTTGCAGTGTCTCCTCTATACAAAATAGATGTAATTGAAGAGGAAGGGCCGTTGCAAACTTGACATGTCATGTTAGGTCATCTTCAATTACAAATTATGCAATCCAAAGGCAAAATGCTTATATTGCTGCGTAATCCAAGAGCCAATATTTAAGCAAAATACTGAATCTAACGTTGGCCAAAATTGCGATGGCTTCATCCCATTGAGCGACGTAAATCAGGGCGAAGATGTTCCATTCAAGTACTCTATCTGACCAGACGCTTTTCAGATTAAGACTTTCTTAGAACTTCGATTTGAACTTCAAGTTCTTTAAATCTTCATGTCCATAGACAGACACACGTGCACCTCGGATCTCTGGTCTTGCTAGGATTTCCTCGTAGACCGAGGAAAAGTCGGACGCCTTCATAACTCCATTCTTGATTGCCGACTCATCCGTTTCTACGCGTGTGGCTAGGTATACTTCGTTGAAACGGACATTTGTATGCTCATTCTCACGGGACGCTGCTGTGGCCATGGAGTAGAGCGGGCCTTGCGTCATGGCAGGCCCCGCGCGAGTCGCAAAGTCGCCTTGGGCGCCGGTGCAAATCGTATAGGTGCTATTGGGGTTTTTCTGCTCCAAAGGTAATGGATTGTGTCTCGGTATGCATCTGATGAGATTTAGCGCACAAGTCCTATCGGCGGAGGTCGAAGGTCATACAAAAGTTGGATTCAAAGTTGTTTTTCATCGTAGAACGAAACGCCTCATTTGAGAGGTCTTTGAGCGGAGTCTCACTGTATTCACCGCCGGCTAATCATGATTAGAAGATAAATCAAGCATCGATATTCAACCAAAGAGCATACCACAGGTGTAGACGTGCTGAAAAGCAGGCAGCTTCCCGGCCCTGACCTGGTCAACCACGCCTTTAACGCCTGTGTCAGAAGTGATGTCCGCTTCAACGAAAGTCACTCCGTCGGATGAGCCGAGGAACTTGGTTAGCTTTTCGGCCGAGGTTTGGTTCCTAACAATTGCCAGCACATTGAGCTTAGAGCGGAGAGCAGCTCGGGCCGCAGCAACACCGATGTGTCCGGTCGAGCCAACAATTAGGACAGTTTCCATTTTAACGATTTGATGTAATGTTTAGGTCTGAAAACTGACAGAATTGATTTATTGTTGAATGAAGAAAATTATTATTGTCGATCTTGACTTATATACTTCTGGTCTGCAGTGTAATACAACCTGTAACGGGCGAATTCATCTGTCCGGCCGTTGAGTGGAGCCCTATACAGGAATCCCCGCCGTAATACCGAGTTGTCCGGATTCCGAGCACACATCACCAGTGCTACACAACCGCTGAGTAAGAATTAAGCACCAGGTAAGAGCACAAGAGATCCACGGAATGCCGTGGGAAAATCCTACGCTTGTATGAATACTCCATCTCAACTGTCAAGTAAATGGCACTAAATAGATAGAATAAGCATTCGATGTGTTTATGCCCTTGATCATTACTCTCAGTTTTGCGCATTGCCTTTGCCTCTAGTGCCATTGCATACGTGAATGCGTCCCTTGCATCTCATTGAGCCCGGTAATCTACAGACCCAGTAGAATCCCTTTAGTTTGGCTCATTGTGTTAAAACGTAATATATGCAAGACAGCTTGTATGATGTACAGCTCTCGTTTCAAAGTTGGCATGTGGTGGTTCATCTTTAGGCTTATGAGATCTTACATACGGTGGACAATCTCGACAATAATAAATTCTTTTAACGAACAAAATTCTTTTACTTGTTATTACAATACACGCTAAAGATGCAATATCTACGGTAAGATCCTGTAGAAGAGCCTAATAAAAAGCATTATGATGCTCCTCAAATGTCTGTGGGATTGACAAGGAGGCCTGTTGATACAGGACTCATGCGGACAACCAGCCAGGCTAAGATGAATGTTAAAGAAAACTGAAGCCTGGGTATAGTTTCCTACTCTCAACTTAACCGGTTCTTTTGAGATAAAGAGTTTGCTATTCACTTTCTTTGCACTAATATATTTTTTGATTCCAACATGGATCTAGCCAATATGATAGTAGCCTAGTATAATCGCAATGGTCTGCGTCTACACTGGCCCGCAGGAAGTAGAGATTTATGGTCGAATGAATAACGTGGCAACCCTATTTTCTATATCTCTTGTGCAATTAGAATGCTTCAACCTGTCCTTATTTAACAAGACGGGTGCAGTCACAATCACCACATGCCATCTAAGATGCTCTGATTATAGAATGTTAATTCATACATTAAATAAGCATATAAAGCGTTAAAAACAATGTCTGTACCCTAGGGTATTCTAGCCTATGTGAGATTGAAATTGCATATTGTAAGCTGAAAATAAGCATCCTTCTCAGTACGATTCAGGCTGAAGCGGCTAGGACTTGTTGAAGAAGGAAGGCGTAGTGTTTGCACAGCCGTAGTGGTGGGTTCCGGTTGATTTGGGACAGCAACCTCGGACTTTGTTCAAGAGGGACAAGTAAAACCAGCGTAACGTTAGAGATGATATAATGGTGGGTTTTGCTAGCGCTCGGACAATAACCTCGGACTTTTCGGTGCATTATTGCAGCAATGGAACTCCGCACTCCTTCAGTGTCAGCAGCCCGAGAGGAGACGAGCCATTGTGGATAAATAACGTTAACCTGGCCATGCAGTATGGCCCAGCCAAGGTTTTAAAGCAAGAAGAGTTCTGCTTTGGATCTACATGCAAGGAGAGCCCATGTTTAACTTGTAATCGATTTCGGAATATACAAATAGTCGTGTTCACAAGCACCGAGATAAAATCTGTGGAAAGTTCCATCAATGTCTGTTGTATCTTACCACTGGGTTAGCATTTACCCTCTAGAACAGTAGGTGGTACTGCACCCTGGCCGGATATATGCTGCCTAAACCCCGATATCACCCTGGCATCTTATTGCATTAGATACTATAATGCTAAACGCCTTCACGCGTATCCATGAACAGCGTTCTACAGTTAGATGGAATGCCGATTGTTGGATGTGGGGAAGGCGGCGGGATTGGCTATTTGATATGTTAGGGACATTCGTATTATCCGTACATGAGGACGCGCAATTTTAGGTGGGTGATGTTGTTACTTTACGAACTGGAGTATACGTCAACAATTTTAGATCGCCTTGCTTCTTTCTCCCCAAGCCTGTAAATATCTATTCTAGTCCATAATTTGGTTCCGATAATGACTTGTTTTATCATATTCCTGTCGCTGCTCTTGGCGATCACGAAGGTCTTTGCCAATGAAGATCTTCCGACAGATAGAGTGTCAGTCAATGACAAAGGCATTCGAACGATCCCAGGCGCATACATATTCGAATTCGAGGGCAGAGAAGTGAGCATCATTTCCACTATTAGGACAAATGAGTTAATGACATCCATTTCAGGACTCTTCCGAGTTTTACGCGCTGCTTGAGACCGTGGGCGCTACCCATATGAAGCTCAATTACAAACTCTTCAACGGAGTCTCAGTACGACTTGATGATGCAAACTTGGACAAGAGTGAGGCTAGTGTTGCAAATTTGATATAGATATCAACGGTCAAGAACATGTGGCCTGTACAGGTCGCAGAAGCTGCCAGTATCAATGATTTCCAGCATGCAACAAACAAGCTACGTGCTCCGTCTTCTCTTCCCGAGAATCTTTTGCCGCTGAAAGGCGCTCAAAGGAAAGCAAGCCTTTTACTAGGCATGCTTTAAATACTACGAACCAACCTTATTCTCCTCATGTCATGATTCAAGTTGACAAACTGCATAGTGAGGGCCTGCGTGGTAAGGGCACGCGTATTGCCGTAATAAGCAGTGGTGTGAGTATAACCGACTATTCTTGTACCGTTTTTCTGCACGAATCGAATCATGTGAGCCATCTAACGGTATCCAATAGATTGACTATACCCACCCTGCACTCGGGGGCTGTTTCGGAGACGGCTGTGTGGTTGGCTTTGGCACTGATTTCGTTGGTGATGACTACAACGGGTTGAACGCGCCTGTACCTGATTCTGACCCACAAGATTGCTACGGTGAAGGTACAGCCGTCGCAGGCATTATAGCAGCTCAGGAGAATGAGCTGGGCTTCTTAGAGTCGCACCTGAAGCTACCATAGGCAGTTATCGGATTGCTGGATGTCAAGGAACATATACGACCGACGTCCTAATTGCTGCCCTCTATCAAGCTTACGATGACGACGCGGATATTATCATGGCGTCTCCAATGCCGAATGGTGGCTGGAGCGGAGATCCCGTAAGTGTTGCGGTGGAGCGCATTGTTAAGAATGGTGTACCATGTATCGGTGGCATCGGGGATCGTGGTACCGACGGCCCTTTGCTGTCAGTAAAGTTGCCAGCGGCAAAGGAGCTTTTGCTGTGACATCTCACGACCTCATCAATAAGCCTTGGATAATGAATCGAGCAGAAGCCGTTGTCGACAATGGGGAGCTACAAGTTTTTGGCAGCGCATATAGCCTTCCTGAGGCTTGGAATGACACTGCATTGCCCATTTGGGCACCATATGGCGAAACTGGAGAGCCAGTTGGCTGTGAGTCTTACCCTCAAGATATACCAGATCTGAACAAGTACATAGTTCTTCTACGGGAAGGGTATTGCAGTGTCGCGGAGAAAGTGGGAATAGCTGTCGCCGCTGGTGCCCGCTATGTTTTGATGTATACTCCCAATCAGGATCTCTGGGGTTATAATTTATCAGGGGTCAAAGGCCTGTTGGCTTTTGGCTTGCTGTCCACTGTTACCGGGAAGCGCTCCTGTCTTACATACAAGCGGGATCTCAAGTTTTGGTCACTATCTTGCCAGGCACTAATGGTCCAAAGGTCTTGGAGCATACCGAAAATCTGCTTAGTCCTGGTACCGTTACCTGGTCAAGCGCTTGGGGCCCAACATTCGATTTGGAACATCTCACCCAATTTGGGGCTCCAGGCAGTGGAATAGTGAGTCTAGTCCCATTGGCTAAAGGATCTGGACTATATAATTCTTTCGATGGGACGGCTATGGCATCTGCTTTCGTCGCGGGGTTGTGGCTCTGGTTGCAGAGGCTCGTGGGACGTTCGAACCTGGGCTGATCAGGAGCCTTCTTACCTCCACCGCAAACCCGCAGTTAGATAACGACGACTTCGATCAATACTTCTTGGATTTCCTGAGCCCCACCCCGCTCCAAGGGGTGGTTTGATCCAGGCTTATGATGCAGCCTTCAGCACTACTCTCTTGCAACCAGCCGGCCTGTCGTTTAATGATACAGACCATTTCATATCCTCAAGGAACTTCATAATTACCAACCTAGGCAAAGATGAAATCAGCTACAAGATAAAGTATATCACGTCCGCTAGTTTTTATAGTCTTAGCTTGGATGCTATTACACGCACTTTCACTCCGTTGGAATTTATCGAGCCCTCTGCCAAGCTCTCCTTTAGTCAGGACGAAGTCACTATTGGCGCCGGTGAGTCGGCCATCATTCAGGTTAGTCCTACTCCACCTGATGGCCTCAATGCCTCCCGTATCCCCATCTGGTCAGGCTGGATTACAGTCAATGGTACCGACGAGACGTCACTATCTCTGCCATATCAAGGGATGGTGGGCTCGTTTCGCGACAAGTATGTCCAGCTCAATAACAGCGTTCATCTTCTGCCCCTGGGGTTTTGAGCAAATCTCGGAGAATTATACATTCATCTTACCGCATCCTGGAAGTCCCAATGCCGGCGTAGGGAGCATTTCGTCGGTCGTAGCACGAGCCAATTTTGGTAGTCGTCTGATGCACATCGATGTAGTGCCTTTGACGACTTGTACTCCGGAATGGACAACCGAGATTCGCGGTGAGAAAAGTATAGGAGAAATTACAGGAGGGCCATTCCGCTGGCTATCATACGGAGACAATTATTTCAAATGGAATGGTAGATTGAACAATGGCAAATACTGGCCAGAGGGTAGGTACAAGCTCATTTTCTGGGCGTTGCATATCTTTGGCGATGAATCAAGAAAAGATGACTGGGATGTGAGTGAGTCGCCACCGTTTTACATTAAATACGAAGAAGAGGAATAAATGCTACAAAGCTGTTTTGATGCGTTGAGGACAAGTTAGGGGTGAAAACTGCCTCCTAGTCGAGGCATCAATATCCGAGGGAGGGTGCGAGAACTCGGGGACATATATGTAATTGTTTCATTTGATATGGCGACTGAGGCAAAAGACACAGAACCTATAGCAACACACTCCGAGTAGGGCCAGAATAAAAGCCCTATGAGAATGCGACAAGTTGTTAAAGGTGTCTCGTAACCAGACTTTACCGCTGTTTTGAGCATTTGTCATTTCGCATGTTCAACTGAACCTGGTAGTTATGGGCTATGGCAAGCAGGCTTATGTCTCATCTTGCTGGATAAATGGTGGCGAAGGCTTTCTCATATGTTTTGTAGAGGACTGTAAAGCGTGAGACCAAGCTCATGGGCTGCGGCCCCATCTAGATAACTTTGACGATATATGTTCCTCAGGACCCCTGACGTTCACCCGGCTAATAATTGATTTTCTCTAGGGTCCGTTCATGTGGACCAGGAGCAAACCCGCCGGCGCTATTGAATTCCAACGTGGGTCCCTCCCAGTTCGTCGTAAGCTGCACAGAGCGCAGCTGAATTCTAGATCCGGGCACAGCTGAAAGTTGCCATGGGAAGCGAGTCGCCGCTATTAACGGGGCCCCCAGATGGAAATTGCCAAACTGCAAGACTTGCTTAACAAGACCTTGGCTAATTTGCTTAACAGGACTTGGCTAGCCGGCTAGCACGCCGATGGCCCGAGTTTAGCGCCTGAGTTCGCTGGGGCTCTCCCATGTCTTTCCGAGCAGATGGTTGCTGCAATCGAACTAGAAGCAGCATGAGCAGGGGTTTGGGAGCAAATGGAGGCACGAGACGGCGAAAGTGAAGCTCAACCCTGACTTTTATCAAGAAGCATCGTCAGATCCGCTGGGCTGAGGACGAGGGGCTCTGTTTGTTTAAAATGAGCCGCCCTCGCATCAAGTTGTCTTGAAGGCCAAGGCTCTTTGTCCTCACCCTCGTCGCTCTTTTAAGTCTTCCGTCGCTCCCATGAAGCAGTCACTCGTTTTATTGCCGGGCTTTGCCTGGCTTGCTGCAGCCTCTTGCTGCAGAGTCAACACGTGCTTGCGAGGTATGACCACGAAACAACGAGAAGCCATGATTGGATCATAAAGAAAGTAACCTAACAACTCTATCATAGAAATCGCTGCTGAGGATGTAGTGGGCCGAAACGGTGTGGAGGATTGCTCCTCTTACCTCGCTGTTACGGTCACTCCAAGCACGCAGTAAGTGACGGGCCCGCCTATCACGACTGATTATTAGCCTTTAATGTACGTTTACTAAATGATATATAGTACCGTATACGAGACCGTTAGCACCGTCTTGGTAGACGCTACCACGAAGGTCGATACTCAGCTTCTCACTGTTAGCGAGAGCACGACCGCCGAGACCAAGACTGTCTACTTTACCGTCAAGGCCTCTACGACGGTAGCAACCGAGACTCAGCTTGTCACTGCCTTCGAGACTGTCGTCGCCGCCACGGAGACGCAACTCACCACCGTCACCACCACCAAGGCCGAGGCGGTTGGACTTAAGATCCGACAGGATAAGGGCCAGTTCCCGGAGTATGCTACTTCGGCCTGCAAGGACTTTGCCGATTACTCGGCAGCGTGCGGCTGCGCGGGCGTCAAGGCAACCACTATTACAGCCCCACGCCATCCACCACTGTCTCAGTGACGGAGACCGTACGCGTTCAGTCTACTGCTCTCTCTACTGCCGCCGCAACTGAGACTGTCACGATCTACCTGACCGAGACTGTCTCTCAGCCTACGACCGATGTTGAGCTCCTCACCGCCACCGTGGAAGCCACTACAACGGAGACATCCTCCGTCACCACTACTGTCTCCGCCACCGTCACACAGACTGTATCTACCTGCCTGAAGGGAGCCGCCTTGGGACCTTTCAAGGCCAGCATCACGGAGGTTAACAGCAACACCTATTTCATGTACGCGAATCTTCTTAACGGCCTGACTGGAGGATTCAACTGGCAGGTTGGATCTACCTCCACGGCGAGCAGCATCCAGAACAGGTACATTTGGTCACTCGACGAACAGGGCCGCCTTTACCTGGCCAACAACGTTCCTCCGTACAACTACAACTACTACGCTTACATGTCAACCTACTCGTCGGGCAGCAACTGGCCCCAGATAGGCACCCAGCAATCGGTCGCGGCACAGATAGCGAATGGCGCATCCATCACCTACCTCACAGGCTGCGTCGATTCCGTCACTGGCGAATTGACTCTCAATGCCGGAGGAAGAACGCATATCCTGTGGTGTGGAGCGCAGATGTGGATGTCGTACAGCAAGGGTGAGGATATCAACCGTGGCACCTGCATTGAGGTGCACCCACACGTGGCAAAGCCAAACTAATTGGCTCATCAAATGCCGTAATACGTTGGTCTACATAGATGTAAATACTGCGCAAGCAAGTCCTAATGTATGACTATCCCACTTTGGTTACTTTGGTGTACTGTAGACGTGCAGGTCAAAGCCAGGCACTGCCAATCTCATAAGATCACCATGAATGTGAAGACCGAAAGCTCTCGGCAGACAGGGGTTATTAGTGCAAACGGTCTTCTAGGCTCGCCTATCCGCAAGGATTAACACGGCAGCCTATGTTTTCAAGGGTTGCATTTAGCACGAGTCGGGTGTTATGGAAATGCCCCGTGTTTGGCTCGGATTCGCGACAATAGCTGCATTGCAACGCTATGGGTGATATTAGGCCTCAGCACCATGTTTATCATTTGCAGAGCTTACGTGCTATGGAAATTCCCAGTCTCCATACACTGGAGCCGAGGAGACCATATTCAAACAAGGCATGGAACAACACTGTGCGTAAATGTTGGGTGAGGAGTTTGGTCGTAACCTGCTTGTTGCTGTGTAGCAGCCCACGGTGTGACTAATTGGACCGCTCAAGTAGTTTTTCTGCCAACCTCTAATAAAAACGGTAGTTTTTGCAACGATTCTGTATGACTCTGCAGGATATTTTGGACTTCACAGGACTTGAAACTCTGAATAATAGTCACCGTTGGTTATCTCATCGTGTTCCGAGGGTGGCTCGTGTCACATTGGGTGCTGGAGCCAGCCTGAACCGAGAATAGATGAATACGATACACAGCAAAAGTTTTCTATTTGCCAGGCGGTATTTCATCAAAAACTACCTTGAAGTGCTCGCGGCATTAAAGAAGCACAAACCCCTGAGCGCGACTAAACTGGAGATGAGTATAGTGATAATTCAGATCGCTTGCGTCTAAGATCTGGGAGCAGTCAAATGGTCATTTTGAGCGACTAGATTCTACCAAGCTCCCATCCCAGCTTTACCAGCTCATGCTAGGGGTATGTTGACCCTTCCATCGTCGTTGCGGTCTTTCGAGTTCGCCTGTACATATATTTCGTCCGGCCCGCCGTCCATATTTATTTGCCCCATACCACTGAGCTCTACTCGAACAATTGCCCGGCAAATCAGGGCACTGGCGGCATATCTACCCACGATTGTAACCGCGTCTATAACACTGAAGAATAACAGGCTCGAAAAGATCAGTGTACCGAAAACGACATGAGCCAGTGTACCGATTCCGAGCAGCCATGACATGGCCAGAAAGCCAATGTTCTCTTCTCGCCACTGCAAGTGTCTCGTAGGCTGGAGCCCGGATGGTATGACTTCGTTTGGGACCCAGGCAGCGAAACCGCTATCCCTACGTCGGGAAACAGTTGGGCTTGCCGACACGATTTTCACACGAAAATGGAGGGCAATGACGCCTCCGACATGAATAATTACTGCCAAAAATGTCCATAGAGGCAACATGAAGATAGTTTCGGGTGCGAAGACGACGATGGCATGAACACCCAGCTGATAAGCCAACATCACGACGTTGGCCACAGCACCACCCACAAGTATGTACTCGACAACGCTGACTAGAGGTCTAAGGGGTCGGGGTATAGCTGTCCAGCGAAAGCCAGGCAATCGCGTAGACTCTCCTTTCTCAACAAAAGCTGCCAATGTTTCAGAGAATTGGCCAGACTTCATTGTTTGCACGGCAGGGCTGCCGGCCGCGAGCAAAAATGATAGAAATGGCCGTCTCAGACTCAGCAAAGCCATTTCCACAGTCAAGCTTCCGATGGTTTGGAGGATGGTAGGCATGGCGCCGAGGATGACAGCGCTCGCTGCTAGCTCAGTCTTTCGAAATTCGGGAAACTCGGTGAGAAGGCAGTCGATGACGGGGGTGACGAGACTGGATAGGCCAACATCGGGGCCTACGGGCATGATCTCGCTTTTGTAGGTCTTGAGTTGCTCGGAGCATTTTTCACGGAGCAGCTTTTGGATCAAACTGTCCCAGCCTGGAAAGAACTGATCAAACTGGCGAGTAGGAATGCATTGCGCTGCTTGGGCAAACAGCAACGCTGCGAGAAGAACTGTAGTATGCGGTTTCATGGTTTCTGCTGTTGACTGTGCTGGCTCTAATAAGCTGCAAAGAATTTTGCGACAACATAACAAGGAGGTTATCGCATGGCGGCATTTGTATTCTTAATACTAGTTGGGTGACACGCAACAAGCTTTGGATAGCCGTCGGAGGCATGCCGCCGAGTGCCGATGAAGTTGACCGGCATTGGCATTGGCGAGACTAGATGCCAGCCACGCATCGCAGCCCTGTAAGGAACCAAAGCCACGGTCCCAGAAACCGACGACGGGAATGGTCCAGATACGAAGGGGCTGTCAAGGGTTTAGGAACTTCAGTGGGGTGGAGACCAACCGATGCGCTGGTTGTCAGGGATAGCATCACAAGCAGGGCAAGGGAGTGGTTTTGGGCGGTCTGCGGCTGACGTCTAGCGTTAATGACAACCCCGGCTTTGTTGCAAAACAAAACACCACAGGCTTGACCAGGCATATGTTGTGGTAATGACTTGTCACGTTGGGAAAGATTGCATGACATAACTAAAGATGTGGTATGACCAGCCCGACGCCTAGTTGAGAGTTTGTTCTTTGGTTAAAACCACACTGTCATTCAGATGTCACAAGTTGCGATTAAGCGAGGCTGTAAGCATTGTTTTATGTTGGCAACAGGTCCGTAAGTGATTGCGGTTAGCTTCAGACACGATGATGGCACCTAGGCTTCAATAGAGGAGGAATATAGGTAACCAAAGTAGAGGGTGGGTGATGCAACTCAATGCGTAATTGTGACAAGAAATATCAATGCGCAATTCCGAGAAAGCCGACTGACAAGAGGGATCCTCGTCATGGGTAAGGCTCAGCTTGCACGGGAGGCGGCTGAATGACGTGGGGCTTGTTAGTAGGAGGATTTGCACCGATCGAAGGTTCCAGGGTACAGCTTATGGCCTGCGGATCTTAGGCAAGAGTAATATGCTGAAAGAACTGCATCTGGTTGGAGGAGGATACGATGTTGACTTTGACAGGAACTGTTAGACAGGGCTGCATGTGTGTGATGAGACAGGCTAGGGGTGTTGTGTTCATGGTGCACATGTGACTGTAAAGCTTGTGACAATTTTCTCTGGCCGATAGTCGGTGCCTTTGAGCCCAGTAAGTTCCGCCCAGTCGCATTTGATGCTGCCTGCAAATTTATACAAGGTGAGGGAGACTATGGGTTGTAAGTGTTGCGTGGTCGCGTTGTATGAGAGCGAACAATAATGAACTGACCAAGTCGAGCAAGATAGGATTCCGGCAGTGGTGAGGAAGAAAAAAATAAATGAAAATAAAAATAGAAAGAAGAGGAATGGAAAGGAATAAAGCAAAGTTAACGAAAAGAAAAAGAAAAGAAGAAGAAAGAATAGGACCGAGACAGGAACATGAATGCCTACTTCAGTTCACTCACTCACTCACTCAGGCAGGGTCAAGATGGTGATGGATTGGGGATTGAGAATCGAGGGCTGGAACGGAGAAACAAATCGTCCGAAGTCACGTGCAACGCGTTCGTGGCCCGTCTTTGCTCAGCCACGTGGGAGCTCCAGGATGGGAACCTCCGCTGGGCCAATCACGCACTGAGACTCGCCTGGTGATCAGGCAGCAGCTTTCCGGTCAATCATGATGGCCTCTCCATCCCCGAGCCCCACCGCAACCGACCCCATCCGCCGTCTCGCCGCCGCATCTGAGTGCGACTGCGACAGGCACCGAGATAACGGGCTCGCAGATATCTCGGCCCTCTTCTGCTCCAGGGGCGGTTGTTTACGCAAGAGCACTCGTACGCTTCACGCCAGCTCTTGTACGCTCCACGGTTGCTTCTTGCGTCCAGCCTGGCCAACGCTGCTTTTCGATGATGCCTTTCTGACTCTGATATCCCATCACTTATATATCCCATTTTTGTAAATCCTCGCAGCTCCAGCTCCCCGGTCTGACATTCTCAACTCCTCAGCTGGACGGCCGCCATGGAGTCGTTCCTCCCGCTGGGGCTTTCAGCTCAACTTCCAGCGCAGTCTCAGCAGCCTCTACAATGACACCAAGAAGTCGAGCGATTTTGTAAAAGAACCTGTCCGTAATGAAGAGGACCCGGACATCAAGGCCTTGCACCGCAAGCTGCGCATCCAAAAGGACCGCCTCGTGAGCTGGGGTCTGGAATGGTCCGACCCCAACCAGTCCGTCGAGATTGATGAGTCCCTTTCCAAGGCTGGCCTCAGCGAGGTCGTCGGCAGCATCATGTCCACCATCAAAGACATCTTGGCCGAGGCCGAGCCTCTGTGGCTAAGCTCCAAACGCATCGTCGACGGTGGCCGTCCGTCTCCGGATCGCAAGGCTCCCTTGATGCAATGGGACAAGGGCCGGTTCGAGGACCTGGTCCGGGATCTCACTTCTTGCATCGACACTCTCTACGACCTGTCTCGCACTCGCACATCCGCTGTCATGGCTCGTCGCCCCACAAAGGCCCCATCAAGTCGTCCTACTCTGCCTCCGACGACTTCAAGCCCTTTGAGTCCAGCCGTATGCAAACGCCCCTTCAAATCGACCCCAGACCCTTACCCACCTTCGCCCTATGCAAGGTGGTCACTCTCAAAACCCTCCCTTGCGCGAGGTTGTTTTCATGAGCAAGACGGCCTACGCCGAGCTCACTCACGGTAGCACTACCCGCCAGCCATGGGCCCCTTGCTGCTGGAATATGCCACATTCGATGCCATCTACTCCATGACTGGCATCATGCCGCCCATGGCCCGCTTCGAGAAGCTCTCTGCTGGTCTTCAGCAAGATCCCCAACGCGCCCCGGGGACCTGGACAGGCTTGCCACGCCTCCTTGGCTACTTTGAAGACATGGAGAACTCAAGGCTTGGCCTCGTCTACCGTTTTCCTCCTTCCTTCAATGCAGTCTCCTTCGAGAAGCTCAACCAGAACCCTTTCTACAACCTGCCAACCCTCAACGACATGTTTGCGCGTCCTGATTCTGAGCCCCAGCTGGAAGCCAAATTCCGGCTCGCCCACAATCTAGCCAACACTATCTTTGACATGCATGCACGTGGCATTACTCACGGTAACCTCCTTGACAGAAACGTCACATTCTGCGATGCCATCACAAGCTCTCCCGGTGTGACTATTGGGGAGGTTGACATTCGTCGCCCACTCGTCTCCTCGTTCGACGTTTTCTCCGACGATGCGCCAAACTCCGGTATCTCCTTGACACGGCATCCCTTGGATCCTCGTATTACGCCGGCCTCGCCTCTTGCCAATAAGACAGACGAGCGCATTCTTGAGCTTTATTCTCTAGCCATGATTCTTCTCTCCATTGGACTTTGGACAAGGCTGGAGGACTTGGTTCCGGACCAGTCCTCCACTGTTGTGTCACAGGCTCTACTGACGCAGCTTGCTGTGAGATGCGGTAGTCTCTACGCAAAGGCAGTGCAATGTTGTTGGGATGCTGTCGATGACGAGCTCGCTGGTAGATCTACAGGAGAGGCGTTGTTGTCGGCAGTCCAGCTACGAGCTGGTCGGTTCCTAGAGGCCTGCTGCATTTTGGATGGTGTCAGCGGATTGGAGGAGAGGCTTAGCCACGAAATCAATGCCAACGAAACTCTAAGCAAAGCTGAAGGACACAAGGAAAAGCATAACATCAAGTCGCCCATCTCATCTACCCCGGATTCCAAGCAAGCAGCGGTATTCATGGATCGAGCCACACCAAAGCCAAGTGAAAAAGCAGATGCTGCCGATACCGATAACGAAGGTATGTTTATGGACTTCAGCCCACGCTCAAGTACTAATGTCATGTTAGATTCACTTATCAAAAATGCTGCAAAGTCTGAGCCCAAGCTTAGACTTTACCCACATGTGCCTTTGGCTCCTGATATTGTTGAGAAATGGAACACGATACTCATGCCACAGATAAACCATGCTTTGAGACAATTCTACCGCAAGCATCCCGAGTCTGTCGAGATTTCTCTCGAATCTGTCGGACCCAATCCTAATAAGACTACGCCCACAGTTCTTGTTGTCTGCACTTCCGTCGGCAAAGTTCGAGCGATTTTGAAGAAGCGACTTGGCGACTTGTTTGATGGCTCCACTGGTTTCTCACTCAAAGTTTGCAGAGGTCACGTCCTCCGATCACATCGGCAATCCAAGTCAATTATGCGATCCATGGCTCGCCGTAGCAGGACTGGTGCCACTGGGGCCGACTCCGATGACGAAGACGCTGGCATTGAGCCAGTCAACCCTGAGTATCAAGAACGCCCGGGAAACGGAGCGAGCATTGGTGCATGGATTGGTGACCGTCATTTGCCCCTGTCAGCTTTGGTGGGTTGGTCATGGTCGACAACAAACCGTATGGTATGACGGTGCACCACATGCTCGATGATCCTGAACGCGACTTTGGGCGCGACGAAACCTTGCGTAGTAGCGGTGTTCCCAGTCACGATTGGTATGAAGATTCTCTTGCAAGCACCGCGGACGACGATTTCTCCTACGAGCTGTCTGATGGCGAGTCCGAGCCGTATTCCGACACGGATATAACTAGTGATGACGAGGAAGATGACTATGACAGTGACGATGGGGAATACAACGAACCTGGCGATATCCCCGGCGTTGAGCCTGGGTGTGGTGATGGTTACGTAGTCACTCAACCAGCTCTCGATGATGTGGAGGAGGGCTTCTACCCGTGTTCCGAGACCGAAGCAGAGGATCATCTTGATACGTTTAGCCTTGGCGAAGTATACGCCTCGAGCGGCATTCGCCGTAAGAACACTAATGGTCTAGTTCACGAAGTCGACTGGGCACTATTCCAGTTTGCCGATGAACGGCTGCCGGAAGACAACTTCATCCCGCATGTCCAGGACGCAACCTCAACGGCATATTCTGCTCCTCGTGCACAGGAAGGTCGGGCACTTCTGCGACCCACTACTGTCGCTCCGCTGTCCGCGTTGCCCGGAATGGAGGTGCAGTGTATGGCTCGAACAAGTGGGCTGCAAACTGGCCAAATTCTCCCCGCATTGACAAGCGTCAAGATCTACGGGCGTGCTTCGCCTAGTCATACATACCAGATCGCCAGTGTCCCGCCATCCAGCCAAAAGGGCACAGGATCAAAGCCCACCCTTCCCATGGGAATCCCTGGGGACAGCGGTGCGTGGGTTGTCGACCGTCGGAATGGACATTTATGCGGGCATGTCCTCGCATGGAGTCAGCGGAAGCATGTGGCCTACATTTGCCCCATGGATGTCCTCTTGCTGGACATTGCGCAAACCCTTAATGCAAGTGAGATTCGTCTTCCGGGAGGCGACGTGGTGGTCAGTCTACGCGATCAGACTAGTGCTGGTATTCATGAGCAACAGCCGCCGCAATCAGCAGGAAATGAGTCGGGGGATGAAGAGGCCGACGATGATTTACCCCCGAGCTGATACCGACGTTTTCAGTTAGAAGAAATTCACCAGGCGATAAGCACCAAAGCCTGGACAAGCCTCTTGCTGAAGGTCCCAACTCTGCCCCTACGTCTAGGCGCCTAGAAGTACCGGGTGAGATGTCAAGCCTTGCAAGCAGATTGGAGGATATCACTGTTGGCGGACGTGGGATGGGTGTGAAATGGGTGACTTGTGCCGGTAGGCCGTAAGCAGCGTTCTACGGGTGATGCCAGAGAATGCAATCTGTTTGGATGTGTTTTGGTATGGCTACGCATGTATGATGGACTCGAGAAATACCCAGGAGCAAGTTCAGCTCACGGAGGAAAGTTCACGTTAGAATACTTAGTATCAGATCCTGATAATGACATTTTGAGCACCAGATTCCGTGTTTGTGAAATTTAGTTGTTCGCTCTCCTTCTCAACAGCAGACTTTTCCAAGCGCAAAAACCCATCTGTCTTACATAAAATCATCCTCCCAGTCCGCGGAACGGTTCTGGTTGCTCGACGCCTCCATGTTCTCATCGGTGAACATGGCGTCATACGCGTGATCTTTCTCCCACTTCTTCTGTCGCCATTCTTCTGCCTGGCGGGCTTCTGTTCGTTTCTATAACAGGCGAAAAGAAGGACGCGTCAGCGATTTTACGTACTGAGGTTGGGAAACAGGCTGCAGGATTGTAGGGTCACGAGGCAAAGGGGAGGGAAGAGGGAAGAGGGAGAGGCTTACCCTTTCTTGCTGGGCGATTTGGTCTCGCTTGCGGAGCTCCCGCATGCGGTCGTCCTTTTCTTGCTTGAAGTCGGGCTTCTTCTCTACCTTGGTCTTGTTGAGGCGGTTGACGATGGGGTTCTCGCGCTGGGGCACGAGGATACGCTTGACCTTCTTGTGGTCCTTAAAGCTGACCTGGCCGACGTCCATGCTGCCATCCTTCTTGAGGTTCGCCCACGGCGTATAGATGATGGTGATATTGTCCTTCTTGTTGCCTAGAATAGGGGTGGGGTTGGGTCAGCTGCCAGGCATCCTAGATGAGCTTGTCGCAGGCCTCTTGTCCAAGCTTGTTTTGTCAACTTGAGGAGGCCATACCTTCTATTGAGTTGGCCTTGGTCAACTGGGCGAGATCCATCAGCAGTTCCTCGGGCAGGGTATCCCATTCCTGCCCCTCCTGCATGCGGAGGTAGATATGCGCGCTAGACAGCTTGTCCACGTGAAACTAGAGTGAATGGCGAGTCAATACATGTTGAGATGGTCGTCTGGTTGCTCAAGATTGCTCAGCTTACCCTAGGCAAAGTTAGTTTGAGCGACTATAGGGAGAAGGCATTACTCACCAGACATCCTCTTCCCAGCCGTATTTGATCAAGTCCTCGTCTAGTTATGGTCAGTGGGTTTTGTTTAAGAGGGATGGTGTTCACATCTTACTCTCAAACTTGTCCTTTCCGACATATATGAACCCCGGGGTCGACCACAGTGGAGGTAAAGTAGTAGACCATTGTTGGAAACGGAGGGACAGGGTCCCGGTCAATCAATACACAGGAGTTTCGCAAGACTTCTTCAGCGAGAAATGTCCACCAAGCCCGGCTTCTTGGCTGGATTCTGGCAGGAATAGACTCGTTGACCCTGTTGTGCTGGTTCGATGAGGGATCGCGAGAATTTTGGTGCGTGAAACGGAACACTAGCGCTAACATTTTGCCTCGCTCCCACACCAAGGCTTTGCTGGGTCCTTGGACTGCTGTGATAGTGCAGAGGTACATGCAATGCCAGCTCACGTGACCATCTATCGTGAGAGCATCTGACCGTCCACCGCCTGGTTGATTCTACAAGCATCATCCTACTTTTTGCATTCTTGGTATTTGCCTTTCTCTCATAGCTGAGAGAGCTTGGAACACTACTTGGTGCTTCTCCAGTCAAGTAGATCTGCAATTACTTTTCCTAATCCAGGGCACAGTATGACAATGCTTTACGTTCTGGACGACACAGACTCTACACCCTGGGTGATGGAACCCAAACCCCAAGCCACCAATACTGAGAGACACACCCGTGGTAGAGATAGAGAAACAGATCGTTGGTCTTGGTCATGCACATTGCCTTGGGTTTTGTGAGCGGCTTGATTTCGGTGCCGAGACCACCTCCATCGTCCCGTCTGATCCACATGGGCCTGCCAATATCAAATGCCGGGCATTTTAATCCTTGACTTCGACAAGCGTCAATTCTTATCGAAACGACTCTTGCCAAGCCCTTGCACAATTGTGAGCCCATTTTCGGTGAGCATCTGGGCAGTCTCCCTGTCAGAGGCGTGGGGGTAAAAGGCAAGATAGGCACTCTATACTCTGGACAGGTGAGAATAACGTAAAAGCAAACTCTCCCGGGCAGACCTGAGAGGTTGCATTACATTGCCTGCTTTTTCTCGCGGCACAATATTGCACCGTGGTGGAACGATAAATGCCTGCCAGGCCGTCCCCGGGCGTCCTAGGCGCCCCTTCTCGTCTGCGTTGGTGCGAATCGAGTCCAGAGGAAAATCTCCGTGAGATTTATAGGGTTCTTACGAAAACGCCACCATGAGTGGCTTCTTCCGCAAAGGTCAACTTGCTGAAGCGAGCTGAGCTTGCTGAGACTTTTCTCGCCCGCCCTCGCAATGCGGGTGATGCCCGACTTTGTCCCCGGCTCATATGATCCGGATGCTGGCACACACTCCCTCGAGCCAAACGGACCAGGGATCTCATCGAGCTTGCTGGTGGGCATTGCTGGATCAGATCGTGATCCCTGTATACTGAGCATGCAATGCTCTCAAGGCTCTTCACCCTGCAGCTCTAGGCCTTTGCCGTCCAGTGACTGGAGCCTTGTGGTTTGCTTGGCACGGCATCTCGACATCCCGGGAGACATTATCGAGACATTGGGGTCAGGTAGCGGGACTACCACCCACAATTTCAGGGCGACAAGGATCCTGCTTCCTGCGGGGTGCTTCCAAATACTCGATAACAGCAGATCTACAGTTTGAGGGGATGGAGCCACCATCGGTGTTTAGACCCTGGCCATCAGGGCTCCCGCATGCAGGCTATAGGTGGCTGGGTCTAGGACCAGGCTCTCGGAACGCCCGTCTTTCACCTCACAGCGCTGCTCGAGCACTGTAGGTGGGTATAATTTTGCCCCGAAGCCTATACCGAGCTCCACGATGGAGCCTATAGACAGTGCTCTGCGATAAGGCGTTTAGACGATCGAGATCTGAAGATCTTCTTTAGTTGAGGAGTCCCTGGTGTGGCTTGAAATACTCCAATTGGCTGAAACGGGCAGAAGTCTAGAACGGACTGACCCAAACGTGATGAATCCTGGTCACCTTTTGCTTACCAACGCCCCGATAAAAAGGGCTTTGACTACTGAGATGGCCTATGTATTCGTTCTGGAACAACCAGTTGCATTCAGCCCTGTCGGATAAGGGAAGTACATGCTAGTGGCCGTCCCACACTCTCGCAGAAACCGTTGGTGGTTATACATGCACGTTGAACTAACATCCTACCGGGGACTTGCAAGACCTGCATTGAACAGGCCATTTTTCCACACGACAAGGGAGTTTTTCTTTTTCCTTTTTCTTTTATTTGCTTATTGACTGCCCAACGTTGCAACCGAAGAGCACAAAGTATGAGGGTCATTTCACCGAGGGTAGGCCTCCCGCAGCTTGTGTCAGGCGGAAGCTCTGCTGGTGAAGATCCTTGCCGATATGAGGACCAGTGACGAATGGGGCCATTCTACCAAAACCTGTTTTCGAGTAGGCTTGGCTTGAATCAGGGTGGGATCATCGGAGAAAAGCAGCCACGGAATCTCCCTGCAATGATCCTCAATTTCGGAACCGGATACCTGCCGCAGCAGCGGGACATATAGGTTTCCCGTATTCAGCGATCAATATTGGAACTGTTGCATCTCGCCACAGAACAAATTCGGCTTGCTAGCCGATCTGTTCCTGTGATGATCGAATCTTGACTTGTTTTGGTCAGATTATTTTATGGATCCTGGATGTTTATTTTAAATCAACAGCGAAGCATAGGGATTCATGGCGCTTTTTCAACCTGAAAGTTGTTTGATTGTAGACATCAGTGCTGACAACAAAAAACTGATTTTGTAAGTTTACAGGATCTTAAATCATCAAACCATTATAGAGCCCCTTGTCTCTATTTTTCAGCAGACCGAATCAATTAGGACAAAGGAAATAAGAAATAAGCCACGAGCGATAACACTGACACCAAGGAAACTGCCTAGACATCAACGACTTCGTAGGCCCCTATTGTAAAGAGAATTGAGCCCCAATCTCTGCCCTTGGCCGACTAGAAACGCCAAACACAGCCAAGTGGCTCTGGCCCTTTGTTGGTTGCAAACCTCTTATTGGTTTGCGTCCCAACGCTGAACATCAGCTCGGTACATCTTTCGAAGCAAACTGAGCTCATCGGCATCTGGGAATTGTCAACTGGCTGACCAAAGTCATTTCATGGCCACGAGTACGAACCTGGGTGGTATCCAGGAACTTCATATTTATCAAGCTCGACAGGATTGGTTTCAACCTGTGTGATCAATGTGGCTCCTCTGGCTCCGCATGGAGCACTTCATAGACGTCCATGCGGATTCTGTAACTGCCCATAACGGTAGTTGAGATTGAGGTGAAGGGAAAACTATAGTGACTACAGAGTCGGCAGTTGGGGGTTCCAAAAGCGCTCCAGTAGTGCTTGTAAAGCCCCTCAAGCCGTCTGGAACAACATGGCCCTCTTCATTGATAAGCACTATCATTCCAAAGTGGTAAACGGCAGGATTGTACGGTAGAAGGGACAGTTTTCCAACAACATAAGGGCTCAGAACCGTCCCGACTTGAGCCTGAGCTGGAGGCTGGACGGCAATAGCGGCTTCGGCCATGTTGACGGAACTAGATATGAAGAGGTAGGTAACAAATTCTGAGTAGATTGTCGTGAATGTGTTGAAGATGAAGATAGTAGAAGATGACAACCTCCTGGCAGCTGGCTCCTACTTATAGTTGTTAGATTCCATATCCTCCTAAGAATGAACCTCTGCGGCCCTCAGCTCAAAAGTGGCAAGCCGTATGAGAAGAAGGCAAAATCCGACTATCTCCTTTGACCGGTTTCACGACGAGAAGACCAAGTCGATGCCTTCCACCCTCCACCCCCAATGAACCACACACACCTTGTTATTCGGTGCACCCGAGCCTCGAAGGTTGGCGTTGCAGAACAGTGCCCCTTAAGCAAATAGACACGCAGAAGAAAAAAAAAAAAAAATAGACAGTGAGAAGGATGGGTCGAAGTGCACAAGCGCTATTCCCATACAGAATGCTATGATTGGCTGGTGATGAGGTCGACAATCTCGGATCAGAGGTTGCAACTGTGCAGACCCGATGGGCTGAGACCTGGAGCTCCGTGCGTGCGGTTAGGAGGAGTTGCGTCACGGATCGGCCACCAGGTCGACACTTCTGATTGGAACACAGCTCTGTACCCGGAAGATACAGTCAAGCTTGTACTTGGAGACTCAGAAGGGAGGCATTGGATAGCGCATGGCTGGTGCGACCTCTTGCATAGTGCTTGAGTACGGGTCACGGGGAGCTCGGTGACCGCCGTTTCGACAAGCGCCTCCCTGATCGACGGGTTGGGGTAATGCTCCAGACGCAAGATGCATACGGCTGCAAAGAAGAAAAAGAAAAGAAAGGAAAGGAAAGGGAGGGAAGGAAGAGACCGGAAAAAGAAAAGAAAGGGGACGGCTGGTATCTTGATGTCAACTATAGCAACATGTCGGCCTCAGAAAGTCCTGTTGGTTCGGACCTTTTGGGACGGATTCATGTGTGAGTTGAGCGAGTATCACTAATCATTAGTTCAGACGCGGAATCCAGCCCTCAAGAGAGAATGGCGTATTTCATTAGCTTGGCACGCACAACCGGCAGCTTGATTTGCCAACGATTCAAAGGTTTCCTTGCTAGACATTCCCTGGTGTGTTGAGGGAAGATTTTCATGCGCCAAACATTGCGGCCACAGGGTCATTCCACTAGGTCTAGTGTGGTAGGCATGTTTCCAAGCCAAGGGTAAGGGGTCTAAACGTACGTTGCGGCAACCATTCATTTGGGGGCGGCAGGGTGTGAATCCTGGCCTAGGATGGCACCGCATAGTGCCTCTCTTCATCCCAGATCCGATAGTCCAATCAACTATATTCTCTATTTCGACTACCTCTACCGGCGCAACGCTAGGGTGGTAAATCAGCAGTGGTATTTGGCCTCGCAACGTCATATAGGGCACCATCATATGAATCACTGGCTGCCAAGAGGACATGCAGCGGAGAAAGTACCGATGCATGCGCGAGAATGATTGGTTGCAGTTGCCGCAGGGACTCTGATGGAAGTGGCTTTTCTATGCAACTCGACCCAGTCGTCTACGGCAGTTTTGGTCCCCCTCTTTGCTCGTGCGTATCAAGTAGTTGGGGGCGACGATCTCGATACTCCTAGGGGATCCTGTCTTCCGCGGTGGTGGTGAGTGACTAACCACTAATATCCTTTGGCAACCCTCCAATATAAAAGCAACATCTGGCCAGTTGCCGGTCCGACGAAGCAAAGGAAGTAGGTCCTACTGAGGTTTCCTGGTGGCCACAGTACACTTCCGCAATCACCGACTTTTACGGAAGTGGTCCGAATGGAAGAGGGCAGGCCGGAATACGACTCTCTAGTGTTGAAGCGGCTGGGCAAGGCTTTGCAGGGATCTACGGCAAAGTGTTGAAAAGCCTAATACCCTGGCACCCCTGCTCAGTAAGGTCTTTAAGGCTGAGGGTGTGCACGATTGCGCTGGGTGCTGCTTTGATTCCGGGTTCCTGGAAAGAGATACAAAAAAGTGGATGGAGGGAAGAAACATGGCGGATTGGCAAAGCAATTGTCAGCAAACAGTAAGCAATAGATGAATATCTTTTGGAGAAATGTGCCAGACTAGTTCAGCAGCCGGTGCGCCTCATCGAGTCCTTACATCCAAGCTGGACCTGTGTGAGACAGGATGCACCCAAATCCCACACACACACTCGCACGCGCGCACACACACACACACACACGCATACACAAACACAAACACACAAACACATGTACATCAAGACTTTCGTGGCTTCTGCCTCAGTTGGAGACGGCTATGCACTCGTGTTGACCTACATGCCGAAATATTTCGGAAGTTGCACGGCGTACAAAAACGCCGAGGGGAAGAAGCAAATAATGGCACAGCGGTGAGGAGAAAGAAGGAAGATAAGTGCAGTTTCGGTGGATGGCTTGGTATAGATGCCTCACAAAGCCTTTGGTGTTGAATGCAGGCTCATGAGCAACAAGGGTCAGTAGACCTACATTCAAGTAAGCTGCATATCCGCTTGAAACAAAGGGAACACAACCGCAAGCACAGCCCAAGCAAAAAGAAAGCAAGCAAGCCAGGAGATGCACGACTTGTATCCTTAGAGGGACGGTGTACGGGGCGTAGCTGGGATGAGGTTGTACGGCAGCTCACCAATATGACTTGGCGCTAAGAGGGACGGGACTGAGGACGTCGCGATCCGACTGGTGCCTCGTACGTTGGAGAGGCAGATCGCATGCATGGCGGCTTGTCTTTTGTCTCTAGGAGGGCATGCTGAACCCGGAAATGGTCCTTTGAATGCGGCAATCCAATGTGGCACCGGACAATTTGCTTTTCTATTTGCCAAAGTCCGCATCCAAAAGGGGCGGAGATCTTCGACGAGATATTGACCGAGTAGCACCGATGTTTCTTGCGGCCCTGACGTCAGCGCTGATCGCTCAGACCTCGGAGGTCTTTTGGCCTCCAGCATATGCCAAGAAGCTATCATATTCGCCTCTCGTTGCCGATACACGTGGGTGTCGATGGTTGCCTCGTTCGGTGTGCTGGGCATCTACGCAGCCGGCTCGATCACGGTCGAGAGATGCGGGGTGAATCTCATGGGCGGCTCGTTGGGCTGAAAAGTCTCGGGGATCAGGGAAGATTGATTTTATGCAGGCCTTCGAAGACGGCAGCTCTGGCGCAAGCATAAGCAACTGGCTCTGGTTGGATGTTGGACACCGCATGAAGTCGTGAGGAGGGCGCCACCGAAGCAGCAATGTCCCAGCGGCTTCTGATACGAGGAGGAGTGCATTCGCTCGGTGACCCAGAGCAGATGGCATAGGAGCGCCCAGAAGAGAGAGGAGGGAGGGAAAGGAAAACCTGGGCGGCCGACCAGTCCATCGAAAGGGTCGCAGCAGCCTCCTGACCGGCGGGGTTGGTGCGGGAGGGTAGTTTGATACTTTGCTCCTTGCTCTGCCGTTTCTCGCCCAGCACTTCAGCGTGGCTAAGAGAGAAAAAGACCCAAAAGTGTTGGGCCAAGCTTTACCCTGGTGCCTTCGTGATGTCCCATGGCTATACTATCCTGGCGAGCAAGGGGAACATTTACCCAGGCTAGCGCAGTTAGTGGTCCCATCAGCTCGAGGACGTCATTAGGATCTCATGTGGCAATGGAAAACCCTTGGCGGTTTGACGGTCTCTTGACGTCTGGCAGGTAGATTAGATTTCTGACGAGATCAAAGTAGTGGAGATTAGAGAGAAGAGAGATGAAGGGATGAGTGATCCATATTCCAGGGTTGACGAGTCATGTAGGTCTCGAGTGGATAGAATACAGCCTTGTCTAAGCTTAAAGAGACGATCTCAGAGTGATATCTGACGAAGGTTCTTGATTCATTTCACCGACACTTGTTGTCCTCGTGAGTATAAGTAATAGGGTTCGGAATCTGAGTATCTCCCTTCGATCTCGAGAAGTATCGTGAATCAGAGTTCTTCAAAGTGGAAATTTCTGCGTTAACTATCAAGACGTTGGCTATCAAGGCATTAGCCATCAAGACCTTGATAGGCAGAGACGTTAAAATGGATGGACAAGTTGATCTCGATGCTTTGTCAACACGTTGATGAGCCTGTTCGAAGAATGCCGACATCGGAGTCGAAGACGACAGGATGAGACTTGGAGGACTCCTTGGGTTCTGCGTTTTGAGCGCAGGGCAGTTGATTATTGCCGATACGATCGAAGCACAAAGAGACAATACTATCGAGATCGTTCGAGTTCCGAATTACCGATCGTCGTATACCGAAACTACACAAGCCAATACGGTTCGAGCTGCTTCAGCCGAGACGACAACATCGCATCAGATAGAAGAGCCGACGCAGACTTCAATATCGACAACGTATTCGACTCAGCCGACTGCAAAGGTGTCGAGAAGAGAAAACAGAAAGCAACCAAGCCGACATCGAGTTAGCGTACGATGTCGATGGGCACAACATAAGAAGATCTTGGTGTATCGCATCTTTGTTGATCCCAAGAACGGTGTCTTTGACGGCTTCTGCAACCATCTCGAAGCATCACTGCGTCTTTTCCCACACAACAAAAATGGAGTCCGACTGCTAGAGGACGAGATGAAGTTTCGACGCTGCGACTTGGACTCGGAAGACGATCTATCAGGAGCCCTTGGCTGGGTTGCGTCGTTCACAATATCAAGTTGGCCCGGCGAGGAGGAAATCAACGCCAACAACGAATTAGCCGTCACCAACGCAATCACGGCTGCGATGGAGTTGTCGCGCCCGGGGACGATTATAGACTGGATGGAGCAGGTTGGGTGTTACAAGGCAAGGGTCTCCTCCACGCATCGACTACTAAATGGGACCGAGGTTGCGCAAACAGCCTAGGAGTGACAGGACGTTTAATGAGAGCTAGTTTCTCCCAATCCTTGGATTCGTACAAGCTGGCTGTTGCGTAACTACGTGACGGACGTTGTCGGCAACAAGATGCCTTGCCCACCAATGCCCAAGACCCAAGGCACGACACCAGAGCCCAAGGGATGCCACTATTCCCGGTCCCACCAGCGGACCCCTGCCCTGTCATCTCCCTTCTCTGGGTCTGGGGCAAAGCTAACACCACTAATAAATTTCGCAATGGCTACTCGCGGCATTAGCATTGGCCCAAGAAGCTCCCTCGTCATTGCTGTCGCTGGTTTTACCCCTCCAGCGGGGTCGACGGACGGAGAAGACCGAGCATGTCTGGCTGCGGGTGCATCTGTCGCTTGTCTCGCTCATTGACGACGCCTTCTTTCCCTCGACAACTCCGCGCAACTACACCGGCCTCTGCCATATCGCGTGCCTTCACCACTGGCACAGCTCGAGCTCCGTCGTCTACTGCCCGCGTCAGCCGGGAGCGTACCATCACCAAGCTCCGTCCACCGAGTCGCGCGCGACCGTCGCAGCCGAAAATTTCATTCTCCACTGCTCGTCCTCTCTCCACAAAGCAACCCGCCGTCGCCATGGTCGCCGAAGACTTCGATGCCGTCCTCAAGGGCAAATATCCCGCCAAGGCGCATGCCGAGAGGGTGGTCAAGCTCATCCGTGAGAAGGTGCCTTCTGCGGACGGCGTGCTCTACCTCGAGGGCCGCATGACCAAGCTGCTGGAAGACAATGATTCACCCGAGCCTTTCCGGTATTCCTTATCCCAAATGTCCGCCTGTTCCGTACGATCGGTTCTAACTGTCTCTTGCTTAGCCAGCGTCGTTTCTTCTACTACCTTACCGGCTGCAACCTCGCCGACTGCCACTACATCTACGAGACCAAGACCTCCAAGGCGACGCTCTTTATTCCTCCCATCGACGCCGACGATGTTATCTGGTCCGGCCTTCCCGTCAGCCCCGAGGAGGCGCGTGAGCGCTACGACGTGGACGAGGTCAAGTTCACCACCGAGGTGAACTCCACCCTTGCCCACATCGCCTCAGAAAGCCCCAAGTCTACCGTGTTCGCCATTGAGAACCAGGTGTCCGACAAGATTACCTTTATCGGATTCGAGTCCAAGGACTTTGCGGTCCTCAAGCCCGCCATTGAGGATTCGCGCGCCATCAAGGACGAGTACGAGGTTGCTCTCATCCGCAAGGCCAACTACATCTCTGGGCTTGCCCACAAGCGCGTCTTCGAGAGGGCCAAGGCCGCCAAGACGGAGAATGAGCTCGAGGCTGCCTTCATCGAGGTGTGCGTTGCCAATGGAGCCAAGGAGATGGCCTACCACCCCATCTTCGCCAGTGGCACTGCTGCTGCGACACTCCACTACATCGCCAACGACGCCCCTCTCAACAACAAGCAGAACCTGCTGCTCGATGCCGGTGCTGAGTGGAACAACTATGCTTCCGATATTGTGAGTTCAAGTCGATCATTGCAGAGCCACGGCCGCGCGTATGCTGACATGCCGCCTAGACCAGAACCTTCCCTCTGAACGGAAAGTTCACCAAGGAGTCCCGCGAGATCTACGACATTGTCTACAAGATGCAGAAGGACTGCACTGACATGATCAAGGAGGGCGTCAACTGGGATGATGTCCACGTCCTGGCTCACAAGATTGCCATTGACGGCCTCCTGGAGCTGGGCATCCTCAAGGGCGACAAGGACGAGATTTTCGAGTCGCGCACCAGTGTTGCCTTCTTCCCCACGGCCTCGGACACTACCTCGGCATGGACACCCACGACACTGGCGGCAACCCCAACTACAACGACGAGGATAAGATGTTCCGTTACCTGAGGAAGCGCGGCACTCTGCCCGCTGGCAGTGTCATTACTGTCGAGCCTGGTGTAAGTTACGGCGGTGCGTGGATTGAAGGTTTACAGTTACTGACATCCGAGTAGGTCTACTTCTGCAACTTCATTATTGATCCTTACCTGAAGGATCCCAAGCACAGCAAGTACATTGACTCTGCAGTTCTCGAGAAGTACTGGAGCGTTGGTGGTGTTCGGTAAGTCGTGGCCACAACTACCACACTTGTTTTTATCAGCCACTAATAATTCTCGCAGCATTGAGGACAATGTTCTCGTCACCAAGGACGGTAGCGAGAACCTCACCACGGCCATCAAGGAGCCCGCCGAGATTGAGGCACTCATCTCCGCTTAATTGCTGAGTGGTAGAGTAGTTCCAGCAACCGAGAGCTTCAGCATTTGCGAGCGACGGTGTAGGTTAGAAAAGGGCGCATGACAGCATATGCGATGCTTCAACGCATATCTTGACGAGGAACGTCATCATAATTGTCATGTCTGGTGTGGCTGGAAGCTGGTGAGCAACTCAAGCAGGTCTTAGCACTTAAGTGAGGTTCTCAATTCTATCAAATCATGATCCATCATCGTATTGCTTCGTTAGCGCTAGCCGTTTGAACTCCCCACACAATATCCCCGGTTGTTTCCTCCGTTAAGAACTAGACTAGTTCCCTGATCCATGTTTCACATAGTGGCAACATGACAATGCAAGCCTTGCGTCTGTGCCATTTCAAGTGTCAGTATGGATGAGCAACTCAATCCAATACTTACCACTGCATTGATACACAATTACGAAACCAGCAATACGACAATTCTCCTACTTTAGAATGGTTATCTGTTACTTGCTTGTCTCATGTTGAGGACCCAGTCATGGAATTTCTTGGCCAGCCCACCCTGCGTCAACTAACCACGTACCACGATTCAGGGTCTTTTCCCTCAACTTCTCCATCTGCGCAGGACGCCAATATCACTACAAGGAAGCTCAACCTTCCGATTAGATAAAATAGGAATGCTCTTAACATTTATCATACGCTAGCTATCGTGGTTGCAATAGAGCCTCCACGATGCAGAGCGCGGTGGATCCCCTCCCGATCAGACGGAAGCCGATTCCAAACCGCGAGGCGACCGGCCCCCATCCGCCGGGCGGTCTGCGTCCGAATCCTATCACAGGCCTGGAGGATTCCCGAGCGCCGCATTTGCGCTTTGTCCGGTCCACCACAGACCTAACGCCCGTTGCCGGGGACGCGACGGGCGGTATTCGTCCTTCCTTGGGTGTCCGTACGGCTTTCGCTGCGCCGAGCGGAACGACCGGTCCTCCTGTTGATTTCATCTTGGACGGTGATGATCGATCGCCTGCCACGCCTGGATCTCTCTTCGTGCCTGGTCAGCAACAGGTGCGACGTGTGAAGAGTTCGTCTGCTCTCAGCATTACCACCGCTAGTCCAACCCAAGACTCCGAGGACACGTTGAGGCCGAAAACTCCGTCTAGGTTCAAATCCGCTCTGGATGAAGCCCAATACTTTGCTACCGGGCTGGTCAGCCACCCCGTCGAGTCAACCCGTCACTACAGCGTCATCCGGCATTGCCATGCATTAGTCTGGTATCGCGGCCCAAGCACCTCCGTGTCTATTACCATTCTCTCGGATGAACCCCTCGCTGCAGACAGGACACTATGGCTGCAGGACAAGGGATATTCAGGCAACGTCGGCATGGCACTCAAAGCCATGGTTGGCACCAAGGGCAGCTGGATCGACGTAACCCCTGTCACTAAGGCGGCGCCGTCACATCTCCCGGAGGCAGAGGAACGTAGCATCCAGCGAGACATCAGGCGCTTTGAGAAGAAGGCAACAGGCAGGCTAAAGGGACATGTCGCAAGAGAAACACACGTGGTGCGCATTCCCGCGACGGCAACGGATGGATATTTCCGACTCGTCGTGTGCTCTGGCGAAGGTGGCAAGAAGACCCTATGTGGCAGCCCTGTGTTCCGCATCGCGAGCACGTCAACTGACGCCGCGATTGTGCGAGGGCAAGCTTAAGCACGATGCCGTTGGAGTTGGGTGTTAAAGTGGCTACCACGGTTGGCCATAGAGTGGCCCGGACATACGCAGGAGTTGCTGGCGCTGTAGTTGAGAACCGGGCCAAGAAGTTTGCGCACACCGAAGTCATTAAGAAGGCGGGACAATCGGCATTTCAAAAATATCACGCCTCGGGGTGGGCGCAATGGTTGACGAGAGATGGCAGAAGAACAAGCGGGTCGATTATGATCCTCTTTTCGCTGGTGCGCTGCTAGAGGAGCCTGTGTCTGTGATCGGGTCCGATGCTGGCCCTGACGCACCGTTTCCGCTCAAGTTTGAGGGTAAGGTGGTCAAGGGAATGGGCATTCAGCTGCTGAATTGGGTATACCGACTGCAAATCTCGCTGATGTACCAGACGCGATCAGGACACGGCTGAACGGTGTATTTGCAGCGTGGGCACGGGTCAGTCCTCGGAAAGGCTTGGAGGATGTATCTCCAGAGTGGCACGAGGCGATAGTAACCATTGCGCCTCTGCGGACCGCATCACCAGGAGTCATCATGCACAATGTTGTGGTGGCTCACATCATCCACGACTTTGAAGGCATAAGTCTCGTTGGCGCAAGACTCAAAATCCTCCTTATGGGCTATCTCCACCCTGTGGTATCAAGTGTCGATCACGAAACTGCAATACTAGAGCACGCACGGGACGTAATGACAACCATAGCTAGTCTCGCACGTGAAGAATGGGCCGCCGAAGAAACGGCTGCGCGCATAAAGGGAACGAGAAGCGAGCGCACTGTGTCAGATAGACTGGACGATGCAACAGGCAAGGTGGCCCAGCAGGTTGGTCGAATACCGCTGCATTGGGCGGGTGTGAGGTCAGAAGCTGGGACGATGAGAGATCAAATCTATGGAAGAGGAGGCATGTGGATTCCAAGGTGAAATCCAGTGGAGTCAAGTTGCGCCAGATCAGATATACTGTAGGAGATGGTTTCTATCTGGTCAGTTGACCAAAGCTCATATGGTGAGCATTTACGATAGTTCTTGAGAAGCAGGCGATAGCTATTCATATAATACACTTTATCCTAATCTATCCCGCTATGCTCAACTATCTAGCCATGTCTGCTTTACGCCTGTATAATTTGAGGAATCGATGCCCGTAGACTCGTTCAAGTTCTTGGACAAAACGATTTTTCACCTTTTACGCCTCCTTGTGTAGGTAGCCAGCAACCTTCTTCAGCACGTGCTGCTTCACCCGGGTCCTCACCTCCTGCGTCGCCTTGCCGACTTCCTGCACCGCCGGATTCGCCTCATGCACGTTCTGGAGATACTCGCCCGACTCGTAGGCCTCGAGCAAGAAGAGAGTATCTGCCCGCTGGGCCGTTGTATCCCGCAGCACATCGAACAGCAAGGTGCCAGGCTCAGCGTCGCGGGCCGAGTCGAGCACCGCCGCAAGCTTGGGTGCTGCCACGTCCACACCGCCAGGGGTATAATCAATCTCGAAGAGTGCGATGTGCGGGTCGGCGTGGTTTTGAAGAGGTGCCCGAAGGATACGGGGGCCGACAGCAGGGAGAGATTGCAGGATGTGGACGGACATGGAAACATCGGGGTCAAGAGCGTCGTTCTCCACGGCCCACTCGCCAACGTTCTTGGCGGCGTCGTTGTGCCTCTGCGCAGTCATAGCTTCTTTGTTTGCGAATCTATCAAATCCGTTAGACTGGTTCTTGATCTGGGTACGCTTCGAAGGAAGATGTTACTCTTGGATTATATAGACCGTCTTGCCATCGTCGTCTCGCGGGGTGCAGATGGCATATTTGGTGACAGTAGGTTCGTTGTCCTGGGCAATCTTTGCCGTCTTGGACAACTTCTCAATTGCCTAGATTAAGCGTACAGCTTGTGAGCGGGCGACGATGGGAGAGCAATTGGTTGTTGACCGCCATACCTCGTCACGGAGACTGCCTCCGACGGTGGGGCAAATGGCCAACAGGACAAGGCTTTCTGACATGTTTCCTGTGCTATTGAGGCGACTAGTATTTCAATTGAGGAGTTGAAGCATCAATAGCACCAGAAAACGAGCTGGCAATGGGAGATATGTAGTAAATGAAGAGCTTGCCGCGTCATAGCAGAGGGGTCATCATGGACCCAGGCTGGGCATGTTTGGGGTATTACTTAATATAGTAAGTTCCCGTATTAAACGGCCAATCCGCCGCTGATCCCCGCCAAACCAGCCGTGAAGTGCCTACCATTGTCGCTAGCCAGGTCCAGTAGTCCCAGGTACTAGAGTATATGCTTGGCTAAGAATTCACCTCAACATGACCATGCTTTCTTAAAGATTGACAGTGCTCGGTGCATCATAAGTCGCTTTGCTGATCGCTGAGTAAGTAAACCGCAGGACCAGAGGGTGCCTTCGTCCCCAGCTGCGCCTTCTTACGCCCACTTTTCATGTGGCAGTGTGAAAAAGATTCCAGATGAGAATGTTGACATGGAACATGGAACATGGGGACATGTTACTGGCTACACAGTAAGTGAGCTGTTTTGTAAGCATTTAATATCGTGTATGATGACAATGAGCATAACTAAGAGCAGCTTGCACAGGCCTTAAAGCAGCAACACAAGTATAGCGTACTATATGGTGTGATACTGTAACTTCATTGCTGAGCTGACGTTGACAATAGTACGACGGATATTCCTACAGGATGCAGTCAATATGTTGGTGAACATGAAGATCATGAGTCTGCCTGTGCATCTCAAAGAATTACTCGCATTGTTGCAGGCCCTCCACCAATCTCATTCCTGATTCTCTGCACGACATTCTTGACAAAGTCGAAAAGACCCTACAATTTTATGTAGCCACAGAATTGTCTTGCATATCAACACCAAGGCTACCGGCCGGAGCAGTCTGTGTAGTCAGCATCAACCCCAATCACTCGGGCAATGCTCTCCGGGATCATCCTACCATAGCCGCAGTCGTCACCATCCTATCCGCCTCTGTGGAAAGCCCAGTTACCCCTCCATGTGTGGCTGAGGTCCGTACCTTCAAGGATGACACAGCCGTGTCTACTACCCCCGCCCAAGCTGAACACCGACAACCGACCCTCTACTTTAGCGTAGATAGATGCAGCAATAAATCGTTAGACGAGTTGCCGAGAAACTCCTCGATCTCGTTCTCGATTAACGTTTGTGTTCGGAATATGAAGTGGTGTTTCAATAAACTGTTTCTTGCCGGAATCATTACTGCCTTCGCAACATCTCGCGCGCTGTCATGTCCAATACAAACAACCATCAAAGTGCCGACTATCCGGGAGCAACGGGTGTTTAGTGCACTTCGGTATGTATCCGAATGTTCCACGGTGACTGACGCGTCTATCGCTAGGTGGGTAGCCAGCATCTCAAGGATGCTCGTCACATTGACCATGTGACCACGCTTAACATTTGTCCCTTGTCTTTCTAGCTCGAGGGTGGTTCGATCAATGAAGTATAAGCAACGTGGTGATGCACTTGCTCTCAGACAGACATATAAAACAATTTAGCAATGTAAGGTTAGTAAACTAAGCTCCAACAGGTATATACTCTTGGTGGTGTCGTCTGGGATAGCAGTGTACTCTCCGCCTCTGCTACTATCAGCAAGTATTCACAAACCAGCCCATCCATCCAAACAGAAGTCATATTCGCCCTACCGGCAGTGAAATGCGGCACTGCACTGATGGGATAAAGAATTCTTCATATAACCGTAATCTAAGAAATGTTTTGGCCAATCACTTCAAGTCAAGAAGCCCCGTGCCCAATCCCACCTCATGATGCTCTATGCCCCTGGCATAGCTTGAAAGACGCATTTCCGTTGATGCTGTTCTCGAAAAACACCTAGAATATGTACCAAGTACTTAGGTCCTGCAAACATTGTGTTTGTCCCAGCTATGAGAGATAGTTGACAAAGTACCCCAACCGATCATGAAATCCGCTTCGTGCTCTTCTATAAGCATAAACAACCATCTACAAAGCCCACATCTATATAAAGTCACTCTAAAGAGCAGCGTCATGATCTTCAAACCGTCTTTAGGTCGGATAGGTAAACACCGATACAATGTCCAAACACCCCTCTGAAGAGTTTGTAATGTGTACCTGCACAAAGCATGTACGTGAGAATGCACAACACCAAATAAAGCAATTCTACGGTATTGGGTCATTGTGGGATGGTATCCATGCTTGGCCCCAGTTATAACTGCATAGTCTTTAACTATAATATACAAGGGCAATTGTCCTTGAAACGTGTATTATAGGTTGCCACAAGCGAGGGCGTGAAATTCGAGAAGATCTATATGCATGAAGACAACGCACTGTGATATTCAATGAGCATCCAACATTATCAACCAGAGCTTAGATATTGAGCCTAGATGTTATGGGTGTTTCCTATTGCTTGCCCTGGTGCCTATATCTGCACACGTCCCAGGCTCTGCTTTGTCGTACCTAGAGGCAGTTAATAGAGCCTTCCCTCCCTTGAGGTTGGTATATCTGCCACTGGCTGCCTTGACATTTGACTGTGACGGACTGAAGCATTGATCCGAGGCTCAAGGCAACTGGAAGAGTTATCCTACATCGTCCTGGCCATGAAACGCCAGGTGCTCAACCAATATCAGAAACTAAGAATAAACTCCAACTTGGTCCTTATCCCAATGCTATCCGAGTAATAGTCATCAGTATTCGTTGCTTCAACCAAAGCCACAATTCCAAAAGAACTCCATTTGTCATATACAGTCATACTACGCAATATCTTATTCCAACAACTTACTAAAACCGGATTCCAAACCCCCACAGGTTCATCACGACCTTCGACGTGGCATGCTCCAGTCGCCCCATCAGGCCCCCAGCACAATGCACGACACGCCGGAACCCCGGCTCCGACTCATGCAGACCCAGTTAATCTCCGTGCCTGACATGACGGCTCCGACGTCCGCATCGCCAAATCCGAAAAAACCTGGGGATTGCAGGAAACAAGGACCCCTTCAAGACAAGGGGCCGACGTCTGACGTCTCCGCCATCGCCCGCATATCAGGCCATCATGAGGGTATCGCCGGTCGCCCGAGGACCCTTACTTTACGGCAGACCACCTCCCAAACCCGATATTTTACCCAGAGGAGAACCACCAAGATCCACGTCCTCCCTCTTACAGGATTAGCCTTCCGGCACTCCGCCGTACCGGCATTACTCCCTACGGACAACGCCCAACCCACGCCCTAGAGGGTAGATCAACGCCTCCCTGGCTTCTTTTTACCTCGGCGGGCGCCGCCGGCGCTACGCCTTCTTTGCAGGCTCCACGGCCCCGTCGAAACTCAATGCGCCGCCGTCAACCGCCTTAGCCGCATCCTGTGCGCTGCCTTATCTGCCCGCTGTGCCTGTTAAGGGTAGAGCCACAAGAGAGGCGGTCGGCCGTCCTGAACCTTTCCCAGAACGCGAAGCTCCGTGGCGCTCCAGTTTTTTCCTTGCTCGAGGGACAAGCGAAGCGGTTCCCAGGTCATAGCGGCGCCTGGCGCGGGAACGAAAAGAATGACAGTTGAAAAAGCGGAATTGCAATTTTTTCTTTGTGTGTCTCCCGCCTTGTGGCTGCGACTTCGCTCGAAGGACGAGGCGAGAGGGAGGCTCTAGTTGTTGGTGTCTAGGCTCCATCGTAACTGTGTGCCGGTGTCGTGCTCCAGGCCGATCCCGAGAACTTGGAAATCAAACTGTCTTGCATGCATTTGGCATCCCGTATCTCGATGCGGAACAGCTCTAACGAAACGGATAACTGAACCTACGTAGCAGAACCAAACCCTTACTCTTATACAATGATCAACCCCTCTCATGCCCATACCGGCTCCCGATCACAACCCCCAAACCAAGAGGAAACACAATCAGCAACTCTCAAAGCCTCCCTTGAGGCAAAACCCTCAGCTGTAACTAACCTCGATCGTCCAAGACCATTCCAATCGACAAAGCCCCAAGAGCTGTTCCATCTGCCACGCTTGTCAGTAGAAAACTCAAAATAGCTTCGCTTCGAAAAGCCAGCCTCCCGGTTCGCTAGCACACGCCCCTCCCCCTGGCCACTCCTTAGTCCTCGTGGGAGACTCTCCCACGCTACGCAAAGTTAGCCTTCAACGCCAGCCACCACTAACCGCGACTCCTGCTATCTTGACAAGCCTCCCCGTGGAGATGCAAGGAAAACCCCTCAAGACCGTACGTTTGTCGGGGCCGCCGGCGTGAGAAGCTGGGTGCTAGTTGCGAACGATTAATGCGTCCCCAGGGGACGTCGCTTACACTGGCGTCAATGGGGGTGAGTTTTACTCTTGCCTGGCTATCTGAAGGATTGCGTGTGAAGCTTAAACACATTCGACCTGTGAATCCACATTTGACGCCAGTATGAGATGGACTAGGCTTCCTTGTCAAACTTGTCGAGCCACCTTTGGTCATCGCCATCTGTCATACCAATTGCATCACTAGCCGCAGAGATACCGCGAGATCAAGGTTACCATCAGTCACAGAACATCACCAACCAAGCAAGGGACGAGATTTGGAGTCGTAAAGTATTATGCATTCCTGGTATTCTCAACTCCATTGTGTAAAAACCTAACTACCAATTCGCCTCACGCCCTCCATCTCCAGTCCCGTGTATTTCCATGGAGGGAGGCATCGTGGGCTTTGTGATGCCTTTTATTTTCGACCCCAAACCGAGGGTGTCTCCCATTGCCATCTTTCCCAAACTCGCGCGCAGCTGAACATAAAACAAATTGACCCATCGCTTCCGACAACCTTAGACGTATGATGTAGAAGGACTGTTCCTCCCTAGTCTCGGGCGTCAATCTCTCCGTAAACAATCGTCTTTCTTCCGAAAACGATGACGATAAAAACTCCGACAATCCCGGTTCGAGAGGAGAGGTGGGTAACATCATTACAATCTCACCTGGCCGTTGATATCATCACGGCCATGGTTGTTTGAGATGAGAAAAAAGAAGACGCAGAACAAGGCCGAAGCGCTGCAATCTGAAAAAATAAAAGGATCCCGATCCGATTAACGCCGCTGCCTGCACAATTCCAAATAGGCCAGACAGGTAAAAAGAAAGCCACCGAAATGCCCATAAACGCCTATGCCAGCCGGATCATGGCATTATGCTGCCTTGACCCTGAGAAAATGGAAATCAATAACGCAGAAAGCTTTGCAGAGAAAGCTGTGAGGATGTAGGTGGGTTGCAAGGTAGGCGGCGTGTGGTGACACACTGTGCCGGTAGGTTGGTTCGAATCGTCGATAGGATTAGATCGAGAGTCGTATAGTGTATTCGCACAAATATTCGACACTCGCATTAAGTATATCGCTTCAGTGTGCCTCATATATAGTCGCGGTCGACGTCAGATCGCCGCCGTAGTCGCTTGGGCTCTACCCTCGAATTGCTGTAGCAGTATGAGTCTCGCTGCTCCAAGGGAACCGATCAGACAGCATCTGCTGCTGGGCGTAGTATGGGACATTATTCGACGCACCGACAATGGAAGAGACGGCCGGAGAGGTCGACCTCGCAGGGACTGTGGCTTTCGGCGTTGAAGCCTGGCTGCCGTCCGAAGCCTGCGAAGAGAAGGTGCGGAGTGGCGAAGAAGCCGGTGATGCACCCATAGCGACGTTCTGGAAGTAGGGGTTGGCATCCCGCATGTGGATGGGGTAGCCTGGTGCAGGACCCAAGACTCGGTGACCGAGCTGTGGGCTGCCAGCAGAGGAGTTAGTGCTTCCGGTGCTCAGCTCGTCACCGCCGTGAGAGCCGTCGAAACGTCCATTCTTCAGAGTACCATCCTTCAACGTAGGACTTGACTGCTTTGATCCAAACTAAACCGCATAAGATAACCATGTTAGTAACAACTCTTTCATCTTTGCATGCTCCTTTCCATGCATTTGCATTCGCAGGACACAAGGGTGGTGGGGATCCAGTGGGCTAGGCCGTGGTGTGGGGTCGGAGAGGTTGGCGTGAAGGCCGGGGTACGTACAAAGCAGTATTTGTTCACGAGCTCCTCGTACGACGAGCTGGGGAGCCCTGCGATGGGCGAAGGGGCGGGCGAATCTGTTCCAGAGACGGCCTGCACAGCAGGTGCACGAGTCGCAGGTGAGTTGGTACCATGAGATCCGCGGACGTTGCTCTTCATGTAAAGAGCGTCGCGGTCGCGATCCTTGACCATGGAATCCTTGGCAGCCTGGACGGCCGCACTTAGGGATGCGCCAAAGTCGTAACGGTTAGCAAAGGCAGCTCCACTAGGTGAGGACAGGCCGTTGGTCAGGTTATCGCTAGCAAGGTTGTTGGTGGACTTTGACTTGAGTCGCAGACCAGACGACGTGCCAGACTCGCCAATGTACTCATGGATAGGCTGGTCAAAGTTGTACTTTGTCTCGCCGTCCCCAAACTCGTCCGAGGTGATGGGCATCGACTTGGGACGAGCGGCATTGGAAGGGTTTTGCCTGCGGTTGCTGCGTGGAAGACCGTTCAGGGGTCTAGACGCAGCACCCTGGAAGTTGTTCTTGCCATTCTGGGGAAGGTGCTTCTTGCGGAAGTCAACCTGGAAATTAGCGCTCTCGTTGTTGTCCCAGTACTCTTGGCCGTTGACGGAGTAGCGCAGGCAGAAGAAGAGAGTCTTGGATTCGAGGTTGGCCGTGTCTGCCAACTTGATGGAGAAGCAGAAGCGGTCCTGGCCTAGTGGCGTCTCTCGTGGACGGATCTCGTGGCTGTACTCGGCAGCCACCTCAGATGTCGTCTTCCAGTAGTCGAGAGTGAAGCGGCAGACAACCGACTTGTGGAAGGCCAGGTTGGAGACGGCTACGTAGCCGAGAAGACACTTTTGGTCGGGAGAGAGCCAGACCTTCTCAAGCTTGACGGGCAGGCTCTTGCGTGAATTGCTGTCGTGGGGAAGTTGGCAGTAATGATTTCCCACTCGTACGGTGGGGATCGGGTGCCTGAGCGAGCATCGTCTTGTGGGAAGGGATACTCGTTGTCGCTATCGTAGTTGTTGTCGACAGGCGAAGACCCCGCGCTGACCGCGAGAGGTCGGTCGACCTGCAGGAAGTGCCGGACGTGCTCGAGGTGAGAGTCGAAGTGAACGGCCTTGGAGAAGATGGGGGTGCCGGGCATGCTGGAGGGTCGGCGACGGGAAGGTGGGCGCAGAGCGGGTCTGACGAGCTCGCCAGACTTCTTTCGCACCATCTGCGGCTTCTTGCGAAGCTCCTCGTCGGTGTCCTCCTCAGACGCCGTGACCGAGTTCTCGGCAGACTTGATGACGCCGGTGTTGGGCTCGGTGACGGAGCGGACATGGCTAGCCTTGCGGCCGGGCTTGTTCATGTCGCCCAGGGCGCTGGTGCTGAAGCTGATGTGTATGCTGCGCTTGGGGGCTGTCCTCGGGAACCACGATGGTGACGGGGAGGGCGTCCTCGGTTGCGAGATCTGGCTCACGGCTTGCCTGAGGTCCTTTAGCTTCTCCAGCTTCCTACCACGGATCTCGGGAGGGCCCTCGTCGTCGCTACCCGAAGAGGCCGACTCGGGGGTGAGATGATGGCGCCCTTGGGCATGCCCCGATCGTCGGTCCGCGGAGGGGGATTGGCGGACGCTGGTCGAGGTGACGACCATGCTTTGCAGGTCGTCGGATGTTGCCTGGGGCGTCAGGGGCTGGCAGCTCCATCGCTTACAGCAGAGGCTGAGGGCGTTCGGCGGTGCTTGTTGAGGTAGGAGGCGGATCGAGGGAGCGACGGCCGAGGGCCGGACTGGAGCGATGAGCGACGGCTCACATCGGGCGAGGCGGATGCTGAGGAGGCAGGCGACCGTTGGGAGGGCGGAGTGTAAGGCATTCCCAAAGCTGGAACGTCTATCACAGACGAGCCGAGGATTGTGGGTGGGATGAAGAGGAGGGAAGAAGCGGAGCGAACGAGCGCAAACCGCGAGAGTCAAGTGTTGACACTGAAGTGGGAGACGACGGCCTGCGAATTAATTCATAGGGCAGAGAGGAGGGATGAGGGCAGGCCAGAGGACGACAAGGCGAGCAGGTTCTTCTTTTCCTTGTTCCAGAGATTTGGAGTAAGAAAGAGGTCTGTCTAAAAGAGAATTGGAAAGCACCTGTCAGCAATGGAAGTGCTTATGGAATCAGTGGGGTCGTGGAAGGCAGGCAAGCAGGTAAGACGGAGGAGGGTGGTGGGTGGTGGGTGATGGGTAATGGGTGATGGGTAATGGGTGATGGATGGGTTTGCTTGATACGTGGATCGGCAGCAGACAGGTGGTGTGCAACGGGAGAAAGCCACGATTATTCCTGGCGTGATCTACCAAAAATTCCTTGTTTGCCACGACACCGAGACAAACATCTTCAGGCCCATTGCTTTTTCTCTTCCTCTCCAATTCATGTGCTGGTGTGTGGTGTTGCTTGTTGGGGGAGACAGGAGAAGAGGCTGAGGGACGGCTGACTTACACAAAGCCGGAGAGACGTCAAGTCCAAGGGCAAGCAGAGCAACTTACGAGTCCTTTGCCAGGGCAATATTCCAGCAACCAGGCAAAAGGCTTGTGAAGAAGCAGCAGCAAAAAAGCAAAAGCCCCGAGTTGAGCGAAGTCGGTTGGACGAGTGCAGGTAAGAAAACCGGAAGACGGAGGAGGGAGGCAGAGGTGGATCGATGCCGACTCGTCGACGTCACCTAAGGAGGGAAGAAAAAAACTAACGGGTCCGTCCGTTGAAGTCGTCGTTGTCAACCCGTCGACACAGGTTTGCAGGTGGATGAAAAGAAGAGGGAAAAAAGAGGCAGAAGATGGGATGGGAAGTTGTCGAGCAGGGAGATGATGGTCGACCTGGCCTTATTTTTCGGGTCCCGATTCCTGGATGTGTGGTCCTGACCTGGGGAGAGAGAGGCAGGAGAGTGGCTCTGGGCTTGTAAATGTTAGATCGGGGTGGGGAGCAGGAGGTTTTGATTTCAAAGGAATGAATGGATGGATAGGCCTTGACTAGGGTGGTGGAAGGCTCGGACCAGAAACAGGTGGGAGGACGGGCAGGGATCTTGGGCTAGTGGCACGACAAGGTTGCAAGCCGTGCAGAAGTCCGGCGTGTTGAGGCGCTTGGGAGAGCGATGGCGCCTTTGGTGCCGGGGAAGAGTCAAGGGGCGTGTGCTTGCGCGTGGGAGAGGTGTGGAAGCTCGTGTGTGAGTGGGAAGGGGTGTGGGCTCGAACCACGATTGATCGGTGCCAAGCATGGACCAAGAGCTCACCGAGCCAATGTCGAGGCGAGATGGGGAACCAACTGGAGAGAAGAGACGGCGAAGACAAGATGCCGCCGCGCGTTGGGGGTGACAGGGCAGAAACGAAGGGAATGGTAACCTACTCGGGGAGGATAAGGTACGGTACTGTAGGTAGCCAGAGCAAGGCTACGAACAAGTATACCGGGGATGGCGTATGAGTTGACTCGCGTATATTGCGGAGGGAAAAGAGTCAGAGAGAGAGAAGAGAGATTGACAAACGAGGCAGGTCGGTCAGAGCTAGAGCTGGAGGAGGTTGTGAAGTCGAAAGAAGAGATGGCCAAAAGATTCGGTGGGTGGTTTGCCTCCCGAGTGTGCCTGTGAGATGTGATGGCGGCAACGGCAAGTCGAAGAAGAGGTGGTGTTGATGGACTAAAGAGGAGCTCGAGAGGAGAAAGAAGGGGAATGGTGGTGTGTGAGATTAGTAGGTGGTGTACGGCGTATGGTATGGTACGGTACGGTATGGTATGGTATGGTGTACTATGTAGCTGTAGCTGGTGGAACGACAGAGCAAAGAAAGGCAACGGGGCCGTAGCCGAGATCGCTGTCCGGGATGGGCTGATTGAAGATGGCACGGTGCGGTACGGTACGGTAGCTTATCGGCAAGGACGGCGGCGACGGCGTTGCATTAGACTAGAGGAGGAGAAGAGGGAGAGGGTGGGCAAGTGAAGGCGAGAAAGAAATACGGTTGTGGTGGTCGTGGTCGTGGTCGTGGCCGTTGATTGATGATTGATAGATGATTAGAGGCGGGTTGGGTTGGGTTGCTTTGCTTTGGCTTCGGCCTCGGATTGAAGAGGAGGGTTACCTCGAGGACCCTGCACCCTAACGCTCGCTATCTGTGGCGATGTGCAGAAACGAGAGGAGGAGATGGAGATGGAGAGAGAGGGAGGAATGGATGGAACGGTCGAGGAGCTTGTTTAACCTTTTTGTGAGTCGGGATCCGGAACAAGGAGGATGTGGTCGAGCCAAAACCGACCGCCGGCAGTGTGAAATGAAGCAGAAGCCGGAACGGAGAAGAAGGATACAGACAGAGACAGACGTAGACAGATGGAGGCAGACAGAGGCAGACAGAGGCACAGAGAGAGAGACAAGGAGGGTGTGGCCAAGCACCGCACGCCAAACAGGTACCCAGAGATAAGGCAAGGCAGGCCAAACGCACGGCATGCTAAATAAAATGTACATGCGGTGCGTAACATACATGGGCGGGCTGCCCTGCGCTGCCCTGCGCTGCCCTGCGCTGCCATGCACTGCACCACGCTGCACCGTGCTGGGCCCGCCCGTATCCGTAGCCGGACGGTTCAATTGCCTGCGACGCTTACAGTCTATTACCTGTTCTTGACCTCACTCTTACATGCCTGGGCATTCATCATTACTGAGCCAGGTCGTCGTTAAGCGAGTCTCACACGTCTCCGTCTCCGTCTTCGCCCCTCCTCTTGCCCCCAGCTAGCAAAAGCAAGATTTCCATTCCCAGCAGTCGACGAGGGTTCCCGGGCTCTGGACAATTTAAAAGAGAATCATAGATCATGGCTCTGGAATTGCCGGGGAGGTTACTTGGTTTTTCGCTGGATTAGCTTTCGCAGTGGCCGTCGCGGTCGCCGGGGGAGTGGATGGAGGGTGTGTTTCTGTGTTTCGCTTTGGCTTGGGGAGCCTAGAAGCCGTGGGAGGACGAATGAGGAAAAAAGGCAGGGAAAAAATCTTTTTATTTTTCTTCTTTTTCTTAGTGCAGTAGAGGGAGAGGAGACTGGCTCACTGGGAGGGCGTGCGAGGAGGGCCCAGGTCTGGACAAGGCCGTTCCTGGGGGTACGTAGGTAGGGAAGGGCCTTTGGTCTAGGTAGCTGTTGGAATTTTGGTCTTGGCCATGTTTTTTAATTATTATTATTCGTGTGTGATTTCTTTGTTTATTCGTTCATTCATCCATTCACTCGAGTGCGCGAGGATGAGACCCATTTCCCAGACACCGCATGCAGGCTGTCTCAGTACCATGACGATGGTGTCAATGGCCATCCGCCGTCCGTGGTGGACCGTCCCGCTCGCTGCCCGTCGGGTTCAAAAGCCGTCCCTAGGGGCAAAATGGTTCTGCTAACGTAACATATTCCCCGTGAAGCTTGCCGTTTTCCTCTCAATATGGGTCTCCAAGGGGAGCTATCAAAGAAAGGGAAGTCTCCCGACGGCTGATAGACGAGCAAGAAAAAACTGGACGGACGTTTCCACGGCGCTTCTGCTGGTGCACTGACAGCTGAACCACAGACAGGGCAGAAATTGGGTCCTCTGGAGAAGAGCTACTCTGGTGTACGATATTGTATTAGGTGTGCGTTAGGGGAAGATATCCATAACTTCCGCCAACTAACACGAGTGCGCGTAGCCACCCCAGCCGCTGTTAGTGTTAGCGGGTGTGGTGCTGCTCCGTTTGGGAAACGCGTGTCGGTGGTAGCAGTAGTAGTTATCTCGCTCGATGAGAAGAGAGAAAAATTCAAGGAGGGATAAAACGGAACGGACATGGGTGGGCGCATCTGGTGGGTATTTTCCTGTTCTTTTTTTTCTGCTGGGCTCACCGACCATGCATGGGTGCATGGGTGGGATGCTTGCATACATGCATGCATGCAAGTACAGTACTATGTACAGGGACGCATGCGTCTGCAGGCAGTCTGGGTTGGCCGTGCCTTTTGAGAATCTGCCCTCTCAAACTCGGCTCTCCCTTTGGCACGCGCAGTAGCCAAGCTATAGCGTCTGCTGGGCACCACATCATGCCATGACCTACCTACCAGCCTAGATGCTGTAGCTTCCCAACGCACCCAACTGCCTTAGTACGCCTACAGCGCTCTCAAGCTGTTCCTCGTTCCTCCCACTGTGCGGTCCTCCACCCCCTCGAGCCTCGAACCACTGGGGAGCTCGTTATCAGCGCCAAGGGTAACGGGCACCGGGGCCCCGGACCAGGCGCTCTGTGCGGCGCGTTCCACAGTGCGCTTACAGTATGCCATCCTCGACCGTGACAGGCTCCCCATGCAATGACGTCAGAGACCACCGGATTGTCTGCTCAGGTCTCTTCCCTCGTCTTGACTCTTTTTTTAATTCGATCTCAGATGCATCGCATCGCAGCGCATCGCATCACATCACAGCCTTGCTTCTCCCAAAGAAGGAGCCACCTCCGCCCGTTTAATTTGACCCGTGCCTCCTCCTCCCCGTCTCGTCTCCGTTCCCCATTTCCATCCGCCTCCTCTTCCTCCTCCCATCACCCACCCCTTGCCCGCCATGGGCGCTGCCTTGATTTTTTCCCATCGCACCGTTTCAAACAGGAACAAGCCTAGGTCTACCGTATCCGGATCACATATCCGAGATTGACTTGCTCCTAGACACCTAGGCACGGTACTTGCCAGTGAGGCTCAAGACAGGAAACGACCGCGTAGGCGTAGCCCTGGGTACCTCGTCCAAGATGATGAACCAATGCGCGTTGAGTTGAGTTGAGAAGCGATGCGACGCGACGACGCTATGCGAAACCGTTCTGACGTGCGCCACGGTTGCTTGACGTGCGACCTTCGAAACTCGTCGTGCTGCGAGTCCTGTTCCTACAGTACAACGGCTGCATGGCGCATCGAAGAGAAGCCACACATGCAACTCAACCAAGGACTGCCTCAGCCAATGCCTTACTCCCGTCCTCGTCTTTAGTCACGTTTGCGTCCGCCACTGCGCTGGGCTCCAGCCTGAGCACACGAAGCGAGCTCCTCTCCGTTGTTGGTTCGCCAATTGGTCCTTTGGCATGGCCCTCGCTCAATCAATCCATGTCGTGCCGTGTCATTGCTCTGCACACCTTGCCTCGCCTTGCCTTGCTTTGCTTAGTGGCACTGCTTCACACGGCACCAAATCTTCAAACCTGCGCCACACTTGCCCAGACAGGCAAAGCCCGTAGGACCAGGGCCAGCCATTAAAAGGGAAAATAACACCCAGGAAATCTGTCTAGCGCTTCCCGGAGAGATAAGGATGGGCCCCTGTCCTGTCCTCGTCGTTGCACTGACCAGCACCAACTAAACGGACAAAGCCTCTTCCCAACGGGTGGGGCGAACCACTGCCAGAACGCGACCGAGACCCAGGCGACCGGGGTTGGCCGATCATCAGCTTTCCTCACCATCACCCCATTCTCGTCCATAGTTTCAGGTCTTGGGATGGAGCTTGCCTCTTCCTTGTCGTCTTTTTCTCAACCCTGCGCCGCTTAGCTCAGCTTGGCTGCTGTGTCTATCTCTATCCTCGCTTGTCGCCAGACTACCGTGTCTGGGCGGCCCACTGCGATGGCAATGCTCGAACCTCGATGAGCTAATTGCGCAAGTCAGCTCTGCTCGCCATTAACATTCGATTTGTCTGACAATATCCACTCCACGCGCAACCCTTGGTTGACTCAGCCGTTGTGGGTTTGCCCACGCCATCCTTCCCTCCCAAGAGTCATGATGGACACTGTCCCGGACTTGTTTGTTGGGCCCCGGATCCGAACCTTTAACCTCAACGCTAGTCAGTGACTGAGACAGAGACGCCGGTGGAGATGTTGGCGGTTGCGTTTTGTGTGCACGGCCAGACCTCACATTCCCTTCCCCTCCCCACGGGTGCCTCAATCAACGCGATGCAACCATCCAATATACGGCTTACATATGCTGCAACATGTCCACGGCAGACTTCCGTACCGCTTGCTGCTGCCCTCTGCGCGTGCGGTTGCAGTGACTAATGAAATTCTTCCCGATGCACTTGTCGGTATTTCGCTGTTGAGCGGCTCGCGTACGGCCAGTGGTTCGAGATTTTGACATCCCCGTCGATACCTGGTACCTGTGCACTGTAGTCCAGAGATGGCGTTCGACCCCTTGCCGAATGGTCAACACCACTTGGTGGCACGCCAACGCCCTGCCCTCACAACAAGCCATCATCGCTCACGTCGCAGTTTGTCTAGTCCAGTCCGTGGGCATCTCCCCGCTCCTGAGAGCAAGTCCCGAGCCACCAATTCTGTCGTATTCCCGCATGCCTCAAATTCGTCACTGACAGTCGGTGAACCTAACCCACCCCTCCTTGGTTAAGGTAGCTGAAGTTGCCACCGTCGACCGGTCGGTCTGTATTTCGACTGCGTATCATGTCTCTTCTGTGGCTTGGCCCAGAAGCCCACCCACACACATCTGTGCGACAAGACAAAAGCCGTGCTAGGCAGCCCCACCACATCTGCAGAAGATGCTGCTTTCGAACGCTGACAGGGGGCAAATATGGGTTCCAACGACAATGCAACTGTCACTTATCATCTCCTATTCTTTGCATCGACAAGAGATGGTGGTCCCTGTGTGCTTTGAGTTGCCGCCGGTAGACCCTTGATGGACTCCACGACGGATGCAATGTGCATGTATGTACCATGACTCGAATTGGGCGGGATCCTAGTCCAATGGCTGGCCTTGAATGCTTTATCCTTATCCTTATACATCATGCCGCACACCGGCGGACGGTTGCCCCTCCTGCTTGTGCTTGATGGCTTGAGCCTCGAACTGGTGTATACGTCCATCCTGGGCCGTTCGCAGAGGCAGGGCGTTCGCTCGGACATTGTGCATCCAAGGGAACGCGTTTCAATCCTGTGCACAGATGGTGGATGGCATCAACATACATTGAAATCTGCAACTTCCCTCTTCACCATCAGCCGTTTTATTCTTGGCCTCCCTCCCTCCTCTCCTCCCGTACCGGCCAGTTTCGCGTTTGTGGCTGGCCGCCACATTCAACGGCACTTCCTGTCGTCTCCATCCCCTATTCTAAATCCCCATCTGAGTCGAACTCAACTCAAACCCCTCAACGTTCTAAACGCTCAAGGGCAACTTATCCACATGCATCTCGTTACGCGGCCTGTTGAGTTTGTGTCTAGCTGCAGCGATGTAACGGCGCGAGTGCCATTGCCCAAGGGCCCAGCACCGTCTTTTGCTATGATCTGCCCTCCATCTCGACCAGAGCTTTCAGCGCCGCATCGACTGCACGCTCCGTGATTGGCCCCTCCCTTGTCGGACCTACATGCACGAGCGTGTGCGTCAACGCTAATCGGCAGGGGTTGCTTGGGAAGAGCTCTCCCCGGCACTGCAGAGCTTTTTCGTTCATGGGTAGCATCGTATTATTATCTACAGACACACTCCTGCAACCGTTAAGGAGGGACGTGCATGTACGCATCTCACCGTACATGCGCCCCGACAGGCAGGCTGCCCTGTGTACCAATCGCAGGCCCTGGACCAAGGAGCTCGCGATTGCTACCTTTGAGCAAAGAAAGGCGGCTTTCATGTGCTTTTCCCAGAGAACATGCGGTTGAAGGCGCTTCCTGAAGCGGTCGCGGCCGCGGCTGCATGGTGCAATTGACTCGCGGAATGGCCTCTGTTTTATTATGGAGCTCATATCACGCTGTGTTAAGCATAAGCTAAAGCCAAAGGGAAAGGGCAGCTCCAAAGCTCACGCCAAGAGTAGGAATGCCTCAAGCTAGCATGCACCTGAGTTCCCATTTGGAAACCGGTCCCAATATTTTGAGGGTCTTGTTTTTCGCCTCGCCACCAGCGCTGTGAGCTATCAATTCTCGCAGCTTCCAGTAGCTCGCCGCTGCGTTGTCTGGTGGAGGGTATGCAAGCAGGCAGGCAAACGCAGGTTCGGAGAATTCGGGCATGCCATCGAGGTCGGCTACCGTTCGGTCGTGGTGTATCCACTAGGCAGATCCCATGGTTCGAGATTGTGTGCGTGAACTGTACAATTTCGAGATGGTTCATACGAGAGAGACTACATGTCACATTTTGCCCCGGCAGTGGTCGTTCGAGACATGTTGGTGGCTGGTTGTCCCACGCACGTCTATAGTCTCGTGATCTGTCACGTAGGCAGGCTGTGACGATGGTCGAGAACATGGGCGAGGCCACTCCGTGATGATGCTATCCCGTCATCATCAACGGGCTCCCGGCAGATCCAGGCTCCAGGGTTCGCGCCCGCCTCCCGCATATGACAGGACCCAGGGCCTCCGCAAAGACGCGATGGACGCTCGGTCACGCCAACGATGGCTGCTTCATTTCCTGGGTGAGCTGCCGGCGTGCTACCCAGGGCTCGGATGTGGCCTGCGTGGCACGATGACATGCCGCCGTGAACCCTTCGTGCCCGCCGTTGCCACCATTCACAGACCGAGAGAGCACACCTTATGGCATCACCCACCACCCACAGTCGATGCGAACGCGCGAGTTTGGCCATCCACATGATTTGGGCTCTACACCGGTCAAGACTCTGTCATATGCGTAAGACCCTTCATACAGGATCCTAGGGAAAATCCGGGGTGAGGGCACACACACACATACACACACACTTGCACACTCACTCAACAGAAAATTGACATATGATAAAGGAGCCAGCCACCTCCAGCTTCCTGGTCCCCAATTGCCTACACATACACACCTTGTCAAACTCTACCAGTGGGATGTGGACGTAGAAGGCTAGACTTGACGACCATGCTATTACCTATTACCGCGACCTTTTCACCGACTTACTCTCGCCCCCTCGTCCAGCCGCTGCCCATCCTAAAAGTGGAGAGGCCGGTGCCGGCTCCGTGCCATTGTGTGGCAGCCCTCTGATAACCAACCCGCTTGTTTACAGCTTGTGGTGTGCCCGTGTGGCTGGCCTTCCAATCACAGCCCTCGGGAGCTCTTGTCTGCCACTGCTTGCCTGCCGCTCAGGTTTCGCCTTGCATAAGCACTACCCATCTCCCTTTGCCTCTGTGCTGTGCTGTCTTGGGTTGAATTAAACCTCCGGAGTGCCTTTCGGGACTGGTGAGAGAAACGCTGAGCTTCTCTCGAGCTCTACGCCATCGTGATCTCTGCTCCGGAGGCGCCCCACATGAGTTGTTGCTCCGTCTTTTTTGGTTTACCTGCTGTGGCTATCTCCAGTTTTTCCTTGACCCCCAGTTTTACATGTGCAGGCCTAATGCATGGAGTAACAAACGAGCCATGAAAAGTCAAAACCAGATTAAGGGAGATGGCCTTTGTTTGGTCCGGGGAGCGCGGGGTTTTAGGCCCGTTCTGCTCCGTGTTGCCAGAGAGTTCTCCGGATCATCTGGTACGGGTGGGCCCTCTTCTTGTCAGCAAACCCACCCCTTTAGGTAACCACATGAGGGAGGTTGTTAATACTAAATGATATGGATTCAATGAGGGAGCTTTTGAGTTTGCGGTGATGGCAAGGTGACGCTCGCCTCCTTTGGGCTGTGCAGGCGTTTCCCCAGACGCCGAGAGGAGGCTTGCAGTAGGGAGATAACTGTCATTTCTGAGCAACCACCCATGCAGGCTTGCATGTACACACACCCACGTAGACGCACACAATGTGTACAATCACTTATACACTCACACACACTCACTCACACACACACATTATCTTGTTCATGCGTGCTAGAGCTCAGGCCTGAGGCTGGTGCTCCTGCTGAGTGGTGGAAGGCCAAACCAGGAGGGACAATGAGCAACCCACGCAGTCAAAGTCCACAAAACAGCGGCTTTGGAATGGAACGGGGCCCTTCTGCAGCCTTCGTCCAATACGACAACACATTCATGAAGGGCTCCTAGGCCCCGTAGCACTCAACCCGACCCTGGTGTATACTCCTGCAGGTAATCTACTCTTATCATAGCGCTTGAGGGCATGAGCTGCAGCACGGCTCACTCGCTTGCCTCGACCTGCCGCTTGCGACGGAGCCTTGCACGGGGTCCTAGCCGTCACGGAATTGGCCCTTGAGGATTTGTCAAGCGCGTTAGGCTCGGCCGCATCACTGGAGTTGCAATGTGTGTCATCGAGGCATGTGTCTGCCGTAGTGGCCCTTGAAGCATGGCACAGCGGGGCCTCAAGCGAAGCGTCTGCGTGATGAGAGGGGCGACTGCTCATCAAACCACGGCCCGGCAACACCCTAACCGTTGGACCATATATTCCTCTTGCCGACCGATGAACTTACGTAGGCAGTACGGATTGACAATACACTACCGAACCTGGATCGACAGGCCCGGGGATCTACGTGATGAGCAAATCTAAGGTTTTTGGGCAATGGCGAAATGCGGTGCCTAAGAACATGGCAATGTCTCCAAACCATTGCGTGCTCCGAAGTCCCTTAGACTCAAGACTTTTCACTGCCGGCCAAGGGTCTTGAGGGTACACACCATCATGCTCCTCGGGGGCAAGGATGAACAATGATCTCTGGATGAATCAAGAAATCTTGCGGATCCTTTGCACAGGTGTTGTGGTTGCAGTGGGGGTCTAAGTTTTTTGCCCATCATGGCGATAGAACCATTGAGAATGGAGTGTTGCTAAAACAAAAAAACGCCGGCCATTAGACAAGGATAACAAGCACTGAGTGGATGCTAGGCTGCCGGACTGCCGGGGTCAGACCCATTGATCGACGGGTCGTTCTCCTATTGGGGCAACCAAAGATAGTGAGGACGCGCCAGATTTGCCGTTGCAGAGCTTAACGGCTCGACATTGGCGACGGGTGTGATAAGGGATTGCCCAGAGGCAGCGGAATTGAAAATCAAAAGAAGGTGGGATGCGTTGGCGAGGCGGGCATGTTGTGTTCACGGTGGTCACGACGAGACATGCCTTGTCACTAGGCAACCCGACGCCAAGCGTGCCGACATGAAATGGCATGACATGGAATTCATCCGATGGCAAAGAAGCTGCCGGATAGATGTTTTGCTTGAATTGTGGCCCCATCCGCCTGGGGCTGCATCAATAGTGCGTACTTCTTTGACTCCTGTGGACGGCGAATGAGACGACTCACACGGACAGAGGCACGGCAAAGGAGCTCTTGGACCGGCCCACACACTTGGCTTTAAGCGGAGCAACCGCTGAGCATTTACTAAGAGGTCAGAAATTGAAGCACAAGAAGAGCGCCGAGAAACTAGTGCTACGTGATCGGCACGAAGTTGTTGAGGCTCGGCAGCTAAGACAGCATGCCCGTTTTTTCCTCAGGTCTTGGATGCAGATCGGCGTGTACTTTTCTTCAACAGCCACAAAACGCCATCTTTGACAACTTGTGCAATTCCTTTCGTATCAATTGGCAAAGAAGCGAAATGACCTTTTCGCTGCTTCCCTTCCCAGCGGGTCCTTGTTGGTTGAGACGCAGCCAAGCTCGCAACGTGCCTTAGCGTCGATTGTCATGACGTAGGCTGCAGTTTCAGTGCCTGCCGCTGCCATCGGCGTCTTGCGCGGGCGATCGTGGTTTTGGGGCCTGGGTCGCCGCAATCGATGGTTTTCTTTGGTGCGAGCGACCCGCGCTGTGAACCCGGACGGGACGAGGGCAGGGCGGCTTGCAGTGCTGGGATTTGGATCCCCACGGTGGGCACCAAAAACTGAATAAGCTGTGTTTGATGACTGGGCCTTTTCTTTGATTATGGGGAACGAGAGACATGGGGCGGGAGGTTCTACTGGACGGACTTGTCCCCGATCGCGAGCAAGTGGGCTTTGGTGTTGATGTTTCTCAGCGCAACCAAACCCAGCCCGCCCACTTGTAAGCCGCTTGAGCAGAGAGGCCTTGTCTTACCTGCTTCTCCCCACGCATCGTTCGTTCATCCTTCCCACGTATATCGGACCAGTTAATCTCGATGTTGCACGTGCCGTGTCTTTGCGCAGTGCATGTCAACTGGGGGCCAGCAGGACGCTTTAGTGGCGCCATAGCCCGCCATTTACATGGGGTGCAGCACCGAAGGCTCCTCAATACGCGGGTATCGTGCCTTGTTTTCAGACTGTAAGCATGCGTCTTCCCTCGTCAGCAGGAGCAGATGGGCTTCCCAATTCCGCATCCTTGGCACGGTGGAAATGCCAGTCTGCGGGCCATCCCGCCATCGAGATGGTCAATGGCTGTATGCGCTTTGGGCTTTTCCAAGTAAACGATGCATATGGCACAAGGTGCGTGATTTATAAACCCACCTTTTGCGGCTGCCGTAGGGCTCTTTGCAGCGTTGTATACGGGGCGGATTCAGCCACCCTGTAACTGCTGATATGGAAGGCCTTACGAAACAGGCGCGCCCGGAGGATGCGACGGAGAGGATAAACGGCAAGTCGAGTTACGGCTGGCCCCAAACCACGTCATGGATGGGGAGCGACAGGCACGTCTGGGGTCATGAGGTCGGGGGCTTACACCGCTTATTGATTTGATGTCTTGAGTGCGTGTTGCTTGTGCATCACAGACCATCCGCATGACTTACAAGACACTCGAATGAGGGGAGGGGCGTGTTCGATCCCGATCATGAAGCTTCCATTGCGAAAGCTTGGCCAGACATCGACGGGTTGGTCCTGCAGTAGCTCGTTTGGCACCACCACTGCCGGGTCGGACCAGGCACGGAGATGATCATGCCTGAAGTGGTGTTCCCGAGCCGCGTGCCTCGGAGCGCCGACGTTTGCTCGGCCATGCAGTCGACGGACTCGCACGTCCAACGTGAAACACATCGTAGGAATGGAATGTCGAATACCCCAGGAATCTTCCGACACCGGGTCTCACTGGGGGAACGAGATGTCGGATGTATGATTGGGGCATGTCGACAAGGTGTGCAGACGTGGCCCCTAGGCCAGCCCCTTCCCGCAGCAGACGGTGAGCAGGTGATCATCGTCATAGAAGTCGCAGATGAGCTATGTGACGAGGACTCACGATTGGCGCAGTGTCGAGCTGGGCGTGTCTGAGGGCAGGGCCGTCCAATCATGGGTGGATTGAGGTCGACGACATGCCAAGTTGCTTGCCGGGTTGACTGGAGGTTAGCGTGAATCAGGATGGCAAGAATGATTGCATGGTGAGTTTGGCCCTTTTGCTTCTTGGTGTTGACATGAGGCGTGTGTTTCGAGCAGGAGAAGGAGGTGAGGTGATGTTGGGTATGATGATGTTGAGGTTGCGTATAGATGAAGCCGGCGTTCTGGTGACCACGATGTGACTGAGTCTGACCACCAAGAACTCTTTAGAGTATAACGCATACAGAGTAAGTAAGGTTCGGTACGTCGGTTTGATCATCATAGTAGTGATTTATCGTACTCAGTAGTGTATGTGGCTATTCGGTTGGTGATATCAACTCAATATGCAAACATCATGGCTTGGGTTCACCGACAAGGTCTACACCGAGACTCGAACACATCGACAGGGGCAATCGAGATATTTACAATATTATAAAGGACCTTCTTTCCTGATCACATGACATGCATCAAGCCTCAACAAGGTTCTATCCGTGCTGTTTATTCACAAATCAGGCCGTCCTGCAGCAATAGTCGCTGTAGGGTATTGGCTTTGGTGTAAGTCACGGGCAGGATATAAATATTCCCAGGTTGTATCAGACCATGTCGGTGCTTTGTTATGAATGACTTCTTATGAGTCATATGTCGTGTATATAAGGGAGCCTCTGACTCCTCAATGCCGTTTATATGGTGTGTATCGTAGCTCTGTGAACCACATTGCAGTCATCAACTCAGCCGGTGATGACCTAGGAATGAGACCGACAAGGTCACGGGCTTTATACAGCGTTTGGTGAAGAGCCCAGGGCGCGTTTGCTTCTGGGCAGCATCTGAAATATGCATATTATGCGAGACAAGGGCAACGGCCTCGGGATCAACTTGTAAGAATGACCAAGTCGATGACGGATAAGGTGTGCCACTGTGTTCGCCCAACACACTCTCAATGGATATTCTCAATGGTTCAAGTTGGCTTTGGGTGAACCTCACTATATTAAATGATCAAGAGCAACTATGGTCAGTATTTACCGAGGAGTGACGGTCATTGCGTATGGCTAGCCAACCTTGACACCCACATATGCGCATGTATACGCGGACACACATATATACTATATCATATTATCTCTACATGGCAAAGGTACGTATAAGAATGACAGTCTAATTCAGACAACAAGATTGGTAAATATAGACTGAACGACCATTCATACGGCGGCCCTTGGCAATACCACAATAGCCTATACATACTGTAGTCAAGTCACCTTAGGGGTTTCGATCATCTTTGGTTCAAGTCATTGATTCGATGTACGACTACTCCAGTTCGGTTGAACGTTATTTCACACAACGACACAGCAACTCATCGATAGAATCGGTTCAATACAGTCGACGGCTGGGCACCTCGTACGCGCAGTCGAGATCTACTCTAGAACAACATGCATACAGTATGAAAACCAATGATACATATAGTTTTTCCCACCGAACGCATCATGGCTTTGATGGCATGACATAGCCAACACGAGGGAAGAATATCTTCCGATGCACTCCTTGCTCATACAGCCGAAGCCATGCACTGGGCAAATGTTTCATGACATACGGCCATCTTACCTTTGGCTTAATCATGAGATCAGGAGTATACACTACGACATATTCAGTTCAGAGCCTAGGGCTCAGCATTCTCCACCGGCAGCACCGGCATCTGACCGGTCTGCTACGGCGGCATGCAGTAAGTTTGCGACAAAATTCACGTTCCCATTAATGTCTATGGTAGTCCGGGCGGAAGCTATGGCGAGTCCGGGCGGCGGGAGCTATTGCAGGTCCGGGTGACAGGAGCTAATGTAGGTCCGGGCGGCGGGAGTCGTTGCAGATCCGGCGACGAAGCAGCATCATTCTCACGTGAATCGGAGCCGGGCAGGCATTTCACGCAAGTTCAGGACTTCCGGGCGCGGGCGTTCGTTTTTGGCGTTTTGGCGTTTTTCCTCGTTTTTTCCTTTTTCTTCACGCAGCACACATCCTTCAGTACGCATGATCCTCGTGTGTGGGGGCCAGCATAGTGCTTGTGACCCCAGACCCAGTACCAGATCGCAGACACGGCCGTGGCAAAGACGAACACAACAGGAGCGTAGTTCACGCTGGCAGCCTCGACCGGGATGAACGAGGGCATGCAGAACAGTGGCATAGCCAACAGGGACCAAGCTACGACATAAGCAAGACAGGGTTACGACGGACGAAGCCGAGGGAGAGGGAACGCACCGATAGCAACGACGTTGCAGAAGGCTCCAAGAGCGCCGAGGTAGAACTTGCCACCACGGACCTGCTTCCTTCCTGTGAAGAGGCTGATGGCGATGGGGACAGCGTAAGAGGCGGTCAGGCAGATGACACCAACACCGGAGAAGGCGTTGAAAGCAGCTGAGGAACCGAAGTAGATGACTCCAAGAACGATCTGGACAATCATGCTGAGCATCATGGCATTGAGCGGCACATCCAGCTTGGTGTTGATCTTCTGCCACAGGCCGGAACCGGGGATGGCACCGTCACGGGCAAAGGCCCAGGTGGATCGTGAAGCGGCAGTCGTGCAGCCGATACCACAGAGAAGAGCGAGGACGATGAGGGGACGAGCAGACCGAAGGCGCCACCGGAGGAACCGATCGCAGACTTGATGATGACAGGGACAGGCTGGCTGGCCGCAAGCAGATCGGAGATCTCGGGGAGGACGAAGACAAGCGGGATAAGGAAGAGGAGACCGGCGAAGGTGTTGATGAAGATGGTCATGACCATGGCCTTGGGGACCTGGGTGGATGGCTCACGGACTTCCTCGCACATGCTGTAAGGTAAATTGTTAGCCGACGACCTGGATTCAATCAACCCCTGGGGCGCAGGTGAGCTTACGAGATGATCATGCCGGTGGAAGAGGTGGCATAACCAGCGTGCAGCAGGCCGACCATGAAGGACCAGCCATCCGGCCAGCCAGAGCTAGCCTCGAAGTGGGTGAAGACGTATTTGGCATCGTGACGGCCGTTCTTTGCGATCGCGAGGACGCAGACCATGATGGCAATGACGCCGGCGAAGGTCCAGAAGATGGCAGCGGTCTGGTCAAATCATAGTTAGCACTTAGGATCCAACCGCAGCAGGATGTATGACATGGTTACTCACGTCGAGGATTGGGAGCCAGCGGTTGCCCAGAGCTGACACGGCGTTGCACAGGAACGTGATGCCGAGGAAGATGAGGAAGACCTGGTAGGTCTCGGCCTCGAAGATGCCAACTCCAGGCTCCTTCTCGAACACATTGATGCAGCCGACAATGAACAGAGTGGTTCCGAAGTTGACAGCCAGGGTGATGGTGATGTTTCCGACAACGTACAGCCAACCGCAGATCCAGCTAGCTACGCGACGCCATCTGGCGGGCGCGAGCATGAAGGCCTGGTAATAGACACCTGAAATTGAAAAAAATGTTAGTGATCAGCGCCCGAGTGCTTGACGTCACGTTACAGGAGCGCAATGCGCCCCAGCCGTTCGATCTGAGACATACCTCCAGCAGTGGGATAGACACTGGTAATTTCTCCCAGCGACGCGGCGACACAGACGATGATGATGGAGACGGCGACCCAGCCCCAGATGATGTTTACGGGACCACCGCCAATCAAGGGGTAGTAGAGGGTAGTTGCGAGACCGTAGGGAATAGAGGCGAGGACAAAAGACATGAAGGCGACCTGCCAGGTAGAACGGTTGCGGCTGAGCTCGGCCTTGTAGCCGAGGTTCTCGAGCAACTGGTCAGCCGAGTCCTGGTTGCTAGGACGGCCAGGCGCCTCGAAGGTATTGTCGTTGTACTTGTCCTCCATGGTGGCGACTGTTGTATTATTGTTCTGCTACTGCCTGGGGTTGTGCAGGTTGAAGCTGAGTGCATGCGCCCGGTTTGCGAAGCGGCGGCAGACAAGAGAGGGTTTGGGGCTACGCTTAGAGATTGAGGAGCGCGTGAGCCTGGTGAGATGCGAGTGAGCTACTGGTTATAGAAGCCGCAAGCATATCATGTGCCAAAGGATTGAGTTTAATAGACGGAATGAGGCGCAGGTGTTAGCTAGGCGCGGAATCTCAAATGGGGGTGGAGAGGGGAGAGAGTGAGCGGGATGGAAGGGAAAAAGAAAAGGAAAGGAACAAGAAGACGAGACGAGAGAGGCAGGGCAGGGTAGTTAAAAGAAGACGGCCACGGATCTCACACATGCGCCGGCCAAAGAGCAGAGGGTGAGCGAGAGATAAAAAAACTGTTAGTTGCAGCAAATCAGATCAACACCACAGACCCTGATCGGCAATGGAGACACCAAGACGCCTGTGAGAAGAGAGAACCGGGTATGTATTGGTGGGTCGGGCGAAGGAAGACGAGAAAAGCATGGCGTCGCATCCAAAACCTGCAAGTGGACAGGGAGCATGGCATAAACATGGCAGGGCGCAGTTATTGGCATTAGGCACGGCAGCGCCGCCGTAGCACACACGAAGTCACGCTACGGGACCAGAAGGGGGATAGGGATTGGATCGATCGTTTGGTTAACGGACAATGGGGTCCTGTTACGCTTTGCTAGCGTTGGGAGCCGTTGCATGAGGATGGGGACCCGCTGACGCAGCGTTCGTGTTGTGTTGTACGGAGAGGACAGGGCTGCCGATTAGAGAGATGAGAGACGAGAGACAGAAACAAGATGGAGAGAGGAAGAGAGTCGAGGCCTGTCCCCTGGTGACCGGGGTGGTTGAGAAGCTGCAGTTGTGTTGAGATTGGGATCAAGACCCCTGGGACATGTAGATGGGATAACATGGCATGGGACTCTCTCTCTTTCTCCTGCGTCCAACAACCCTTCCTTTTCTGCGTTGCGATTCATTCAACTGCACGACCCTTAAAATCAAACCAATGACCTCACTCTACCCGCAGAGATTTCAAGACCCGTGGATCAGAAACACCGGAAACTCTGCGCGGAGGCCCACGACATCTACGTCACAGATGGGGGCTTTATGGAGCTTGGCCGGTGCTGGCAGGAAACTTGGGGCCACGCTAACACGGCAGAAGTTGGAGTAGGTAATCTACTGGGGGCCTCCAGCCCAGGCAAAGGTACACGCGACATTTAATCTCCTTTGCTGGTAGTGGTTCAAGCTCAAAGGGCTCTGGAAACTGGACAGGGGCCCTCAGTGCTGTACTCGGCTGGACTGTCTGTGTTCGTCTATCTCCCCGTCTTTGAGGACCCCTGTATGTTCCCCAGACCCCGAAGGAAACAATAGTCGATTAGTTGACCGAGAGCACATGCAAAAAAATGAAGCAATTAACAAGAGACGCCGAGGTAATTGCAAGAAAAAAAGAACAATTTTTTTGTTGAGGATAAGAGAGATGAAAAAAATCTGGGTCACATCAAGCGAAGGAATACTCGGTGTGAATTATCTCGCGTTTAACTCGGCAAGACGGCCGGTTGGCCGCGGAGCATTCTCCAACGTGTGACAAAGATGTAAGCGTGTTTTGAGCATGTGGATTATTTATGTAGGTGCATTGACTGGCCGGGCCACCGAAGGGTTGGCGAAACCCACGGGCAATTAGTAACTGATTCCCACAGGCGGGTTGGAAGCTGGGTCAGCCCTGCCCGTCGTCCCAAACAAAGACATTGGGATCGTCGCCGTCAAGAGGGGAGGGCGGAGTGTAAACGAGGTTCTGTTCAGTAATTTCGTTCAATCGTTGAATCGTATTCTATCCTTTTGCTCTCTCTCTCTCTCTCTCTCTCTCTGTCTTTCTCGCTCTCTTCCTCATGCTCTTCTTCTTTTGCTCTGCGTCCTTGTCCTCCGTCCAATCCCCCTTTATCTATCACTTCTAGCCCTACGCCCAGACAAGATGCCGGAAAATGGAAGAAACAGATGGCCCACAATGCTCCAGCTTTCCCGATGCTCGTCCTCCCCTGGCTGCATCTCGGTCTAAGTTACGAAATAATGATGTTGTCGAATGCTGTCCAACGCCCCTCTCCGGGCCACTCGGGTCGCAGTGTCGTGCGCAGCACGGCAAGGTATGAGGTATAAAAGTATGACAGAAGAAACCGTATCCTCCCCTCCCAAAAGGATAAGCCGGGCAGACCTGCTCAGCCCCGTCCACCGTTGTAGTCGGCGCCGCCGGACTTGCGCAGCTTGGTCACGATGTCCTTCTCATCAAGCTCGGAGGTGTCGCCGGTGGTGATGGCAAGGTGGTGGTGGGAGAAGACGCCCTTGACGGTACCGCTCTCGATGCTGACGCGGGCCTTGCGCATGACCTTGGTGCCCTCGCCGATCCAGACGATGAGCACGAACTTGACGCGGGTGCTCTCCTTGTCGTTGGCATACTCGACGCGCACGTAGCCGTACTGGACCTGCGAGTTGTCGAGGGCGGCCGTCAGCTCGGCAATGCCGCCCGTGCCCTTGCCGGTCAGCTCGAGGCGGTTGCCCGTGGGCGCGGCGTACGAGACGAGGAACCAGTTGGTCTCGTTCTTGTCGTCGCGGACCGCATCGTACGCGGCGGTGATATCAGGGTGGTCGAGGCCGGACATGATTGCTCAGCGTTCCCTTGTGCTTCTTGTAGACGACGATTGGCCTGTGATTCGAGAGGAACGAGACGTAGTAGACAGTCGTCGGCCCGGGGATTCAATTGGACCTGGACCGTCCTGGTGGTGAAGGGAAAAAGGGGGACGGAGACGGAGGAGTCCAGCAATTGAGGGGTTTGACTATCGGTGAGCAAGGGAAGGGTCCAGCTCTGTCACGCATATGTCAATCAGCAATGGCTACCTAGTCAGGACTGGAGAGGCATATGGGATGCTTACTCTGGTTTCTCTGTTTCCGTTTCAACTGATCAAGAGACGGTCAACACAGAAAGGACAATCGCCTTTCCGAAGTATCGTGGACCTCCTTTTCCCTTGCCCATGCCCATGCTCATGTGCCCCTAGCGACGCCGCACTAAGTCGGCGTCACCGTTAGAAGCAGTCTAGTGAACCAAGTGTGGTGTGACTGAGGCTGGCCCAGCACGTCCGTGTCGATCAGCTTACCCTGCACTACTGGCCATTGTGACTGGTCTCGCAGCTTTCCGAGGGATTGGGTGAAACTGTATATATCAAAGTATGATTATTTAGTGGTTGACAAGCCAAGCAAGCCAGGGTCTAGCATTGATTTAATTTAAGTCGGTCAACTTGGTGTATTGGTATGTCTAGTGTCATGGTTTGGTTCATGCCTGGATCTTGTTGGATTTGGAATCACCTCATGATATCAACGTAGAAATCTAGGAAATGAATAAAATCATATTCGTAGCCGAAACGCTCGATCCTGGGTATTCTACACTGATCTAAAGTACAAAAAACACTCCTCTTAAATTCTTACATTACATTATGGCGTTAGCCTCTGCCGCCTCTTGCACCAAAGCCCAGCACTTCCGCATTCCCGTGCCCATCGACTCTGCCTCCACATCGCCGCTCCAGCGACAGGGCCGGTCCTCATCCCGTTTCTCAGTCAAGATGTCATCCGCTCCATCCAATGTGAACAAATGAACATGCATCGTAAGCTTGAGGTGGGAGAATAGCCACGGAACACTGCCCAGCTCTCCGACGTGCTTCAGCTTGGCACCTTTGTTGCCGAACAGCCCCGTGACGTGAGACCGCGCCAGCTCCTTGCGTCTTTTCGATGTGGTTGATTCAGAGGCATCGAGGGTGTGGCTGGGAACTCCCATAATCCGGCGAGCAGACCTTTCAAAGGGCGGCGTTGAATGAGATACTCCCCGTCGCTTGAGCGGCGCACGGCGCAGACAATCGTCTCCTCTTCACGTACTGCCTTCTTGATTGTCTTGACGGGGAACTTGCGGGCGTGATTGATAATGGTCTCCAAGGTCGCGCCGCCGACACGTGATTGTTTTGCCGCACCGTTTGTAGAAGTCTTTGCGGTCCTTGTAAAAGCAAAGGCGGCCAACGTGCTTTGCCTTGCTGACTTTGTCTTGGTTTCGGTCTTGGCTGGCTTGTCTAAGCCGGTGTCATCCTCTCCGGCGACTTCTTCGAACGGCTGGCAAAGTGTGCACGCATCCTCGATATCGACCAGGTCCTCGGCAGGCTTTGCCGTTTTCTTCGTTGACAGTGCCAGTCCCTCGTTGTAGGCGCGGCACGATGCCGTGATGGGACACGAAGCGCAGTCCGGCTTTGGCGAGCAGATGGTGCTCCCCAACTCCATGAGCGCTTGACCCCAACGGCCCGGCCGATCATTCACAGCCACGCCGTCGCTGTCTGCAACAGACTCGTCCTCGGCCGCATCGCCTGCGATCGCCTTGGCAAGCGCGTCGGCTGCAGCCCACAGCGTGTCAATGACGAGCTTGTCCGACTTGACATCCCCAGGATACCAAGCTGCCTGCTCAGCACGCGGAGCACATTGCCGTCCACCATGGGCTCGGCGCGGCCAAAGACAATGGCGGAGATGGCGCCTGCGGTGTAGCGGCCGACGCCAGGCACCTTGGCTTGCAGCTCGTCCACGGCGGCGGGTAGGAGACCGTGCATTTTGGCGTCTTCCACGACCAGCTTGGCCCCGTCGTGTATCCGCGTCGCACGACTGTAGTAGCCAAGCCCGCGCCACGCGGCGAGGACGTCTTCGTGATCAGCCGCGGCCAGGTCCTGAATTGTCGGCCACCGAGCCATCCAGCGGTTCCAGTAGTCGATAACGACCGCGACCCGTGTCTGCTGCAGCATGATCTCGCTGATCCAGACTTCGTAGGCACGACGCTCGAGGGTGCTGCGAAGGGTGGCCGCGTCGCCCACGTCTCGCGGATTCACCCAGGGCTTGCGCCACGGCATCGCCCGTGAAGAGCTGACCGAGTCAAACCACGAGAGGAGGGCGTCTCGGTGTTTCTGGCCATTCTGACTGTCTAGCATGAGAGGGCGGTGATATGTCACGGCGTGTTGGCGCTTTGGTGGGAGCCCGCAGGACGCAGCGGCCGAGGCGGCCACGTCGTCTGTGCCGTAAAGACGCTCAAACAGCGCTGCATTCTTGGTTACCCGAGCAGTGCCAACTCGTCTTCTTTTTGTTTCCCGGTTAGTGGCAGCGACATCTGCATGGTCCGACTCAGACTCCAGGTAAGACGCGTCGTCTGAGCTTGGAGTCGCGTCTGGGTCTTTGCGCGCCCGCTTGACTGAGGCGGTCCTGGTTGATGCCCTCGCTACGGTTGACTTGAGGGTCGTTTTCGCCGCCGCCGCCACGACGGACACCTTTTTCTTGGCCATTTTGGTGGTTGTTCAAGGCTGAGGAAGTCTCATGTAGAATCATAAAGTGAGAAGAGCTTTGTGTGCACGGGCCAAGTTCGTGTTTAAGTCTGTAGATTCTCTAATTATTGCTCTAAAGACGTTGTTTATATCATTCTCACCACAAAAGCAATTACTCTTCCAATTAAATCACTTCGATAAGCTCAGCTCTTTATTGATATTTATCGCATCGGTAGTTCTATGGCTGATTGCTTTTGCAGTGGGCTGCTGGCAACTAAACAAAACGAAATATAGCGTATCACAGTTATCAACCAGAAATAACTGGAACCAAGGTTATGATATAAATGCAACAGAGTATTCAAACAGCAAAGGCATGACTCTACTCAATTTTTAAAATCATTGTCGTATCGAGTTCTATCGGTATATCGCCATTCCATCTTGAATGTTTCCTTTTCTTCCTGTTTACTTGGAGGCCGAGTTGGACAAGCAAGTTATCCAGTCAGAATGTCTTACGTTGTTTTTTCTTTCACAACTCTGCTTCGACCTACATGGACGCTGCAGTTGAACAAAACGTCGTTCGTCCTCTTTGTGTGACAAATCTTGTTAAACAGGCCGCTCTACCTAAAAACCCGACACTCCGTAAGGCCCCATTTTATCAGACCTTCTAGCAGGTTCAACAACTCTAGTAGACTTGGCTCATCTACGTAATTATGCACACTTTCGGAGTTATCTCTGCACACTGGATTATCTCCGCACAGCCGAGGCCATTCAGACGTAGATCAAATGATATAAAATGCCACCGCGGGTGGCGTGCCATGTGTCGAATTGAATATTTTCCAAGCAATCTTACTTCGCCTTTGAGATACCCCAAACAACACACACGCTCCTCAACAGCATACGTCAACATGGCACTGAAGCTCTACGATGCCAACTATGCAGCCCCGAACCCCTATGTAGTGCGCCTGTTCATTCTTGAACGCGGTGGCATCTCGCTGGACGTACACCATGTGGACATCTTGGGATTGGAGAACCGGAGGCTGGCTTACCGTACCGAGGTGAACCCTCGAGGCGAACTGCCAGCTTTGCGCATTGGCAACGACTTTGTCTTGACAGAAATCACCAGGCGCGCACGAATGGCAAGGTCGCCGTCAACCAGGCACTGAACCTCCTGGACGATGAGCTCGAGGGCAAGACCTTCCTCTGCGGTGAACGGTTCTCCGCAGCAGACATACACTTGTACGGGTTAGTCAAACCGATGACAGGAGAAGGTTACGCTCCATGGGTGCTCAACCCGGGCCGAAAGAATGTTGCGGCATACTTTAAGAGGTTGGAAGAGCGACAAGCTAGCAAAGATGCTTTGAAAAACCTGCAGCCCCAGAACGCCGCATAAGCTCCACCCGAGACTGTTGAGTTATTGATACGAGCATGACACGAAAGACCTGGGTCGTATACCCGTCACAAGTACCAACAAGACCGCAGCTTCAGGAGGATGGAGACTATCGGCTGTCTGTCGCGCACAGACACAGAAGTTCCGTGCATTACTTTGGAATGATACATAGATTAATCCGAATATGCCGAGAGACTGTTATTGAGTTTCTGAACCGACGAGATGAAGGTTATCGTCACAACGACAGGACATTGCAGCATGAATACATCAGTTTATGAAAAAAAAAATATCTCTGGAATTCGAAAAGACTACATGGGAAAGTAGTGATTCAAGGGACTTCAAACAGCATTTAGACATTGCCTTATATCGATGAGATTCAAACCTAGCTAGATCCGAGTGTACCAGGTCCTATATGTACCATAGAATTATGTAGGTTGAGAGCTAGTGTCTGCGGAATTATTGTCGAGAATTCTACATAGCGACTTACTTCAATTTAGCTACAAATTAGAATCCCTACCCTCTCCATACAACTCTCTCTCAAGCTCCACAACTTTTGGGTGACGTACACCTCCAGGCTTGATGTTAGCAAAATCGAGGTTAACACCCTCTTCTACATCAGGGTATGGACCGAGGGGTGTGATGGCAAGCGGGTTGATCTTGTCATGACTCTTGGTGTACTGTTTTTTTCTTGGTTAGATACCCACTTATGTCAGAGCATGGTATCTGACTTACATTCTCCTTAATATGTGTAAAGTTTGTGGTTTCTTTGAAACCTTTGACATTCCAGTAAAGGTTCTTCAACCACTCATGTATAACGGGATAATTTCCACGAATGGTTCCCAGGTTGCACTTGAAATGCTGCACGTAGATGGCATCAAACCTGACCACTGTGGTATATGCGCGAATATCAAGCTCCGTCAGGTCTTTTCCAAGGATGAAAGGGCCACGATTTGAATGGATAAGATTCTCAAGATGGTTGAGAGCCGCAAAGACAGGAATGATGTTCTTGTTGTAAGTTTCCTGGTCTGGGGCGAAGCCGGCTTTGTAGACGCCGCTATTGAGATCCCGTTGCATCCAAACCGAAATCTTGTCAATTGCTCCCCGGTGAGCCTCCGGATAGAGGTCTATGTTGTTCTCGGGGCGGTCTTTTGGAAGAATGTCGTCAAAGGCAGTTGGCAACCAACGGAGCAGCTCAGCGCTCTCATTGTTGACAATTGTGCCCTCGTTTTTATCCCACAGCAAAGGTACGCTATATCGACCTTTGTATTCAGGATCAGCCTTGAAGTAAACTTCATGAAGATACTTTGAGTCGAAGAGCATGTCTTTGGTAGCGCCAGGATAAACATCGTCTGGTCCGAATGCGCCATTGAAACCCCAGCCAGGCCATCCCTTGTCGTCACCCTTAGGATAGGCTTTAACAATGGATATGTCAATGATGTCTTCCAAACCTTTGATATGGCGTACCAACGCAGCTCGATGGGCGAAAGGACAGAAGAGGCCAATATACAAATGATAGCGGTTGGGCTCTGGCGGGAAACGGCTACCCCGCGCTATGACTCCATGCCATGAGTCGTCTGGTCCAGCATGCACTGGCTGGCCGGCTGTGCCTTTAGACATGACGGATCAAGATACTGGACGTAGACTAGATGTTTGATAGCTCCGGGTCCTCGTACGTAGCTTTGAAAGATTAGTTTGTTGGTTATGCTTGAACAATATGACGTCTTGTCTGTCCGTATCGCGACTTGCATGGGTTTGGTGGAGCAACTTTAGCGAGACTAGCTTCATAGATGAATTACAAATATGGGTTCTCGTCGATCTAGCCATCACCGTCGCCAAGCCATAGTAAATTATAGTTGGACAAGCAAGCCAAGTTCCCTACCAATTCAGATGCTATGTGAATGCGCAAAGACGATGGAAATATGAGGCACTACAATTTCTACGCTGCATTTATATAGCAGATATGGTACCCACAGCTGGAGTGGGAGAGGAGTGACCATCTTGGACATTATCAGTATTCCATATTATCACTCGTCGAATATTTATTACCGAGATGCTTCCATGGAGCAGAGAAACATGTGCAAATGATTACACATCTCTGGATTCATGATGCCATGAAACCACGCAACATTGGACTCATGATGAAAGTGTGATAGGCTCCTCAATTCTGCCTGCCAATAAAGCATAATTTGGTTCAGCTATCCATCCTAATCAAATGATTTTTACTAGTATCCTCTAATGATGGCCATGCAGATAATCGGATGTAGGCAGCAATATAGCCATCTGCCTGGTTGACCAGCTTGAAGTCAATATGCCAAAACTCACCTGCCACCAAGGTCCATATTACCAATATTTATGGCATCCGATTCGTACTTTGTTTCCTTCTACTCGAACCTGTCTTTACTCTTGGTTTCTCACCTACTAGGAAGCTCAATAATCACGCTCCATCTTACATCGAACCACGCGAATCCCTCTGTATGCTCTCCACCCAACAAAGCCCATCGCAAGCAGCAGCAAGGTCGCTATGAGTCTCCTTGGACGTCTTCCTACTACGATTCAGACTCACTGTTTCAAATCATTCGATTGATATGGGGAGGCAATTGCTTTCTCTCGCTGTTCTCCCTCCACTTTCGACGTTTCCAATCATTCAGAGGCACCATTTTCTCAAACTATGTAAGACGAGAAGACCTTAACCTGAGTATATTGCAGGATATCGCCATCATCAAATTCCCTGTGCCTGACCTCGAAACCATTGCTTCTTGGAAATGGATTGACTCGGTTAGCTCTCACCTCTGTAAATGGGGGCAAAGCGTCTCACATACTCAGATGATTGCGACGAATTGGCCGCCCTCTATTCCCAAATCTGGCTTTACATCGATGACTATCTGCGCAAGTCCACCAGCAAGGATCATTATCGAGCCAACTGCCGGCTCCCTTACTGGGCTCATCCTCGCTACTCCAATGAATATACCTTGAACGAGCTAAGGCAAGTACGGGAAACGAGGATAAATTGGGTTATGATATGTGCCTGAGCTCGAGCCAGCGACAACGGATTCTCCAAGCATTCCTTCGCTATGAGCTGTTATGCAAGATATACGGGCTATTGCCTCGAGTAAGGCGGTCGAGAGCTAAGCGTCATTGTTCCACTCAGGGACATACAGTCAACCCAGACTACGAGGACTACATGAATGGTCCATTCGTAGTATGGGATTGGGCCCTTCCAAACCAGTATGAATGCACTTCATCTCAGCCTCATGAAGTGCTACTCCTTACATCGGTCCACGAATACATAAGCACGCTTTATGGTGCCCCATATCAAGATTTGGACATGGTGCTTGTTCCTCATACTGTGGAAATAAAACATCCAAGTGTCCCATTTGCGAAATCCCTGGAAGAATCGAAACTCAAGGGAAAATCCTCGGCCCGCAGCTCGAATATTGACACCTGGTCTTGGAGAGCGCCCTCGGTAATTTTGACTGCAGGGTTGGACTTCTTGACTAGTGTCCTTCGCAATGGAGCAGAACCCGACAACTTCGAGGGCGTGTCTCGATACGAGTGCAGCCACATATCTTGGTGTACAGACTCAGAAGGTATGAAACTCTCTTTCAATACTTTAAGTGAACAGCCTTGCTTTCATGACGTGGCATTTTCCCAAAGGCGGGCATGACCACTGTTCGAAAGTCAGCACTCAGCATTCGTTTGAGTACACTTGACTAACATTGAACTCATCCTTAGCTTGAACATAGAAAAACATGCGCCAAAACTCCAAGGTCTGAATATCACCAAATGTGTATGGGACATTGCCAAGGTTATGGGGTATTCGTGGCAGCTTGGTCCAGACACTTCTCTAACTGCTCTACCAGCTCCATCATGCATTAGGTAGAAGCATTTTTGGAAGATTAAGTGACCATCTGCACCTGGCCACGGCCGCAATGTATGTGGATGACTGCATATGCATGAAGCTTGTATACTACCAAAAGTTATAGGGAGCCGCAAGGTCTTAAGAAAGCTTGGTAATACGGGACGGGTTCACGTTATAAGAGCACCTGCAGGTAAGAAGCTTGTCTTAACGAGATAATGAGAGACGCAGCAAGTATAGCTATATGCATGGCAGCTTTGTGAGTTAGCAGGGGCATTTGAATATTTGAACAAGTCGTATTCGCGCAAATTGCCAGGGTAAGGCCAATTTGCGTAAAAATACTGAGATACGTATCATGAATGGAGTCACAGCGTCTTCTCATACCTTCGTGTCGCCAAAAGAGGATATGCTACTCTAAGATCAAGACCAGGAGGATACTGGATGATTGATCATGTGTTGCTAAGCAATTCGTCAATCGGTGCGTAACTCGCTCTCGATATAACACCAGAAACACGATTGGAGCTGAACCATTGCATCTCCACGATGGCAATTGTAATTGTACATTGGATCGAATCTAAGCTCTATACAGTAGGCGACAGGAAACGTGGTACAATTCGCTGGTGGATGGTTACAATGAAGCTGTTCTAGAACAGATCTGCAATAAAGGCTTCAGGAACGGAGATTGGTGCTGCAGGCAATGAGTGACACCCTCGGCCAGGACTGTTCACTCGGCCGGCAATGAACATCTGGCCCCTGCTGGGCCACCAAGCTGAGCACAGGGCGGCTGCAGTATCCAATAGTATCATCCATGCTGTTGAGGCCCATGTAGGTGCTACCAGGCTGCATTGTCATGGACGACGGACCCTCGGAAAATATCCACGCGTGGCACTCAGCCCCATGCTTCTGAGATAGCATGCACAGATAGTGGCTGCAGCACGGGGAGAGGGCAAATGCTGATTGGCAACACGCTGAACGATGCAGGATTGGAATCCCATGTTAACATTGTCAGTATTATAGCTATCACGGGGAGGGCGGACGCGGGCACGCGCGGGCCGAGGATACATGGGTAGCTGCACCAGAATCGGAGGTACGGCACCGGTTCTCGTTAATACACCCAAGTTAGGAGATATGAGCTGATCGTAATCAATACCCCTAGCATTACGCAATAGCGACTATCGACTAAGCATTGTCGCTGTCTTCTTCAGCGTGGCTTTAGCAGTCAAGCCAACCCTGCTTACGCAGGAATATGAGGCTTGAAAGCTACTCTTCGTATGAAGCGGTGAGAGCATGATAGCCTTGCCAGGCAAGGAACGCTCTAGAACCCATACCTTAGGAAGTTAACATGCGCATAGGGTCCAGCGGAGGGGCTTAGCGTGGTTAAGTGGAATATGGTAGATGTGGGTAGAGACATCGATTGCCAGAGCTCCGCACTGGTGGCGAGTAGCTCGGCTGGGGGCCTCTTGGGAACTTTGGCCTGTGACAAGGAGGAGGGAAACCCTGCCAGGGCTATGGGGTTGAATGTCAGAAAGCTGGGGAGGGAGGTGCTTGAGACGGCCGGTGGGTATGATGAAGATGACAAGATCAATCAAGAAGAGGTGCATATGGAGAGACTGTCTCGCCTTTAATTCTTAGATCAACGCTCTAGAGGGTTCGAAAACAAAGGGCCTGGGAACCAGCCATCTCTATTCTGAAACAAGGCCGCCCATGCATCCGGCGCCCCGGATCTTGCGCACCGACTAGCGCCTTTCAGCAAGAAGGATGACCTGGTGGTCATGCATGATTGGGAGCATGATGTATCGCAATAATGATCATCTGTGCATGGGCAGACATGGTCACGCGCGGGGCTCATCAACATGGAGCTGGACATCGCTGCCTTGGCGAATGATCACCAACACAGCCCTCTTCCTTGGAGCTGGCTGCGGAGCTCACTGTGCGGGGAGGAGGGTGCCGTTCGGTTACCGCCTGTGCGTGCTTGGCAAGCTGTCAGTGGATCGACGAGAGCATCACGATAAGCACCTGGTATGGTAGCGAGCCGGTGCGCAGACGTCATGACGGGAGGCTGCTGAATGCCACGCGCCTTGGGACATTGTGAGGCCGCGTTGCTGGGCTCTATTGCTGAACACTAGCGATGCCATGCTGTCCCTAGAACACGAGATTCTGCAGCTACAGAGTAAGTGTCCACCCTGCTGACGCCATCCATCAATAACAACATCGAGCCTGGTGGTCAGATTGCAGCATACAGTAAGTTACCTACTTGGCTGCTTGCCCTTCATGGATATGGATGCATTCCTGTGGAAATAACAATAACCACCTTCGACGCACGCCCCGGTAAGACAGGTAGGTAGGTGTCTCGCCCAGCGTCACCGACGCCACTGCGTGCGGCTCCAGCCATTTGTCCCCGGCCCATTGTTTCCGGGGCCGTCTGAAGCTTCACTTGAAGGCACGGCACGATGATAGAGTACACAGTACTGTAGAGCGCACCCTTGCGGTGCGACCGGGATGCTGTGTGGACACACGGATTGCGAAATCCATTCGACGCGGTTAACGGGATGGATGCACATGCAAGCTTCCTGTCAATGCTCCAGACCCTGCTTCCAATTCTAGCTCGTGGCCTGCCTGGTCTGACTTGGAGGCAACCCACCCACACGCTCTGTGGCGCTCCACACTGTCCATCCGTGCTTGTTCTGACTTGTTGCCCAGTGCCCACGTTTAACCTTATCTCGTGTCAGAGGGTGGTCTGTTTTGCGTTCTGGCCAACTCTGCTGCCGCTGCCTTTGCCTTTGTTCTGCTCAGTTGATGCGGTGTCCGGGGCTTGGCCGGGGATCCCCGTCAGCTTGGCAGTCCTAGTTCGGTTTTGACGAGGCCCATATCTGGGGCTTACACCCGCGTGTTTTTCACTTGCTTGCTCTTTTGCTCCCTTCTCTGTCGCTAACAGCAGTGCTCGCTGGTCTTCCTTCGACACGGCTTCGATCGGGCGAAACGGGCTGGAGAGCAGCTAGGAGTCAAACACACAAGGAGTTGTCTTCACGATAACCCCCAACATCTCTTACAATGGCTGGCGGCAATATTACCGACGGCAACCGCGCCCCGTCGCAGGGTGGCGTCATTGAGGGATGAACCCTTCTAAGTACAACCCCAAAGATCCCATCACCATCTTCATCATCCAGGTATGTCTCGCCAACGCAGAGCCTCGAGTGTGTTCCCATCCCTTGCTGATATACCGGACAGGCCGGCCTCATCATCATCGTCTGCCATCTCCTCCACTGGCCCCTCTCCAAGATCCGCCAACCCCGCGTTATCGCTGAGGTTATCGGAGGCATCGTGCTGGGGCCCTCGGTGATGGGCCACATCCCCAACTTCCGTGCCTCCATCTTCCCGCCCGAGTCGATTCCGAACTTGACACTCGTCGCCAACCTTGGTCTTGTCCTATATCTCTTCTTGATTGGTCTCGAGACCGACGTCCGCTTTCTCCTCAGCAATTGGCGTGTCGCATCGTCGGTCGCATTCGGTGGACTCGCTCTGCCTTTCGGTTTGGGATGCGCGCTTGCCTGGGGCTTGTATCATCAGTTCAGAGATGACGACGGCCTTATACACATCGAGTTTAGTACATACATGCTTTTCATTGGTGTCGCGATTGCTATTACGGTATGTTCAAGCAGTCTCGCCAGCATCCGCTCTGTTTCCCTGGAGCACACTAGTGCTAACTGTCCAAGGCCTTTCCCGTCCTGTGCCGTATTCTGACCGAGCTCGAATTGCTCAGCACACCTGCTGGTATCATCACCTTGTCTGCCGGTGTTGCCAACGATGTTATCGGTGAGTTGCACCCATCCCTCCACCTCGGCATGTTCTCACACGCAATTGACTTAATCTAACACTGGTCCAGGCTGGATCCTGCTCGCGCTTTGCGTCGCCCTCGCTAACGCCGGGAGCGGTTTGACCGCGTTATGGATTTTACTGGCCTGTGCTGGCTACATGCTTTTCCTCATATATGCTGTCAAGCCTGCCCTCACCTGGCTGCTTCGTCGGTCCGGTAGCATCGAGCGCGGCCCTTCGCAGAGCATGATTGCCCTTATTCTTCTGATCGCTCTGGCCTCCGCCTTCTTCACTGGCATCATCGGTGTCCATGCCATTTTCGGTGGCTTCATGGTCGGCTTGATCTTGCCTCGTGAGAACAGTTTTGCCATCAAGGTCACTGAGAAGCTCGAGGATTTGATCGGCGCCCTTTTCCTACCACTGTACTTCACCCTCTCCGGGTTGAACACCAACCTTGGACTGCTCGATAGTGGCATCACCTGGGGCTACGTCATCGCTGTCACCGTGACCGCGTTCTTGAGTAAGATTATCGGTGCTACGCTGTCTGCTCGCCTGAGTGGCCTGGTGTGGAGGGAGTCGTTTACTGTTGGATCATTGATGAGTTGCAAGGGTTTGGTTGAGCTTATTGTGCTTGTAAGTGACGCCAAGGTCCATCATACGTAGGGTGCGAACTGACCATCGGGCTTTCTAGAACATCGGTTTGCAAGCCAAGATCCTCAGTCAGAGGACTTTCACCATCTTTGTCGTCATGGCACTCGTCACCACGTTCGCTACAACCCCGCTCGTCACCTTCTTATACCCTCCCTCGTACCAGAAGAAGCTCGAGGCTTGGAAGCGTGGTGAGATTGACTGGGACACTGGCAAGCCGCGTGAGGTTTACGGCACCGGTGACGCGGGTGTCTTCGCTTCAAAGACGACTAACCAGCGGGTCAATCGCCTCCTGGTCTACCTCCGTCTTGATAATATGCCCGTTATGTTAAGTCTTGTATCTCTTTTGGTAAATCAACGGACCATGAAGCCTCCGATAATGGCAAAGAAGAAGGCGTGAGCGGCAGCGACGGGGGCTCTTCATCACTTGTCGAAAACCGCCCGGCTGTTAGAGCTCATGGTCTTCGCTTGATCCACCTTACCGATCGAGACTCTTCCGTCATGACTGTGTCGGATGTCCAAGAGCTCAGCAGAAACGACGCTGTTGTCAACATCTTCCGCACAGTCGGCCAGTTCCTCAAGGTTGCTGTGTCTGGCGAAGTTGCAGTCCTGCCTGAAACGCGATTCGGCGAGGCTTTGTTGACCAAGTCGACTGATATCTCATCCGACCTTCTGTTACTGCCATGGAGTGAAACAGGCAGCTTGGTCGAGTCGCAGCAATCCGCATCGGACACAAAGATATCAGACTCCTATGTCCAATTCGCCAAATCTGTCATCTCCTCGCCCAACCACAACATTGCCATTTTCTTCCCAGCTGGAAGCCGCGCCCAACCGAATATCGAGGAGAGCCAGGAACGCAACAAGTTGAAGCGCGCCTACTCGTTCAGCGACATTCACCATGATGTCTCGCCCATTCCAGTGACCAACCAGGCTCATCACATCTTTATGCCATTCTTTGGCGGTGACGATGATAGATACGCCCTCTCAATTGTCCTACAGCTGTGCGAGAAGCACAACGCCACTGCCACGGTCGTCCACTTCGTGGTTGAAAGGGCAGCGGGAGACAACGACACTTCTGTTACGAACGAAGCCGACTACCTTGGCTACATATCCACTCACCTACCTGCTGCCGTTGGCAACCGCGTCGAGTTCAAGACATCCACTTCCAGCAAGCCTGTCGATGCGGCTATCGAGGAGGCAACGGCGGAGGTCCGCGCCGACTCGAAGCAGATGAATTGGCACAATCTCATTGTTTTGGGACGTCGTGCTCTATCCAAGACGGATGCGACTGGCTCTACGTCCAAGACCGGCGATGATGTGCAGGATTGTCTCGGCTATGCTGCGGGTTCGTTAATCGCGGCCAAGGTCAAAGCCAACCTTCTCATTGTCCAGGCAAAGACAGCCCAGTCATGAATGATTCATGAGTGATTTACTTTTCCGTTCCGCACATCCTTTTGAATCTGGTCAATTTCACTAGCACAAATTGTCTTGGTGTCCCCTTTTTGGTTAGCAGTTGGGTTATGAATCTCAGACTAGAATACCCTGGATATTAAGTCCACACAGCTTGTGAATAAACACAAATTTTGCATCCCTCGCGTCTTTCACACACTTGTTGATTCAATCACTCGAGGGCAAATGTAATCGTTCGTTCTCAATCCCTTCAGATAGTCCCTGAACAGGATGATTCACCCGTAACTTGCGTCACAGCATGGCAACAATCGTAACAAGGGACGCAGCAAAACACCGGAGCAAAAACACAGAGCGCACGGCACGTACCACCAAGGTCGGACGAATTCATCTCTTGGGTAATCCGTATACTCCGTAGATTTCTTCGGGACGGTAAGTGCGTTGAGCCAGCCTGTGGGTTGGGTAAATAGTTTCCTTCCAAAATCATCGGTTGGAGCATAGCTCAACGTCTAAGTGGGCAGCTGAGCCAAGGGTTTACTGAGGGCTAGGGATCGTTGGCGCCGGCGCAGGGCGGAGCTACAAAAAACAAATCATCATGTCGGAGGCTGAAGACGACCGCTGAGTCTGCCTCGACCACGGACGCCGCACCGCAACGCCATCGTAGAAGAGGCGTGCACGCTTGACTCACTAGGGCCATAGTAGAGTCAAGGTACGTCAGAATGAGTCCTTATCACTCCTATCATCGTAAGGGCTTGGACAAGTGAATCCCGGCGGACCAGTTGCTCCACTATAAAGAGATTGGGTGGCGCTTCTGAACCCTCATCTTGCGGCTCAGCCCGCTACAGGTGTCTCTGAGATAGGTCAAGCGGAAGGGCCAAGACGGAGGAAAAGCAAGCTCGCATCGACAACAGCTGCAGGTACTGCAGCTCTTCAACGAGTTTATCGTTAGAACAAGCGTAGACGACCCACGTTTTTCCTTGTTGATCCCTGGAGCCTGCGATAGCGTTGCCAATCTACTGCCCTTGGCCCCTGGCAACTGGATCAGGATCAACGGCTAGAACAGGCCTTGTGGGCCGTGAGACTTGTTGATGATTCGTCCTCCCAAGAGCTTTGACGGACGATGCTCTTCGGGACGACGCAGACATGGGACTCGGTGTCAACGACATCGTCTCTGCAACCCCTGTTTTCGATAACTCGGGTAGAATTTTACAAGCGACTTGGCTAAGGAGTGGAGGACTCCCGAGAGCGCCATGCTTCTCAAAAGCCTCGGAGGCCCTGCGCGGCCAGCGTCGATTCCCTTCTCTCCTTTCTTTCCTTCGGTACGCCGCTTCTCTTGTCAATCCACAGCGTCCGGTCCGGCAAACTCGAGCCTGCCAGTACACTCCTTCACATTTGACGCATCTGTTCGTCTAGCCACTCGCTTTCCTTGACTGCTTTGTGATACTCCTAATTACACAAGCATCAACGCCTCTCCTTATCCATAATGGCTCCCAGTCTGTTCAACCTTGCCGTTCTGGCCTGTGTCAGCGGTGCTTCTGCCCGTCGGTTCAAGATTAGGCAATTCACCAACGCTACGACCTCTTCCATTGAGGAGCCTTGCACGAGCTCGGTGCACACGCCCTCTACCCCGGCTTCAGCACCTTCAGCTGGACCAACACTTCGTAAGTTGTTCAAACAATAATATCTTAGTATATACTAACTGATCTATACAGAAGCACTGTGCCTGTCACTTCATCTGACGCCGAGTCGGCCACATCTGATGTGCTGCCCATCATTACTCTCACACCGTCTGGAACCGTCATCGTGACTGGCAGTGTCACTTCCACAGACTCTTTGAGTGCTACTGGATCCTCTTCTGCCGACTCTACCGACTTGGCTGAGAGCACTGCCAACCCCGGATCCACAGGTTCAGCTGGCACAAACGTCTCTGGAACAGTCTCGGCCACTTCTGCGGCTTCCGGTGTCGAGTCTACTCATGCATCAGGCACTGCTGCCGAGTCTGGCGTCACCTCTGCTTCTCAGCCCTCGGTCACCTCGTCCGCCTCAGTCACCGAGTTGACCACCTCTACCGTGTTTACCACCACAGTCCACACCATCACCAAGTGCCCTCCTTCGGTTCCCAACTGCCCTGTTGGAAGCGTCGTCACCGAGACTATTCCCTTGTACACTACTGTCTGCCCCGTTACTGGCACTTCCAAGGGTTCCAGCCCTCCCAAGCCTACCAACCCTCCTTCTCACGACTCTGAGACTCTCACGACTACCTTCCACACCACTTACACCATCACCAAGTGTCCTCCTTCGGTCCCCAACTGCCCTGTTGGAAGCGTCACCACCGACGTTGTCACCACGACCTACTGCCCCGGCAAGGGTGAGCCTGTGCCCACTGCCCCCGGTGGCGAGCACCCTACTGCCCCTGGTAGCGAGCACCCCAATGGTCCCGTTGTTGAGCACCCCACTGGTCCTACTGCCGAGTATCCTGAGGTCCCGACCGTTACTCTGAAGGAGCAGCCTAAGCCTTCCGCTCCTGTTGTCGAGCAGCCTCCCGCGAAGGAGTCCGAGACGGGCCACTACACCGTTCCTACAGGCCACCACTCCACCATCAGTGTTCCCGCTCACCCCAGCGGCTTTAACAGCACCACGATTCCCAGCAAGCCTTCGTCGACTTCAACCACGCCTTCGACCACTGCCCCCGTCAGCAGCGGAGTCAAGACTGGAGTCAGTGTCATGGCACTGCTGGGCGCCATGCTGGTCATGATGTAAAGCATCTCTCTTTGGTGGTTTTGAGCAGTCTCTAGAGTGAAGGCAAATGCGTCATGATACTAATTTTAATACTTCCTTCACCAAAGACCAGCTCCTATTGTGTATCCAATTATGTAAAGAAGACTGGTCTGAGTACATGACTTGCTGGGTGCTTAATTATTGATAGTATAGCTTAGATTAGCATCCAGCAGGACACTTAATTACTACATTAAGACTACTTTCAATTCATACCCAATTGATGCAGCCAAATAACGAAGTGACTACCATGCTTACTTGGTTCTGGCAATGTGACTATGAGTTGCTGTGTTGCATATTCCACATTATGATCGTATGAACCTCGACTGTGTTGAATGCTACTGACATGCCTGCTTTGATACAAAGTACATAAGTAGTGCAACCAAGTTCGCAATGAGCTGAGATTCAACACAATGAGCACCAGATTGCATAGAAGTAGTCATACCATTTATTCATTGGAGGATTTGTGATGCTGTGCCGCTCGCCTCAATTGAGGAATACGTAACCCCTTTAGGAGGACGTTGACAGTGGTCCTTCAAAACCACGAAATCGAAAGCAGAAAGTAGAGTGAAGGGGTTCGTTATGGGTCAGGAAGACAGCTCTGGACTGACTGAATCCACCAACCAGCAACGATGAGAGCGGTGTTAACATGACTCTGCACATGAGAATAACTGAGGTTGTGCCACCTGTCCAATCCAATGCCTTGACCAAGCTCAGATAGTGGAACATGCGTACGCATAGGATGTAACAGGAATTCCGAAATTATGGTTTAGTCAGTAAACAGAATCACGAATAGCATTGGAATTATTCCGTAAGGTGGATGATTTGCAACTGCCAGGTAGCTTGGCGGAGCGTCGTCAGCCGGTTCATGATAGTCCACCAACCACATGCGACATACCCCAGATATTGAATCCATTATAGATCCAGAGTCAATTAAACAAAACTCCACATGGTAGATCGCAGAGGAAGCACAGTGAGGAAGGTCTGCATTATGTTTGTCTTGAATACATAAACTAGGCTACCCGCTGCCTTACATGCATCGATGGATGGTCCAATGTAATGCTTCTTATAGATTGACACCATGAAGCCATTCGTTGTCCTGGCCCTCAGCTCCCTTGGATGGGCGGCTGATATCTACGTAGCTCCCAACGGGTCTAGCAATGGAGATGGCTCATTGAGCAAGCCTCTTGTATCAATTCAAGCAGCAGTTGACAAGGCCGTACCGGGTGATACCATCTACCTTCGTGGTGGAACCTATTCACCTTCCAAGAATATTCAGATCATCAAGAGTGGCACAGCGCAGGCTCCTTACACGTTGACTGGCTACAAAGATGAGACGGTCATCATAGACGGCGAGGCGCTTCCCGGAACACCAGCAGAGGTGGGCGGATCCCTGGCCAATGCGGACCGTGGAATTCTGCATGTCGAAAAGGCCAATTACTGGAAATTTTATCGACTTACCCTGATTAACGGGCCGTATGGCGTATATCAGCGTGACGCTTCAAACAATTACTACGAGCGCATCATTACCCACGATAACTACGAGAGCGGGTTCCAGATCCAGGGCTCTAGCTCAAATAACCAAGTGCTGTACCTGGACTCCTACAGAAATCGCGATCCTCGCAAGAATGGCGAGAGCGCTGACGGGTTTGCTCTCAAGGAGGGCCAGGGCGAGGGAAATGTGCTGATTGGCGCGCGGTTATGGGAGAATGTGGACGATGGTCTTGATCTATGGTAGGGCAGCACGGATCATTCTGTCAGGATTACGCATTGTTCAATGCTAACATGTCTCTGCAGGGAGTTCAGGTCACCTGTCACGATCCGAGACACAATTTCTTGGGGAATGGCGTCAACAGATGGAACTTTCCCGACTTTCAAGGCGATGGAAATGGGTTCAAACTAGGAGGCGGTGACAAGGCGGATAGGGCGCCAGCAGCTCACGTCATCACGAACTGCATCGCCTTTGACAATGTTGTCAAGGGGTTCACCGACAACGGCCAAGAAGGCGATTTTTCCTTGAGCCACAACACGGCCTGGAACAATGGCGATGTGGGCTTCCGACTAGCGAGTAGCAAATCGACGGTCAAGGACAGCATCGCGGCGACGAACAAGGGACGACTGGTTCGAGTGCGCAGGTTGACTTCAGCGGGTCACAAACCGCGAGCGGGAACTCATGGCAGGACGGCAAGACATGGAGTGACGGCAGCTTCAAGAGCGTCGATACGAAGCTGGTCAAGGGCGTCCGGCAGGCGAGTGGCAAGATTGCGGCAAGTGATTTCCTGTTGCCGAAGACGGGGACGCTCGGTGCGACGACGCACTGGTGAGGCCCAGGTGAATGCAGGACGTCTAGACATAACCAGATAGAGTAATTTAGCAGTTCATGTCATGAAGTGATGGAGTTGTCGCCTCCTCCATCGCATCAGAAGCACTGGCCAGACTGTGACTCGCATCTTAGCGCGGCTGCAATTGAGCGTATTGAGACATGGAGTGGATGCTGCTGTAGGCGTATCAGCAACGCGGCCCGCAGCGCGGATCGACCTGCAGTTCAAGCGCATGCAAGCCGAGTTCTGGAGATCCGGTTCGCTGGATACGGGTAGACTTGCAGGATGCTGCTGATAAGGAATGCATGGAACGTTGTAGGATGGCGTCGCAATGCAAACTTGGGCTTTAGCACTGGCTTGAAACGGGGATCGTCGTTCAGTGGCGGCTTGACGCTGTGCTCTGGACTTGTCGAGGTTGCTGCATTGGCGATGGGAGAGTCGTGAGAGAGAGGCCTGGCCAGTTCCGGTTGAGCCGCTTCTCTTTCATGAGGGCGATGGGCAACCAGAGACTCCAATTGCCAGAGTTGAGTGACGCTGAGAAACGAAACATTGAAATTAATGATCAGCTACTAATCCGTAGCTCCCAGACGATCCGTTTGGCACGTCCAGGGGTGGGTCGCAGCATCCGCTCCCCCTAATGTCTGTAATCTCTCCTATTGGTCTTGGCCTTTTGCTAGTCTTGAAGCCAGCCTGTCCCCTCACGTCACATTTGACAATCTCACACACCGCACATACACACACATAGCATACTCACCTCACTTCGCCCTCCGGAACCGCATCCCCACGCTGAGGGATTCACAAGCACGCGCTTTACGAACCGCCACAGCGACCCGGTCCATCTCTGGGTCGTTTCTCTCTGCCCGCGTGCTGTAACATGTGAGTCCCCGAGAGGACGACGAGTCATGCTGCGCCGGGCTCTCAACCTTGGACTGGCTGGCCAGGCCATGACCATCAAGGTCTCCGCCAACCTCGTTGTCCAATTCGTCAAACGGCTCAACGACCCAGAGCACGCGACCTTTGACTGGCGCCAGGTCGCCGAGTTCGCACTGTACGGCATGGTCGGCTCCCAGGTCGGCAACATCATCCAGTTCGTCCTGGAGGACTGGTTCCCAACTCGCAACAGCGCGCCGCTGGGCGGTGATATGCTGCCCTCCCCCATGGCCCCGCCCCGCCGATGGAGGACAGGCTGAAGGAGAAGACGGACGAGTCTACGTCGTCGGCTGCGAGAACCGCCGCGCGGCGCTGCCTCGACCTGGGTCCCGACGTGAGCTGGCGGAACCTCCTCGCCAAGCTCGTTCTTGATCAAACCATCGGTCTGGTTATCAGCGCCTCCATCTTTCTCTTTTGTACCAACTTCACCCGCGTGCCCAACACCGCGGCCCTCATCCTCGTCATCCGCGAGCGGATATGGTCGCTCATCAAGGCCGGCTGGCATATCTGGCCTCTGGTCGCCATCTGTAATTTTATCTGGGTCCCCGTAAGGTCCCGAGTGCTCGTGGCTGTGTGCGTAGGATTCGGGTGGAGCATCTTTTGAGCGTTTTTGCAAACAGGAAATAGAAGGACAGGGAGACATAAATCGACGATAGAGCCATGTTTGCTCCCATTTAGGTTTCATTCAAGATTGGCATGATATGATTAGGGCATCAGCGAAGTTCAATAAATGTTTTGCTTGGACCTCGTCGTCTCGAAGAGACTGATTGCACTGCTAATTCGCGAGCAAGGACGTTTGACATGGGACGCGCATCGATGTGATGATATATTGATGAGCACTTGAGAGTAATTGATCGAACTACCGAAATTGATAGAGAGCATGGGGTTTGAGAATTTAGCCATATGCCACTATACGGAATGGTTAGCCTCAGCAGTTAACATACATCAGTCATCATCCTTACCTGGTGATACTTGCTTGCATCCGATTTTTGTATGATCAACCTTCAAAACGTCACGTAACTTATTCAATAATAGACAACGGAGTCATGGATGTTTCATTTTTTAACGGATTAAACATAATTTAGTCGACATGGAATATTTAAGTGCCAGCGTTTTCCCTCTCGGCACGGTTGGCCTTGGAGGCGAGAACAGCTCCAGGTCTGCTTGATGGATGCGACCCCGTTTCCTTGCCGCCATGACCTTTCCCAAAAGGTTTGCTCGTAGTAGAATCTGGTAGACTGTCTCCAATTCCTGTGATGCCCTCTCCAACACCCCTGGAACCAGACGCTGCGTTGTCTGCAGCTGATTGCAGGTCTGACGCTCCGAGTCCGTCACCGGCCGGTCCCTTCTGATGAGGGCCAGCAACAGAGGGAATCAAGTTGTGTTTGCCAGCATCGCCGGGGACTGTGAGGTATTGTCAGTAGCCGATTTAGCTGCTATGGTAATTCAACCTTACTGGTAGTACCATCCTTGGCCATGTCGGCCAGGTCGCCGTGAGGTGCAGACATGATGAAATGTGAATTAAAATTAAACCAACAGGAATACTTGTCAAGTATTGTGAATTAATGATTAAACTTGCAAATCGGAACATGATGAGTATTTAAGCAATGCGGGTAGGTAGGATGAGCTTCTATGATATCAACACATGTGTATCCCCTCATCAACTACGTCAACGAAGAACCGCTTTCTTGTAGATCACCTTTGGAGACTTTTCTAGAATCAATTGCTTATTTGGCTTCTAGGCACTGTCTATATGACGTAGAAAGATGATTAAGATCTGATAGTAGAGCATCTTGCATCTATGACGCATCTTGAATGACGTTTGGACCCTGAAGTCTGAAGCTAAGGACCCTTGATATTTCCAATGCTTTGGTGTGATTTACTGATGGGTTATTCATGCCCAGTGATTTGACTAGATATGACGCACTTTGAACCAGCACGTATTAATTAGACTACCATACCAGCATTTCATGGCAACACTTTTATTAGCTAGATTTCCTCAGTATTTCTCTTGGTGCATGTTTTTATGGAGTCAGGGTCAACCGGGTATCCTTATCCACTGTCCAATATCACCCGTCGGCTGCTGGGCACATTTTAGTAACACCTTCTCAGCTTCATACCCTAGTAAACAACCCGCAGGTGCTCTGGATAGCTTTTGACCTTTCTCTTTCGGGATACCTTGTAATTGATGGCCTCGCAAAATGATGAACAAATCATGCCATGGCGTGGATTTCCATATTGGGAGACTTGCATGCTAGCTCTGTGTTGGGGCACATCCTTGGCCGACGGGGCCAGATTGATGAAACCTCTTGGGGCACTGAAATTAAGCTGTCGGCTACTATTCCACTGTCGAATCGAATACCTGTATACTGCTGCTGGTTGAAGGAAGAAAGGCATAAGATGGGAAGAATCGGCACAAGGTTGGGGCTGAATGGCTTGGCAAAGAGATAGCTGGCATGCGGCAGATGGCCGGTATTTGCCAGCCAAATACGAAATATCCGCTGTCCAAACTATTCCTGGCTACTTGCATGGTATCCTGTAATAAGCAGTAATTATAAACTGGGCAAAATTTAAAGCGCTTGGACCGAACGATCACCATTATGCTTAACAGTATGGGAATTCCACACTTATCTAGACACCCGATCTCGGCCTGTTAGACCTCCTTAGCAACACGAAAGCAGCATGGATGTGGAGGGCATGGATTCAACCCTATTACAAATGAAAGACCTTCACTTACTGCCCAGGCATGCGTGACATAGAGAATACTTGATGAACCAGGGTCTACATCTATACCGTTCCGACGTACCTAATGATATGCAGGAACTCAAACCCCTGTCACCTGTTCGCATATCCTGCATCCGATACTACCGATGAGTTCATTGCAAGACAGTTATTGCACACCGCCGCCTGTTGCGCCCTTTCCACGTGGGGGCAAAAGGTCTCAGCTAGTATCTGCCAGCCTTAAAAAGTCGTTATCAAACGTTAGCTTCGCGATGCGGCCCGTAATGCCTTCAACACGAGGTTCAGGACATGCCGACAGGGAACAATGTTACACTTCGGCATTTTGTTTTCTCACAGTATCACGCAAGAGTCCTTTAATGATTCCAATGATGGAGCAATTTTGTGCAGGATGCATTAGACTACGTGATGCATGGTGGCCTCGACCAGGCTCCTGATGTGGCGGGGTGACTCTGTGCCTGTGAGATGATGAGACTCTCGTTAGAGCATGCTCGAACGATGCCTGGACATGCAACGACTGCGAAAGAGGGGTATTTGGAAAAGTGCCTTGATGCCCATTGCCATCACTATAAGAAGGTCATATCATCCCTACTGCTTCAAGTTTACCAGTCACATCCAAGCCTTCCAACTCGAGCCTCATGTATATCTCAAAGCTCCTACATCTTCTGCCTCTGGCAGGTGGTGTGGTCTCCGGTTCACTCTACCGCCGTGACGATGGAACTGTGGTTGAATCGGTAGATGGAACCAAGCAGTTCATCATCGAAGTCAAAGAGGTAGGAATCATGCTCTAAGCCCGCGGACACTTGCTAATGACACTTTAGGGGACTGATGTTGAAGCGTTGGCCAAGAAGCTTGATGCCCATGAAGATGTCAAAATCCTCAAGACCTACGACTCTGACGTCTTCAAGGGTCTCAGCATCGAGTCGGGCGAGCACAACTTGGATACCTTGAATGAGGTAGCTGAAGTTGAGCAAGCCTGGCCAGCAAGCTACATCGAGCTTCCTACTATTGAAGTGCAAGAGCTGGGGAAAATTAGCAATGCTGCGAACTACAGCGTCCATCAAACGACAGGTGTCGATAAGGTCCATGCTGCTGGTTATCGTGGAAAGGGTGTCAAGGTTGCTGTTGTTGACACTGGTGTTGACTACAACCACCCAGCTGTAAGTTTAGTATTTTTGCTTACCCACGCCTGCTAATGATTATAGCTGGGTGGTGGTTTTGGCCCTGGATTCAAAGTGTCTGGAGGCTATGACCTGGTTGGTGATGGTGAGTATCATTCTCCTAGTCTCGGCTGCAAGGATAGCGCTAAACAAAGTAGTCTGGCCCATCAAGAAGGGTGTACCGGACAACGATCCCATGGATGAACAGGGTCATGGTACCCACGTAGCCGGCATCATTGCTGGAAAGAATGACTGGTGAGTAGCATGCAACCTTTACGAGGAAAATACTCACCAGATGCAGGTTCACTGGTGTTGCCCCAGATGCCGAGATCCTTGCCTACAAGGTCTTCACATCTCAGGTAAGAGATATTCTCCAAATTGGCTGGTAGATGTATATTTGATACTTACTTAATTGTTAATAGACCGGGACTTATGATACTTTCGTTATTGATGCTTTCCTCCTCGCTTATGATGCTGGTGTAAGTAACTGCCAATATTCCAGACTCGAGAACCTTGCTCAACAGAATCTTCGCAGGCCGACATTATTACCTCCAGTATTGGATCTTGGGGCGGTTGGTCAAACGGGCCTTGGGCAACGATCGCTTCACGTATTGCCGAGAAAGGTGTGATTGTCACCGTCGCAGCTTCTAACGATGGCGCAAAGGGTGCATTTTATGCCGGCTCCGGATCGTCTGGCAAAGAGGTCCTTGCAGTGGCTTCAGCAAAGGCAGGAATATTATCTTCCCGCGCATTTGAGCTCATCTCGACCATAAATGGTGAGACAACAAAAACCAAGACGGCAATCCGATACAGCAACGATCCCTGGCCTCTCAAGGATGTGCCCATCTACCCGCTTTTCCCAGATAATACTACCACTGGACAGGCTTGTACACCCGAAGCAATTCCATCCAACACGCCCGACCTGTCTGACAAGATTGTACTTGTCCGCCGTGGCGGTTGTGACTACGTTGCTCAAGAATTCAACTTGCGAGCATACAACGTCAGCTATATCCTATTCTACAATACCAACGGCAGCCGACCCGATGGCCCAACATCTCCTTTGGGTGGTCCTAAAGCCATCGTCGAGGAAGAGGTTGGCGAATTTATCCTGGAAACTATCAAGGCTGGCGGCGAAGTTACCGGGGACTTCCTCAAGTATCAGGATGCAGACTGGTATGTTGGTATTTCGAACGGTGTTGGCAACAGGCCGAGCGAATACACTTCGTGGGGTGGTCTGTATGATCTCGATCTTAAGCCTGATATCTCAGCTCCGGGAGGTGAGATTCTCAGCACGTACCCCAAGAACACATGGAAGGTATCTAGTGGAACGTCCATGGCCTGCCCGTATATAGCCGGTGTTGCTGCTCTTTACATCAACCGTTTCGGAGGTCGCGACGTACACGGGCCCCAGTTGACGAGGTTGTTTGCCAACAAACTCAGAGCTAGCGCCTCAGTTATGCCTTGGTCTATTGTTGATTCAGTAAACCCAGTCGATACTGGGTTTTGGGCGCCAACCATCCAAGCCGGAACTGGGCTCTTAAACGCATGGAAACTGTTGAACTTCACCACCACTCTTAGCACTACTAAATGGGTGTTGAATGATACGAGCAACTTCGTGGGCCAACAAAGCGTTGACATCACCAATAACGCAAACGTGGAGGTTACTTATCAGTTTTTATTGCAGCCTGCTGCAGGCATTGAAGCTGCTGACTCCAGCGGTGTTGGAATTGCTCCCTTAGCCAGCTACAGCCACTCAAGATGGTCCCCAGTGTTCAGTTCCCAACCGGAACTTTCAAGCTCAGCCCTGGCGAGACCAAGAAAGCCGAGTAAGTTCATGGCTCTTTTACCGAGACCCGCGGACTAACAATTGCGCAGATTTGTCTTTGACTATCCCCGCGGCCTGAACGAGACAAGACAGCCATTGTATAGTGGCAAGGTTCTCATCAGCTCGACGTTGGGCGAGCAGCTGTCTGTCGGGTACTTTGGGGCTGCGTATAACATCAAGGAACAATACAAGAAAATTTTTATCAATTCGACCACTGTTATGCGCGTTGGGGAAGTTGACATAGCGAAGAATCCTAGGTGAGTACTCTCGTGAAAGATACCAGCCTTCGAGTATCATTCCGTACTAATTCACTTTACAGCTGGACTTTCGATGTCAGAACTACTGGAGCCACTGCCCGTGATTATCCTCAAGTGTTCGTGTCCTTCATTTTTGGTTGCGACGAGTTGCGATGGGACGTAAGTAGTAAAACAACAGTCTTATTTCTAAGGGTTAAATCTGACAGCTTCATAGATCTACGAATCTGGCTGGACTGAATCGCGCTGGACGTATCCTCCTGTTGTTGGCCAGGATGGGTACATTGGAGCTGCCACATCATTTAAGGACATTGAACAGTATGGTATCTTCGATCCTGCGGAGAATGACAAGGAGGATACCATCCCTTTCCCTATCCGAGCTCTCGGCCGTAGTGTGCTCGTTACCACAGTGATTGGCTACACTAGGCATGAATTCCTCTGGCTAGGAAAGCTGGCGAACGGCACATATCTCGTTCCCGGAACTTACAAGTAAGTTAAATTCTTATGCCACCAATTAGATATGAACTGACAAACTCGCACAGAATGAGATTCGCTGCCCTTCGACCTCTGGGCAACCGTTCTAACTCTTCTGACTGGGAAATTTGGGAGACTCCAGAGGTGAAGATTCTACCCATTCCTAACTAAAGCTGTTAATCAGCTCCGAGAGCAACCCTCTTGAAGGCGGTTATGAAAAAGGTAGACGGAACATATTATTCGTACACGCAGGGTAATCTATCATCGTTGGTCAGTATGAAAACATGTTGAATAGAGTTTTACAAGGTAATTCGACTCAAAATCAACTTTGTGTGCCAGATAGAACACCCTAGAAATATATGCTTCCTGAACTACTCTATCGTCCATTGCGTAACAATTTACTAGAAGCGCCCAAATTACACAGAACTCTCTATTCTCATCTTCAGGGTCTTGAATTCACGGACAAAAGAGTTTTTTGAAGTATGAGCGAACCCAACAGGTGTAGATTCATTCGATGCTTCATGGCTAGATGATAAAACGTTTGCTATAGGGATTTTTAAGCATGTCTTAACATCTCCATTTGTCCTGCTCGCCCGGGCCTATGGATTTGTCTGGCACGAGCTCAGAATAATATAATATTAGAGAGCGAGAAGGCAATATAGGAGTCATATTCTATAAACAATTCATGTATATCTATAGTGTTGCACATGTCCTTAGCCCTCTATCGCTATACGCACGTCAAGAACAACCCTGGTAATATGCCTTAGCCGTATCTTCTCCAAAGAGTGTCTGCTTGTGGAGAAACATCCTCCGGATCTGGAAGTATGTTTCTTAGCATCTCATTGATACCCTTTCCGCGGTCTTTTGCTCCCTGCCATTGTCTTGGATAGCCTAGGCTGACCTCTTCGAATCTGGTACCGTCTTTCCAGTCCGTCCTGCGTACGTGCAAGTGTCCAGTCACGACTACCTTGGCACCGAATCGCTTGTGCCAATCAGCCGTCTTTTAGAACCACACCACAATGTGAATCTAGGAATGAGAGGGATATATATTAAATCCTCCCGCAAGGGCCAGTGATTGATGATGACCAAAGGTAAGCCGGTCTCGTGCGCCTTTTCAAGCCGAGGCTCTGTTGCAGCGATACGAGCATGACACCATGCGTCTCGAGTTGTATAGGGAGAAGGGTGCAGGAGAGCCTCATCAGTGGCCTGGATATGCTCTTCCATCGCCCACTCGAGCGCACGTTCTCGGCTTACATGGGAAGGCCGGAAGGAATAATCGTACAAGGTGAAGACCGGGCAGATTACAGCCTTGTTGCCCTCACCATCATCCCATGTAACATATTCGTCTTCGGGTGTCAAAACATCATACTCGCGAGCAATATCCACACAAGCCTGGTACTTCGCCACACCCATGTACGAATCTACGTTCCCGTTGTCTTGCGAATCAGCGCCCGGGTCCGCTGTTGACAAGGAATATAGCTCATGATTGCCAGGCACCCAAAACACTTGCTTGAACCGTTCTGTGGCAAGGCTAAATGCGTGTCTCAAGTGCTCGGCCTTCTCTCCGATGTCACCGGCGATAATGAGACCATCTTCTGGGTGCGGGAAAGGAACTTCCAAGCATCCAGATTCTGTTGATGTCCAAGGTGAAGGTCCGCAATGGCGTAGAGCTTGCCCATTGCGATTTAGCTGTAGCCTCGATCAGTTTGTGCGAGAAGAACCGGAAACAGGTAGCGCTCAGGCTTTGCTGAGTCTTTTGTGCAATGTCGTGGTTTGGGATAAGCATATCACGCATTGGCTGCAGATCCCGATGTTTAACACCGATGATTAATGCTATAGGGTAAGCTACTATACATGGCGTACATGCTGTACGGATACAACATGGATTGAATGCTACAGATATTAAGCCTAAAGTAACTTGAGTAACTATAAGAAGTCTTAAGCGCCATAGATTCTGAGTATCTTTGCATAGGAATAATTATATCCTTGCCAAGTCGACAAATCGAAAGGACAAAGTGAATGATCTTGTGCTAGCAATGCTCACAGTGCTGTTTTCCTTAGTCACAAAATTTCTTAGCTGGGTGAGATTGCTAGTTAAGTTGGTTAATAGTAGCATTGAGTATCCCGTGTAAAACTGTGTTCAAGTTTGTAGTCGAAGTTTAAGGAGTGAAATCAGCTTGCTATATGGTGTATGTTTGTTATAGTACCACGGAATATATTATCTCTCTCTGGCAAACCATATTTGGTATTACGGGGAGCTGACCTGAGCTTGTAAAGAGCGGATCAGATACTATGGCACAGCCTCTAACACTTCATGGTAGTCTTCGCTAACAAGGGAAGAACAAACAAAGAGAGAGAAGAGGATAATCACAGTCCTCCCAGAGGCAAATAGAATATGACCTGAACTAATGAAGAATATAGCAGGATACCATGATTGGAAGCACAGGCTTAATCATTTGTGAATATCAAGAATCAACGGGGCCTGATTTCTCAGGTTCTGCGACCACGTTGTCGCACAGAGACGCCCTGTTCGAAATCACGACCTTGAAAATTGGTCGTCCGATTTCGAAGAATTGCGGCAATCTTCCGGTATCCCTTTTCTGTTGCTAAAGCAAGCGCCGTCTTACCATCTTTGGCTACTATTCCAATATCCGCCGAATTGTCGATCAAAATTCCCACCGTCTTTGTTTTACCATGTTTCACAGCATGCATGAGAGGCGTCATTCCCTTGACATCCTGGTTGTTTATATCGATTCTTGATTGGAGCGACGACGGAGAAGAAACAGACGAGGGCCGAGGCAATGAGAAGGTGAGTAGATGTTGGACTATAGCCATGGAGCCTTGCTTGGCGGCATACATGAGGGAGTTCGCCCTTCTCGTCTTGACAATCGAGTTCAACGTCGAATCGATCCAAAAGGATCTTCATAATGCGGAGGCGCCTATAGCATGCGGCATAAGCAAAAGGTGTGAACCCATTCGTGTCGTGTAAATTGACCTCCAATGCGATACTGCCATATTCGTCATGATGAGAAATCAATAGTTCAACCATTAACCTCTGACCTTTGGCACAGGCGTAGGAGAGCGCTGTTCGTCTACGGTTGCAACAAACATTCGGATCGAGACCCTCGTGTTGCAGGAGAGTCTTGACGAGACCCACGTCGTCTAGTCTCACAGCCATGATTAATGCTGTATGACCCGCTTCATCTCTCACATTCATACCAATGCCTTCACTGTTCTTGTCCTTCAACTTTAGTAAGTCTCGTACTGGGAATAATTTGCCCCATTTCTTTGATTTCATCACAGCGTGCATCAGTGGTGTTCTGCCTCTCGCATCTTGTGAATTCAACATCGCACCGTTCTCCACGAGACTTTCCTTAACCTCTAAGCGACGTTTCCGTATTACCGCGAGCGATAGAGCGTTATATCCATGCTTGGTCTTCCAGTTAGGGTTCACCGAGGTAGATTTGGAAAGCATTTTGATTATGTCAATGGAATTTTGGGAGATGGCTCTCGCTAATGGCGAGAATCCTTTGTGATCCTTCATGTTGGCCCCTAATGAGAAGCCATTTTTCTCCACGTGATTAAGGATAAGTTGTATAATCTCAATATCTTTTTGCACAACAGCCATAGACAAAGGAGTGAGACCTCTATTGTCTCTCTCTGTCAAAGACACTTTCGCCTCGAGCGGCCTGATCAAAACCTCCACGAGATCTTCACGGCCTTCTTTGACAGCTATGTGGAGCGCTGTGTTGCCATTGATATCATGCGCTCTAAAGTGAGTCTTCAGGCAGTAATCGGCGATGAGGCTCACAATGCCTTTGCGGCCACTCCCAACTGCGGCATGAAGTGGTGTGCGGTTCTTGGCATCTCGTGAACTCAGCATCTTCTCTAAACTTGCACGAGGGTCCCTTATAAGCATATTAACTATGTCTTTTCGACCCTTATCGAGGGCGACGTGCAGTGCATTCCGGCCATCATGTGCTTTGATATTAACAATTTCGTAGTCATGTTCAAGAATCTGGCCTGCGATGTCTTTGCGACCTCTTTCTATGGCCCTGGACAGTAGGGATCTCCTCTTTCATCTTGGATTGTCAGGTCTAGTCTTTTGGAGTTGACCAACAGGCGAGTAATGTGCTTATGGCCGCTCTCAATTGCTAGTTCAAGAGGTGACAAGCCTTTCTGATTCCTAGCAGCCAATTCTATAGCTTGTTCCGGGAGTAGAAGTTTGACAATACCCTCAAAACCTGATTTGGCGGCTATATGAAGTGCTGTCATTCCGTCATGATCTTGTGCATTTAGTTTCATGCTTTCGCGCTGAAGCAGAAGTTTGACAGCATCTTCCAAATCTGTCTGAGCAGCAAGATGCAGTAGAGTTCTTCCTTCTTTGTCTTGGACCAATAAGCTTGCTTTGCCTGAGCATATTAGGATAGAAGCAATTATCCTACTACTATTCTTTAATGCTACCATGAGGGTGTCGAGCCCTCACGATTCGTAGCGTTTGCTTCAATCTGCTCCTTTTGAATGAGAGTCATTGTCAACCGCTCGTTGGTTTTCTCAGTTGCGACCAGAAGTGGACATCTCAATTCCTTATCTTTCAAATTGATATCAGTTCTCGAGTCGTTTATAAGTATTTGTGCTAGACGTTCGTAATCGTTCTCCACAGCCCATGTAAGGGTGTTGACCCTTTGCTTCCGAGTTGAGATCTATTTCGATATCATTACTTTGGAATACAAGCTCTGCAAGCTCCTCATTACGATGTCGGCGCATTATAGATTCAAGGATTGGCCATCGTTGGGAGACCTGAGTGCCGTTGCATAGGAAGAACGAAAGAAGATCGAGGTTGTTAGATTGCCAAGCAAGAAACATGGGTGATATACCATGTATATCAGGTGACCTCACATCGGCCTCTATTTCCTTCACCAATAATCTGGCTATCTCATAATGTTTGTTCTTTGTAGCCAGCCACAGAGGCGAGCAACGAGTCATCTTATCACACCAATTCTTGATCAGCTGATTCTTTGCATTGGTAATAAACAAACGGACAATTTGTATTTGACCCTTTTCGCAAGCTTTGGACAAGGCACCATTGATAGCCTTAGGTATCTGCTTGTTTGTTTTGTCGGTCATGGTGGTGTTGAGAAGAAGCCTAACAGTCTCCAGGTGTCCTTGTGCACTAGCACGGGCTAATGGTGTAAGATTATCGGACGCCCAAGTAGTAACGGTAGCCTGGCCTTTATCAATGAGTTGAGAAACGACAGATTCATGGCCATAATGAGACGCCCAAGATAGAGCGGTCCTGCCGCTATTGTCTCGAGCCTCGACATTAGTGCCCTTCTTGCGTAGAAGAGTGTCAACAACCTGGCAGTGACCGTTCATTGCGGCAACCATGAGCGGAGTCTCGCCACGATTATTCTGCTTGTTCATGCTAGGCTCGTCTAAATGGTCTAGAAGTTGCTCAACCAAGTAGCTGTTTCCCGCTTTCGATGCATGTAGAAGTGGTGTATTTCCCTGGACATCACCTGACGATATGTCCTGTCCACTTTCTTGTACCAGAGCTATGACAATGTCTCTCAAGTCGTAAATAGCTGCCAGGTGAAACCCGAATGTCTCCCTTGCGTTCTTACTTTATGTTTCCTTTCGCCTGACGCTTTCGCTCACCTCGAGGGGGATCACTAGGATCTTCCCATCTGATTAGCCGTTTCTGCTTATTTAGGCTACCCTGTCTGATGTCCCGTGATTGCTCATAACCCTGGATGGAGGCCTGAACGCACGGTGTTCGTAGTAGGAACCTTTTAAAACGCTGTAGAGTTCCCGCGTTTCTTGCCAATTTCGCTGTTGCTACTGTTGTCTGAAGCCGTTCCGTAATGCTGCAGCCAAGTTCGAGCATGCGAGCCCCAATATCTGGACGCATATAAATAGAAAGGGTGCGAAGTTGTCCTTTGGTCCACTTGAAGACGTGATATGCATGGCCCATTCTCGAATGATTGGAAAGACAAATACGTAGCGCAGGCTATTGTGATGTCGGCTTCCGCAATTGGCGTGGCAATGAGTTCCTTGGTCTCAAGATACCTCCGTGTTTTAATATGATTAAGGCTCAAAGTTCCGTCTTGACCCTCCCTGACAAGGCCCGCATCCTTGGAGAGGATGGTAGCTTCGTCTACAGCATTTTTCCACTGGAAAGAAGTGTCTCCCATCTTAATGGCGAGTGCATGATGAATCTCACCCATCGTCATGGGCCTTCGTGCATAAATAATCCATTGAAATAGCTGCGTCGCCAAGGGCAAAGATTTTGCTTCGTCAATACGCTTAATAGCGTTGTCATATGCCTCTGCTAGACATGATTCGGCATCTTTCTCGTTTTCTATTATCTGTAAGGACTTCTCAATTTCGGCCACAGTGTTGCGCCTGACTAAGTCTTTTGCTCGTAGCCACGTTAGAAGGAACCTATCAGTTGTTAGAGAGAATACGCGATGAAAAAGAATGCTACTGTTACAAAGTTACTGACATTCCCTTTGAGTGCTTGACAACACAATCGATACACCTATTTCTTAGATCGTTCAATCCTGTGATGCTAGCACAGAGTAATTTGGATGCTGATAACTCCATTTGTAAGAACAATGACATATCGGCTTCCGTGGCGGAAATCTCAACAAGCTGAGATTCTGACCAACTGGATAGGTTCTCTGTGATGTATTGAATATTCCTCGAAGTTAGGAAAATGTTGACTTTGGCTCTTTTGCGCAAATCGAAGAGCTCTTCTATGATAGGCATTCGGTACCTCACCTCTTGCTCCCACTCATCCAGCGCATCGACAACAATAAAGCTCATTGGAAAACCTTGAAGAATTATGACCAGGACCTCTTTAAGACTATCGACGTCTGCAGATTGGTTTTCATAAAGATTTCTGACACAGTCAGGTAGGTCTTCAGTCTGCGTGATAAGCTGTTTGAGCAGACATGCTAGAAAGACATATGTCTCTGATGCCGCTGATCTTGAGAGGCTACAGTAGAAGTATGCCAAGCCGAACTTCTGGCCTTCAGAGAATGTGCCGCGTTTAAGCTCTTCAATAACGAGCGACGCTATAATGGTTTTGCCAGTACCTGGCAATCCTTCACAATATATGGCCTTGCCTTTGCTGGTTACCCACTCTTTAAACTCAGGTTTGCTAAGAAACCATTTTCCAGTGCCCACCGTACGTTCGTTGATGTAATTTATGTGTGTGTTTTCCATATTAATACCTACACCTATAATTTTCGATAACCATTCGAGGATATCACGAGATGCAGCTCTATTCTCATTCTTGGTCAAGTTTATTTGTATATCTCGTACTACAAACGGTTTAGCAAAAATAAGAATGCAAATAGTCAATTCTACTAACCTGATACTAAAAGTTGGTTCAATCTGTCCTGTGCTTGAATTGTAGACGGGTGAAGCTTGTCAAGAACTATTCTGGCATATGCAGCTGCAGACATTGCTGCGTAGCCATGCCACTGATCGTTCTTATGCGTGTCACAGTAATCTGATATCCCTCGAATCACCAGACATGGAGCATTATTCATTACACCAGCCGCTTCCATTTCCATGCATAGAACATTCTTTTCAGCCATCTTATCACGAAATATTGCGTCCTTAATAACTCTATCACCAGAAGCTATGAGGCCTAAGTGTGTGGTAGCCATTATTTCCTCAGGTTGCCTAGCATGCCACAATACCACATGAGATAGTGAGCAGAGCTCTCCACAGTGGTTGGGTTCACCTTGTTGTGGGTGAGTAAATAAGGACTCATAGAGATTATCTGGGTTTGATTGTGGTCTTGAGAAGTTTCGTCTTATCCGTTGCGGAATATTGTCGAGCCCTTCGTTGATCTTCCAGTCCAACTGCTCAGGGTCTAAAGTAAGATCCACCTCGATCGCCCGCACTATATTGATGGCGAACACGGGCGGACTGTTCAAACTACTTGTATGTTCGAAGGTATTGCTTTGACGTTCTTTTCCTCTGTCATACTCAAAGACAGCCCTCGCGCATCATGAGTAATACCAACAACTACATCACCCAGGTGTACAGGATTGCGTCTACTTGGCACTCCCCGCCAATGCCCAACAAAAAGACAAGCCTTATGTTTTTAAAGGTTCTGCTCATATGAGTAACCGTTGATGCCGCCGCTGATTTCCCGAGCTTGGTAATTGTGCCAAGGCAACATAGTAGTCTCCCATCCTACCCAGATGGTAGGTATTTTCATCCTTGGATTCCATGCGGATTTCTCTGAGGTCGAACCTCTCATCAAAGAAAGAGCATATTGCAATTGACTCATAAAGTAGGGTACAGATGATTCCGATGTGGTATTCGGTGGGATCAGGGCTTGTCGCTGGCGCAGGTAGCCGCGACCGTTGGGATTGGGGTTGAGGCGGGGCTGACATGACCTTTTGGGATGCTGGGAAGTCTTTGTGAGGCCTGTAAATTCTCCCGGATTGAAGAAGAGTTATGCCTATGCGGCGATGCTCCTGGCTAAGGGAAACAGGCAGCAATTGATGCCGTAGAAAAGGAAGCGAGAATGAATGCAGGAGGAACTGAGGGGCTGAATGCAACATGAGAAGCTCTGCATCTCGCTGACCAACCAAATAGATCCCTGGCACCTCCACAATGCACCAAAAGCCGACAGTCCAAAGTAGAATATGCACTCGGTGGAAGAAAAGCCTCGCCTCGTGACCAATCATGGGCCTCAACTCCTCTTTGAGGCGCGAGGTGCGAACCAAATTGAGGAGGCAACGATGCCTGCTGCATGAAAGCTATTGTCAAATTTGCCTCGTGGCATGAACTTGTGTAGTTTCAACCTATAGGAGTCCTCAGCGCGAGCCTTCCTCCACCTCTTCGTTTGCCTAGTCAGGAGCCACATCATTTGCAGGCTATACACTACACTATGCAGCATAGAGCACACACACCTACCTAGCTAGAAATGGACGATTGCATATTACGGTCAGCTGATTCGACGTACCATCTATAAGAAGGGTCAAAATCAGTCATCTTCTGTCCTTTGGTCTCCAACCGCCTTTGAACCGTCTCCTTACCGGAGGTCGGGGACCCGCTCACGGGTTCATTCCCGTTCACTTGTGGAACGGGACTCTGGCTTGAAACTACAACTACAATTACAATCAACACTACCCTTTAATTGCGCAAGCCATCATAGGTACGCGCTTTAAAACATTGCAGAAACTCCCTGGGGACTGCTAGACAGCGCCCCACCACGCCACCAGTCAAACGGTCGGCCGGCATACGTTCACCATCTTCCGTCGCTATGGTCATTTATAAAGAAGCACCATTTCACTCGCTTATGGCGCCGTTGCATGAAATGTAGCCATGCCCAACTCGTGAAAGAGCGTATCAGTGGCAGCATCCGGACCTCGAGTCTACACGGCAGCATCAAGTTCATTGCCATATAAAGCATGACCAAAAACTTCATGGCTTGTACAATGGCTCAAAATAGATTCAACGTTAGATCAAATAGTTCAGTTGGTCAAAACACGGACTGTTTGGTTTGCAAGGATGGTCCGTTTCCACAGCCGCGTATCTCGATTAGGGGGTTAAAGACGGAAGATACCTTAGCTGTACATAGATTTATCCGCTTAGCGGAATACGAACGCTCATTTTATTCTTTTCTCCTCGTATATGCTGTGAAAATGGAACGTTCAAATTGAACCGGAGAAGCATGTGTGTAGCAACTCTTACGACTCACAAATGGCCAAGTAGCAACTAGGAAGTTACAGTGGACGGGAAATGGCTTTGGGACACGTGATGACCCTCTAATTGGAAGAGCTCGGAGGTAGGGAGGTCTGTTTGGGGTTGCTATCATCATAAAAGCACATCCCGTTCGAGAGAGTGCTAGGAAGTTGGAATTTTGGTGCGATGCAGATCGCAGTGGACTACGAGGTCCACATGATATAGGTCGAAACGGCGTGTTTGAGCCAAAGTCTAACAGATACAAACAAGCAGAGTGTCTTAGAGAAACTGACGTTGACTTTGCTGGAATGGCTAACCGTCATCGGCGTTTATATTAATATATGCATTAATGGCGTCAATAGACTCGGAACCCAGCTGAATCGAAAAGAGTTTGTTAGCCAATTGTTTATTGATTCATAACTCCAACTGGCAAGCATTTGCGCAGCGTGATTCACTAGTTATTCCTTTGTGGATGCCGTCACGTTACGATTACCAATTAGTCGGTAACAGTAACTCTAAGGTACTCTAACAAGGCTATCAAACGACTAAGAGAGCCACTATCTTATTCAAATGTGATAGATGGTCGTCATTCGTAATTAAGCGTAATCTGGTGTCGCCCAAAACGTCTCAAAGGGCAGAAGAGATAGCGAACTAGAGAACTGACCAATGTCACCGGATGGGAACTCGAACCATTAAACGTATCTAGCGTTGGTCAATGGTAGATGCAGTTATGATCCAACTGGCCTCATAAAGCTGTATTCAATATTTACAGCCAAGCCAGACTCTTTCGACCACCTTTTCTTTTATTGATCTGTCCTGACCCAAATGTTCACAGCTACATTTCGGCACACAGGAAGCTCAAGAAATTAGACGTCTTCCTGGCCTCTAAATGGAGCATGCACCAAGGCCCCTTCACGCTACATCAAATGGTACTGGTAATACAAAGCTAAACAGAGTTCATCGTGCTTCCCTAGTTGTAAAAGACCATGCTGGTTATGAAGACCAAGCCAACAAAGAGCCACCTACGACAGGTAATGTCCATACACTGTATATTCCTCCTATATATGTTGACTATCCTGAAAATGACAAGGGCTAGTGCTAGTTATATCATCCCGCTGTCGAAATCGGCAATTCATATCCGAAAGGGCCCAATTTGGAATTTGAGTTCCTCATCGTGCTGTTTTCTCACTCCATCTCCAATCGTTTAGCCCATGTCAGGACGCCACAATGCTAGCAGCAGACTAGTTACCACACTGTTGGCACGCAATGAAGCTTACAAGCTTCAGACTAAAGGCGACACGGAAAAGTCGGCTCAGTGATTTGAATGCCAATCCTCAGCAATCTACTAACCGCCAGGAGAGACAACGTCATTTCAATATTGAATAACCCCAGCTTTCAAGGGGTCCCCGTCTCATGCTAATGAATTGGGTTTACATGGGCACATTGCTCTCCTAGACAATATCGGCTGCGGCTTGACGGCAGTGGCTGTGAAGCTTTGTTGAATATTCGTCATATCATTCATTCTACAAGTGAATCTGGATCGAAACACGTAGCAAGGGACCAACGAAAGCACCGATGTCAAGGAATGACATCAAAACTCGGGAATCGTGCCCTTTATTCTCCTGAAGACATTACGAAGGTGGCTACTCTTCGCTTGCGGAGCTTGAATGCCGCATATCCGTGTCGAGGGAATCTAGTTGCAAGCACATAGCTGAATAAGTCTCATAAGAACTGGTATATAGCCCTGAGGATGCTCCGATCATGATGGTTGAGGATCAGCAGCAGATCACTTCAGCTCCATTATACCAAGTCATTCAATTGGATTGAACTTGAGCCGTCGGCAAACTTTAGAAGATCACTTCTCAATCTTATTCAGATCAACAGGGCAGCTCAGCAGATCAGCCATATATACTTATAATGGCGCCCTCACGAAGCTCATCTCTGTTGCTCTTGCAATTATGTTTGCGACTCCCAACCTGGCGGCTCCAACTGGTCTTGCAGCCCGCCAGCTAGCCGGTGAAGGCAATGCATGCAGCTCGCTCCTTTCTGGCACTGACAATGGTGTCGGTTATGGCATTGAGAATGCAGAGGAGAACACTGCCAACGCCCTCAAAACCAATGGTGGTGCTGGGGTGCGCTCCTAAGCTTGGCCGTCGTCAAGGCGACAAAATTGCAAACAGGGCTGGTGAAATGATTAACGCTGCTGGTTCACCCCAAGTTGCCTCATTCGTTAAATCCAACGGAGACACAATTGACGGACAATTGACTGATGATGCTACAAACATCGGGGCTCAATTGGGAGGAGACGAGCAGGATATGCTTACAGAGGCTGGAGCAATGATCCCATGATGAATGAACAAACTGATTCGCAAAGATTTTATGTCAATGTTTCCTGGAAGAAATAAGGGATCCTTTCATTTCCAAATGAACCATTGTAACAGGAGTTAATGAGTTTCTGGGGCAATGGGGTGAGTGGGTTTCTATGCCATACCTGGTGTCAATTATAATGAATAATGCATTATCATTCATGATCAATCTTTTGATGCATCGAGTGTAGAAACGGTAGCTTGACAAGAGCTTATCATCGTCTTTCCAACTACAAGCCAGGCTTGGAAAGTTTAGCAGGGGCAAAGAGAAAATCAATTTATGCTGATAGGGTACCAATAACAGGACGAAGCAAGGGTGTGGTAGCTTATATCTATGTATATGATCTGAAATACAGCCAATATCGCGCCCTATGCGCCAGAAGAAACCTGCAAGATTTCTTACGACTCATATGTCAATCAGCTTGGTCTCTAGCTTAACGCCATGAGCCTGAAGTCGATCGACGTAACTTCGTCCAAGACAAGAAGGAGTGAGCACACCTCCATTAAGATGGAGATCATTATCTTCCAAGAGTGTGAGAGCTCCTTGTGCAAGCAATGTGGCAGTTACTATCAATGTTTAGACCTCGATATCTGGGTGGTAAAAGAACATGCAGACTTACAATAGTACATACTACCGACATACGAGAACGTACCAAGAACCCTCGCATGGGTTTTGGTCTTAACATCAGGTTCTGCAATTCCTCTGAACTCAATAACATCTTTCTTAGCCGCCTCCAAATCAGGACCATCACCTGGCTTGTATACGAATTTCCGCAATGCAGATCGTACCAGAGAAAATCGAACGAGCGACATCGCAGTGAGCAAGCCATAGTGCGCAACAGATCCAGTAACAATGTTTCTGGCTTTTTCTAGCTCTCTGTAAGTGAAATTTGGGCCGTAGAATTCTGAATTTGTCCTTAATTTTGATAGTCCCCATGAACGAAAGACGAGTGCGGCATTCATAGGACCCGTGAGGCTTGTTGTTAGAAGCCCAAGGCCTGGGACATGAAGTAGAGGGCTCGAAGAGGAAGTCGAAGGACTGTTGGAGCTGAGATTGTCATTGGGTATTGGTGATAATGCGAAAGGTTCCATGGCTTGATTTATGGTATCTGTTGAGAACACATCAAATAAACCAAGCAGAGATGATAAGGTGCCACCAGAGGGGAAGAACTGGAGATAAGTTAGACAACGAAGCCCTTTTCTTCTACTTCAAGGAATTGAACGTACTCAAGCTGGTGTAGGTCTACTACTACACTAGAAGTCGGAGAGGAGTATTGTGACCGTACTGCTCTAACCAGTGACCAAGCCAACAGATCCGAGGGCGCAGACTCGAGGCCACATTGTGGAAACATGCGAGCACCCGATTGTTCCGCTGTTTTATGATATTTTTTATCATATCATGTGTAAAGGAACTTCTCCAGTGCAGTCCAAGTAATGAGTGCCTGCTTCAGCGCAGGCTCTAAATGTTGGTTCACCATATAATGAATATGGGCCAAGAGTAGAAATGACGACAAACGCCTTCCGAACCAGAATACTCAGTTCTGAATCATTAACATTGCAAGTTTCAATCTCTGCTGGCTGTCAGTCCGCAAGATTGCAGAATCTTCTGCCTATTGAACTTACCTGGCTGATTGCGGCTAGTGTTGATCTTGCGGCAATCCATGGCAAGTTGCTTCAATTTCTCTTCAGTTCTGCCTACCAGCGCCCACTTGAGGTCCTCCGGGAAAGTTGCAGCAACATGCTTTGCTGTCAGTGCTCCAGTATAGCCTGTACCAATGGTAAGAATAATGACTCTTCAGATAGCGTTGGGTGAATTTACCCGTCGCCCCAAGATGATGAGGTCATATGCCCGGTTATGCTGCTTCAGAACCATGATTTCTTATGTTTTTGAGAATGCTTCAACACTGATTATCTCATAGGCAGGAGAGTTCAGGCATTTTGGAAACAGAAGACAGATATATATACCAATCCATGTCTACACTCTGGTGGTGTCCGGGGCAAAATTCCACCGGCTGGTTGTCGGTCGGGTTTGTGAGACTACTATCTAGGAACGTGAGATTTGAACTGTATGGCTATCAAAAATAGTGTCTATTGAGAGCACGAGGCTTTCATTCCATTTGATTACAAAGGCAGACACGCAAGAGTCGGGACAATATGTTTGTACAGATAGTTGAAATTAATGACCATACGGAATTGCGGATTTAAATGTTTCCCAAAGAAGTAATAGAGCAAGACTTTGGGCCGAGCAAGCAGGGATTAGATAGAGTAGCAATTAACGGAATTCATCCGTGCCGCGTCTTCATGTGCGTCTCACGCACACCATGTCCAAACACCCTGTACCGAAAACCTCGGAACGATAAGTACTCCTGGGAACTAGCTTCTGGCACCGACTTGTCATACCTGGAGGCCCCGCCCACAGCCTCTTCGTTGCCGCGTTGCCAAGTGCAGCAGGCCATATCGGATCGGCACGCGAGCCAGCAGAATTCGTCCCCACATCGGCTCGTCGAGACCCTGTCGCATGGCCGAGCTTGCAAACATTGGACCGCCGGGAATCCCATCTACAAAAGATCTTTCAGCAGGGTGGTCTGACAGGCACACAGCGAAAGAGGGGCAAGTCAATGGGCGCGGCGCTTACGGTGGCGAACACGAAAGCCCATGGCTGCAGATGTATCTACCATGGATTGGATTATTGGCCTCTTTACCCTTTGGTCGGTTATTGTAGGACTGAATTGTTAGCGGTGTCTTAGAAATGAACCACTATAAATTCCGCTTGGCCAGTAACCAGGCCCTGCTCCAATCATGTGGATGCCTCGGAGGCAGATCTCACGACCTGTCAGAGATGGCTCGATCGTTCTTAATAGATGAGACCTCGACGGGACAGCCCTTCATTATAGCAAAATATTAATTGCATCGCCTTGCTTAAATTTGCTGGATTCCTCTTACCAACAACACGATGGTTGATGTTGTACTAGGAACTCTGACCTTCCCAATCTGGCACAGTCTCGTCCATCTCTGCAGAAAGACCCTTGCCAATGCCCCAATCAGACCGAAGCAAGTGCCTAGCTATCATGCGCGGGACCTTTGCATTGCGGGTATCCGTGTGATTGTACGGCTTGTTCTGGCTAAATGACCTGCCAGAATCGAGGATGAGCTCCGACGATAGCCCTGAGCTTGCCGAGCTCGCAGACCCGACAAGATATAAAAAGCTGGCGGGCTTTCGCAAGTTCCGGGGATGAGGTTCTGATCTGTTCCCTTGCAGGAGTCGATCCGAGTGTCGAAGCTCCTGTAGAGGCCGTGTTACGGACGAAGTTTCACCATGAAGGGCGCCATTCTCTCCTCCCTCATCCCATGCGCTGCCCTGTTCCAGGGAGTGCTTGGGATGTTCCCGAAGCTCTCAGTCGTTGAGCCATTGGAGTTCACCGCATCCGAAATTGTCCAGATTGCCAGCACGGACTTCCCGCTTACTGGCAATGGCACTTTCGAGACCTTCATTGACCACAACAACCCCAAGCTCGGAAAGTTCCCCTCCGATACTGGTACAACGCGACCACCTGGAAGGGCCCGGGCTCGCCCGTCATTCTCATGACCCCGGGCGAGATTGCCGCCGATAACTACGGTGGATACCTCACGGATCGTTCGATGACCGGCGTATACGCAAGGGAGCTTGGTGGTGCGGTTGTCATGGTTGAGCATCGTTACTACGGTGACTCTACCCCTTACAAGGTGCTCTCAACCAAGGCTCTGCAGTACCACACCTTGGACCAAGCAGTTGCCGATTTTGTGCTGCTGGCTAGAAAGCTCAAGCTGCCTTTCGACACCACTGGCAAGACCAACGCACCCAAGGCTCCTGGGTCTGGGTCGGCGGATCTTATGCCGGTGCACTTGCTGCCTGGATTGAGAAGCTGTCCCCAGGGACCCTGTGGGCGTACCATGGTTCAAGCGGCCCGCTTGAAGCCATCTACGATTACTGGCAGTACTTCTACCCTATCCAGCAGGGAATGCCCCAGAACTGCAGCAGAGACTTTGCAGCTGTCATTGACCACGTCGACGGCGTCCTGTCTCGCGGCTCCAAGAAGGAGAAGCTGGAGCTGAAGAAGCAGTTCGGAGTTGAGGCACTGCAGCATGATGATGACGCCGCCCAGGCCATCTCATCACCAATCTGGGCTTGGCAGAGCATTCAATTCAATTCTGGTTACTCTCAATTCTACCAGATGTGTGATGCCATCCAAGGGTTCAAGGACAATTCAACTAGCAACCCTACTTCCTCCTCCCCAAGGGTGTGGGTCTGAAGAAGGCCCTTCCCAACTACGCCGAATGGGTCAAGACCTCCTACATCCCAGGCTGTAAGTGCCACAAGAAATTACGTTCATGGCTACCTGATCTGACATCTCATAGACTGTGAGTCCAACTACGAGTACTCCGACTGGAAAGGCAAGGACAACGTTCAATGTTGGAACACATACAACAAGTCCATGGAAGTATGGCAAGATTGGTCGCCTCGAAGCAGCTTCTACTGTTCGTGGGTTTGGCAAACCTGCAACGACCCATTCTTTTACTACCAGACGTGAGTATTTGAATCCTTTCATAGCAAGGCTTGTTTGCTGACACAATGCCACAGAGGTGCGCCAAAGGGTAGACCCACTGTCTTCAGCCGTCTTGTAGGACCCGATTACTACCAGCGCCAGTGTGAGCTTCTCTTCCCGCGTGAGGGGCCTTTCACCTACTCCAGCAACCGTGGTAAGACAGCAAAGGACATCAACCGACACACTGGCGGATGGCTCAACACCAAGACCACTCGTCTCATCACCACCAACGGCGAGTTCGACCCCTGGCGCAGTGCTTCCATTGCCTCAGAGTTCAGGCCTGGTGGTCCATTCAAGGGCAACCGTGAGGCACCTGCTCTGTTGATTGAAGGCTCTCGCCACTGCAACGACCTGACTCTCAGGAACGCTGTCCATGCACCCATTGCAGCGGCTCAAAAGGTGCTCCTGGAGCAGATCACGAAGTGGGTCAAGGAGTTTTACGATGGAAAGCACAGGCGGTCAGCTCGCGGCACGCTTGGCCGTGAAGACTAAGGGAGTATATAGCATTATATAGGATCATATATTTTACTATAATGTAAAACATTAGTCAAATCATTTCTGGGCTCTTTCGCAATTATTTGTTGACCTTCAAGTGTTTTCATGACCTGAGGTGTAAACAGCGTCCAGGAGGCATTCAATCTGACAATGGCTGGCCGAAGGCGCCATGGTTCAACGGGATATCGAAGTATTTATAACTTGCGAGAAAACTTTTGCTTAAGCGAAGACTTGGCCTCTTACCCTTTCAACTCTAATTTCCGAAGTAATCAACGAATCTATGACCTTTTTAACACATGCAAGGTGGAATAGTATAAAGAAATTATCTATAATATTGATGATTAATTGTAGGATATGAAAGCCATCAACTGTGGCCGAATATTTGAATGAGAAAAAATCATTCTTTATTGGCCAAACTCATGAATGGGCAAGCACGGCTGTATATAAAACACGCCACTGGCAAACATAAGACTTCGAGTCTTTGAATTGAGCAAAGTTATTACTTTGGTCCCAAAGGAGGCGTTTGATTTGGATATTTAAGATAATTCGTTACCGATCTAATATACGACAAGCATGATTGGCCATTTACTGCCAATCCCTTGTGCGCCGTATACACTGCTACAGGAGTGTTCTTAAACAAGTTCTAACACGAACAAATTCAATTAGAAAACTCTTGGTTTGACATTGTAGCCAAGCTTTCGTTTGAAGTAAAGCGTGGGTATTTATTCTAAAGTACCGAGCCTCAGTTTGCTCACTAATGGAGGTTGAAAGACCTTAAACTCACGGGATCAGAAATAAATCTTTTGGATGTGAAGCCCTATATCGAATTTGTATACTTACTTACCTTTCTTATAAATACACTACGTTTCAACTATAATTGGTGGCATTCAACTGCCGAGACTAACGCGACAACCTCCGGCTCACAACTGCCTAGAATGGAAAGGATGCGGAGGCTCATATTTGGCTTGCTTAATTGCTTTCGCTGTACGTTTAGTGCGAGCCGGAAAATCTCACTCCGCTACTACGCTAATAGCTGTTAAGATGGTAAATTCAGCGTGGAGTACAGAAAAGCGCCAATGATTCTGGGGTTCTGGGGATATTTGCCATATATCCGAACGAATAACCACTAATAATGTCATGTTTATCCCGAGTAGCATGTTGCCTTGGACCCATCTCCTTTCCACCATACTTACATAAGTGCCACTCTGAGCTAGAATAAATACAATCTTGCCCCCAGTTTATAAATGGTGTGTTAAAGAGAGCAAGGCGTCTTTCATAACCACATAAAGGCTCAAGTACCGAGATGCGGTTCTCAACACCAGCTGTTGTTGCGCTGGGCTTAGCGTGCCAAGCTTTGGCGGACACGACGACAATCATCGATGCCAAGTCCAACAGGGGCACTTGGGAGGGTTGGGGACTTCCTTGCTTGGTGGGCCAAGCGCTTTGGCACCCGGGATGACCTAGCCGACATCTTCTTCACCACCAAAACGACTTCATTCGCTGGTCAGTCTGTTCCTGGACTTGGCTTCAACATTGCTCGGCACAATGCCGGTGCATGTAGCTGGAACTCTATCAATGGCGAGGCAATGGTTGTTTCCAAGAAAATGATGAAATCTCGTCAGATTGAGGGTCACTGGATCAACTGGGACAGCACAGATCCCAAATCATCCAGCTGGACTTGGTCCGTCGATGCCAACCAGCGGACAATGTTACAGAAAGCTCGAGACCGTGGAGCGAACAGACTTGAGCTCTTCTCAAACTCCCCGATGTGGTGGATGACATCTAACCATAACCCCTCTGGATCAGACAGCGGTGGTGAAAATATTCAAAGCTGGAATTTGCAACAACACGCTGTGTACTTGGCCACTATTGCAAAATATGCGAAAGATAATTGGGGTATCAACTTTGAGTCGGTTGATCCATTCAATGAACCTACGGCGAACTGGTGGAAATCTGATGGTACACAAGAAGGATGTCATATCAATGTCGCCACTCAAGCTACCATCATTAACTACCTACGCACCGAACTGAACAATCGTGGACTAGGCTCAACAATTATTTCAGCCTCTGACGAGTCATACTACGATCAAGCTGTGACCACATTGAATGGACTTGGTAGCACGGCATTGGGCAATATCAAGCGAGTGAATGTGCATGGCTATCAGTATCAATCAGGTAGTCGTGATGGTGTATACAAACTAACTTCCAGCCGCGGCCTGAAGTTATGGAACAGCGAATACGGAGAAAATGATGCAACTGGCGAACGTCTTGTTAGTAACTTGCTTCTCGACTTTCGCTGGCTACAACCTACGGCCTGGGTCTATTGGCAGGTTCTTGACGGCGGAGGCTGGGGATTGATTGATGCAGATAACGAGGCTGGGACTTTGGGCTCGCCGAACCAGAAATACTACGTCTTCGCTTTGTTTGCTCGACACATTAGACAAGGAATGCGAATTCTTGATGGCGGATCTGACTACACAGTAGCCGCCTATGACTCCGCTAACAGCAAGCTGATCATTGTCGCTGTAAATTGGGGCTCAGCACAGTATCTCAATTTCGACCTCTCCAAGTTCTCTCAAGCTTCTACAAATGGTGCCAAAGTCGTACGCTGGCAAACCCAAATAGGCAGTGGCGATAGGTACGTCCGATATGATGATACCACGGTGAGTGGAACGAAGTTCTGGTCATACTTTGCGACGAAGTCTGTTCAGGTTTTTGAGGTACCAAACGTCAAGCTTTAGTTATATAGTCGAGAGATAAGAAGCGCCAGGAGCTTTATACATAAGCTCATGTGGATTTGAAGTCGTTGCTCAAAGGATTGTGAAAACAAATTGGCATATTCACCCCTCCCAGTAGGCCAGCACTAGGTGACAAGCAATGAGTACGAACCGAGAATCTTCTATAGCAGTAAACCCTTATCGTTTCTTGCCGTTGCAATATTCACGATCCAGGAGGCTTCTGGTACAAGCCTTGCACAGTGTTCCTAATTGACCAGGTTGGTGCAGGCAAAATTATAACAGATAGGTTTATTTGAGCACAACACGTCAAGATTCGTCATTCACTAGGCACCTTTCACAAGGCTTTCATCGATGAATATGCTGCACTCCATTGTAGAGAGGATCGGGTTTTGTGGGCGCTGAACACTCCGGGTAAATCCTTATCCAGATGTATGGGCCATGACAGCTCCACTCAATCGAAGAAACCTCACCAGATCATACACGATTGCTAATCATCATTTACGTCATAGGCACTGGCAACACCAAAGCTTCTGCTATAAAGAAACATCGACAACTTGATTGATGCAAGAACATACTCGTATTATTAAATCTCGACATTAACTATATCATGGCTGTGAAAATTTTCCTGACAGGAGCCACCGGCTACATCGGAGGTGATATCCTCTATCAACTTCACCAGGGTAACTCTGACTTGGAGTTCGCGGTCCTTGTTCGATCCGAGGACAAGGCAAAGCAAGTGCTCTCCCAGTACCCGAAAGCACGTATAGTTCAAGGCGGGCTTGATGACTCGGAAACACTCGAGCGTGAGGCTGCATGGGCTGACATTGTTATCCGTGAGTAAACTTCTCCGCATTGTTCGTTAATTTTCTGACACTTTCACAGATACCGCAGACTCATCTGATCATGCAGATGCTGCAACTGCTATCTCAAAGGGGCTTGTCCAGGGGCACACAAAAGAGCGACCAGGCTTTTGGTTGCACACGGGTGGCACGGGTATCCTAACCTATTTCGACTCTGAAGTCAAGAAGCAGTTTGGCGAACATGACGACAAGGTTTTCAACGACTATGAGGGTGTTGATGAACTTGTGAACCTGCCATCAGCTGCATTTCATCGCAATGTTGATGAGATTGTTCTGAAGACTGGCACTGAGCATTCAGAGACAGTCAAGACAGTTATTGTCTGCCCACCCACAATCTATGGTAAGGGGCGCGGTCCTGCCTCAGGTCGTGGGCGACAAGTATATGAACTTGCTTCATTCATTCTGAAAGAGAAGTATTCTCCTCGCATCGGCAAAGGCTTGTCGCGATGGAACAACGTGCATGTTTATGATTTAAGCCGCGTGTTCGAGCTCCTCGTACAAGCCGCTTCTGATCCATCTCAGAAGAACAATGAGGAAATCTGGGGGCCCGTGGCTATTTCTTCACTGAAAATGGTGAACATGTTTGGGGAGAACTATCGGCGACAATCGGTCAGGAGGCACATAAGCAACACTTCATCAAAGAAAGCCCCAGTGTTCGCGAAATGTCTTACGATGAGGCTGTCAACTCTCCTGCAGGATTTGAAGCGGCGAGTTGGGGAATGAACTCACGTGGTCAGGCTGTCCGAGCACGGAAGGTTCTTGGATGGAGCCCACAAGAGGGCAGCCTTAACGATGAAGTACCAGAAATTGTGCGATCTGAGGCAGCGAGGCTGGGCCTCTAACCATCTTACCCGTCAGACATCCGGAGAAATTATGCTTGGCCGTTGATCAAGGAATAACAGCAAGGGGCAGCTGAATCATTCAGCATTCTATTGTAATTGAGCACGTAGTAATTAACAATTCTTAACAACGGTACACTGTCAAGCCAACAATATGATATGATAAACACCGCAACTTCGTTCTCCATTGAGCAAATCCTACTCTCGTTCACATGACTATGAGCATCCTTCATTTGTACTCAAACAAACCTGCTAAAATATGTGATCAAAATCTAATCAAGCATGTGAAGAATTTCGAGCATTATCACTCTACTGCTACGGTTGAGATTTCGAGCACTTGGCCTTCAGCCATGTTCTATCTACTATCAACTCCCACAAATTTCTCGAAGACAATCGCGAAGATACCTCGCCTACATTGTCAAGAGAAACATATATCTCTTTCTCTGTCTCGAACCCACCAATTGGCAAATTACTTTAATCAACATTTGATTGGTTTTGATAGCAGCCCTTTACTCTAAGATAACGTTGGCCGTTTCGCAATTCTTCGAGCTTTTGTTTATTATTGAGTGCAGAGAGAAATTCTACGTGTAGACGAGAGTGACGTCTTAGTTTGTGCGTCCCACGGTAACCGAGAATAGCATTTCATGCTGGAAGATTGAGTCATTTCAACGGAGGGTTTTAATGTCGCATCAACAGGAGTCCCTTTTCTTTCTGATGTGACAAAAGCGCTAGTCTGAATCAAGGTATTTGCATGCTTGGTTACGAAAACAGGGTCATGGCTCTTTAAGTCTGGGCAAGGCGGTCGAGGCCCAGATTAGACCAGACCTTAGCCCAACCCTGCCCCAATTCAGTTAAAAGAATAAGCAAGCAGATACAGCTCGGTGGGCAACAGGAGTAGCTAGCCTAAGGGTCTGCGGGTAACATTTCCTAATAGCTCCTGAGGTGGGTGCCGTCAACAAGGGCTAATTCCTTGGCAGGAATGGTGGCATAGCTTCGTTTTCTCGGACTCACACCGAGTTTGATCTTATCGATCAGGCGCTGGCATCGTACGACAAGAAGCAAAAGGGCTCCCAGTTTCGGTGCCAAAGATATTCAAACGACAAATCGTACGCCTCACATCTCTTGATGAACGTTGCAACATATTAGCATACTGGGGACAGCGTTTTTCTCAATAATAGGACGTACATTGCTAAAATCTTATGACAAAACAATCCATTAATAACGTATTTTTGAAGCTTTACATTCACATGAGAACCCACAGACATCGTTGCCCTGTAATATGATGTGAGGGTTTGTGATCGCTTAAGCAGCGGTGGCTCTTAGTGCTGTCTCAACACAAAGCACAGTCTAAATTTTCTTGACTCCACTTGATACGACTTAACAAGGTAGAGATTGATTAACGCTTACGGCTCCAGTTCCCCACAGGATTGTCGGATCTGATAAAACTCGGCACTTGCGTCCCCGTTTCCCATTCCTCCTCTTATTTCTGCTGCATCTACTCCGTAGCTGGCCTTTTCATCGTGCTATTGCTAAACACTGTCTGCTGACATCACGATGGAGGGCAGTAGCTTCAAAGCCAAAGGTAAAGTCTATGGAATAGCTCTCATCTAAATGATGGAAGTGAATCAATTTCTAACCTGTTTCACGCAGTGGCTAATTTTGTCTGGGGAGACACAAGCCTGGAAGAGAGAAAGTTGATTCGCAAGCTAGGTAGGAGACTTTTAACAAGAAAATCATCTCAAACCTGCTAACTCATGGTAGACTTCTTCATCTTGGTAAGACAGCCATGGCAACCACAATTTCGTAGTCTAATGTGATTATTGCAGACATATTCATGCATGAGCTATTTCTTCAATTACTTAGGTACAATCCTTTCATGGCGTACAATGATTAACCCACACTAATGTCAGATCAGATAGAGCTGCATTTGCAAATGCCTATGTAAGTTCTCAACCTCATGGCTAAGGTAGGGCGTGCTGACAGAGTGTAGGTTGCGGGACTACAAGAAGCTCTGAATCTCACTGGCAACAACTACAATGTTCTTCTCTCTATGGCCTCTGCCGGGTAAGACAAGAAAATTAGCTTCGCGTAACATCTATTCACTCAAGCTAACTGATGAATAGCATGCTTATTGGCCAAATTCCTAACAGCATCATTATTCATAAAATCCGTCCAAGTATATGGTTGCCATCAATGGTCATCCTTTGGGCTGGACTTACAGTAGCAAGCGCTGGATGCAAGACATATTCCCAGCTTTGTGTTGTGCGATTTTTCATGGGCCTGGCAGAAGCCAGCACGTATGCAGGGTGTATATATGTCATGGGCTCTTGGTAGTAAGTCACATTCGCCGTTTGGTTTAGTATCAATCTCACCACCATCACAGCAAGCCCAACGAGATTGCAAAGCGCACTGCGATGTTCACTGTTGCAGGTCAAGCAGGCAGCATGTTTGCTGGCATCATGATGGCTGCAATCCACAAGTCCATGAATGGTCGTGGAGGCCTAGAAGGCTGGCAATGGGTCTTTATCATTGACGGAATAATCACCTGTCCCATTGCGCTATTTGGATACTTCTGTTTTCCGGATCTCCCGAAAACACACGTGCCAGTTATCTGAACGACAAAGAACGCCAGCTTGCTTTGGATCGACTTCCACCAAAGAAAGAAGACGGGCATAACATTGCCCCGTGGAGCCTTACCAAGAGGGTTCTGGGACAGCCCATCATGTAAGTCATGGTGAGAAAACACAGCATGTTCAGGAAACTAACCTCCTTTGCAGATACATTTGCTGTGGATTCTCGCTGTTTTCTGCTGCACTGCAAGCATATTCCGTTCAAGGCCTGATGTTGCTCTATCTTAAGTCACGCAGAAAGATTGATGGCTATACACAGACCCAGATTAACACAATGCCTTTGGGTGTGCAGGCAGTAGGTATTGTCAGCGAATTCGCTGCTGCATCTGCCATTGACTATTTCGATCTGAAGATGACAACTGGCTTTGTGCTGCTTGCCATTCAAACGATCTCATCTGTCATTCTTCTTGTACCGGGGATGGCAGTTGCTGGAAACCTCGCTGCACTGTACCTCGCCGCGACTGCATATGGCATCAATCCTTTACTGTACGGTTGGCCTAGCATTATAGCTGCAAGGAGCGGCGACGATGCCGCGCGAAGCGTCATTATTGCTGCCATGGTGGCCACTGGCATGCTCTTGTACACGTTCTGGGGTATCGCGCTGTTCCCGGCTGACCATGCACCCTACTGGAGAAATGGCTATATTGCAACCATATGCATTATTGTGGCTCTTGGGTGTTGGCTGTTTCTTCTCCGTTGGGTGAGTTCAATTGGCGATAAAGGACCGGTGCTTGATGCTGACTATTTTCTAGCTTGATCGGTATACTGAGCAAAAAGAGGCTAGGGAGAGGCACGAGAACGTCGAGGTTGTGGTTGAGGAAAAGTCCTTGGATTGCACTTGAGAGTCGTGGCATAACTCAGTGTAATAAAGTGGAGAATTCGCACAGGCTGCGCAGTATCATGCCTTGATGTTTGTTTAGGAGTTCCCGCTGTGATGTATATCATGAAGACGAAATGACAAACTTTCCACTATCATCTCTCATGCAACTCAAGTTGTGTCACATAATGTTTGTCAAGTTAGAGTATGATTAGGTTGTAAACATCATAACATTCTGTATTAGAATACCTGCTGCACGGGAATTTTAAAGAACTCCAAGGGTGCAGAGTATCAGGGTAGTAAAAGATTAAAAAACCCCAATAAATAAATTAAAAAAATACAAAGTCACGTTGCATGCGTAGTTCTTGAATCAAGTTTAGGGTATGCGTGCATTGACTGAGCAATGCCGCTCATTTGTGTCTATTCATGTTGTTTCGTTATCATTTCATTACACAGGAACTGAAGTTGCAGCTCCTCAAGAGCGCATGTATCATCAGTCCTTCCGTAAATTCGTGATGCGTGAAGAGACCAGCCCCTCAGCAGTCGAGACAGTTCTTAGAAGCCCTGCTTCTGAGACTGAGCCTTAGCATCGGCGATGTTGCGTGCAGCGTTGGGGTCCTCGAATCCACATCCAGTCTTGCCATTCTGAAACTCGGCACCGATTCCGGAGCAGATACCGCAGGCCTGTCCAGTAATGGATGTGGCACCGCCAGCACAGCAGCCCTGCTGGCAGTCTGCGTCCGAAACACAACCGCCAGTGGTGAACTGTTGACCCTGGCCGTTTCCGACGTCCCGAGCGCCAGCGTTGTTGGGAGTCAGGGCCGAAGCAGCAACGGCAACTAGAGGATCGTTAGTTATTGATGGGTGAGCAACGTAATATTTGACAACTTACAGAAAAGAGCGGCGGCAACAGTGATTCTAACCATTTTGAAGGAGTGGAAGAAAATTGGATTAAATAATTGGAAAGTGGTTGATGTACAAGAAAAGAACTACGACGCCAGGTCGATGGTTGAATGAGATAATGGATGAAATGGTGTGATTGAGATGAAGATGATGAAATTGATGAGACTAACACCCTTTTATAACTGTTCTTCTATTCTTCTCCATGGGGTCGGAACGCGTCCAAATGCTCAAAACTGTGTTGATCGGCAAACAGCTCGTGTCTACGGAAGTCGGTCCACTGCATGTGAAACAACCGATGAGACGAAGGCTCGTCGGAAAACTGTGACTTGTCGCAGAATCTCGCTACAGCGCTAAACCAGGATTATGTTGACCCACTACCCTCTCTCTGCCCGCCTTACTGGATCATGCATAAAAGTTCGGACGGGCCTGGACAGGAAATGCGTGTGTCATCCCTTTTGAATGTGGAGTTCAGTGTCACGAAACCCATGAGCTCTAAGTAGTTTCTGGGGCGATCACGTAGGCTACTGCTTCAGATCAGCCGAAAGACGGCACGGATTGACGAGCGTCTTTCCATAATGCGAGATCCTGCTCAAAGATGCTCTAAAATGAAACAACGGTATCTGGCACCGGATTCAGGGACAGCTCTAGTCGATCCAGTCACAGGAGCTAACTACGGGAAGATATGACTGATGCATATCCATTTCAATCTTGAAGTCTGCAATGTTTAGATGCATGCCATTTCATCAGGCCGATTAAACACAAGCTCGTACATCTAAGCCTCAGCCATCATGAATGATAAGATTATGAATATGCGTTCGTTCATTATTCTATGTACAAGAACATTATTTATGGTGAGTATGTGCAATCGAAATACTGATCCAACGTATCTGGTCCACCACCTCTCTCCTCCATTCTTCTACTTATATACATGGCGTGGTGGCCTCAATGACGTAGGATAGCGAACAATTTTTTCCTGGGAATTGAAGAGTTCATCTTGAACCCTTAGTACCAAGGCTTGGTGGGCTTTTCAAGCGAGGCAGCAGGCTTGATATCCTCAGAGGCATTCTCAATCAACATGGCAACATAGTCGTTGAACCAGGCACCAGCTCTTGGGGCACCAGCCATGCCACACTGGCCATCACTCTCACCAGGGGCTTGATCCAGACCAGAGCATCGACGTAGGGGCTCTCAGTATCGGTCTTTTCGGGGCTTCCAAGGCCAGCTGGGTTCACGTTGCACCACTCGCCCCACTCCTTGCGGGCTCCAGGCAAGTGAACACGCGACTGGTCGACGATGAAGTTGGTGGGGAGGCCCTGGAGCTCGAGCTGAGCTGCCAGAGAACGCGTGTAGTTATCCTCATCCCATGAAGGGGACCATTCAGTGTATGGCTCTCGTACCACGGCCTTGAAGGGGTTGTAGTTAGAGACGTTGGTCGAGAAACCACGAATCTTGACGTTGTCTCCGGCCAGGCGAACCATCTTGCCCAACTGCTCAGCCGCTTGAAAAACTGTCAGTACCTATTATATCAAGGGTGTTAGGTTTGGTCAACTTACCCAAAACAAGATTATCGGGCCAGCCGAGCCATCCACCGTGGGAAGCATCGAGGTAGAGGTTAACGTTGGGAAGCTGGAGCTTCTTGAGGGCATAAGCAATGGCCTCCTCGTAGATGGGCTTGGCCTCAGCACAGAACGGGACGCCCTGGTTGGTGACCATGTTGCCGATGGAATCAGGTTCGACGACAATGGCGAATGTCAGGTCAGAGGCCCTCTTCAGTCTGTCGTACCAGGCGTTGACATATTCATCCTTGTAGCGACGAAGACCATCGCGGCCAGAAAGCTCGCCGGCACTCTCGCCAGCACTGCAGTCCCTATCGGGCAAGTTGTAGAGAACGAGGCCAACAATTTGCTTCACGCCACCTTGGCGCTGCTCTGCACGAGCTGCGGAGATGGCCACGTCGAGGTCCCCAAGGGCTTTAATGCTGGAGATCCATGCGAAGGTGCCGGTGTTCTGGACGGTACGGGTCTTGAGAGCGTTCAAGGTGTCATTGGCCTGGATGAAGGTCTCGAAAGTTTCGTCGAGTTTGGCAGCGTAGGCACGGTTGACGTAGAGCTTACGCCCAACGAAAGGGTTGCTCTCGGTGGCATCGCGGGCCACAGCAGGAATAGCGGAGGCGCCTCCAAGAAGGAGAGTGGTCAACAGAGCCGAGGAACGCATTTTGTGGGGTTCGGAAGGCGGTTGCGGTGAGTGAAGATGTCGAAGCTCTACAGCACTCACTTGGACAGAGTGTGGCAGCTCTGTGGTTTAAGTATTGACTGTGCTAGAGGGCCCACGTCCATAGACTAGATCTGACTGAGCATATTATACCGCAAGAGGACCGGAGGGTTCCCAACACATCCGCGGTGCATACATCGTGGAGCCCACCGAAGCGTTAGGAGACGTCGACTTTGCGTGCTAGCCATGCCAAGATGGTCCAATGCTACCCGGTTAATCGGTTGCGTGGGCTTGGAATCCGAACCAGATTCGGAAGCGAGATAGCCGAATGCAGAAGAGGGAAGTTGCTGTGGAATAACGAATAGAATGTCGGCCTTGGCTCATCAGCTTCCGCGCAAAAGGTGACGTTATTCGGAATACGCAGCCGACATCGCGAGGAGACAATTTTCTCCGAAGTGCGATGGGGTAAGTGTTGTTGGAGGCCAAATCTTGCATCCTTTGTTCAATCCAAACACAAAATCGTTAAGCTCCTGCAGATCGCTAATCAGCAATGCGGCTCGTCCCTTAATTTAAGGATCTGGGTAGCTCCTCTACACTCATTTAAGCCATGTGGCACAGGTGAAGATCCCAGGATATAAGCTTCGTGATCGACGGCCAAACCGCGTGGTTCGCATACCTTAATGGGTAATGGATCTCCTGCGAGGACGGCTGGCTCAATATCTGGAGTAATATCTTCACGCCCCGAGCAATTCGGACCTTTTCTAATGGTGCCTCTTGTCATTCGTGAGGGCAAAGACCAACGGAGGAGCTCCATCTCCGCTTACTCAATGGGGAAATGGGGTCAGACCTCCGCAGTTGCATCAAAGGAGGAGCGTGCATGGTTTGTAGAAGCCAATAGATATTACGAAATGTGGATTTGAACATGGGGAAAATTGTAGACTAGCGTGGGCAATGGAATGGGTCTTCAATTAAGCATATAGCATTCTAATTAAGAGTTGGGTGAAGAGCCAGCGTTTATGATCTCGAAGCGAAGTGTTACGGAGTTCTCTCCCATGTATAGGGTAGCATAGCTGCATGCATCACAGATTCTGTCCACTTTTCGAGTATTTCCAGAGATGTACATCTTAATAATGTCGGTGAGAATAACTTGAATCAAAAGTGCTTGAATGTAATCATGATCTTAGAAGCAAAACTGAAATGCTTGACCCTGGTACGCCTAAAACGCGCATATCTAAGGACACCCAAAGACCTCCATCTTTCACTAGTAGCCGTAAAGGTTGACATGCTCCGATGTGGACGCACGGATTCTCCTGTTCTCTCGTACCAACATTGTTCGAATTATCCAAGCACACACTACCGAACAGAAAGCAAAACCAGCAGAGGCACCGAAGCCAATGGAGTAGCGAGGGAGTCACTCTTAGGCCAGAGGTAAGCACCGTAAATGTAGCCAATCTTGATTCGCAACGGTTAGTGAATGCAGGCTTGCAGACCAGGAGAAGAAGATACTTACTTGGCCACCGACGTTGGTCATGGCCAACACGACCGCCTTCTTCTCTTTTGTTTGAGCAAGGGTTGAAGAGGCCCAGCCAATGATGACAGAGTTGACAGAGTATGCGCCCATAGCAAAGATGAAACAGGCAACGTATCTGGCAGCAGTGTTGAGTGTGGCTGCGGCAACGGCGAAGCCGACAATGGCGATTCCAAGACCGGCTGTAATGTGCCATGTGCGCTCATGGTACCTACCGGAGCTCCAACCAAAAGCAATGCCGGCAGCACCTGCGAAGATGAAGGGTGGACAGGTCAGAACCAGGGTGATGGTTGTATCAAAGCCGAGGGTTTTGATGACGCTATTAAAGTGTGCAATTAGCAGCTGACCCAAAAAAGAAAAAAGAAAAAAGAAAAAAGAAAAAAAGAAAAAAGAAAAAAGAAAAAAGAAAAAAGAAAAAAGAAAAAAAGAAAAAAGAAAAAAAAGGCAAAGATAAACTTACGTTGGGAAGAAAGAGTTGAAGGAACAAGCCGATAGGTGAAAGTTCTGCATGAGGCAAAACAACCAAGTTCGCTTGTCACAACAGGCTTGCTTGAGACCGTCCCATGCCGAAGCTGGCTTGTCATCGGCATCTGAAAGCTTGTCCTTCTCCATACGCGAATGCGCCAATTGCTTCTCAGATTCGGTGAGCCAGCGGGTAGTCAAAGGAGTATTAGGCAGAATAAAGAAGCCGATAATGGAAACGAAAGCGGTGGCAACACCCTCAACGATGAAGAGCCTGTTTTTTGTTAGCCAGTCGTGGTTGAAGTAGATGAGATGTCGTGGAGAGCATACCATCTCCAGCCCTCAAGGCCTTTAAGACCATCCATGCCCGCAAAGACACCCGCGGCGATCAGGCCGGATAAACCGGTTGCCAGGATCTGGGCGCAGTAGAGAATGGCAATTCTTGTAGCAACCTCTGGAGACCTTTGATTAGTTTGAATGGGGACGACAAGAACACTGTCACCAACCTTTGCGTGTGTAGAAAATGGACAGCATGTACGTAGCTCCAGGATAGAACTAGACGTCATCAGTAACAGTGCCGAGATACTAATAGGAACAAGCTTACAGGCGCCTCAGTAATGCCAAGGAAGAACCTGCATACCACGAGGCCGGCATAGTTCTGGACCAGTGCGGTACAACCTGATTCGCCAATGTTAGGAGAGAAGCTAAGATGATTGCTTGGCAGGGCACGCGCTCACCAGAAACAGCCGCCCAGACCAACATCCACGCGCTCATGTAGATTCCAGGCCTGACTTTTGTAATCAACATGTTGCTAGGCACCTGCATCAAAACGTATCCGACGAATAAGCTATAATTATTAGATCAGATTTGTCCCTGTAGTGTATGTCTGATATCTGTGGCTTACATGGACACGGTTGTGTTGAATTCTGTGCCAGTCATGCCGAGGTCCTCTTCTAGGTTGTTGAGTCGGGCTTGGGCGATTGCGTTTCGGTCGACATAGTTGAGGAAATACATGAAGCACAGGCAAGGCTATTGCTGTTAGCATGGCTCACGGGGCCCTCATTAAAAGTCTTGTGAGAGGAAGCCGCACCATGATCCAGAGATCGAGCTTCCGCACGAGACGAATCTCCTCCGGGTCGGTCTTTCTGGCGGTGCCGGTGTAATCTCTCTCGCCATCTTCGACATGAGTAGGTTTTTCGGGACCCATGACTGAGTTTACGTGGGACAATTCAGCCTCTTCCTTGGTGTCGGCAGGGTGATGAGGGGGACCAGTGTTTGCGGACATGTTGAGCTGGAAAGAAGGTCGAATGGAAAACTTCTCTACAGTTGACGCCCACCAAAGCTGATTCCAAGGTCAAGCGAGTCCCGAATCAAGATATTTATAATGGCGAGCAGCGGACGGGTCAACGAAGCTGCGCGGGGAGGGCAGCCGTAGCGGCGGACAAGCATCTGGCCGAAGGCGGCTATGGACTGGAGGCAAAACCTGGGGAAGTGGATACATCGGGTATATCGGCCTCAGATCTGGAGGCCGACCGAGAGGAGGGGCTGGACTGTGATACGCTGTTTGGGTGTTCTAGGCGTTGGGGATGCGACATTGAGCACCGACCCCTCATTAGCCTACCAATGGTTTGCATGCCATGGTGAGCACGCAGAGCTAGAAGGGGTTCCTGTACCCACCGTAAGGCGTATGGTGAGCACTTGGTGATGCTCTAGCCCATCACCGTTGGAACGGAGCGGATGCCGGTGGGTGGGAATCTCCAAATCTGCTAGGGCCTAACGCACGGAGGAAGCTATCTCTTTTTGGCTCCGCACGAGGTGAGAACCATCACGAGTGCTTGTTAAAAAAAGCTCCGAAAGCATAGCAAAAAAAAACAAAAACAAAAGAGAGAGAGAGAGTGGTGTGCTCTGTATCTGTGATGATGATCATGTTACGTGCAGCAACAATCAGTTCCAATGTTACCTCGAGGTGGAGAACCGGCACAGTCGGCTCGCTGCTGGGAAACCACGTGACTCCACGATACCACTCCGGGCATGTCCAGTCGCGTCCGATTGGGCAGAGACCGGCACCCGTCGCTGATAAGATAAGCTTACATTGCATCAACTGCTGCCACGCCCCGGCACTTACCATACGGGAGTCTCTGCATTCGACTTCGCGCCTCTTCATCACATCGCCTGCGCGGCGCCGGACATGGATGGCCCACCCCGTCCGAAGCATGCGGCCTGTCTGGTGTGTCGCCGCAGCAAGATAAGATGCGACTGGAGACCCTCCGAGGATCGGTGTAGGAAGTGTGTCCAGCTAGATGCTGAGTGTATCCGCCCGGCGTATCAACCTGGTCGCCAGAAGGGCATAAAGAAGTAGGTGAATCCACGACTCTGCAGAGATCCACTTGATTGATGATGATGTGCAAAGCAAGCGTACAGGGATAGATAAGGCTTTTCATCAGATTCGTCAAGCTGTGAAAAGAACGCACCATGGTGCCCACAGGAACGCCGAGTCCGAGCAGGTCCTGGCACACCTACATCAGCTGCTGAGTGAAGCAAGCCCCGATGCCGCCAAGTCACCGTCCCAGGGAGGTCGCACTTCACAAGGCCAGGAGACACCTTATGGTGTAGATGGCGAAGAAACCTCCGATGACGACGACGATGTAGATGTCACAGAGGGCATGGGTGGTGCTCCTACCTTGCTGCAGCATCCCGAAGGGAGCATGGCGGTTGACGATGCCGAAAATCCCTTCAACTTCTGGCCCGGGCCTCCTATATCCAGCCTTCTCCAGACTCGAGATATGGCAAGTCGCCTCAGTCGGTGCAACAGGTGTCCGTGACTTCTACGGACCGATCCGGGCAAGACCTCCAGGCATTCTTCTCTACTCCGCGGGCGAACCTTGATGTCGGTGAAGCCATCGACCCCATCTCACTTGGTCTCGTCTCCGATGAAGAAGCCGATTCGTTGTTTGCATTGTATGCTCATTGCAACCTGTTTCATGGGACCCCGTCTGACATGTGTTTAGTTTCCACCAGAGGCTTGCTCACACGAGATGGGGTTTGGACCCCAGAGTCTACACTGCCGAGTTCACGCGGTCACGTTCGTCATTTCTCTTCACATCCGTCATGGCCGCTTCGGCACTCTTCATGGCCTCTTGCTCGGCTCTTTCCAAACGCCTCTCCAATCATGCAAAGAAGCTGGCTCATCGTGTCATGACAAATTGCTTCCGATCCGTAGAAATTGTGCTAGCATTTTTAGTCAATATTCCTTGGATGTTTCCAGGAAAGCATAGCACTGACGACGAAACCTGCACCTATATTTCCATGGCCAGCACCGTCGCTACTGACCTCTCACTGCATAAATCCGTCGTCGCTGTTGAAACGGTCGAGCCTGGGGCCAGCAGTAGAATAGCCAGAGCCGATTGCCTTGACCCTCGGGCTGCACTAGCCATTGATGGCTTCCCGGACCTGGATCCTCTGTCTGACAGAGCAAAGTTGCTTCTTCGAAGTCGTGAAAGATGCTGGATAGCGTTATTTGTTCTAGAGAGAGGGTGATTATTGTGTGCCGACATGTTTTAGAAACAAACTAATCGAGCTCCAGGATGTCGTTGGCCCGAGGCCGTCCCTTTTCCATCCCAATCACACGTTCACTCAAGGATTGTGACAACTGGCACCGCTCGGATCTAGCAGATCCCCAAGACGGTGCACTCGTGTCTATGGCGGTGTTACGAAGAGATCTCGTATGAAACCCTCATCAGTCCTAAATGCCACCCGCTAATTACTAACGCTAGGATGGTCTTTTGTCACTGTTCGTGCTCTATGTGATGGGTCCTGCAACCCAGAAAGTGATGGCTCACTAGTAGCCGAATCGTGGGTCGCCTGCAGGCTACGATGGTTTCATTTCGCTAACAAAGCGTAGTATACAAGCATCTATAGAGCAGTTCTTTGACCAATGGTCAGCTGCATGGAGGTTCTGCATAGGAACGGGTCTCGGTAAGTCGGTCGACTTGGAGAATATTCACAGTATCTGACATGCAAAAGAGCAACGACTCCTCCCTACGTCGAAATTCTCGTCACCCACACTCGTCTCTCCATATACGGTGGTGTAATTAATCACCCTACAGCATCATTAGAAGTACGCAGGTTTTTCCACACCGCTGGACTCTCATCAGCAGTCAATGTTATGCGGGTAGCAATCCAAGGAGAATCTCAGCTACAATCGATGCCTAATAATACTGCCATCATGATTTCATTCGCGGCATGTTTTGCCTTGACACTCAGTGCTCATGCAACAGGTGCTTCCGCTTTAGCACCTAGCATTCGAAATCTGATCGAGGAGTTGGCAACCGTTCTCATAAGAATAGGCACCGTCACAAAGCATCGCAATGGGTTGTCTGTCTTGTATGGGAAATACCTCAAGCAAATTGTCCGGCGCGCTGCCGGTGGAACTGCACCTCTGGTTGACCAGGACCATGCGACTATATCTACCAACGGCCAGTCTCTTAGAACTGATGCGGTCGCCGCTCAAGATCATGTTCTAGATCAGTCAAATGAGACTTTGTGGCCAGAAACGTTCCAGTTCTCCGCGATGTCTGACGATCAAATCTTGCGGATACTCAACGAACCTGGGAATGATCTTGAGCCCTCATTTGGGGTCTCTCCTGGGAGGATATGACAAACTTTGACTGGCTTTATTGGCCAGAAATTGGTATCTAGGTCTGCACATAATCGCTCTGAAAAGATCAAGTTGCTCAAGTCGGCTCTCTTTAAACCGCCTTTTCCGTCACTTCAACATAGCCGGTTTCCAACCACGGGAACCCCACCGTGGTCAACCGTCTCAATTGCTCCATGAACACAAAGGTCAGAATCGTATGGGGACTGTATATACCAGTAAGCGTCAAGAACGATGGCGGGACTGCGGTTTAAACTTACGTGAGTCTAAGCCAAGCCGGCAGCCATCCCTTCATGAGGAAGCGAGGGCCCTCCTCCCGAAGTCCTGCTCTTAGAACCCCGCCCAGTCCCTGTGCTATGTAAGTACAAGCGCATCTTTAACGGCTGTGAAATGTCTCGCACCTCTTTGCCTGCACTTGATTGCAGGCGACTCTTGAGAACATCCGCGGGCGCGCACAGGGTCGTCGCCATGGTCCCGGCCGCCAGGGAAGATACCGCGTGGGCAGTTACGCCATCCGCCATATCCAGGAGCCGGTTAGATATTGTTTGGCAGTAGAATACCTGTATCAACCTCTTAGTCTTCCTTCATGCAACCTTGCCTCAAGACCTTACGTAGCAATTTGCGAGACATCTTGAACCTGTCAGTAACTGTGCCACGGCATGGATGTAACGTAAACATACTCATAAGAACACTCCTAGCAACGTTGGCTGAAATTCCTCTGCTAAAAGCGTTCAGGCCCTCCTCTCGAATGGTCCTGGACAAACCCGTAAGGGCATTAGTGTAGGCGAACCGCTGTGCTGGTGGTCTTGCGCCGTCTGCGCACATGCGCACGAGGACCACTTCGGTAGGGTTACCGACTAACCCTGCAATGCCACCAGCGACGGCTGCACAGGCGACATTGGAACCTAGGGATAGCTTTGTTTCTCCGGTATATCGCATCCACTGTTGCGATAGAATAGTATGGAGACCAAAGCGAGCGGTTGAGTATGTTCCTTGGCGCAATATTGAAGCTGAAAGTCCTGTCCACAACGAGAGAACACCTGAATGAAGCTCAGTTAGCAGACTTGAAGCGTCACGCGTAATCAGCTTTAGCAGGCTTGACTGACCCTCTTGAGAGGCGAAGCGATACATCAAACTAAGCATTGGAGTTTGCGTCTTCAATACCTGCATCCGGCTGTCATTTGCGCAAATCGTTTAGTTGCTTTTTTCTTTTTTATGTTGCCCATATTTGTCAGGAAAACCTACTATTTCGTCTGGTCTAAGGGATGTGCTGCAATCGTGTCAGTGGGCTACATCCGTGTGGTCAGAGGTCTCGACTCACTGAAACATACGGCCATACACGCCGCCGCACCTCTATATTTGGTATTCTGTTAGAGGATCACAGTGGGTGTAAGGTGGCAGCGGGACATGGCTTACCCCAGCCAGAACGGCTCCTTGGTCTTTGGTTTGGAACTCATTTTCTCTCTCCTGTGTCAAATGGTATTTCTTAGTGATGCTCTGATGCAGTTCAACTTTCGTTTTCGACCCAGTTCTCCTCGGCATCACTTTCATTCATATTATCCTGTCTTCTGGATTCGGACATCAGAAGTATGCGCCGAACTGTCATGTGGAGAAATGTGGGGATATTGCTGACCCCGATGCTGCCGGTATCAATTCTGGCTCCGAGCCTCGGCGTCATTTCGTCACCAGTGCGCCGGTCGGGACTCAAAACCTACATCCTCGCGTCCACTCAGCACGAAACAAGCCAGAACTACGCGACATTGGCCATTCGACAATCCATACGCCAGTCGTTGAAGCGATCATGTCGAAGCTGTCGGCCTCTCTCAAGGCGCTGGTCAATGCCCCTTCTCGCGACCGGGGCCACTTCCCGCACCAAGCCAGGCTAGGGAACTCTTCCAAACGATTGCAAAGGACGCAGCAAAGCGAAATGTTGGAGTTCGCTCATGGCTAGCCATCTCTGTATGTTGAAACGATTCGATCCGCGCATTCATCTGACCGCCCGTGCTAATGCGCCAATTCTCTCAGACTGCCACAACCTTTACCCTCAACTCCCCGACTCGCTTCCTATTCTCCACGGCGTTGCGTCGGACGCACATGGCGGTGATAGCGTCAAGGCTGCAGAATTCATGCGCGAGGTTGGCCTCAAGTGCATCAGCTTTAACGGTATCCCACGCAGCATCAATTGCCTCAACGCCTTCCACGCCTCCTTGCCGCAGGATGTTGTCTCGAAACTGGAGACGTCACCCAGCCGACTGCCCACAACGAAAAATCTTGAAGATCGCTTAGCACGAGGACGGGCACTCTGGGACTCGGTATACCGGCCGTTCGAGAACAAGCTTTACGAAAAGCTCGGTCAATCTCATCCGGATCTGCCCGCATTCATTCTCAGCGACAACTACGCGGGACTCTTGAGCGACCCACCGGCTTCCGAGCGAGGCAGATTGGCCAGTGTGGGGAGGGTACATACGTCACTAGTGGCCATCTCGTGTTTGCGAGCGCAGACGGGTGTAGGCCCACAGGTGCTATCTCATGTCTTTGGGCTGAGAAAGGCCTTGGAGGACGGATCGTTCCGTACTGACCAAGACGCCGAAAGCGAGGATGCGGTCAAGTGGTTGGCAAGCGACGAGGGCAGTGAGTGGATACTGAACACAGTTGACAAGATCGTCAAAGCGGTGGGAGGATCTTCGTTTGCGCCTACTGGACGTGAATCGAAACTGTGATATATACCAAGTGATAGAAGCCAATATTATACCATGCATCGACACCAAAATGTTGTTCAGTCTTGTATCATACATCTCACCATTCAGTTCAATGCTGATCAACACTGCTGATTGAGGCCAGCAATGCACATTATTGCATGCGCAGTTACAAGATGCACCGTCATGTGCATCACTAGGCTGCTGAGCCTGGCAAGGGTCCTTGATCTGCTCTGGCGTTGGCTAGCGCTTGATCCTCTTTAGACGTCTGATGACATGCATATGGGTCTTTTGACCTTAAAACTAGACATTTTTACCAGTTGGAATGATCGAAGCTACTGCAATGGCAGTAGACATTAAGTCTTGGGCAATGGGAAAGGCTCTTGAGTCATCACAACTTCAAAGCGTATCGTGAACATCTTCCTTGTTTTGTAATGTTTTCCAATAAGTCATCTCAATCTTTTTTAATCTATGGGCTATTTGGAAGTTGTAGAATCTAGATGTCAGCATCCAAAATTAAATCTTACCGTGGTTCTGAGGTGCTCGCCTTGTCTCATGCATGTTTGCTCAAGAACTTGATCCATTTATTCCATCAACTGGTCTCAAACTGTACTTCAGTTGACTTAACTACAGAAAACGTCTTTAATTTACCAGAGAAATCACGTTACACCAATGCGGACAGAAACTTTTGTCACTCTACATATTGTCTACCCACTGAATTTGTCTGCAATTTTGTAATATCATCTGGTGATTACCGCCTCATCCTACATACGCAAGCGATAGGCGAATAAACGAAGAAGGATTTCCCAAACATCTCAATACGATGAAATAATCGCCCAGGATCCATAATGAATTGCTATCTTCTTTCAGACTTCCAATTAGGTCAATTGCCTGCGCCGCTGCATCCATGCTACCTCAGCACATGGCACATCGAGATCCAGCACTGCTTCCATTGCTTCTCTCGCATGGATCTCCCACCCCAGTTTTTCGAAGGAACAGTGTTTTGGCGGGGTTGCCATGCAATAGAGTAGTATTGTATGACATACATATGCATGGTTCAAGTTTCCACCCCTAACCTACTCAGAAGTAACAGGGTGGCCCCATCACACAGCAGCCAGCTGTAATCCATAGAATCGCATTGCAAACACAGGCAGCGTCAAGACTTTTCGTTTCTTGTTCACCATTCAGGTACCAGACAGGCCATGGCTAGATATTCTCTTACAGTTACTCTTCGCTGGATACAGGGAATATGGCACATATGCTGGTTGGTTAGTGCTCGCACACGTGCCGTTTCCGCCTAGTTGGTGGGATTCATGCTGTGCCACCTCCCTACAGCACGGTGGACCAATGAATACAATATGCGCACATCCTTGTTCGCCCAGACTTCACAGCTAAGAGTCTATTGCTGTGCGGCATCACCTGCAACGTGCACGGGAGTTATTGGTACTTTTGTTGTTGTTACCAACCTTCTCATTGGCGAAAAAGCAACCCAGGAAACATTCCATGCCACAACTCGATCATGGATTGATGTTGGTGGCAATTGGTTTATGGGGCTCAAAACACAATTGCACGTGGAGGTGGCGACTCTTTATATGCAAAACCACCTCAAACAACCACGGGTAATCCTTCTTGTAGACGGCACCGAGGTCTCAGCCAAAGCACCCGAAGGTTCACACAGGCGCTCCGTACCAAGGTGGGTGCAAGGGCATCAGCCCATAGTCCTACGGGCTTCCTGAGGAATAAGCCCCAGATCAAGCCTAAGGGCTTAGTCTTTTCTTTTGATATGATCTAAGACATATCTAAGTGTTGCAGCCCTGAGCTACCTGAATTCATCTTGGGTACCCCGTGACCACTCTGCTAGGATACCCCATAGACCTAGCGAACTACTTTCTTATCAGCTCTTCAGCCGTAGAGTAGAATAGCTAGAACGCGATCAGCGGGGAGCGCGGACGGCAGCCTGAGGGCACGTGGCAATATATTGACTTGCAGCTGATCCTTGTAAAGTGTCCTGCACGGAAGAAAGCACACTTAGTCATGCAGCTCGAATTTTCGATTCACTAGACCCTTCTTTTCCCGCATGGCTCCCTTTCATAGATCTCCTTTCCCCATGGCTTATTCTGAACCAGTCCACTGGAAACCTTGATGGCCTCGACGAGTCTTGTTTGATTGATCATCATGTTTACCCTCTCTGTCCTCGTCGTTTACCTCCTAGCTCTCGGTCAATTCTGTGACGCGCTTCCGTCTGACACTCAGTCTACGCTTGTTCGTAAAGAGTGGTACGTTTAGCAGCTTCCATCCCAATTGTCAATGTTGCTAACACCAGGATCCCTTTAGGCGAGACCTTTCGAAGAAGCAAAGACTAGATTACATCAACGCTGTTAAATGCATGCAATCGAAGCCTAGCCGGGTGAATGGTTATTGGGAAGGCGCAAAAGCAATCTTTGATGATTACCAAGGCCTTCACATCTCTCAAACAGAATACATCCACCTTTGTGTAAGTGTGGTCACTATGGATCTCTCGTGTGCTCACTCTTGTGGCTAACACTTTCAGGGTCAATTTCTACCGTGCGTTACATGGAGGCAATACCTGAATTCCTAAGATGGCTACTAAACAAAACCCTGCAGATGGCATCGTTACTTCATTTGGTTATGGGAGCAAGACTTGAGAAAGACCTGCTGTTACACCGGTGCCCTGCCCTACTGGGACTGGACCCGTGATTCCAAGGACAGTACCACATTGGCCAAATCACCAATGTGGGATTCGAAGTATGGTTTTGGAGGTATGATGCTATCATTCGCCGTACTCACATTCTAAACACTAATCATGATATTGCCAGGTAATGGAAAGTATATCGCAGATCTCAGCAACTTCCCTCCATCTTGGCTGTTTCCGGGCTACGAAATTCCGGGGCGCACCGGAGGGGATGTGTTACCACCGGGCCTTTCGCCGATCGGAATGTGAGCATGGGAGTCGGCAACACCACCGCGTACACACCGCATTGCCTCCGCCGCGATTTCAGTGGCGAGCTTTTGCCCTAACCACTAATATGACTTTCGTCAAGGAAGCTATGCAGTCTTCAAACTTTTGGTGGCTCAACCGAAACGTGGAGCAGTACGGGCTCAACCTAGATGAATTGAGAGTGCATGGCGGAGGCCACCTCGGCGTTGGTGGTCAGATTGGCGATGTATGACTCTCTTAAATCCTTGCAGCGTGGGACTGTGCTAATAAGTGCCCGGCTACTAGATGAGCAACAGCTACTCTTCACCTGGCGACCCAGTGTTTTATCTTCATCATGCTAATTTAGATCGTCTATGGGCTTCTTGGCAAAAGAAAAGTATGCATGAGTTCTCCATTCTTCAGTGGCTATTGAGACTTATTGACCATAACTACAGAGTGGCCCGCACGCAAACAAGACATTGGCGGCCCAGACAAAGTATATGCATACCCATTCGATTTCTTCGGCACAAAGCCGTATCAGAACGTTACCTTGGAGACACCACTCCGCTACACGCCAATGGCTGCCACTATCAAAATTCGAGAGACGATGGACATTTCCTCCTTGGGCTATACTTACGATAAGTTTTATTAGTAGATGGTAGTTATTCTACACGAGAGCTGAGACTTTACCGGAGTTTTTGTTGGGCGCCTAGGGGTGTTGGGGGTTGGGGGTTCACATACACTGATTGCATGTTCGTTTTCTTGCTTCATTGGGAATTGTCTGTTGAAATGAGAGTTTCTACTATAATGGTATTTCTGTGGGTTCTCAGGCTACCTTTCGATGTATTTTTGGTCTCATTAGAACGTCAACTAAGATTATGCCATTAATTAAAACTTTGAGAATCAGTAGCATGTCTTGCTTCTTGAGAGGAAAGAGAGCCATCCCGGGGTCGTGTTTCTTATGCAAATCAGGGATAGTGGGAAGCAAAAGCAAGAAACTCGAGAAAGAGATTAGTGAGACTACTTGCAACTGCAAACTCACATGGGTTTCATGTATCTACGAACCTCGCTGGCTGTTAGCACTATCATTGGAGCCAATGTCTTGCCAGTATACGAATTTCTTTTTATTATTTTTCGACGTCATACAAGTCTTGAAGTCATCGTAATAACGTATTTATCAAGTCTGCAAGGCAATGCTGATGGCCTGCATAACAACTTACGAACCATCATATGGCGCCTAAAAACATTTTTTCTTATTGCTAGGAATTGGAAACCTTGGAAAGGGACAGATTAGTCATACGAAACAGTGGCTGGTTGTTCAAAATCGTATTTATACTGAGTGAATACTACACTATATCATATATACACTACACATCCCATGCAGACCACAAAGCACCGCTAAATTCATGTCTACTCGTAAGTACTGTTCTCATCTAGAGCCACCTCAAACTTGGCTTCAGTTTTATTCTTCACCTCTTCCACAGTGACTCCCGGTGCTAGTTCAGTGAGGGTCAATGTGCCTTGCACGCGGTCTACTTGGAAGACACACTGTATAGATGTCAGTAACCGCTTATTAGTGACAATGTCGTCTTGTTGAGAACATACCAGATCTGTAATAATGGTGCTTGCAACTCTGGCTCCAGTAAGTGGTAGAGTACAGTTCTGCAAGATTTTGGGAGATCCGTCTTTGGCAACATGGTCTGTTGCCACAATGATCTTAGTGCTGTCTGGATTCGCGACCAAGTCCATAGCACCACCCATGCCCTTGAAAACCTTTCCTGGGATCATGTAGTTGGCTAGATCACCCGCGGCGCTGACTTGCAATGCCTAATCAAGTCAGTTGTTGACACGTTGAAACCAAGCCGCGATGTACTCACTCCGAGAATAGATACGTCAACATGACCTCCTCGAATCATACTGAAAGATTCGGAAGAATCAAAACATGAAGCTCCAGGCACAAGGGTGACTGTCTCTTTGCCAGCATTGACAATGTCGCTATTACTAGTTCAGTATTTATGCAACGCACTTAGTAACTGAACTTACGGATCGACCTGGTCTTTTGTTGGGTACGGACCCATGCCCAAAAATCCATTCTCAGACTGGATCCAAACCTTTCGGCTCGGTGGAAGCATAGTTGCAGCGAGAGTAGGAATGCCTGGTATTGCGGATTAGTAAAGGGACAATCCAGTTTCGATTAAAAAGCATACCAACGCCCAGATTTACGTAATAGCCATCTTTGAGTTCCTTTGCCGCTCGTCTTGCGATTAGGTTTCGTCTTTGTTCGGCCGAGTTAACGCTCTTCGTGTCATTTCTTCCCGTGGAATTGCTCTCTCGTGTCTTCAGTATCTCTATCTTCTTTGGCGCAGTTGCTGGGACAATTCGATCGACATAAATTCCAGGTAAATGGACGTCTTGAGGGTCGATTTCTCCGACCTCCACTATATTGTCGGCTTCGACAATCGTCAAGCTAGCCGCCTTCGCCATAACCATCCCGAATGCCTTTGTGGTATACCTGAGGATTAAATTTAGTCTCTTCCATATACCAACCTGTGGGAATGCACTTACCTGAAGACGCAGTTCCCGCCTTGTCTACTTTCCATGCGCGTATAATGGCAACGTCGCCGGGGAGTGCCGTTTCCATTAAGAAGGTTCTGCCGTTGAACACTCGTGTTTCCCTCTTTCGTCCCTTCTCAACTACAGCACCAGATGGATCCAACCTAACAGGGATCTCACCCTCCTGAACAAGAGTGTCTAGTAAGCGTTAGCTAACAACCAATATGCAGCATGTTGGGTTATCGCATACGGGCTGCGGTCGGGGTGAAGAAAGCGGGGATTCCAGCGCCCGCTGCACGAATGCGTTCCGCCAGAGTTCCTTGCGGACACAATTCAATCGCAAGCTCCCCAGTGAGGTACTTCTTTCTAGGACCTTGTTGTTCCCCAGGTATGACAGAATCAACCGATTGACTTGCCCGCTGCTTGTTAAGGTGGCTAAACCACCTTGGCCTTCTTGGCCGGCATTATTCGATACGGCCGTAAGAGAATTGAGCGATTCCGGTCCGCGACGGTGAAGTGCATTGATAATCGTATCTATTCGTCTGTCAGCATTGCAATACAACCGAGAGAGGACACTGCAATACCTGCCACGCCGCACATTCCGAATCCTGCACTTAGAATTGTCGAACCGCTTTTCACGTCTGCGACAGCTGCATCCGCATCCCTAAAGACCTTGGAACTTGAGCTTTTACGGCTGAGAATGTGGTAACTGTGGAGGAAAAGAGTCGATTTCCATGCTGCCGGCTTCCAAGGCATCCGCTAGCCGCCATGAGCTTGAAGCTACATGCCCAAGCCACGGCTCCTTGAGAGGATGCAGGGCGAACTCGAAGTATCATTGCTCTGGTATGCATTTTAATTGACTTCTCTTTCTGCTGTTTCTCTGGGGAAGTCCAAGGTTTGAACAGACGAGGAAGTCTTAAGAATTGCATCACTTTGGAGGAGAACCCGGAACCCAGATGTAGCACCGAAACCACAATTGGGGCAACGGAGACACATTTAGTTCCGGCGGGGAATCCTGGTACGCCTCGGCTCCAGAATTGAATTCCGGAGCATATTTAAGTAATTCGGTGTGGACTGAATCCTCTTTAGCTATTAAACAAAACATACTACAATGTGGGAATAACTTCAATGAACTCTATGAATCTTTTTCATCTGTTTGTCTAGTTCCCATCGCTTAGCAGTATGGCAAGCCTACACATTCTACGCATTCGATGCGCAGACAGATACGGCTGTCCAACCCATGAATTACCGAGCCGAATGTGATCACATGTGGCACATGGTAGTTCGGGAGAATAAGAGACTATTATATTAATTAACTGTGATTATAATGATCAAAGTTATCATGGGAGCGGCTTCCATTAGGTTTTGCCAAGATTATCCTTCAGCAAATGGTGATGGGTAAGGCTGAGAGAAACTAGTTGAAGTCGAGCTCCCATTAATCCTGCGTAGCTTACGATAGGCTATTGAAAAAGATATTTGAGATAGATATTGAACAACCCTACTTACATTCCTGGCAGATGCCAACTTCAGTTCGCAATTGTATCTGTCCGAATGACGAGAAGCATTGCCGAGGCTAGCGTGCTGACCCACTACCACCACTGTCTGGTCGAGATGAGGAAAGATTTCCAAGATTTTTCTCAAAAAATCACCTGTTCCTGGGTCCAGAAAGTCAGCTCACTCGGTTTAATCAACTCTAAGCCCACAGTAAGACTCCACATCAAGTAACTACATATCCATAGCTCTTATGAAGTTGGCGGGTTGTCATGATGAGGCCCCTCCCAGGCTCTCGGCCGATATGCAGAGTTGGAAACTCGGACTATCAAAGTCGAAATGGCTGCGTTTAGTTCGGAGGTGACCCGTAAACATGCAATGGCTGATCGAGGGTGGGCCATGATTGACGACCCTGCATAAGTTATGATGCCTCTGCAACCCAAAGCGGAAAACTCGAAGCATTATCGGTACCACATAATTTAGTCAACATTCGTTGGAATCATCCACAGGTACTCTTGTCTACATAATACACAAGTGTCAAGTCATGTATTCTACTTTGCTCCTTTCATTAGATGCTTTGTTACGTTAACCAATGGTGTTTTTGCCGCTAGATTGACTAACGATATCAAATGGGACAAAACACCTTCAGGTGATGGAGCCTGCTTTAAGTCTTAATATTACCCCATATAGCAAGATTTCCCCGTTAGTGAACTGGGGAATGCTAGCGTTAAGCCGTGCCATAATCACTCGTAAGCGCCTGCAAGAAGACTCGCTATGACGCGTGACCCCTATTCTTGGTATTTAAAGTCGATCGTGGCCATCTTGACAGCACGATCGATATCTTTGTCGCAGTATTTCATATCAAGCGCACAGCTGCAGGGGAATCAGAGCTTCCCATGTAATTCGAAGTCACCTTTGCAGTGACACATTCCTGATACGTAATACGGCATCTTCCCTAAACGTTCATCGCCGAATGAAACCATAGTGGCAGAAAATGTTGGCAATGTGCGGAAGCTCTACTCTTATTGGTAGACCTCGGGGTTTTGTATGCCCGTATTTCTCCACCCATGATATGAGTATTTGCAAGGCTGGTGGTCCTCCTCACGTAATTGGTAGGATATTCACAGCCAAAGAGATGATGCAAGATTTCTTGTGGACAACGTACTCCGGAGAGAGATGACTATGTTCAACATTGTGATTTGCAAGGTTGATGGAGTAGCTAATGTCGTCGGTAAGCTTCATGCTTACCGAGTCGCTAAACAGATCCGAGTTCCAAGGCGCTGGGTAAGGTTGCAGCGCATGGCGGCTAGAAAAAGGTTGTTTATTATGGTTGAGGAGTGGAACCGTAATGCCACATGGTTAAGCACTGTCGTAGCATGCAGTCCCATGCCGTGTGAGGCGAGTATGGATGCACAGGTAACATATCACACACCATTGCATGAGTACATCGGAATGCATACCGTGTACAGAGTATGGAGCATACGATTATGGATGCAAACCCCTGTCAGCTCAGAAGGGCTGATTTCCTACGCTTCTTCCGGGCAGTCGCATGACTTTAGAGGAGGTGATTTCTCACATATTCACCAGGATCTTGTACGAATTTGTCGATGTACTTTTGAAGTCAGGATAATATCCCGCAGCACTGGTCCTCCACGCACCATTCTTGCTGCAGTGGCTTAACCGATGGAGCCAACAATGGGACAAAGCAGGGCAGCTGTCTGGTTGCTTCGCTTAATGACTATGGATTCGTGTATCAGCGAGTAGGAGCATCATGCCTATCGAATGACCCAAAATAAGGTGACGCTATTTGATGGGAGTGATCAATAGAAGCAGCTAGCTCTATGCAAGCATCGACTGCTTAGTGAAGAATTAGTTCTGCCAATACGAAAGATGTGGCTCTCGGCCATGACTTTGCGACCGTAACGCGAGATTTCTGTCACTGGCACATCTGGATGGCCATGCGAAACGTGGTGTAGCGGACCAGGGTAGACTCCACAATAGCAGGATTCTTGTTTCCATACCATGGCATCCAATACGACTCTGGAAATGATGGCAACAGTATTTTGGCCATATTAGGCGATTCGGCGAATTCACTATTGTGGCATTTCTAGGCACCTTGGCCCAGTCTTGGCAGCAGCCTGGGATGGAGGAGGGATGAATCAGATTAAATACTCGGCCCTTTGTTTATTGGTCATGCTCTGACCAAGCTCAGGTGGACAGCTCTTGTCTCCAGATCGGTCCGTACTTCCGGACAAAAGGCTCCGCAAGCTCCTTTTGGGCGTCTTGGTTGTCTTGGAAACCCCACACCCATCGCGGATTACTGCCGTTTCTACATGACATCAAAACCAAGGCAGCCGACAGGGATATACCTAGGTGAGAGGATGGGTCAGACGAGCGCGCAACCAGGCGAACAAAGGACTGATGTTGCATGGCTGATGGGAAAGACGTACGTGGATGGGTGAGGCCATGAGGGAGGGGTTGGAATTGTTTGCAGTGTCCTTGCCACCGGCTGGACAGAGCGTTGATTCGTAGTTTTTCCTCTTCTCCAAGCATTGCTTTTTGTTGGCTTGCCCTTTTGTAAAACAAGCATTGTCCCGCTGCCATTCTCGTTTTCATTCGTGCGGCACTTGTTTTTGGCTTACCGCTTGGGCCAAGCTAAAAGACGCCAGGGCTATTATCCCGGCAAAATAGGCTATATATGTAAGTGCCTACCTTGTATGGAGCCAAGCAACAGCTCTGTCACCCAGTTAGCGCTTGGCCGCGGTACCTCATGAGTTGGAGAGAAGCTGACTGGCTCGAGATGCGAACTCGGTGCTTGGCGTTGTCTCCGCACTTCCTCCCCAGGGTCCCCGCAAATTAACAACTCGCTTGACCGAAGAGCTTACCCTCCCCACGTTTTGAAGTCGGGCAAACCCACTTCTGGCGTGGAGATGCTGGGGAGGGGGAACCGGTCCGAGGTTACCTTGGTCGTGGGGTCGGTAGTCAAAGGAAAAGAGAGAGAGAGATAGAGAGTACTTAAATGTCATCACTACCCATCGTTTGAATCCATCTGGGGTTTCCTGGCTTACACCGTCCCGTGTCGACTTCCCGTCTCAGACCCTAAAGCGTACGCCGATATCCGCCGCCAAAATGGTCAACGTGGGCAATGCCGCCGACCCCATCCTCACCCGCCTCGTGGCGGAGGACAAGACGCCATGGTACAAGAAGCCCAACCTGCGGCTGATGTACGTTTGGCTCTTCCTCTGCTGCATGGGTGTTGAGATGACGTCGGGCTTTGACTCGCAGCTCATCAACACGCTGCAGTTTGCTCAGCCATTCCATTTGTGTACGAACAACTCCCTCGCAACAAGCGTGCAACAGCAACAAGAGCTAACGTATCTAAACAGACTTCGGAGGCGGCCGCATGGAAGGTAAAAATACGCGATCGAACCAGGCCTGCTCGGCTTCGTCAACTCGTCATATCAGCTCGGCTCCATTTTCGCAGTTCCCTTCGCTCCCTGGTTTGCTCATCGTTTTGGACGTCGGTGGTCCATTATGCTTGGCTCCGGAATCATGGTTGCTGGCGCACTCTTGCAGGGTTTTGCTCAGCATGGTATGGACCAGCCCGTCATGTCCTCGCAGCCGCCACAGCTATGCTAACAGGTTGGAATAGTCGGCATGTACATTGTTGCACGTATGCTCCTCGGTGCTGGTATTCTCTTCTGCATCATCTCGGGTGCTGCGCTGATTGGAGAGCTTGGCCACCCCAAGGAGCGTGCCATCTTGACTTCCCTGTTCAACTCTTCATACTTCATCGGTCAGATTCTCGCCTCAGCCATTGCTCTTGGCACTACCGATATCCCCAGTAACTGGGCCTGGCGACTCCTTCACTGCTTCAGATCTGTCCTTCTCTGCTTCAGATCGCCACAGTCTTGTACGTGCTAAGCCCCTACCACACCATAAGCTAGAAAAGATAGAGGGGCATGTTTACTAACACAAAGCAGTCTGCTTCCCGAGTCTCCCCGTTTCCTTATTTCTCATGAGAGAACTGAGGAGGCCGCCGCAATTCTCGTCAAGTATCATGCTGAGGGTGATGCCAGCTCCCTCTCGTGCAAGCCGAAATCGTTCAGATCCGCGAGACGATTCGCACCGAAATGGAGGTCTCCAAACAGTCATGGCTCGACCTAGTCCGAACTTCTGGCATGCGTCGACGTGTCCTCGTCACAGTCTTCATTGGTCTCTTCACCCAGCTGTCTGGAAACACCCTGTTCAGCTACTACTCGGGCATTCTCTTCAACATGATGGGTTACACCAGTAACTACGCCAAGACCCGTATCAACCTCGCTAATGCTTGCTGGGGCTTGATGAATGCCACTGTTATTGCGTTGATTGTTACACGATTCAAGCGCAGACACATGTACATGCTGTCTGCTACCCTCATGCTCTTGTGTTTCATTGCAGTCACTGTCTCGCTTGAAAAGATGCAAGCTGCCGAGGCTGCTAAGACTAAGAATACTGCCGCCGGTATCGCTGCTTTGTTCTTCTACTTCGCCTACTCACCCACTTACAACATTGGCAACAACGCCCTGACATATAGTGAGTACCATAAGGTTTATTTCTCCATGAAAATACTAGCTAACACGGACGGTAGCCTATCTTGTCGAACTTTGGCCCTACTCCCACCGAAGCCGTGGTATTGGTGTCCAACAAATTTTCGGCAAGCTGGCCGGATTCTTCTCCACCAACGTCAACTCCATCGCACTCAACGCTCTCAAATGGCGGTACCTTGCCATTTACTGTGGATGGATCTTCTTCGAGCTTTTGATCGTCTTCTTCTTATACCCTGAGACCAGTGGTCGTACCCTCGAGGAGCTCACATTCCGTAAGTCCAATGTTTCAGCCAAGCGATATTGTATTCTAACCCAGCCTTTATAGTGTTTGAAGACTCGGCCCTCAACGAGAAGACTGTTGCTGCTGTCGAGAAGCAGATTCACTATGGTGATAGCGGCGATGCCACTCAGTCTGATGCTGCTCAGCTGCAGTCGACCGAGGTTAAGCATGTTGTTTAGTTTTGAGTTATAAATTCTTGCCTCTGTGGATCTACTCTAAGTTCTCAATGAAAGAGTTTCTTGTCTCCATGTCAACGTGAACCCTCTGGATCGTATTCATTTAAATTTTCATGTATACTTTACTAAACAAGTTATGCCTATCGTGATTCGGTAAATGCTTTCCATGATGCTAGATTCCGCGAACTCGGGTCCATACTAAACTTTATTACTGATTAACCCTGTCATATAAAACCAAGCCTCATCACTGCCAATAACCAGATCTGCACAATCACTAACCGCATTGTTCACGAGCTACGTATTCTATCGAAACAAAGCTTTTCAAACAGTATATGAATGCAAGGCTGGCAATCAAATTGATGTTTTATCTTTGAGCAGGCTCTAGGTTAGGCTGAGGGTGTGGTGCTTGGGTCAGGCTGCTTCCTCCACAGCCAGCTATAGTTCTCACGCATTCATCACCTTGCACCAACTCATAGGGAGTACCCCAAGAATAATCTTCATCTTGAAAAGTCTACGTTCTTCATATGTAGTAATTAGTCTTTGTATGTATATGCTGCCGGTTCTAGTATACAATGGACAGCAACAGTCAGAAGCGCTTATTGAACACGGCATTGAAAAACCCTGGTACCCATGAGCCAATAAATCCAATCAATACCGGATAATTTTGGAGCTCGGCCAATAATCCTGCTTCTGTAGCACTGGCCCCAAGCCCCATCCCATTCTCCGCTCGTGTATGATTATCTGCCTCGTTCACAATCACACGAGTCTGGGGATAGGACACAATGAACGACCAAACGGTCGGGTTTGGCTTCCAGGCCGATCTCGTCAATACAGCTTCGTTGGCTCATCTTCTCACCGGAAGAGTCCTCAAAGCTATGAGTGACGGGGGCGTAGACTTGTATGCTGTGGCAGCTTCTATCTGGCTTGGGAAACAAATTCCCATTTCATCATCGCTTGAGAGTTCAGTTTATCAGCAAGTAACCTCGCGTCAACAGCAACATGCAGGCTTTCTCGCCAAGGCTTTATCTATTGGATGGGGCCATTCCTTGATCCCCTGTGAAATGTGTCGCACTAAGGCTGGTACTGCCGCTTTGGTCTTGGTTGGTGCTCTTACGACAGGCTCATCATTCTTTACGGCTGCTCAAGTCATGTCAGAGCTGTTGACTGTATCGGGATGCGAGGCTGACAAGAACCCCAACGTGGATGTTCTCAAGGTACTAATGGCGTACTTGTCACCTTTCATGCAGGACATGGGCTTCCCAAAGGTCCTTCAGCACATCACCACAACGTGCGAGCATCATCTACTCAAACTTGGACAAGAAATCCCAACGTCCTTGTCAGCCCAAGGAGATCCTCCCTCCTTGCTGGAATCATCAAACAACTTTGCATAACAAGCGAAGCAGAACAAACGATAAACATGATTCCGAGGCAACGGACTGCATGGGTGGCTGCTTTCGCAAGTCATGTTCTCGGTATGTCTGTTACTGTTTGCATGAATGATGAGGTTCTTTGGGCTTGTGGAGGTACATGCGGTGCTGTGACTCTACAAATGGGATTGAACAATGCAAGCTCGCTTATTTCTAAGAGTCGTCTTGATAACGGGTTTGTCCTGATTGGAGTACCAACAACTCGTGGCTGCAGCAACCTTTTGTCTTTGGACTACTCCGCTGCAGATGCTCTAAATACTGAGATAAACAGAAAACTAGAATTGAAGAGCCACCTTTCTTCTATCCAACTGGCAATCGCACGCATGTGCTTTTCTATAGCGAAATCTGAAACGTTCGGAACACTCGTATTCATCGCTGGGAGCCACACCTCCACCAATCGAAAGATGCATGGGCATTTCCTGTGGCAGCTCCAATACGCCAGACGCTTCTTGAATTCGGTATTCCTGATTCAACCATTTCTACTGCCCAAAGTCTTCAAGTTTACTTTCCTGCTTGGTGCCCAGATGAACTGGCGGCATTTGGTTTACGTCACCTGGATCGAGATGCTCGTTCCAAAATGTGTACCAGATGCCCTACCTGGGAACAAGAACCTGCGGATTACAAGGAATATTTTAGTTTCCAATGCAACTGCACGCAGGCCGGCAGGCTTATTTCGGGGTTCTCTCGAGCCATCACTGCACTGGCACAATGTTCCTGTAATTTGAAAGAGCTAAGACTCGACGCAGATTATTTGAACGGATCAAAGACCACCGTTTGGAGTCACCAAGGTAGCCATGCGACTCGAACGGGTTACAGATCATCAGCTACTTGTGTCATAGAGCATATTGGCCACCTACTCTTTGCGAGGGATATGTCTCGATCCCGATCCTTATCTGATACAGATGAGTTCGCAGCCTCTACTCTTGGGTTGAGCGGAGGGGCATATACTGTTTATTATGCCGCCATAAAAGATCACATGGCATTTCAAGACGATGGCCGTGTTCTGGCTATTGCATCTGGGAGAGCGAGTGTAGGTGGAATTCTGAAGAAATCTATTATTCAATATGCCACCTATACAGATGGATTCAGGAACCCCGAACCAAAGTTACCGTTTTCAGACTATGTTGAGCTCTCCCGTGGATCATTAATTGACCCCAATACTGCCCGAGCAAACTGAAGATTTTTGTGGATGCTTCTCTTACAGAGCATCATATCTTGATCGAAACATCGATTGGTTTTGATCCTAAGAATGCGAAAAGGATAGAGCTAAGGCACTCTATCGACTCATTCCTCACCAAGGCATTTATTCCTGAGTGTGGGCACCCTGTCAATGACCCTTGGAAAGTGATTGGTAGTCGGTTTGGACGTACTAGATACCGACTCGCTCCCTTTGGTCAAACAAACCATTCTCTAGAACACACACTTATATATGCCTTGAAAGGAGACAGACTCCAGCAAATTATCCAGTTTGGCCTATTTGCAGAGAACTCAACTGTATTACAGATCCGGTGTTGTTTAGGCTGCGCTATTGCTGTCGCCGACGATCAGAAAAGGGTTGTCATTGGCGGTTGAGAGTTGAAGGCCCAATGGAGAGATAAGTTAACAAACGCGTGTGTACTAAGAGGACCGATGGCATAATATTAAAGGTACCCAGGAATTTACAGTCATGTTGAATAATATTTATCATTTTACAGAATTTTATACACAAGTTTCTCTGCACGAACCTTGCCCTCCATCTGCAGCTTGAAACCTTCAGGAATGCTCTCCAACCCTCCGAGCTCCTTGGCAATGTTTGGCTTGATTTTTCCCGAGCTAAGTAAATCAGGAAGAAGACGAATGTACTTTTCCCAGAACTCCTTGTCCTCAGGTCTAGCAGGGCCCGTGTTGTCAAATCCTGTCTCACCAAGAGCACGCCCAAAAACAGTGTACGCTAGTGTGGATTCGATTTTCACTCTGGCAGCAACATCCTCCGGGATGTCCTTATTTGAGCGAGGCAAGATGCAAAGCACGTGGCTTTGCTTGGTTGAAGACATAGCCTTGGCTACGGGGACAATGGTATTGGGCTCTGAAATACAATCCAACGCGTGAAGAAGATTATCAGCTGTAAGTGAGCGAACTTCTTCAGCCCACTCCTCATTCTTATAGTCGACAACTTCATCGGCGCCAAAAGACTTGAGCAACTCCAGGTTGGAGCCGGTTGCAACAACTCGAAGTCCAGCCAGTTTCGCCAGCTGAATTGCATATAAACCAACGGATGTCGCACCGCCATTAATAAGAATTGGAATAGGTTCTTTGGCAGGCTCTGAGGGTTCGGGTAAGCCCAATCGTTGGAATAGTGCCTGGACAGCCGTCGCAAAGGCCAGAGATACAGTTGCAGCATCTCGCAAGTGCACCGATTCAGGAACAGGGAAAACTAGAGAGGACTCAGTTACAAGATACTCAGCAAAAGCTCCACGTTGGGGCTCTGCTCGAGCTCCATGCACCCAGCCTGCAACTCGTTCGCCGTTGCGCCACGACGATCCGTTGCTGTCTTCCATAGTACCAGCAAAGTCGCAGCCGACGATTCGTCCGCCTGGCCGATACGACACGGACTTCCAATCGGTAGGATTTTGCGCAGCATAATGCACTTTGATCAGAATCTCGCCTGCTTCAGGGACTGGTTTGGGCACGTCCTGGACAACGGCCGTATGTTCATCGGTTGTGACAAGCGCCCTCATCATGCGGACTGTTGGTGGTAGAGGATGAAACTGTTTAATTTGGTTCTTCGAATCTAGTAGCCGCGGTAAACCAACTCAAGACCAATATGGAACACGAAAAAGATTTGGAAATGGGATCAACTCAAATATACATGAGAAAATCTCCTGTGCATGACGTATAGATAATTAGTCAGGACATGAAACGACAAATTCGTAGGATCGGGTGGATTTGTCATAGAGACAAATGCTAGAATTTTCTCAAGCAACTAGCTGCCTCCGCGATGAATTATCTTAGCTTACTAAGTTGGGTCCATGTCCGCAAGTTCCAATTCTGGTCCCACAATGTCAAAGCATTTACCGGATAACTTGATGAAGAAATGGAGGGCTTAGTTTATTTTTGACGATGATTGAAACTTGATCTGAGAAACGCCTAAGTATCTCTTCAATGTGCTCGTTGGTTGTTCCTCTGGTCAGTGAGCTCCAATACAAACATGAGTGATGCATCTTGGCACCGCACCCGTGTCGAAGTGTATTTATTCTGACTGCGACTACAATGGCTTGTGCTTCAAATGAAACCGATCATCAGGACTGCGTGGTTAGCAGACTAGGCGTGGAAATAATGACATTGATTTTCGTGTAGGAACAGCACTTTCGTTGTATGCTATGCTAATGCCCTACTAGCGCCTGGTGAATGGCGGAGTACCGATTTCCTGAGGCTTCGCATAATCTACCAATGCCCGTATCTGTTTAAGTTCTTGATCGGTGAATTCAATGTCCCTTGAAGACCAATTTTCTTCCAGCCGAGACGCTTTTGTCGTGCCGGGAATTGCAATCATTCCTTGCGAGGCAACCCATGCCAGCGCGATCTGAGATATCGTGCAACCCTTCTTGTCAGCAATCTTCTTAAGTTCTTCCACAATAGCCCTGTTCTTGTAAAAGTTTTCGCCCTGGAACTTAGGTGCTAATAATTGTTTTAGTATAATGCTGGAATCTTGCCTTGTACGCAAATCGGAAGAGTTTGGCTTGGAACATCGGGCTACATACCAGTTCGCCGGAAGTCGCCCTCTGCAAAGTCTTCAGGCGATTTGTACGGAAAATCATCGACAAGCCAACCGTGTCCAAGAGGACTATAGGCAACATAGGCAATCCCCAAATCTCGGGCTGCATCAATCAAGCCGTCTGTTTCGTGTAACGTCTCGAATGCTGAATACTCAGCTTGGACGGCATCAATCTTGGCAACTGCTGTCTGGTTAATCACACGTCTGATCAAGATTCCTCAGAAAGCAACTTACTAGAATTCGCCTTTCGGAGAGTTGCGGCGGAACATTCAGAGAGGCCAATATACTTAGTTTTTCCAGCTTTGCGGATGTCGTCTAGTGCAGGAATTGACTCCTCAAGTGGCGTGTCTAGTTATAGTCATGGTTAATATTTGCGCGATACATGAGCAGACGTGGAGATATCAACATACTGGGGTCAATGCGGTGTAGATAATACAAATCAGGAGTAAATCCGAGTCTCTCGATGGTACCCTCGATGTACTCTTTGATATGAGTGGCAGAATTGGTTACTTTACCACTGCCGAAGCAGTCAAAACCACATTTGGAGGCAACTGTTGATATTTATCTGAGCAGTGTATCATTTGGCTTTGATTTGTTTGTAACGTACTGAACACTTTTTCGCGTACATTATGCTTTCGAATGAAATCTCCCAAAAGCCTCTCGTTTACACCAGCCTGGTACACAACCTATAATTATCAAAATTAGCAATTTCGTTGTGAAGCAAACGTCACAGATCCGAGTTACCGCTGTATCCCAGAAAGTACACCCCAACTCGATGGCTTTCAGTAATACGGGCTCTGCTTGTTCTAAAGTCAAGTTATTTCCTAGCCCAAAGCTGATGCCCATGGCACCAAAACCGGGCGAAGGAATCTGTAAGTCACCGAAGGGAATAGTTTGAACCATGTTGCACTACTTTTGGAGTTTCTGAATCTCTGGCAGATTATTTATTGTAAAAATGGGATAGGAACAGAGACACCAACGAGTTTCAAAAAGGATCATTTCGACTGTTTATAGTTTTCCGATATGCCTTAGTCTTGATGCTATTGTGTCCTACAACTAAAGATAAGCCGCTTGCATTAGCGGATGGTAGTAGTTTAGTTTTCGGTGGTAACCTCTTAAATCCGGTCTTCGCCGGCTTGATGGACTTGAGGTGACGAGTTATCCGTAGATGGGGCAGATTTGATTGTCCGGTCTGCTCTACGTCGGTTGTAGACCCACATCACCGGAGAGAAACCGATGACACGACATTGAGTTTCCTTGCGTTCATTCTATGGGATTTCCTTCATGCTTTCAAATGCATTTTTATTGTCATTTTCTATGGAAACGTTTCCAAAATCTCAAATCATAACTACGGCTAAACTGTGTCTAGAATTTCTTCGTTCTTATCATGGAAGCTGGCTTGCAGCGTGTGAAATATTCATCAGGTCAGTGTTGTTCCTTGAAGAGAACAACGAAAAGCAGCATGTCGTTCAATATGAGAGTATAGTACTAATTAACATAATTCATTGATAAGGTCTCCTTGATTCATAATAGACCAGGGAGCTCTTTTGAGCGTACTATGCCCCCTTTTTCAATTACATCTCCCCTTCGCCACTTCGTAACCAAATAGATCAGCTCCATCAAGTTTTTGCTAGATATGAAAGCCTTACAAGATTGTGCAACTTAGATTGTCGGCAGAACCGACTCGCAAAACATTCAGAAAAGAACTTGGTAAGGACCTGGTGGTTGTTTCATCCGTTGTGAATGCTTAATCTTAAGACGCTGATAGTAGTTTCACATCGGCTCCTGTTACGGTAGCTGCCCCAGAAGAATTTCCGACCCAGTCTTTCTATAATAGGAAGACTTCATTCGACAACCTCGTGTACAATTTAGACCAGGAAGCTCGAAAACCATAGATGTTTATGAACTTTTGTGCATAGTATTCACCTAAGTTTGTCTTAAATTGGTGTTCATTACCACTTTAAACATATGTCCTGTTATTCTGTAACTCCATATCTGCATATCTGACACGCTTCTATCACTCGATATGCTCCATTATCGCTTTTCTCTTTGCTTGTAATGCTCAGTCTCTTATTATATGTACATCGGTTGTTTTAGTGATGCCAGAGCTTTTCAAGATATTCTCCGTGCTGTCTCCATCACTTGCAACGATTCTCGTTTCGTTTCCAGGTTCGCGATCAATATGACTACCCATCGGTCTCGGATTACTCTTGACTGTTTTCCAAGACTGTAATGCATATCTGGACCCTGGTCGACGTGACTGGCTTCCAGTTCCGCTTCGCGTCTTTTCTCGGTAGTATTTGATGAGGGGCGATAGTGTTGGGATGCATGCGATGATGATGCCAATGCTGACTTCGACTATGGACCAAGTTATGGCTTTTGCAGAGTCGAGATAATTTGCCAGGTTCTTGATGGTTTGAATTCGGATGGCCTGGATGATTGTGATAAAGATTCCGAGAGTGAATAGCCCCACCAAGACTATCTTCTTTCTTTTCTGTATCTGGGAGGTCAAGAGAACAGGAAAGGGTACTATCATACTGCAAACTGTAAGCTACGGCTTCATCTAACAGGTACTCTTACCACATGAAAATTACTTACACAACCACATCGAACACAAGTGTGAGGGATGAAAATGTTAGATAGAATGTAACCGTATCAGCACATTTGCCTTCGGTAATGGACTGATCCCATTGCCTGGCAATCTAATATACCTTTTGTTAGTGACTCGTGGATACCATATGCCAATGATCAATAGTCTCATACCGGGATGCAGATAAAGAGGAAGCCACAAATAAATGCTATATGCGCCATGGTAATGATGGTAGCTATGACCACGCACGCAATGTAATAGGGCCTAGGTACAAATCTCATGTACGAGAAGAGAAGGCTCATCTTGAAGGCATACAATCCAACCACGTAGCTGCTGTTTCGTTAGCACTAAATAAGTTCAGAAAGCGACTACCTGCAGCCACATTTTCGGAAATGCATACCAAGGGGCACCTCCATATTGCCACTAAAAACGCGTATCAGCTTCTGGCTGTCAAATATCGATCATATTGATTCCTTGTAGAATTACCTTTCCAAAGTTGATAAGATTTTGTTCGGGCATGTCCTCCAGACGCTTCAGTCCTAGGCCCCAGGTCGTCTCTGATTGATGAATTAGCTTTGCAACTACATTTCAACACTCAACTTACGAACGATCGAAGAAACAGCGTAGCCACAGGCTCCCATCTACCAGATACTGTCAATAGAGAACCTTTGGGCTTGGTTTCGATCAAGTTAACATACCCAGGATACCACAATGAGCCAGTCATCTATTTCGCGTCCTTATGTCAATCTTGGAACTTATCAATGACTGCCCGTTTCGACTCACCATTTCCAAATGCCCTGATCATCAGTAGACGTACGTACATGCGTAAGCCTACGAAAACGGCAGCAAGACCGATCATAGCTGAAGCCAGGGCAGTGATCATCGGGCCATCGGTAAGGACCCCATCCTTAGCATTTCTGACCCAGCCCATGGCGATGACTGAGATCCCACGATTGAGCTTTTCTCTTTGCTAGTGTAATGTGCAAGCTTCAACGGAACACAAAGAAGCTAAGGGGCGGGAGATGGGCATATTTTTCAACCAAACCCAGTCCGATGTGGCTGATGTGAACCCGACCCTACTTGGCGATCAAGCACGGCAACCGCTACTGATCAGGCAAGCTGCGGGCTACATATTTAGTGTACCAAGACGCAAAATAGGGAGTAGAGCCAGGGATCTGCTGTGTCGACCGAGTTGCGGCCCAAGGCGTGCGACGTGTGATAGCATGGGGAGGGGTGATTCTTGAGGATGGCATAAGGCACAACCAATCATCCCCAAACACGAAGCAGATCAAAACTAAATGAGTTTAGGAGGAGCCCCAGGCCTGTCAAACTACTCGGTACAGTGAATGTCAAAGCCGTCGTCCCCTGCAGCAAAAGAGGACCTTCTCCGTTCCACGGCATAATATGATCATAGATGTCCGTAAGAGTACTAGTTTTCCTAGAAGAAAAACAACTGGGGAATTTACAACAAAATTCTAGGATATAAAGGGCTGAGATAGGTAGTGATAGTAAGAATTTTCTTCCACCGCCCCAGCCATAGAACACACATCTAAGCACACGAGCTCACGGCATATACCAGTATGCAGATATTGTAATTTTGTAAATTATATCAGGACCTCTGTTGGTGATATGTGAAACACTGATTGAACCGCATTTTCAAGTCTGTTATGTGTGTCTTGATATTATTAATGCCCCAAACGCTGCGATTGGGAACAGTATCAAGAAGAGGGAGATGGACTCTGGTTAGCTAACAGGACCCTCTCGGCCCCATTACCCTGCTCCCCGAGATGAGACGCGGATATTGCCGCGAAGGGTAATACTAGCTCGTTGGGATAATGGGGCAAGAGCGCTAGAATAGTCGATCACTTCCAAACTTGTAGGTTGCATGTCTTAAACAAGGGACTTTGTTAGATATTTACTCACAACGGTGTGACAGACGAAGTGAGGAATCTTGGAAGGTTGGCAAGTTGGGATAGCAACATGTTTGACTAAACTATTCATAAGAGCAAGGATATAAAACCAGGCGGCTAGCCACGGCAACGAAAACCCCATTCAATTGCGGTGCGTCCACGATGAAGTCGACAGTTCGGAGAGTCGTAGTGACTTGGATAGTCAACCATGAAACAGTATTTAACTGGGCGGCAAAATTGGAGAAACTTGCATTGACCTACCAATTGAGGGTAAGATATGATTGGCATCGGCATATTGCTGAGCCCGCAGCTCCTGTAGTGCATGGATGTATGATGGTATGGGCATGGATCATCATTCACATAACAACACCCCGGAACGACATAACGCCACTTCTGTTCCTTCGATAAATGTGCAGATGCTGATCTGTGAAAGATGCAGATCAATGTCATTTGTAGTAGAGGTAATGTCAATCTCGACCAAGTAAGTAATACTCTAGCTCTATCTCGGGCTCAGTCTATGCCAGGTTATGAGGGAATCTGATAATGAAATGCCCATAGATTCTTGTTAACAGTGCGTTATGCCTCAAAAACGTCGGCTGTCTTAGCATGCAGGCCGTAGAGCTTATGAGTATACGGGTCTGTTCATCTGAGGTGAACTGATCCAACCGCTGACAGCGTCTCAATAAGCTAGTCATAGGCGCTAGGCTGGGGGTCGGCATTTAGAAATCCCGCAGTAAGGCCATAAGGAGGATCAAAAAGAGTACCCTAGCACCCTTCCCTGTTCTCCTAGGTGCCGTGCCCATGGTAGGAGTATTACTGGTATTCCATGCCAGATTCTGAGAACCTGCCCCTGTTCGTTTTGTCGGGTCGTGGTACATAGCAGTGTACCACTTCCACATCTTCACTAGGATATTATTTCGCTCTATATATTTCCAATGTTGTTGAGCTATCAAGCCAAATTGTACAATATCTTCATCTGTAGTATTGATGGGGCGAGACGTGATGTTTTGGGCTTCTAACCTATGTACCGTAGATACGAGTCGTATGAAATAAATTCGATAGTGAGAAAGCCTCAAGTGCTTGACGAAACAGGTACAAAGGTGCACCAGTAGAACAATTCCATGCAGCGATGTAACATCGGCACCGAATTTCTGGAACACGCGTCGGGTAATATGTGGTTTCAACATTCTACTCTTTCATGATAACCCGCCTCGGCACTTATGAGTCCAAGCATCCCTGCGATTGCTCCTCTCGGCATACTTGATTGATAGTGAGTGTGCTATAACTCAGCACTTCCAACGACATCAGGAATTGGCTGGAACCGCACATTCAAGAAATTGGCAACAGGAAACACTTTATTTCTGTTCCCATTTGCCCACTTGTGTATTCCGCACAAGAAAATGATCCTTGATGACACATACCCAGGGAGGGGCGCCCAGCATTTCGAGTGGAGGTGGAGGTTATAGAAGGGTTAGAAGTGGTCCAGCGTTGACGGGATATCACCGACATGGCCCCCACCCCATAGCTTGACACTACAAAAGACAGCAAGGATCGATGTTCAAGTCGGCGATGACCTGCCGGATATGTCACTTATCCCGAAGCCCTGTTCAGGCGACTTCTGGCACTGCCCTGCGCAACTCCCAGCACCACAAAATGGATCCTCAGTCTCATGCGGGGCAGAAGCCATAGTTGCATTGTCCCCGTGAGGATTCCCTGGAGCGGCAAATCCTTATGGGCCTTTCCCGGCCTTAGACACACCCACTCCATCCCCAAAATCATCCAATGCTGGCCTTGCACGCTGCCCACATTCCGGACATTTGACTGAGGATTTAGGCCCGCTGGGTTCACCGTCAGGATTGAGACATGCTTGTTCAGAGGTACAAAGTAGCTTAACCACGTGGTGGCGTGATGGCATTTTTATTTAAGCACCCTGGATCGCCAGGGCTGGTTCACATTGACATCTTCACGAGTAGCGCTTGAAGGGTTGCATCGCTGTTGAATCCTGGCCAATATGTTCGCCAACTTCTCCAGCCTTGTGCTGCTCTTGACTGCCAACATCGGTTTGTCTGTTGCTCTGCCTAAGCTCTGTGGCATCGAAGGGCCAGATAACTGCAAGTGCTTTCCTGGAGATGACTGCTGGCCCGAACAAAGTCAGTGGGCGGCCCTCAATGCAACCGTCGATGGCCGCTTGGTTGCTACAGTACCCTTGGGATCCCCGTGCCACGACCCAAGCTACGATGCCAACCAGTGCGCCGAACTTCAGGACGAGTGGCGGTTTTCATCGATCCAGTAAGAGATCAGCACTCCACTTCGTAATGTAGAAACATTGGCTAATAGTATTTCAGCATGGAGTCTTCATCTTCAGTAATGGCACCGCTCTTTGCTAATCAGAGCTGTGATCCCTTCAGACCCAAGGAAGATGGATGTACCCTTGGTAATTATGTTCGCTATGCTGTCGACGTCGCAAGTCCTGCGCATATTGCTGCGACCATGGAGTTTGCCAGCAAGCACAACATCCGTATCGTCATCCGAAACACTGGCCATGACTACAACGGACGCTCTACCGGAGCAGGCGCTCTCGCCATCTGGACTCACCATCTCAAGGACTCAGAAGTTCTGGATTGGGATGACGAGAACTTTACCGGCAAAGCCATCAAGTTCGGCGCTGGTATCCAGGGTTTTGAAGGACTTGCCGCTGCTCGCAAGGAGGGGCTTGTTGTTGTCACCGGCGAGTGTCCATCTGTTGGCCTAGCAGGAGGCTACACGCAAGGTGGTGGCCACTCTGCCCTTTCGACTGTTTATGGTCTTGCTGCTGACAACACCTTGTCATTTGAGGTTGTCACAACTGATGGAAAGCTAGTCACTGCGTCAAGATCAGAAAATCAGGATTTGTATTGGGCACTGAGCGGAGGCGGAGGTGGTAACTACGGCGTGGTCTATTCCATGACTGTTCGAGCCCACCCGGAAGCCAAGGTCAGTGGCGCAAAGTTCGCTGTGGCACCTCCTCAAAACAATACGGAGTTGATCTACGATGTAATCGATGCTTTTCATGCTGCCCTCCCTGACATCGTCGATTCAGGCATCATGGTCATTTACTTCTTCGGAGCGGGCTTTATTCAAAGTCCCGCCATTACAGCATACAACAAAACACAGGCGCAGTTGGAAGATATCTTGAAGCCCTTCACCGACGCAGTTGCTGACCTCGGCATAACCTTTGAGCCAACCTACACCGAGTATGATAGCTATTACGAGCATTACAATCACTACTGGGGTCCCTTGCCGGCTGGCAACATTCAAGTTGGCGACTCGCTCTTCGGAGGGCGCCTCATGCCCCGAACTGCTCTTCCTTCCTTCGGCCAGACAGCTCGCCAACTCGCTAAGATGGGTGTGACATATATTGGTGTTGGCACCGATGTTTCACGTTTTGGTTCTGACAACGCCAATGCTGTGCTTCCTCAGTGGCGCAGCTCCCTCGTGCAGGTGTCACTCACGCTGCCTTGGAGCTTTGACGTTCCCTTTGCCGACATGGTTGCGGCACAGGATCGTATCACCAACGAGATTCAGCCTGTCATTGAGGCTGCGACCCCGGGTGCTGGGGCGTACATGAACGAGGCCAACTTCCAACAACACGATTTCCAGGATACGTTTTACGGCGTAAACTACCCAATACTTCTTGAGATCAAAAACAAGTACGACCCCAACCACTTGTTGTATGTCCAGACGGGAGTGGGCAGTGAGGGCTGGGCGCAAAGTAATGATGGCCGTCTATGTAAGACGAAATGATGCTGAGAATGAATAAACAATCTGTATGTATCAATATTCCAACCAATTCGATCGATTGAGGAAGCTCCTTTTGCCCATTGCTTCGCGTCTCTACTCACTTTGCGATATTACCGGGCACTGAATTCTACACTTTCTGTGCTATGAGTGTATGACCGGATTGAATGCACATCTTGACCCACTACGAAATTCAAGATTGTCCCAGCATATCCACTGTTCCCGAAAGCCGCGTGCTACCCCAGATGATTGGGATTGCTCGGGTTGTTTGGTCAACACGTCATTGGAGACCAGCTCGGCTCGGGGCCTCCACCGACCGGCTCAATTGCCGTAGTGCGCAATCTTTACCCCGCGCTTGATGATCAGTAACATGTGTGAATAGTTCGTCCTGGGCATTAACCGGCACGGGTGGATAAACAGTTCGAATGGCATTGATCGATCTTGAAGTTCCATGTTGGCATTTTCGCAATTATCCTGGATGTTCCTGACGTACCAGAAAAGAGTATCTCGGTGGAATGAAAACCATGAACACTGGTAAAAACCGTGATATGTGTTGAAAGAGCTGCGCGAGACTTGCACTGTGTCCTCACTTACTCCATAATTTCGTCGGGAGCCTACGAGCGATTGAATTGCCGCTTCATGTTGCCGAAGCCTAAGCCACTTTTGATGGCGCCTTGGTGGCCGAGGACCCAAGCTATCACTGGTGAAGTCACATTACTTCGGCTGTTGTTACATATAACCCGAGTTTGGTCGCTGGTGAGCCATCTTTCCCTTCGTCACGAATTCACGTTCCATTTTGCAATCGTTGAAGCGAATATGAGCACCTCCGTGTTTTCTGTCATAGCCAGCTTTGTCGCCCAGAACTGGGTCGCAGTCTGCCTAATTAGTGTCATAGCCCTCCTCGTCAGAAACAGATTCTATAATCGGCTTGATAAGTATCCTGGGCCGTTTCTAGCTTCACTCACGGACTGGTGGAGATTATGGGACGTCTATAAGCAACGTCCTGAAGTAACACACTTGAGACTCCATGCAAAACATGGCGATGTCGTCCGCTTGGGGCCTAATTGTCTTTCATTCGCAGATCCGGAGGCGTTGAAGGTAATCTATGGTTTAAACAAAGGGTTCGTTAAGGTGGGTTTGTTACTCTTTCAACTATCAAGTCTATAACTCATCCATATTAGTCGGATTTTTACGTCGTACAACAACCACTGGCACAAGGGCAATCTCAACCATCGCTGTTCAGCACGACAGACAATGTCTTCCACGCCCAATTTCGACGCTGCGTGAACGCAGCTTTTTCCATGTCTGCACTTGTGCAATATGAACCAGCTGTCGATAACACAACTCGGTTATTTTTGGATCAAACTGAGCGATTATTTGCAGACAAGGGTGACCGATGCGATTTTACAGAATGGCTGCAGTTCTATGCCTTTGATGTAATCGGCGAGATTACCTATGGACGACGACATGGCTTTCTTGAGCAGAATCTCGATATTGACAGAATTATAAACTACCTAGGCCGACTGTTCCTTTATGTTGCACCAGTAAGTTCACCAAGAATAACATCAATCCCGCATACTTACCGCAATCACTAGATTGGCCAGATGCCTTTTCTGGACAAATTGATGCTCAAAAACCCTTTATACCTACTCCTTTCTAAGCTGAAGCTAGTTGATTCGACCTTCCCGGTTGCTCGCTTTGCACAAGCCAGGATGAAGGAACGTTTACGTACAAAGGATGCTCAGCTGCCAATCTCGGCACATGAGATCCATTCCGGAAAACCAGACCTGCTCTCAAAGTTTCTAGCCGCCCAAGAATCACGTCCAGAGTTCATGACAGACAGACTTGTCCAGACAATGGCAGTTAGCATGGCATTCGCAGGCAGCGAGACCACAGCAATCACCCTCGCCGCCGTCTTCTATTACTTACTTCGTACTCCTTCTGCTATGAAACGACTCAGAGACGAGTTGAATGATTTTGAAAACTCAGGAGGTTTCGAAGACATGACTACCGGCCTTGTTACTTGGGCGGAGGCCCAGAAGCTTCCCTATCTTGATGCTTGCATTAAGGAAGCATTTAGAGTACACCCTGCCCCTGGTTTACCACTAGAGCGTGTAGTGCCTGACGGTGGCGCTGAGATAGCCGGCCATTTTATCCCGTCTGGCACCATCGTTGGGTGCTCTGCATGGGTGATTCACCGCCGCAAGGAAATTTTTGGTGAAGATGTAGATGGGTACCGCCCCGAGCGATGGCTTCTTGACGACACGCTTCAGGGCGAACAAAGGAGTGCACAGGAATCCAAAATTAAAAGAATGAACTCCACAATGATCCAATTCGGCATGGGCAGCCGGACATGTATCGGGAAAAACATCAGTCTTCTAGAGGTCTACAAGCTGGTTCCGAGTCTATTGCGCAGGTTCGAGGTAAGCAAGGCTCCAATTTGCATATATCATCAAACAATACGACCTTGGACAAGTGTTAACCATCCTATAGATACAATTCGAGGATCCAGCAGTAGAATGGCGCTTGATAAACGCATGGTTTGTGAAGCAAACCAATTTCTTTGTCAAATTCACGCAACGATCAGTAGGGCAAAGGTCACCTAAGATCAAAGCTTCTACAGTCGAATATTAATTAGGCGCCTGTTTGTCTTTGAACTCGTATCTGTATCTTTTACGACTGTATAAATTGGACAAATCGACTAGCTAGGCTTTAGATATCATTGGAGAGGTTGAAATGTCTTTGGGGGTAAATGTCAATAATTCAGATTAACCATAACAACTGCCAGGGCGTGATCCATCAACCCTCATGTGACAGCCCATAGCCAACAGCTCTCCGTAATGTCCTGTACTGCCAGTAAAACTTGAGTTTAAATGCATTGTACCATCGATAGAGCAGCCTCTTTGAGCTATATGTCGTTATTGAATCCAAAGATTCCTAGCAAGTACATGATTTCTGGCTCAACAGCCCGGGCCACAAGCAGCAGAGCAGTATATATTGTATGAGTCTACATTTTACACACAGCAGACCATTTTGAGGCAAATTTATTTCGCTTCGTTTTAATTCATTTTGCAGGAACTTCAAAGACGGAAAAAGCAAGGAAGGGTTAGAACATAGTGCCATCCTTGGATCAAATGAAAACACTTGATACTCCCTGAGAACCTTTGATCTGACGACTCGAATTTGGTGTTTTCTTTTATGTCAGCCGACCCTACATGTCAAGCAGGTGTTTCTGATACAGTCACATGGAGCTGGCTCACGTCTCTATTATGGGTTACAATAATGCCGTTGTGGTTATTTTAGATACCGAACTGATATAAAAGTCACCTAGAAGTGAGGTGTGTTCGGAATTGCCAATGAAATACACCTATGAAAGCTCATACTGTTCGATTAGCTTTTCTGCAGCCGTCAAACCGGTGACATAGGCAACAGCCTGTATATGACAACTGGCCAGAACAGGAACAACACCATTGTCAGCAATACGAATGTTCTCAAATCCAATTAATTTGAAATCATGGTCAACAACCGCATCAGCATCTGTCGATTTCCCCATTTTAGTTGTTCCTGTCATGTGCCAGCTAGACGAAATCGTGGATCGCCAGTGTGCAAGCAAATCTTCGTCTGAGTCACCTTGTGGGCCTGCGAGCATTTCTATATTGTCCTTAGAGTAACTCTCGGATTTTATCAGACGGAATGCATCACGCAAGGACTCGATGGCGGCACGGCGGTCGAAAGGCGTAGATAGAAACTTAGGGTCGAATTTGAGAGGGACATCCCAATCTGAAGACTGTAATGTGACCTCGCCGCGGCTTTGGGCATTGTAGTAGAAGACGAGGAGGCAAGAATAGTTCAGGTTTGAGTCTGGGAAGTTAGGGATGAACCAGTGGATAGGAAAATGAGTGATGATTTCGTAGTGGGGAACCGTCTCCTTGGTCAAGTAAGCTTTCTCCTCAGCAGGAAGGGCTTTGAACTCCTCAGATTCCACGAGTTTATCGAGCTTAAACCAGCCGATACCGGCTTCACAGGCGAATTTAGACCAAGGGCCGGTGCCATCTTGTCTCCACTGTTCCAGTGCCTCGTCCATAATCTTCTTGTCGCTGTAAAAGATATCTCTTTCTGTGTCACCTGGTTTCCTCTTGTAGACAATAGGCGTGAACATATGGTCCCGGAGACCTTGTCCAACTGCAGCTACATCTTTTACGACTGGCAAGCCAAATCGTTCCAGTTGTTCTTTTGGGCCAATTCCGGAGAGCATAAGGATTTTAGGGGTATCCAAAGCACCAGCTGAGAGTATAACCTCTTTAGAGGCCATGTCTGTCACACAATTAGTTGAAATATTTGTTTAGGCCTCAAGGCCAGCGTGCAATAACGTATCCTTACATTGCGTATTATTGGATTCGACACCAGTAACTCTGATTCCCTCAACGATGACTTTTTGCACAGGAGCGTTGGTAATGATGGTCAAGTTGTCAGGCTTCGGTGACAGCAGGTCATTGGCAGTCGATCGTAGACCGTTACTACAGGAGTTAATCAATACTGACATACCCAACGGATCTCCTGAATTGTGGTCCGGATTGAGAGGAAAGCCAGCATTCTCGAAAAGATCAAGGACTGCAGGAAGGTCTTTCTCCCACTCTCTAGCATAGCCCACATGAAGCTTGCCAGAGTTCCCGTGGTCGTTGGCGTTAGGAGATGCATACTTGGGACTTATCCCAGCGGGCAGGTCACCATGGAACGTCTCTAAGCTCTTAAAGCGGGCATGCATTTTCTCCCAGCAGTATGCATCATCACCAACGATACGCGCCCATTCTTCATAGTCGTCGCGGGCGCCGATTGTGTAGACACCAAAGTTTATGGCGCTCGAACCGCCGAGACCTTTACCGCGTGAGTAGTCCAGCTCACGATTGTCAGCATGCCCTTGTGGGGACGTCTTGTACCCCCAGTTCATATCTTTATTCGTATGAGTGAGCCATCGCTGACCGTCGACTCTCAGATCGCGATCTTCATTGGGGCCTCCTGCCTCCAGCAGAAGTACACTTGGCTTCTTCGAAGATCGCGCGAGAGTGGATGCAACAGTACAACCGGCAGGGCCACCTGAGATTGGGGTATTCAGCACGATTTCACGAAGATCTTACTCACACAAAGCAGTGCTCATATCAAGCTACCATGTAAGGAAAATAAGTCACCTACCTCCAACAACAATAAAATCATAAGCAGGCTGCGCCATTGAGTGATAAAATAAGACGCAATACTCTTCCACAGGATAAGAATGAATCCGAGCCCAGAACAAGATGCAATGGGAGGAAGAGGATGCTCCTGTGCATACTCGCACGAAAAAAGAGGGGAACGGTCATGCAACACAACATTAAGTGGAAGGCCGAGGCTGAGGCCTGCGGCCAAATCCTTCAGCGCCAAGGGTGAGAAGTGTGTGCCAACAGTCACGCAACTATCCTCATTTGTCGAACCAAAAATGTCTAGATTCTAGACTGGCAAGATCCGGGCCAACTGCGCCAGGCTTATCCATGATTTGCAATGGTTGAGAGAATGTCCCCATCTGGGACCTATTTTCAGGCTATTGGCAGAGGTCGTCACTTAATTGGATGGACATAACCTCCTTTCCCTCACTTATTGCTCCTTTTATGTAGATCTCTCCTAAACTGGTCTAATATGTGTTGCATCAGGTCCTAGCAAATAAATGCCGTCTTAGATATTCAAGGCACATATCGCTGTATCCCAGACTATGCAAACGACACCATATGAGTCATCGGACACCTAAGCTGCTAAAATTGTCAGGTGATACTCGCGCAACCGTATTTACAAACATATCTATGAAGCATCTCATGTTGCAGGTGTGACAATGTAACAGTTAGACGACTTGGGAGACGCAAGTACTGGATGACGGCAAGAAGATACCAAAGCAAAAAGCACAAGAGTTGCTCATGACGACTAGGGATAGATGCACTCAGATATTACGCCATGCCAGACGATCCGTACGTTTTGTGCCCATCCTATGTTGGTGGGTGCTATAAACGATGGTGACCTTGTTTTGGCTTGCCATTATGTTTCGGATGAGGATCCCAGATGTCATGTCTCTGAGCACTTGCGAACGAACAAATTGCTAACGCGATGAGGATGAGTTACATGCTATGTATAATAAAGAAACAACATTCTCAACACACATTTTCGTTTCGATGACTCAACAAATTAGCCCAAAACAGTATATCCTTGGTTTATGGCACCTCTATGTGGATAAGCAGAGGAATTGTCGTTCATGAAGTAGGAAGCCGTAAGTAATATTAGTAATAAGTCCTACATGATTGAATGAAGCTACAAGATTGAACTTTTATAAGAGTCTCTTGAAGCTATTGGCTGGCCAGTCTCTACACGAAGCAGGGCTATTTCCAATAACCTCGTTCGAATCCTCCGTATTCATACCAGAGTGCAAAGTTAACGTTTGCGCCCTGTTACGAATTTTGTCTTAGGAAATGTGCTTGATGTGACATCGATTCTAGCACTTCAACCTCGAATTGGGCTTGCCCTCCTCGGGGTTCACACTTCCATTCAAGCCCGCGATGTTGGAATAAACTGTATCGTCCATGGCTACCGTCTCTCACTGGAAAATCAAAGCCATTTCGTCATAGTCCCACCCATACGTTACGTCCTGGCCGTTTTCAATCAACAGTTCTTCGAATTTAGAGTTTCCGTATTGTGGTGCCTAGCACATGGCGCTGCGGCAATTATTACCCATTCCGTTGATTTCGGCCCCTGGATGAGTCGTTGAACGTGAGAGTTTGAGCTATAAATACTGATAGGAAGGCTTCCATTCATTCTATTCGGCATAGGAGCTCAAAGGGCTTGATTGAGCTCTATTACCATCTCCCTTGACAGATAAAGATTGACGTGCACCAGGCCCAAGAAAAGAACGGTCATTCCCGTCGTATCAGTTGTTGGTAACACTTATCGGGGTATGAAAACTCCACAGACTTGCGTTGTTACTTATCGACAATGCGATGAGAGGCATATCAGATTCATGGCGAACTCAATTAATCATGCGTCAATTCGGACTCGTTGATCTCCGATTGCCTCTTTCAACTAAATCTCGTTCGTGGGCATGCAAGTAAGACGAAAGTGGCACTCTAGCTAAACAAGCACTCGCTCCCGTCCTGGTTTGAAGTAGAATCTATCCCAAGACGACGAGCCAAGCCACCAACCAGGTAAGTCGGGGTTGAGCTTGGAACAACGCCAGTACACTCTTGGCTTACAATAAAATCCCTCGTACCGAGGTCTCTCATTTCCCCATGGCTCATTATGGATGCAGGTGGAAGTTTGGCCACTGGGAAGGGGATAGCTGGCGTTGACTAATGCAAGCAACCCTCAACAAACATTACTCGTATAATTTCAACTCAGAGTAAATGTGGTCTTACTTCCGACCGAATAGGTGTAGGAACATTTGTCAGGATGCGCCAATACTGGGCTAGCGAAACGGTTGTGTTGGCGAATCTAGCATGTTCAGGGTAGGAATTCAGTGCCAGTACAGACGAGGAATTAGTCGGTTTCCTGCACCGCTATATGGACGCACTAAATTTATCAACAGATTGGAAACATTTACTAGACTCGGCTTCACTTAAATATGTATTGTTCGAATACGTTTCATTCGGCAGGGGTGTGGCAGCCTGTCCATTTCAAACAGCTTTCATAGGCTCACTGAACTTTCCACCATAGTGAAGTCCCATTGCGTGAGTTGTTACCTGATGAAATTAGACAAGCGCAATCGAAATTCCGGAATTGGTTGTTTTCATCATATTTCTTGACAGAATCAGAAACCTTATTGACTTTGCTCGGACAAGCTTCGCTAATATCGATGCGTCGTTTGGTTTAGTCTTATTCAAAATATCATCTGGTCTTACTTTCCACTGCACAGGGCCTAGGAATTTTGCACCAACTCTGTGCCGGAAGAAGCCAAGATTCACCCCAATTGCCTTGTGACAGGGACGAGTTTTCTGGGCTATCAGACTAGACACTCTGCCTGATGGACTTGACGATCTCGATTAACACGGTGACCTCATTTATGTTTTACGAACTCAACGGGTATATCAAGGTATGACGTAAGAGTGGTCGTCAGAAGGATTTGCGGATTTCAAGCAGATAATTTTCCGATATAAATTCCTGCGCCTTCATCAAGAATGTGATTGAATTTGACCCTGGCCAACCTCGAATGCACCCTGTTTCATTCTTACGAACCATTGTTTGTCCAACATGAAGAACAATCTTATCGCTGCTCTCTTTGCAGGGGCGTCTGTGGTTTCAGCCGCGGCTGTGGTTCACGAGGCTCGCGATGTCCAGGAAGGATTTTATCGTGTTTCTACCAATGAAGCAGGACAAACAACTACTGAATTCACGCCATTGGACAAAGTTGTCAACGTTTCGCTCAAACCTCGTTCTTCACTTGAGAAACGCAATGAAGGATGCGGCCCCGGATCCGTCAATATAAACGAAGCAGATGCTGCTGACTTCTGCCTTATTGGTGGTTTTCCTGGGAACGATAACGTGTACCTTAATCAGAATTCTTGGTCATATGTATGTATTTTGCCATATATGCCTTCACCTTCATCTCCTTGATTGGATCCATTTCGAACCAATGTGCTTACATGAGACCAATTCGCAGTGTATTGTTGGCAATGTCGTTGCCTATATCTGCCCCTACAGCAATGGATACAAGAGCAAACTTGACATCACAGGAACCTGGGCATATGTCAAATCGCTTTGTGGTCCAAGCCGGATGGGTTGGGCAGATATTTCCAACGGTGCTGGAGATTGGGTAGCTGGACATGCACTGAAAACTGCCCTTTCTGCGTTCCAAACTTCCGTGCTGGAGACTAGTGGCTACGCTTCATTAGACTTTCGTCACGCGGAAATGCTCTAGATGCTCGCGAGAGAAATCCACATGAGACGGTTTTCGCATTTCCTCCCACGCCAGGAACCAGGGCTGGAATTACACAGAATTGTGAGACCAAATTTTCTAATAAAAGAATTCATCAATTATTTCTTGATCAAGCCTTTCGTACAATGAAGTAGGACTTGCAAACTCTTTGTTTCGAAAACACTTGTAAAGGACTTCATGTCGGCCCGTTTCCAACGAATTGGTTCTCGATGAGTGAAAGGTGGCTCATGATGGTATACTGCTGGTTAATAATTCTGAGACGTAGGTAGTGGTCAAGATATACATAATCTGGCTTGAAAGGACTTTTCATATTGTGATTCACTTGGCAGATAGAATTATAAATAACTGTGCATATCGCTGAAAGTGTTATCTTTGCACATTAGCAATGTATTCACTGACCTCCATATCTAGGCACGCGGTGACCGGTTCACAATTCGACAGCACTTTAATATTTACAGTTACTGAGTGAGGCTTCCTCCAAAATCAATCGAAAGATCAAACACAAAGTGTGTTATTGCTAGAAGTATCATTGATGGTTGCTACGTAATATGATTATTTAACGCCACGAGCCTTCATGAAATCAACCAAGTCAAAGAAACTCTTCTTGTACCTTCGCTCCTGGGTTGTTCGATTCACAAATTGGATGCCAAACTGTGCAGCGTAGTCTCCAAACTCCCAATTATCAGCAAATGACCAAGCATAAGCGCCGACAACCTCGACACCATCTTCCCATATCGCTTTGAGTGTTTCGGATAGGAAACTCAGATAATACTGGCTGCGTGGCGAGTCGAATAACTGATCAGTGAGACCCTTTTTGCTTTCTCCAAACACAGGGAACCCAAACTCCGTAAGGGCAATCGGCGTACGCCAGGTGTTGTACAGATAATTGAGGTAACTGCGCAGGTACGTAGGCGTAATATACACATACGTCTCCGACCTGTACCCTATGTTCCAACCGTATACATCCACCGTCGTCTGATTTACGCAATAAGGCTGTAGAGCGTTGGAGGCATTCCTGGCACATTCGAGTATGCTATCAGCATCCCCGGAGTTGGAGGTGAGATAACAGTCGCAGTGTAGGGGTCAATGCCAAGATAATCAGCAGTACCGCCCATGAATTCCAGGTCGTCAGCTGACAAAGGAACATAGTCCTCGATGGTGTTCTTGTATGAGTCCGGGTAGTCTTTACCCAGAAAAATAGGGTTACAAAAAGGTCCCAACTGAAAAGAATTAAAGTGATTGGCAGCAGCAACATCTGCATCGCTATTAGGGTCCCTCGGTACCCCAAAATTATTGTTGAACTTTATAGAAATTCGCCCCGTCCCTTTAATTTCGTCCTTGTAGAAATGATATACTTGAGCGTGAGCTTGGAGAACGTTGTAAATAGACTGCCCATTGTTCGAGTAGAGAAGGGGCTCATTGAAAGTATACCATACAGGTACACGATCTGCATAGTGAGTCATGACAATCTTAGCGTAGTTAACGAAAGATTCGGTGAAGTTCTCATGTTGATAACCGCCATCTACATACCCTATCCGAGGCGGATCGCGGGAGTCGATAAATTGTAACGGAGTGTCGAAGTGAATTAAGGTTATGGATGGTATCATGCCTTTTTCAATAATGTAATCTATAACATTATTATAGTGGTCAATGGCTTTTTGGTTGATAGGGGTGCCCGGAAGAGCAAATGGTAGAATTCTTGTCCAAGGAATGCTAAATGAGAAATGTGTGACCCCATAGCTGCCACTCGTTCAATATCCTGTTTATACAGGTAATAATGCTCATTCGTGACGTAGTCTTTGGGTCTATCGTCGGTGATCAAAATATCCATCAGTGAAGGGGCTTTGCCCTCCTGTGCCGTAGCTCCTTCAACTTGGCTAGCTGAGCTTGCAACGCCAAAGTCAAAGCCTTCAGGAAAGTTATAACAATCCGAAGGTCCAAAATAATCACGTGGGGGAGAACAAGCTCCTCGCTTGGGATAGGGGTTGGCTCAACCGTAGTGCTATAGAGACCCGTTGGCACAAAATCTGGCGGGTCGGCACTCTTCCATAGAGCTGTCCACGCAGCTTCACCGTATGGATCGTTGTTGTCTGTTGCAGATTTTTCCGCGGTAGGATCCCAATTCCCCACGTTGTATACGAAGCTGATGGTAAAAGACTGGTCAGGGACTCAAAAGGTGGTGCGTAAGTAGTGGTCGCTGTGGGCGCTGTGGCTGAAGTTGCATATCTCACAGTGGTGGTGAGACTGAAACTGAACGGAACAAACGTGTATTGAGGCTCCGCAGAAGCGGTTTTGCATTTACAATTGGGGCGAGGTGTTGGACCCTCGGCTGGCTCAAACACCTGCTGAGCCACCACAGCCGTGATCAGGGCTAGCCGAAGAAGAACTGAATCCATGGCTGTTCCAATCTCTCACTCATAAGCTTGAAGATCTGGAATTGGAATGGGCTTGGCTAGAACATCGGATTGATATATTAGGATGTGAGTGTCAATGTCCTTCTTATACTACAATAGCATCCCAAAGATCATCCCCTCCTATCTGCCGTAATTTGAGCATTGATCGGACCGATTGATGTGCCCATTTACCCCTCTTACACGTCATGTAATTGACCTCTTCAGTATCCACAAGCTGTCTCTTCAACAAGGCATACCCTCGGGACCATACCCCGAGTTGACGTTCATTACTACCCCGCAACCACTAGCCCGTGTTATACCAAGTTCAGGCAAAGCTGCATGGGAATACATTATGACATATGTGGGGTGAGTGATGATCTGTGGGGAAAAATTAGAGCCGAGTCGAGGTGCGGAATTGTTGCGCCCAAGCTCAGTTCACGAGACATGCAGCCTCCAACAAGCATCCGACCAATAGGAGTAGTACTTAGAATAGAACGATTGTAATTTCATTGAATGGAGTATGGTGAAAAACATACCTGCTACTACTAATGCATTGTATCTGTCATGGTCATCTTACAAACAGGGTCACTGTCAGAGTCAAAGTAGCTCTGAACTGGAAGGTTATACTAATATTTCGTATGGGTGCTCGAAGTACATGATTCTTCCAGAATGACCTTTTCAATGAATTTTCAGGTCTTGATGCTTCACTATGAGGGACCAAGGACTCATTGAACAACATCGGTCCTTTCATAGTCACATATTCCAACTTCTTACTAACAGTGGCTCTTCACAAGGGACGAAGGAATTCGATAGTTCGGGCCTTGAGGAACTTGTCACATTTTGCATGATTGGATTTTTACGAGGCAAGAAGAAAAGAAAAAAAAACAAAGAAAATAAACGTTATTTTAAACTTTAGACTAAAGGTTTCTCTTCTGTCTTTCTTCCATCTTCAAGGCAAGGAGGTGAGGATGCTTCGAAATGCACTCATGTTCAACACTACTTGTATACTGAATACCTAGCCATAATCGAGGGAATTAATGATTTGTTCTCACCCCTCTGCGCTCTCGCAGCTCTATTTGCAGCTTTTTCACTAGCTAGGCAAATACTCTTCAAAGACTTTTGTGAGTCACAGAGTATCTGAAGAAGCAGCACAATACGGACCTAGGCCTTTGAACCCCCAGGATGCTCCTAAACCAAGTTATGGGACTTGTGGCGTAGAGCCCATAAAAGCCTTTAGCCGCTCAACTATATGGGACAAAAGTCCTCATGGTGTATGTTAGAGGCGGCGCAAAAACATTGATTTGTTGAGGAGCATGATAATCATATCATCGGCATCAGTACCGTTCAGTCTGACAGTCTTGTTTCGAGCATCTTTGACACTGTTATGTACACCTCCATGCAAGAGGTGCGCTACATTGGTGAAAGCTTTTGTTGTTTGGAATCACCAGACGTACGGAGACGAGTTCCAATCTTCACTAAGTAGGAGACTTTGTGCGAAATGGGAAACAGAAAGCAATATTCTGAGTTATGGGACTATCAGAGCCGATCTTGTTTTGGGCTATTATCCAATGAAAGAATACTTATTGGTAAATGGGTTAATAGATAGATATCGAACTATCTCAGGCTACACTTTGTTTATCCATTGAACGTACTTAGTAGATTATTTTACTTGTCTTATGAGAAATTAGCGAATATACTAATCAGAACAGGCGTAATTGCGCAAGAATCTGTTTGTGTTATGGAGATGAACCAGCTTGTTGGCTTTATTACACGATGTGTGCCACTGGTTCATTGAGTAGGAGATCAGAACTATTAATAATTGGTGTACGTCTCGACCAATGATAATTGTACGTGATATTTTTCAACTATTCACAAGCACAGCAAGCTTTGAGGCGGAAAGAACTCGTTGAAAACTTGCTAGGCAGCCTGCTGATATCTTGCAGACACTACCCGTGAGCATCTTCATCTGTTGTGCAAAAGAGTCCGCCTGGTCAACTTTGAGCCCCATGCCCCGAATATCTTACCATGCAGATCATATGCTGTGCTTGAGTTCTTGGAAATAGACCTGGGGTAATGGGGACTTCTTTCCGGCTATTCCTTAGGACGCTTGAATTGAAGACTACGTCAGAAGAAGTTGGAAATCAAGACCATTCACGGCATGACAATATGATGTTATGTGCTCGCTGGGCCGCTCATCACAACTAATTTGCCACGGCAAGTGGGATTTTAATTGAAGGTGGCCGAAATCCATAGTCATGATGCTGGGCGGTAGACGCCATAAAAGCAGCCACCCCGTCATTTTCAATTTAAGTGTCTTGCTGTGAGGTCAATTAGGTAGATGAAATTCCGGCATTTGTTCCGGAATATGTGGGTCCAGGATGCAGTTTCCTTGCTCTCACCTAATGTCCTTAAGACCAAATTCTTGATATCCTCAAGAACGTTGCGTGGTGCAATGTGTGTGTGTGTTCACACCCAGGCTCGGCACTATGCCTCGCTTCGGCTCCTCTTTTGGTTTTCATCTTTAGTGCTATCAGCGGAGTTTTGGCCCTTGTGGTCACTACCATTCGGACGCGAAGTGGGTAAGATTGGTCCGCCGCTATCACCCGTCACCAGTCATGAGAATGTCTGGACCGAGCGCCCCGGATTTCGCTGGCTCCACTCCATGAGCTCGAGTCGTGAACTTCGCTAACAAGATACCGTTAACCTGAAAAGTGATAGCTCAACTGAAAACTGCGCAAGAAAGGTGATCTATCGGTGGTCTAGTACCTGAGAACCATCAGCTTCTGTCACATCGAGTGGAGATTCTGTCAAACTGTCACTCTCGATTTTGGCGATAGCAGCATACCTCCTTCGGTTAGTTTGGTTGGCGTAAAGCACGATGCAAAGCTCGGGCCCCGAGCCCCTCTACTTATCATTCAGTGGAATGTTCAAGCCACGAGGGGCGCGACTGCACTGCCCAAGGCCCTCCAAATCCAAGGCGCCAGAAATCGCGTATGTGGCTCCCGCCTACCCATAGTAGTTTAATCCCAGCTCGCTTGTCATATCTTCTTGTATGGTTTACAGTTGGCAGGGTCAAGGCTCCGGAAATGAGGATCCAGCTTAGTTGCGGGTGATCTGCAACCAGAGCGGTAGGTGTTCTTATCTCCGGTCTTTATACGCCCATGACCATCTCTAGTGGTCGAGCGCGGTCTGTGCAAACACCTTTTCGATCCAACACGTGTTGCCCTAGCACTACTAGGCGCCGTTCTTGAGCTCGGATCAGTAACTACACCGGAATCAGCCACTAACGAGTCACATCTCCGGCACACTAATGTCAAGCCGCTGCGCAAATCAAAATTAACCGACCGAAGGTGATGGTAGTTCATTGAGTGGGTAACCTATATACAATAGTGCTTGGCACCCTGACTTCTTGCTATCCCCTTCCCGCTCTTGTTACAGATCCCATTGACTTCTTTGAACGTCAGCCATCTGTCAACTTGTACGACGCTTCATCGTCAAATCAAGATGTGGTTTCCGGCATGGTTAAGATGGTATAAGAAGCCAGAATATCGGGACATCAAACAATATTCTTCGGATGTCAAGCTTGGGAAAAGATCCCTTTCACCAAATGGCCGTAACCAAGGACTTATTCCTCCGCACCTTACTCTTCAAAAAGTCCTCGCGAATCAGACATGTAACCACCATCAAAGCCTCAATCCATGTTATATACTGATGTTTTTTAGGTAGTCCAATGTCTTTGTACGACTTCTACATGTATCTGAAGCATATCGAATACTCCCCGAGAATCTCGAATTCTATCTATGGTATACACTTGCGGCTTCAGAAATTTGTGAAAAGTATGCCCTGACAGAGACATCATAGGTTCAAAGCCTACGAGGCACGATGGAACAACCACGCCAGCGATGAGGATCTTATCAAGACGAAAGACGAGGAGACCTTGGTCCACATGTCTCAAAGCAATTCTTCAGAGGACGAGCTCAAAACCAGCCAGCATTCTGCTACAGATGGATTTACGGATATTGAGATCGCCAATGAGCCAGCAGGGCAGATTTTACAATCCATCATTCCACCATCTGCGTGCTGCGCCATTGAGTCACCAAAGCCGTGTGCGCGCGACCGACTCAAGTCTTTTGCCAGCACATTTTTGCCGTTGAATTCATCCTGCAGGCCTGCTGCAGTGAGAGATTTTGGTCTGCCTGGAGCATTCGATACACATGAGGGGCTTGAGTCTGTTATCCGGCTCTACCTTCTCCCGTCATCGCCTAAAGAGTTGAACATCCCTCCCGCTATGCGTGATGCCGCCCTCAAGGCGCTGCAAGAATCACCATCTAAAGATCCTCGCCATCTAGCCCCTATCGCGTCTCATGTTCACGCACTCCTGTTAACCTGCTCGCATCCCAATTTTCTCCGGCTCGAGTCGCCAATGGAACGCTGGAGACTGTCTGCGTGGCTACCTCCTTGGGCATTGTCCTTACATGTGTGGGCTTCGTCTTTGTTTTACTGCGCGGTTTAGTTCCTTTTACTGGCGCGCACTCACGATGGGAGCTTTTTGGTGCATGGGGCTTTTGGTTTCTTGGTTTGAGTCTTGTCTTGTCTGGTATTAGAGGAAGCTGCTTCTTTCTCCTACTTTTCTCTAGACGTCAACCCTTGCCTTGGGAACGACTCGATGACAAGGCCTCAATTAAATCTGAACAGTCAGGACTGACTAAGGTCTTGGGCCGGTTAATGATTTTCGACAGGAAGTTGCGCGTTAAAGACGTTCACCTCCGCCGGTTGCAGAGAAAATTGTGCTTCAAAGCTTGTCCGGCGGGGCAATCTTTGCTAGTCTTGGAGTTTTGTTTTTGTCTTTCTGCCAATGTGGAAAGAAACAGTGTAATGAAACGTTTAATATTATGCAAATATAATGGAATGGTATGAGGAGCGTGCCTTCGGATAACTTTGAGCGTAGCGAAACTAAGGAAACAGCAACGCACTGTTCAATTGTACCCTTGTTTACACAAAGTAACGATGTAGCAGCGCATGGCGAGATATTTAAGCAATTTATAGGTTGAACCACTTAAGGATGATATTTCAATATTGAAACTATGCAGGCTGTCCATTACTGTTAAGGTCTATATCAGTTAATGTAACCAATGTTCGGAAATGAATTATTTTGCTGAAGTTTTGAGTTTTTGTTTCTAAATTTTTTTATTTGTATGATCTATTCATTACTCTATGAACTTTTATAATAATCTGTAGGTTTGAAATCTGTGGCTACTAGAGGGCTGAACGATGGCATCACAGATTCCCATGGAATCGAGGGGCCTACCTCTACGTAGTTCTGCAGTACTTTATAAATGAAGCCCACTGGGTCCAGAGAGCCACTGTTGCTGGTGTCAGTTACCAAAAGGGCCGTTTGACATTTGGCAATACGCGATGGGCCTCTGAGATAGGCTGGCTGGAGATAGTAACCTCACCAGCCCGCAGCAAATCTATCCCAGAGTAGCCAACACTGGTACAAAGTATATGATCTAATTGATCCCCGACAATAGATGTTCTCTGGTATATGCGTTCTCCAGCCACTCTTTTAGTTGCATCAGGCACGCGATTATAGCATTAGATGTGAAAAACTCGATTGCATGTTCTGGCGAGTCAAAATCTGGCGGGTTGTCGAGAAGATCTTGAACAAAATCTCGGACATCTGTAACAGTGGTTGGCAAATTGCGTAGGCGCCGGTCTACCTTAGTAGAGCACTTCCACTCCACTCCAGCCGCCAAAGCTCTAGGAGGTTAATAAGTAGTGTCACCCGTGACAAGAGCGTCTCGTGGGATGCTTGAAGATTATCCCTTCTCAAAGTCGTAATGTCCTCTAGAATCGATGGTAGACGAGCGAATATATCCAACAGACGGTCTGAAGATTGCTTAGGGCAACTTTCGAATGGCACTATCCTCCATTCTTTCCGTTCCAAAATGTGTGGCGTCTCTCAGTCATAGCTTGGCAAATCTGGGTTTAGCATTGTCAACGCATGATCTAAAAGTAGGATAGCTGCAGAGAAGCATACCAATATACGACGACACGCTCTAAAAGTGTTGATAATAGCGTTATTCCTAAAATGATACGGTCCGCAGTATTGAAGAATCTGCGAGAGACCCAAATGGGGTTGCAAATTGAGTCCTTTATCACCAGCGTACTTTCACCTGTCAACCTTCTTTCGAACACTTTGCATTGGATCTAAAAGCTTACAGTGAACATGCCTAAGATCATGGCTGTTGTGCTCATATTTGCAAGCTCATCCTTGTTTCCTCGGCCGAGAACCGATTTCATGTGATTGATCAGGTCTTGTTGCAGCCTTAATCCAATTACTTCCGTTCCTTTGTCGCAGTTTTGAAGTCCGAAGTAGCCGCATACCAATGCTAAACTACTTTTATATTCGATCGAGTTGCTATTCTCGTGCCCAGCATGGATGAGGGGCTTCCAAAAATCGCCCAGGTGTAACGCTCAAAGAAGTACGTGAAGGCCATGATGTCACGAAAGCCACCAAGGTCCAGTCCTGTAGGAACAAACGATGTCGGACGTCTAGAGAAGGGAGACAGCTGATTGCTACATCTTGGTTGAATTGAGGCATCCAAGTTATACATTAACAATTGTGTGCTGGCTCCATCTTCCGAGCACGTATAGCATGCGCTTAGACAGAACTGACAAGAAGGGCAGCCTCCTCTTTGCTAATGTCAGTAGCCAGGTATGGTGGGTGAGGCATTACATTTGTCTTCATCTGACATACTTACCGCATTTGATTCGTTTTGCTGAGCATGCCAAACAACCTCCGTTATTTGAGGCTCGGCTCATTGTGCATATAGATGCAGAAACCCCACAAAACATCCATAGTATATTTTAGTGCGCAGAGAGCGAAGATAGGGGGCTGTTTGTTTATGTGTCTTTATTATCAAAGCACGATGGCGGAACGGACTAACCATGAACCGGTAGGATCGCCAGTGACCGCGTCGTGCGTGACACACATATTCGGTCCTTGCCTATAATGTACCAGCTTTCACTACGCTTACAATCGAAAACCAGTCAACATGTTTAACAGAGACCCGAAACACCGACAACAAGAATACCCAGTTGATAGTGCGAACTTATAATCTCACACATATATCAGGATGATATCTGGAAATGCTATAGTCAACTTATCATCCATATGAGAGGATAATCGAAGCTAATGCTCGTCTTTGTTTGATACTAGCAGCTGCTCCATCCATCTAGCTATCATAACCGAGCCCAACCCCGAGCATCATGGTCAGGGTCTACATAGTTCAGCAGTGGGAATTGTTTCTTTTTATTTCATCATCATTCTATTCATAACCTAGCCAGCTGAGTTATTCTTCTGTTCAGAATCGTACTATCAATCATACATGCGCCAATAAGATAGCTTGTTCTTTGAATTGTGGTGTAATTGGCCACTTTATTTCTCTTAGTTAAAATAAGAAGATCTAGGCTCCATGAGACTTCGTCTTGTCTGCCACAATTATCAAGTTCCTAGGTGATACTTGGAAATCGAAAATTGGAAAAACATCCCCTGAACACCTAAATCGTGGACAAGATAATAATATCTATCCATAGCAATTACGCTCTCAATGACTTTATGGCAAAGCACGCTTAACGTCCATAATATTGCAATTTGACCTTCGCAGTTTCTGTAGCGCTCTTCGTAAGACACCAGCTCGGCCTCGGGAATCTCTGTAGTATTGATTCCCAAACATTCCATCGCTCTGTGAGCAAATTTTGTGAAGTTAGCAACATCGCCCTTACGAATGCCCCAGGCTGGTCTCCCGCAGCATCGATATTGAAGCCTTTATCGAAAAACATTTTTTCCAGTATCGCACGATATAATCGTCGTTTACTGAATATTGACCCTTCATGTTCTTTGGTTTGATCAATTTCCCGCTTTCCCCAGTTATTAGGTGCTTGGCAGGCTGTCATTAAGGCAGTAGGGCTCAAAGTCACATTGTTTTCCCTCAACACTGAGCTAATGGGAAATCCTGTCGGACAGTTCGGTGATCGAGGAACGATATGGTTATAACAACATCCTATAACCGCTAAAGCTTCGATGCAGGGTATTGTTCCAAAGTACCTGAGCATATGCTCTGATAAGCTCCCACAAGCGTGGAGGCCAACAAGTATGCACTTCTCTCCTTTGGCCCAGTTTTCTATTTCGGTGCCCAAAGCTGGAGAGCCATCAATCCAGTGGACGGTGTGTGTCAGTGCGCCTGACGGAATCTTCAAGGAAGCGGCGAATGCCTGTGATCCTTTCATTTGTGTTTCGCTACCATCAATTGCCAGTATCTTCAAGTGTGGAAAAAGATGAGCAAGAGTTATGGACAAGTAACCTTGCCCAGACCCCATGTCGATAACGTGAGTGATATCTCTGCTTATACAGATGCTATGGATGTATGCAGCTGCCTGAGAGACCTCAGCAATCTTCTTTGTCTTCATACGTGCTGTCAGTACATTAGGTAAAGAAATTTCGGGGCCTTGGCGCTGCGTTCGAGGAAGTGCCAGAGACTTGATCTTGTTCAACCAGTCAGTCAGAGACTGTGGTCGCATTTCGGGTACAGATGATTCATAGTGGGGAGCGTTTGGGCTCAGCTCAGATTCTTCGTCAATACTATTGACGAGATCTCGCTGTGCAAGGCGATGGTCGGGCCAGGACGACCACCAGTTCGTCCATTCCAACGGCAAAGACCCCCATGCGTTGTAAATGAGGGCATCATTGACGTGGACGCCGCCCGTCAGTTGATGGATTAAAGGTGTCGTGATAAAGGCGCAGAGGTCACTCGTATATTCCTCCAAGTTACCGTATGAACTTGGGAGAGCTAACATGACTTAGGGTTGGAGAAATACGACCTTTATAATCATATCATCCCCTGATGGTGTAAATAATCCACGCAGATGCTGGCAGAAAAATGTGTGTTCAAGCGAGGCATGTGTGAATGGTCTTTAAATTTTTCACCAACGTAAACCAAGTTATTACGTCAGCAATCGTCTATGAAAGCACATCATTAGTGACTACTTACACACGAAGTGCACAGGGGATAAACTGGTTCTATGCAAATATCTGTAATAATGAATCTCAATAACCGGTATAGTAGTCTCATGCTCTATTCTATTTAGAATTTGTAAATGCTGTAGCTGGAGTTGTCTATCTTTAGTTCTGCTCCCAAAAGCCTCCCTAATAGGCCCATGAGCTGCCTCGCAATATCGAGCAGTTTTCTCTCGTCAAACGAGGTCCTTGCTTCTACCAAGACGGGTCCAACACGAATTGATTTGTTTCGATGGGATCGTAACAGAAATATGAGTTTCACATCGTCATTTTTGTCCACAGCTACAATGGAGAGCGCGCCGCGGAGGGACGATTCGACTGTGGTCCATGATTCCTCGCCATAGACAGAGCTAAAATGTAGACTGGAGCACGCTAGTCTCGACACCCGCTCAGCCAAAGCACTTCGACATCGTACACGTTTCAATTCCAGTTGTCGTGAAGCTAAATCGCTTAGCAGTGGTGTAACACAACCGAAAGCGACCGAGCATTCTAAGTCGATGCTAGAAATCCGGTGAACGAAAAGATCAATTATATCTTTCGATATATGTGGGACAGTGATGAGATGCACCCAATCACCCTCAGGCCGAAGAGAAAACTCTTCAACAGTCCAAGCAGGCGGTCTCTCGAAAACGACTATAATACTCTCAGCATTTCGTTTAGTAGCCATCTTTAGTCTTTTGAGTTTTTCCTCCAAATACGAAGCATTCTTGCGGCAGTACGCCAAGAGGAGGGCCAAATCATTAGGCTGGTAGATTTGAGAAAATAGCCAAGTTTCGAATATGACTCTTGGATCGTTGTGAGAAGACAGTGTAGGGAATGAGTTGTCCGGACTGAAGCATAAAACCTCCCCAGAGACGTTCTGCCCCAATGCTTTATGGTGGCTAATAGTGACTCCTTGCACTAAAGGCATACCATTAGCATCTGTGGCTTTGGGCGGCCCTAACTTGATGCCACAACTGTCAAAACCAAAACTGAAGGCTCCATCGACGTGAATGTATGATATTCTGATGCCGTTCTGGCGCAAACTCATTGAGATGCCCATTATGTCATCCTTAGCCCCAACAAAGGTAGTTCCCATGTTCGCAAACAGAATCATATGGTAATCCTGGCCGGATTCAAAGCAATACTTTTGTCGGACAAAGCCTGATGTACAAGTTTCTCAATGCACATACTTCCATCTCGGTAACACGGTATGACAGAGTACCTTGGGATCCCTTTAGTCTGATTCCCAGCCAGTTTATCGCAATCACGAAGTATTTTCACCACACTGTAATGCGTTTCAGTAGATAAGTAAACAAATGCGTTAGGAAATTGAGCGAGTGCTGTATGAATGCCGAGTCGGTTACCCATTGTGCTTCCATTGGTAAAAGCTCCCTGAATAATTTGGGATCCCTAGCTTCAGAGAGCCCAAAATACTCAAACCGGGATGTGATGAGCTGTTGTGACATGTTATCAGCCCAATCCTGCGGTATGTTGACGTCCAGAAACTGTCCCACAATAGGTCCAAGAACTGATAGCGACCCCATATGGAGTGGGTATCCTGCCATTGACCGTGTCATGACTTTCCATGATTGCACTGTATCCTGTAGCTCACTGAGTATGTTTTCCGGCATCGGATAGGATTTGACTAAGTCCATAAATGATGCCGGATAATTGGGTCTCGTATCGCTATACGATACACTTCGTAATGCACAAATCAAATGCAATTGATCGAGCTTTAGGTGAGGGTGAATATTGAGCACAATTTCCCGCTATCAGTCACGAAACCGCCCATTTCTTGTAGCTTTCTTTTTGCGCAAGCGAACACGACTGTACAACCACATCTAAGCAGTAAGGAGAGGCGGAGGCTGATATGCCTTGGGATTGCAAAAGCCGCAATACCCCAGTTCGCATCTTGGTAAGGTGTCGACAGATATCTCGCAGGCCATTTTCACCAAGCCTCATTTCATACAGTGCTAGCCAAAGAGGGCCTATAGCATCCCTGGATCCTCCAATTGTTGAGTCAAATGATCGTATGTAAGGCACTCTGGTAGCCTTCGTGATAAGTGACGAGGGTTTCAGTGCTACCGCTGGAGCACTTCGTGATTCAACAAGCCCACCAGCAACAATACTTGTTGCCAATACAAATCCATCGTGCGTTCTTAAGGGTTCACTCAGAAGCTTTGCGCCCAGTCTTATTCGCTCTCCTCCGAGTAGTCGTCTCTCGGTGTCTCCAGTGGATGTGATGTAGTCAAAATTTCGAAAAGCGTCAATATGTAATAAAAGAGAGAATTTTTGCGAAAGTTTTGAAATGACAATGAGATCGTCATAATTCATAGCCGAGTTCCCAACAGTTGCAGCGAATATAATGGGACGTGCGCCTTGGGAAGTCGCGGCGAGCAGACTCTCTTCCAGATTCTCTACCGGATGAGATAGACATACGCGATGAATTTCCAATCCGAAGAATTTCTCGAAGCAAACAATTAATTGGGAATCAAATTGATCATAAACGAGCACGGGCTTTTGTGTTGGGCATAACTTTTTGAGCTCCTGTTGCAAAGCCCGTATGCAATAACAATTGGCTTCGGTATATGTGCATACATATCCTGAGGGATTAGGATCGCCGACTCGAGATCCCATTAGACTGAGGAGTTGCAACTCAAACCCCTTAAAATGGAATTCCCAGCTGGTGTCAATCTCGTCTGGCATGTTGACTTGATTGGCGTGCCATAGTAAGCCAGCATCGGCCATGAGACGACCAGTGTCTTGCCACAGTGGATTTGGTGAGGATGAGAACGGCGTGCATGGAGCGGACTTCCACTTGTAATACAGTTTGTTCGCCTCGGACAGTACATGATTAATAGGATGATCGGGGTTTCTCCATTGGCAAATCACAGGATCGTCAATCCATTGAGATCTTGATTCTTGAAAAGCGTTTAGGATTTTATCGTCTGATGAGTCCAATGATAGGCCATGATGATCAAAGAAAGGGGCTGTTGCTAGAGCACCATGCATATGTGCTTGGGTAGCAGTGCAGGTTTCGCACGCCCACGGTACTAAAGATGACAGTTATCAGACGTGCCACACTCCTCAATCATACAGTACTAGAATTACCCAACTTACATTGCGTTGCGGTCGATTTGTTTCGAATTTCGTGATGAAGGGCATGCCAGGATGCACACCTGCCTCACTACTTGGCAAATACTTCATGATGCCAGTAGCTTGGAATCAAGACCAATGATGTAATCAGTTAGATTAATGAAAACCGCCTTCTAAACTTCAAACATTGTCAAAGAGGGATTTTTCTATTTTTTTGAACAAAAATCTAGATATAATTGTATGCTAAATACTCCTTCCAGATGTAAACTGAGCCACCAAGATCCACTTCAAACGGCACTGTACAACATCCCCATAAGGAGATTTTAAAACACTATCCGGGCATGGTCCTCTGCGCCAGGCCTTTCTAGGCAATTTCAACGTTTTAAGGCTGGCTGACCTCCCATGTCCAGGGCTTTCAGCTTGTCCACTTCAAGCCTCGCATGCTTACATGCCGGCGGGGCTGCAGATTGCAGCTCAGCATCTGTGAGCTTTGTGTATGATTGGAAGGGTGGAGAGTATCCGATTTCGGATCCTGCCACACAGCTGCATTGCTTAATTGTAGGTCCAGACTGCGAAATTGCAACACAGAAGAGGAGCAAAAGTTCCAAAATGATAAGTAGCTGTGCATTGAGAATACAGATTTCCAGTTAAGTACACGCTGACCTTCGTAAGCCATGTATGTTTGAAACAACTGTTTACAATAAGAAGATTCGTCTCCCTTCATCGGATGTGGTTTAATTGGCACTGCTACAAGTGTTCTCAAATCTTCAAAGTTTCAAAATGATTGGCGTGGATCTGCCGTACCCCTCACCTCCTGGCTTTCATATTAGGGATGCAACACTGGATGATGTGGAGGATATAACACGCCTGTGGTACGCTTCGTTTAACAAATCCCACAAATTTTTCGACAGCGCAACCCCGATAATGCTGTAACTCGCAAATGGCTTAGCCAAGCTTGGATTATCGGCATACTCGCAGGACCGGCAGTGTTGAAAACACTCGTGGTTGAAGACTTGTCCAAGGACAAGAAGCTTGTGGCTTTCGCCAGGATTCATGTACCGCAACCAGATGGAAACCAAGATATTCCCTTCCACAAACACCACCCGAATGGGATCCCGAGATTACCGAAGCTCTTTGGGGTGGCATAGCGAGAAACAGGGCCAGCATAATGGGCCGACGGTTACACTGGAGTAGGTGGCTGTTTTATGCAAAGACGATTGAGATCAGGCTAACTTGACAACAGTGGGAGAGTTTCTAGGAGTTGAACCATCTTATCAGGAGAAGGGTGTGGCTTCCGCCTTGCTTGAGTGGGCATGTCGTCAAGCAGACATCACAGGCTTAGAATTCTATCTCGACGCCACGGTAAAGGGGTTGCCAATATACAAGAAATATTTCGGGTTCGAGGAGATGAAGAGTTTGGAGCTTCCGATTCGCCCGTCAACATATGGAAGTTATGAAGTTGTTTCAATGGTTCGACAGCCAAAGAGGAGCATACTTCGAGGATCGCTTTGAGCCTGGGCGCAACCAAGATATTGTCCGTCAAGTATTGCGAATGATACAGGAAGTCCATATAGTGAGCTTTTGGAGGGTTTCACAGTATCTCTATGACGAGGAGCAGGGGTCGGGTGTGACATGGATGGTCCTTTCACGAGAGCAAGTATAAGATATCTGTTTTTCCTCGCCTCAAGCGACTTGTTCTAAGCACTCTTCTTTAACTCCAGCACAGAGGCCAGAATGGAATATTTCAAGCATCGCTTCCAAGATTTGATCACCAGCAATAGGTGGGAGCGGCTGCCAGCTATTTTGCACATCTCTTGCTACGCCATCATGTTATGGGTAACAGTCATCGCATTCCTACCTTAATATCTTGTGTACCTTGACAATAGCCATACATTTTGTCATGAGACGCTTGCACACACTTACCCATGCCATTGGCTAAGGAACCGATCAGAGATCATAGTTTCTCTCGAGACAGCTTTTACGATCTACTCACTTGGGCAGATGGAGATTGTCATTCAACCCCTGGAGTCAATAATTTAAAAGATAGCCACAACAGTCTCTGTCAATATTTTGTTATTTTCGTCCAATTTGTTTTCTTTGTGAGACAGAATCGAAGCAAGTCATATCCTAGCCAGTTCTAACAAAGTGAAACTTGTCATACCTGTCCAGAAGTATCTTCTCTCCACGCATGACAAGGAAAGATCCATTCGAATTGTGCTCAATGTCCACACTACTGAGGCCATGGATAGATTCCATTTCCTCCCGAAGCTTGCTCTTGGGTTTCCTTCCTTTGATACGTTGCTTCTCAAAAATACGTATGCGGCATAAAAAGTGCGTTTGAGTTTCCATCCAACGGACCTTTCTTACCGAGTAAATAGCGTAAATTTGCTGCACATACCTTCTTATCTTTGTACCTTTTTGATATCTCAGGGAGGGACGCAGCCTGCGTTACGCCATCGCGGGATAATAGCGCCCGAATCTTCTTGCGTACTTTGTCACACGTATCAAAAACCGATGCACTAGTGGTCTCCTCCCCGGGGAGAGTCACGAGAAATACGTCTTAACGGCTCATGCCTCATCAGATGTTCTCTCTGAATAACAAAAGCATGCTAATCTTTGTAGTCAAACTTTTATACATATTCAAAAATTGGTCCTCGTTTCCAACTCATCAAGCGACTCTCCCAAACGGCACAGTCCAGCAATCAATGCGTCCTCCTCGACAGTGAAAGTTATACGAACCCATCCACACTCCTCTGCTCCGTATGCATGGCCTGGTGCAATCATCACCCCGTTTCTTTGGCATATATCAACAATCTGATTCTCCCAATGTTCAGTATCCTGTTGGCCATTTGAAACCTTGCTTGTCATTCCTGACGATTGGGCGACGCCACTCATCGAACGACGGATATCGACCCAGACGAATAAACCTGCAGACCTGATTATTGTTAGTATCATATACAGAAGGGTTGCCCCAAATTAGTACGTACGCCCTGAAATATTTCAGACCGCGTCTACGAAGGAAAGTCGTGGTGGTATGGTAATTCTGCTCCATAAGAGCGATCTTCTTGCGCATGAAATCATCCATCCACTCCTTGTCTTCTAGCATGGCTGCCCAAATGTCCTGCAAGGCGTGTGGCGACCAGGAAAACATGCTGAGCATCGATCAGCTTTCTATACTCTAGGAGCCGTCACCTTCATTCCTTACCTGATGCTGGACATAGCCCCGATTATGCCCTCGTTCCGTGTGCAAACCAGGCCTAGTCGTAGTCCATTAGCGCAGAAATCCTTGCTTGCACCATACAATATATGCAGGAACTCTGCATGGATTGTATTTGCCAGATTTAATGATAACATGGACACGAAAGAATTGCCTAGCGAAATGTCCTTGTTTCCAAACACAGATTTAGCATATATCTCGTCTGATATGAGGTGCAATTGATGTTTTCCACAAAATGCGGCAAACTCCATAAGAGTCTCAGGCGGCTGGTATGGTCAATTCACGTCTGAAAAGAGAGAAGAGAGAAAACAAACATAGCATCTCCCTAGAGGGTTGTGTGGGCTGGCATTCTCGTTAGTGAGTGTTCTGCTTTTCGAGAATGGTGTATAATATCCCACTTTGAGATGAGCAAAGCTCGAACGGTGATTCCCGCTTCTTTGGCCTTTTGTAAAGAATCTTCCAAAGCTCTTTTATTTACCTCGGGATTAAAAACATCCTCAAGATCTTTGTAACCAGGTGTACTCGCATACGTTACTCCAAGTAATTTTACATTACTCCGGTTGAGAACATCAAAACTGAACCCGTTGTAGAAAGGCTGGGGTACCATGATCCCTTCTCCTCATTGCAGATGGACCATGCCAAGGCATCGATACCACTTGCCACTCCTGGGGTAACGAATATGTTATCAGCATCTATAGCTGCTGTGGAATGAAACTCTGTTGTAAGGTAGTGCGCGGCAGCACGTCTAAGTCGAAGTGAACCCCGTGGCCCCGTACTGTAAGTGAGATGGTTTGTGGGGTCAATTTGAGTCTAGTAATGTTAGAAATCAGAGAGTAGAGTTCGAGTTGAACATATGATACTGACCTTTTATTAATGTAATCTGCAACATCATTGTGCATGATGCTATTCTCGGCGAGTCGAAGGATTACCCTGCCTCGTCATTAACCATTTTTCTCATAAACTCTCCGAAGAAGCTCGCTTACGTTCCGGTCGGATTAGTAGGTGACCATGGATTTCCCATTGACTTCACTCGAGGGCCCCAGATATCCCTGTGAGCAAAACCACTTGCTGCTCTTTGGGATAGGTGATGCTTAGCAACCGCAGCATTGACGAGTTCGGATTCTTCCATCTGGCGCTCTGTTGACTTGGCTACATTGGGTCGACAGTTGAAGATTTAAATTGTAGAATTTTAAGTTATTGTCTGGGTTTATTTTAGTGCGAAGCGCTGATCGTCAAATAACCGGACCCAAGATGCCTCGGTTTCTCAACTAGGACTTCGGCGACTTGGGCGGTATTAAAATTGGTCACCAATTCAGCGGATGATGGCACAATTTATATTTTGCATATAACTAAAGTTATTTCATTGTAGTGACATATTGTATAGTCCAGCCATTAAAAACCTGAATCTGGGCTCTTATGGTCATAATTCTACCGACACAGGGCATCAATAAACATCATTCATGACAAGAGCTGAAGATGTCTAGCCCTTGCGAACCAAGACCGGTCCCGCACAATCGCTTTTCGTCATTTCATAAGGCTGTTATGGTTTTTATACTTTTCACAGCAAGCATTTGTGTGTAGGTAACTTGCCATGGCAATCTCAATTCCCCATTCCCAATCGCTCGCAGACACCCTTTAGCAGCGGATAGATCACTAATAAAATTTCAAGAACATGCACCAGTTCGATTTACACCACAACATATGCAGATTTGGGCGCAAAGTTCAATACGAGCACCTATGTTGTTAGTATCGGGTTGTCCCTGTTTGTACTGGGCATTGGCACGGGCCCTCTACTCACCAGTCCGTTGAGCGAGCATTATGGTAGAAGGCCCATTTACCTTGTTTCATGGTGCATGTTCATCATATGGACAATCCCTTCCGCGTTAGCAAACAACATCGAGACTCTTCTAGTCTGCAGATATTTTGCAGGCTTTGCGGGAGGTACATTCTTATCCACATCAGGAGGAACAATTGCAGACCTGTACGAAGCAGCCCATATACAAGTTCCTATGGCTTTCTTCACGCTTTCTACTTCCTTTGGTGCGACCCTTGGTCCATTCTTTGGCGGTTTTATCAACTACAACGCCGATTATAAATGGACCACCTATTTTACTCTCATTTGGGCGGCCATGGTGTTACTGGCTCTTCTTTTTTCTGCCCAGAGACACATCGAAGGGAGATAGTTGGAGCAGAGCACAACATGTCCATTTCTAGCGTAATTTTAGTTTCTGTGAAGCGACCCTTCCAGCTACTCTTGCTGGAACCGATGTGTTTGTGTTTGGCAGTTTACGCTGGCATTTTGCTGGGAACACTTTACCTTTTCTTTGGAGCATTTCCATTAGTCTTCCATGAAGCTTATGGGATGAATGCATGGCAAATCGGCCTTACTTTCACAGGCATGGCAGCAGGCATGTGTATAGCCACCCTTTGTTCCCCGCTCTTGGATTCCTGGCGTTTGTTGCTCATACAGTCATCACATCCTGTTTCTGGGACGGGTGAGCCAGAGTATCGTCTACTTCCAGGTATTGTTGGTAGCCTGATGGTTCCTATTGGGCTTTTTCTGTTTTCTTGGACTTCCATCACCCGTATTCACTGGATAGTCCTGATAATTGGTTCCAGTCTATTTGGTTGCGGGTACGTTCTGCCAATTAATCATTTTTATTAATGGCGACACAATTAACTGGAGATTAGGCAAATACTGGTATTCACGGGTATTTTCACATTTTTGGTCAGTTGAGGTACCCCTCTTTGACTAAGGCATGAATTAACCGCTCGTAGGTTGGTGCTTATCCCAAATACGCGGCTTCTGCTCTAGCATCGAATGGTTTGTTCAGAGCTTCATTTGCTGGTACGTGTCAACATCTCCGACATTTGACAACATCAACTAATACTTCAGTGACTTATTACAGCTATTTGTCCGCTATTCGGCCAGCAAATGTATCACAAGCTGGGATATCAATGGGCCAGTAGCCTTATTGCTTTCTTGACCTTGGCTATGATGCCGTTTCCTTATATTTTCTTTAGATATGGAAAGGTTCTTAGAGGCAAAAGCGAGTTTGCCATTTCTAGTTGAAGAAACTCGAATTTTATTTAAGACGCTCTTGAGTATAAGAAGCAACAGAAGTCCACCTTGCTACCGTCCTTAATTCCCGCAACAACTAGTGAGTGCCGTCATCATATGTTTCCTGGGCTTCCAGTGGCAGATTGAAATTCGTCCATAGACTTAAGTTCAACATCGAATCAGTATCAAATGGGCTATCAAGGTATCCTGCCCAGATGCTATCATGGAATAACTGATCCATCGTCCTCGAAGGCAGTTGTGCGCTGTTTGCCCCAAGAGAAGAATTGCAATCAATTGTTTCAAGATTGTTGTCGGAGCTACTAATAATAGGTTGAGATTCGCGACTTATAGATTGTTGGCTTCGTCCACCGACTGAGTTCGAGTTGTTAACTTTTCGAGCGACGACCGTAAAGTTGGATTGCCCTCCATCGGAGCTCTGTCCTGCGAGTCTACGCAACAAGTTCACGAATGCCCTAGCAATCCAGACCCTGACAGGCCATGTTTCTGATAATTGACTTAGTGCAAGCAAGCACACCCGAGACTTAGTTTCAGCTAATTGTCGCTGCACCGTGTTGCTTCCCATATGGCGAGAGTATGGATTGACAAAGCGCTAAAAAGTGCTGGCGTTCTTTTATAAAGGTCAGCAAAACGCATCAAGAATATGAGAAAGGCCATACATATGTATCAGTGCTTGTTGGATCATTCCAGCTGCCAGAAGATCCTCAGCAATTCGCGTAATGATATTGGCGGCCACGCTGGCTTGTTCTCCTCTCGTGTTAAGTGCGGTGGGGTCTTGTAGGTTGTGAGGGGACCGAGGTCGAAAAAGAAGGACTTTGCAGTTTCTTTGACTAATCAGATTATGTTGTCTACAAGAAATCGTTTTGCTTACTCGTATGAAAGATGAAGCATGCTTGCCCAGTAGGGTCCATTGGTGGACTTGATCGGCATCGAGAGTCGCAAGAGAGATGGCAGACTGGACTCCCAAAGGTCAATTCTTTCTTTGAGCGTTTTTGTTTTATACTTTTCCAAGTCAAGACAGCGAGGGCTGAATTCAGCGGTAAGGATGTCACCAACTAGGTTCGTGTTAAGCACTCTCAAATGTATTCATACAGCGGCGGCAGAGAAAGACATACGCATCACAGCGAGATCTGACATCGCTAAGACATATGAGACATGGTAGTCTTGTTGCATTGGAATGAGCGACTGATCATAGTCGAGGTCGAAATTCATATCCTCCATTGTTAGCTTTTCTACATCACAATCTTCATCCCGGATGTGGAATGGTTGGCCAAAGGCTGCTGAAATATGTCGATCACGAGTCTAATAGCATGGTCAGTAGGACTTCATAGAGATTTTCGCGTGGGATCCCACATATATCGCCCACCAGATTCGCTTTCTTAATGATTTCGCGTCCGAAGATATCTGGCCTTGTGCCATACTGAATAAGTCAGTCCTTTGCTTTCATCACAAATGTGCTCTGAATAGACTTTAAAGGGAATGAGACAAGAGTTTCAATCGACGTACGATCTGTGAAGACATAGTGATTGTGCAGTTGAAGTCGCACAACAGGTCCAGTAGCAAACGTCCTTCTGGTCGTCAGGACCAAACCACGAAAATCCTAGGAGAAACAACGCTGTGGCTACAAGGATCCGATCCTTCTCATAATCGGCATCAGACAGAGCCTTTGCGCGAAGATAATGCGTCTTTCGTGCCGTGTATCGGTCCTGATAACCAGCCTCCTGAATAAGGCCTTCTCTTCCTAGAGTAAACCCTAGTAGAAAAATGGCGTGGAGTATCAACGGTGATGCTTTTCCTTGAGTATATAAACGAGAAAAATTGCTTCGATCGAGCACTGGGTAGGCTGGATGAATGATGGTGAAGAAAATCTGTATCAGCTCGTCCATAACAGCACGAGGGGCATCTTCAAAGCATCTCGTATGTTCACGGGCTCTTCCAAAGATGTGCCTTGAGGAGCAGTAGGCCGATGCACTATAGAGGCAGGGATAGGATAGTGGATCTTGAGTGGGATCCTTGAGCCATCGCGGGTGAGAGTATACGTTACCTCAACGACATAAGATTGCTCAGGTATGTCAGCTGGATGGCCGATAGTTTGCTGCGTCGCAATTTGCTCGACTGGCCTGGTTGGCTGAGCATCGGGGCTCAGACCAACGGCAGGAACGTGATCCTCAGTTTGTTGCGTATGTGACTGTGCTTGACTGGGCCTGGGCGAATTTCTCCTGCTGGATCCCGCTGGGCTTGACTGGACAACAATGTTGTCCGCACTTGACGAGTGTGATTGAGACCGTAATGTTTTCCTCCTGGAATATCTGCAAACACTTCAGCATGGGATCACCTCCAACCGTGTTGGTCACACACTTGCCCCGTTTAGAGTCAATCAATTCACAGTTTGTCTGTCGCGTACGGCAATGCCAACAAGGCTGCCCTTCGCCGACGTCACATTTGACCCGCCTTGCGTTGCAGGCCTTGCAGGCGATCCTAGTGCGACGAAGGTTTGGCGTTGAGACAGTTGAAGCTGAAGAAGCCCTTGTTTTCTCACTCATTGTCCCCTCTGTTTGACATCGGACTTTTATCCGTAGCTACTTTGGCTTGTTGGACAGGTCACGTCTCTTGATGAACGTAAGAAGCCGAGGTTTTTTATTAGCTCGAGATGCCGTGGTAATCTGGGTGGGGTAGCGTGAAACTGCAAGGGAGTTAGAGAAGCCTCGGCTTCTTCGCGGTTCAAGGCTGTGGAAGTCAGTCATAAGCCATGTTTAATAATCTGCAACTAAGAACATGTCAACTGCTTTTTAAAGGCTTATTCCAAAACATACAAGCAACAAATGCACGACATTCCCCAGACAGAGCTGATACAACATGGTCTTGACGGGTATGGTTCCACAAACCTCAACGGATCTCTTGACTGTCCGCGCATCGACAGTCGATACTGAAGACTTTGTGGCGATTAAGCCATTCAAATGACAAAAGATATTGTTAACAACAAGACCCTCCACAACCAACTAGAGTTGTGACAATACTGAACTTGGCATGCAGTGTCCTGCTATTACGTATGAAACCCCAGTATATACAAACGACCATTCGGAACCAGAAATTCTTTGGCATACCCTTAAAGTCTCCGTTACTATTACTCAAGGAACTGGCACTGTTAAATCAGAAAATCATATCCATCATTTCTACATGCCCATGTTGGCTTCGAACTTGACGGACACGCAAGAAGGAGGGGAAGAGGAACTACCTTGACGACATTGATTATTGACACAACCAGCTGCCTAATGAAGAAGAAGGACGGAAATAACATGCATGGGAAACAGGAAAGAAACTGACCTCAAGTACCGAAATGCATCCAATAGTCCCTGATAGTGCACTCCACTTCCCGTCACCCTCACATTCACAAACAAATGTATTTCCTCCTCCGGTTATCTCCTGGATCAACCCAAAGAGCAGGCAGCAAAGAGCCCGTCAGAGTCAACCATCCAGACTACGAGGCCGCCTGTAAAATACAGTTTAGTAATCCAGATTGCAATGGTTAAGAACACGAGATTAATGGTTGGACTTTCCAACACCGTCTAAGACAATGAAGGCGGGGTTGCGGGGTAGCAGGCGTGACCATGTAACCACGATGCAACGGGTCGGTAGAAGGAGCAATAGCGAGGGTTGATCTGCAATCGGCAGCTGTAGCGAGGTTTGTGTAATGGGTCTCCATGTTATTGATGGGAATGATCAGCGGGAGAGGGTGTAACGTGTGCTCTCATGCACCATGGCAAGCATGGGGTCTTGATAATGGTGTTTTTACCTGTGCCACATCGCCACCAGCATTGCTATATATCCTCGGCAGTGCCCTGTCTCCTCTTACCGCACTCATACACCTTGATATGGAACCATAGTGCCCTAAATCCTGCACTCCATCCATCATGCCGGATATTACCGAATCCGCTGGCACTGAGTTCCTGCAAGAGAAGGTCGCCAATGTCAGTGAATATGAGGAAAGGATCGAGCATGCTCACAGTCCAGATGAATTCCCGCCGACGGAATGGCTCGAACGTCTCAAGGCTGAATACTCCGGACAGCATCAAGGGAGACTTTGCCAGCCGGATGTGATCCAGATCGCATGGCGGCAGCAATCCTGACCCTCAACGTAGACGAGTCGGTCAAAGTTCTAAAAGACCTCCTCGTCAGCCAGAAAGACGACTACACCATCGATCGCCGTATGATGTCACATCTCAGCGACCTCACACAAGGAAATGAGGCATGCGAAATGGAACGAGACGAGTGGGTGTACCAGGTGTGCAAGCACGCAGGCTTGTGCCGCAATTGGTCGCCATACGCGGAGGTCCGCGCTGTGACACTCCCATACGACGACATGGAAGAGTCATGTGAGAGCTTTCGGGCGTATCTCTTGGGTTACTTTTGGGTCTGTGTTTGTACAGCTGTCAATACCTGTAGGTTGGCGTGACCCATCTGAGAAAGACTCGGCTGATGATTTATCCCAGTTTTCGCCCCCGACAGCCAGGCATATCGATTCCTGCCTCGGTCGTACAGCTTCTATTAGTGCCCATGGGCCGCGCAATGGCCTACATACTTCCGAACTGGGGTTTCACTTTCCGTGGGACACGCTATACTCTGAATCCAGGTCCATGGACGAGCAAGGAACAACTTTTCGCGACCATCATCTTCACCGGAGCTTCGAGTATCGGCAATTTTACTGGCTTACTGGTCCTCCGCATGCCTGTCTTTTTCAACCAGCGATGGGCTAAATTTGGGTTCAACGTTATGCTGGCGATGGCTAACCAGGTCTACGGCCTGGGTATGGCGGGTATCCTACGTCGTCTAAGCGTCTACCCCATGGAGGCCGTATGGCCGAGCATTCTTCCAACGCTCGCCCTGAACCGTACACTCATTAATCAGGACAACAAACGCGAGAAGATCAACGGTTGGGCCATGTCACGATACAGGATGTTTTTGTGGTGCTCAATCATATTCATAATATATTACTGGATCCCAAACCAATTCTTCGTCGGGCTGCGACTATTCAACTGGATGACTTGGATCTCACCAAACAACTTCAACCTTGCCACAATCACAGGTTCTTATGGTGGTATGGGTTTCAATCCCATTTCGAGCTGGGATCCCAATGTGTCGGGATTTAACGCAATGACAGCACCATTTTTTGCCCAGCTACAGCAGTATGTGATGCGTGTCATTGCCGGCCTTGTCATCATTATCATGTATTACAAAAATGCATTTTGGTCCGCCTATATGCCTATAAACTCTAATGGCGCTTTCGATAATACCGGCAGCCAGTACAATGTATCAAAAGTACTCAACCAGAACCAGCGTCTAGACGTTGCCAAGTACAAAGAATATGGTCCGCCTTATTACGCCATCGCCAATCTTTTCGTGACAGGTGGGAACTTCATCTACTACACATTCTCTATTGTCTATGTTTTTGTCAAATACTGGCGGCCAATTAAAAAGGCTTTCGTGGGCATGGTTGTCAACACATGGCACCGTCGAAGCATCTATACAGGCTTTGATGATGGTCACGTTCAAAGAATGAGAAAGTACAAAGAAGTTCCCGAGTGGTGGTATGGCTGCGTCTTCGTCTTTGGGTTTGTTGTATCCATCATTAGTCTCACTGCCTGGCCAACAGAGACGCCATGGTGGTCCATCCTTGGTGTCACAGCTGTCGGTGCCGTATTGACTATACCATGGGTCATAATCGAGTCAATCGCAAACACAGGGATACATCTAAACATTATATGGCAGGTTCTGCCTGGAGTTTGGTTTCCTGGCCAGCCGCTTCCGCAGCTCATCCTTCTGATGCTGGGAGCTGCTTTCGAACAAATGGCGGGCAGTTTCAGCGCGGACCTCAAGTATGCACACTATGCATCAATTCCACCACGTGCAGTTTTCCGCGGCCATGTTTCTTCCGTCATCGTTAATTGCTTTATCTACTGTGCCATCTTGGAGCTTCTGGTTCTTTACGCTGGTGCAGACAACACCTTCTGCCAATGGGACAATAAACAGTACATGGTTTGCGGTTATGCTCATTCGGTGTGGTCCTCTACCATTTTGTTTGGTGCTTTTGGAACCAATAATATGTTCAGAGTCTATCCGGTCCTCCCTTGGTGCTTCCTGATGGGTGCCTTTCTGGGAGCGGCATGGATCATTGGCGAAAGGCTTTTACCAAACGTTCGCACATACATAAAGGGTCGCTTGGATAACGTTACTTTTGGTCATTTTGATCAATATTTCTGGTCTCCAGCCGCATCATTCTTGGCTTGTATAAACCCGGCAATCGCCTTATCTGGAGGCCTCGAATGGGCTGGTAATAACAACCTGACATACGCAACCCTTGGTATCTACCTGGCTTGGTTTTTCCAGTACTACTTGAAGCGTCGGTACACTGCTTGGTGGGGAAAGTACTCCTACCTCATATTTGCTGGTCTTAGTGTTGGTGTCGCTATCTCTGGTCTCATTGTTACTCTCGTCTTCTCGTTTGGCGCAGGCCAGGAGTCAGCTTTGACTGGTGGGGCAATAACGCGCCACGGGCAGGTGTTGATTACCAGCTCTACAACAATAATGCGTCCTTGTATCCGATACCAGAAGGCGGCTTCTTTGGCCTCAAACCTGAGGACTATCCTCTTGATTGGTGAATAACGTCAATGAATGGAGTTGGGGAAATTTCACTGACATGACGGGAATTCTGGCATTCTCTTCTATCGCCTCCTCTATGTCAGACAGAACATGATCTTTTTCTAGGGAAGCTGTTTCGTCTCATGAATGGTACACGTGAGTTTGAATTGTTTGTTGGGCAATATTAGGTAGTCGAGATTGACTTCCCAAGGTATGAATGGGGAAAGATTAATCCTCGGCTGTCTCAAACCCACATAAGGCGTCTCCGAGTGCTACTGTGAGTCAAATGGGCCAGGTTTTTCATTTAGTTCAATGTCTACCTTCATGCGTGTTAGCAGTTTTGTTCACGGTCTGCCTGTCCTCCGATGGATTTGTTTTGCAATCACTTAATAAGGCTCACATTAGCACAGTTGAAGTTTTAAGAGGCTTTCAGTCAAGGCATATATTTGTATATCTAGGCAGACTCTATCTGCGCATCTAAATATTTCAATGAATATAAACATCAGAAATTCCTTGTCATCATCGTAAGCTAGTGGATCTTCCAAGGCTGCGATATACGATCCCAAGGTCTAAGTGGCATACTTCCGTCCATCCCCTCCGTAAAGCGTGAGCTCTTAGATACGGAAAGTGTGCCACATGTCGTGCATAAGGGTGACCTGACCAGGAGTAAACTCCTCCATACAGAAGCTGTCATCAAATGTTAGTGTTACACCGATCAAAATATTATGCATTGAAGTCTCCAAGAACACTCACTCGTGAACATAGTCCATGTAGTTGTGGACAGGGTCAAGGCCTTCCTGGTTAGGGCAGGAATCACGACCAGGAGTGCACTCGAAGTTGCCGTCGAAGTTCTCGGCAGGGGTGTCGAATACTTTATCATTGTCGCCATCACAACCACCCTCAAAGGTGTGCATAAGACCCATCCAGTGACCGACTTCGTGAATGCCAATCTTTCCAGACTTGTCGGCACCCGCAAGGATATCCAGAGTCAGTGTGCAGCCGTCATGGGTAAATCCTTGTTGCTGAAAGGGGCCAGGCAGTGTGCACCATCCAGCGAAGCCATTCCCTGACTGTTCGATGACGTATAGGTTCAAATCACGGTATGCGCCCTTTCGTAGATTCGCCTTCATCTCGTCCTCGTTCTGGTTGACAGCCCAGCCTGGATGGATCCATCGTGAGATCTCCTTGAGGTTAAATGTGAACCCATAGGGTCGGAAGACCTGGTTCATCAAATCGAATTGTTGGTATAGCCGGTCGTCCTATAATATCATGTTAATAATGCCCTGGATTTCAAGTGCGACCAAGATATTCACTTACTCCAGGAACCAGGCTTTGATCAGAGGATATAGTTTGTATGTAAACATCCACACTAATCTCCTCTCTTTTGGGCAGGTTCTCTCCAGACTGCAATGCCATAGTCCAGTTGAATGCAAAGTCTTTTGACAGATTGACAAAATCTTCGCTGGGCGAGTTTGATCCGCAGCCGAATGTACCATCAAGGCCCAACACCGTTGTAGCCATCATGGCCATAGAAATAGCTGAACGTACGAACATGTTGACGAGAAGCTACTGAAATGAGGAATAGTTGAAGGAATGGAGAAGAGAACTGAAAAAGCTGAACCCGGCAGCTGAAATGAGAACGAAAGTTGAACGAAGGGAATAAGGAAAGAAAGGAAATACAAAAAGAAAGATACAAAAAGATGCTTGTTGAACCAAACTGAATAGTGGGATCAGGAAATCTCGAGTAGAAGAGGAAGCATTGCAGTCTTATAAGACGATGATGGTCTTCCTCGCCGTGTCCAGATTTGCAGCTTGCATCTAAACTTAGTGATTCGAGGGAGCTAGGCACAGATCCTTTGCAGGGATGCACATGGCTCGTGCTTACAGGGGCTGTCCAAGTTGGCGAGATAATGCCCTCATTTGCGAGGCTCAATCCGAGGCTCAATCTGAAGCTTCAATCAAAATGACGCAAACAATTCAGGGGTCTAGCCTGCATCACCCGAGAGCTATTCTATATTGAATGCCAATTCGTGAGTTGATGGAAGCCAAAAGACTAGCTCAACCTATTAAGCAACTGTGTTTCGAAACATCAAAACAGCGCTATTCTCTTTTCAAATCTGTTCTGGGGTAAAAATGCCGGGGTTTGAGAGCTGTCATAGTTGTTTGGGCCAGGGTCTATACCGACTCAGCCCCTGACCAAAAAAGAATATGCTTAAGGATATTCCAGTAGTGCCCTGGAGTTTTTTTTCTTCTTTTTGTTCTTCACTGTCTTATAGATGCCATTGTACCTACGCAGTTCCCTTGGATAGAATCCTGATCTTAACCAAGATCATAAGCCTAGACAAATTCTTATACAGCAGAAGGAATGCTGAACTGAATTAATAGCTGTAAGATTATAATCTCCTTTCACAGCTATTGCTTGGTCTCTACAACACAGCTATCATGAAGTCTATTCTAGTGTAGCATTATCAGCTGACAGACCATGACAGGATTCTATAATATATGCCCTATTGTGGAGGAACACCGAGCGACGTGTAGCCTTGGGTATCTAGAAGTCAGAGTGGTTATCCATGAAAAAGGCCATGGATGTCGAAAAGTCATAAGCTTATTTATTATATTTAGTGGCCAATCGTCATCACCAAGACTCCATTGCATAGTTTCAAGCAGGAATCCCACAGAAATGTCCAACCGTTTCAGCTGATGCCCAAGCGGCTTAGCACATTGGTTGGTTGTTTCTTGGCACTATGGTGGTCATCCAATGCGTAGACCCAAAGCAGCAAAGCCCGAAATTAGTTCTAGGAGCTCGCACCTTCCGCATTGATATCCCAGATTCACCACTCTCTTGAGTGGCTAGGCTCTACCAGGATCTGTTTGAAACGTCTTCTACACCGTTATAGGACATTGATAGACACATGCAGGGGTGAGCCCCAACACTCCAGGGAGGCATAGCAAGCGTGCCTAGTAGGATTGTACTATGTAGGTGCTAACCGCCAAAGTTGCAGCGTTGGGCCTTTTAACACTTAGGGGACAATTTCGGATCCCACGATCTTGGTTCTTCGTCCGATATATAGTAGGGTTCGTTACCCATTTGCACCATTGTTCGGATAGAACTTTACCAGACTCAACATTCATGCTCCAAGCATACTAACGAGAACTATGTTCTATTTATCCCAGAGCGAGAATAGTTGGTTCTTTCGTCACTGCAGCTCTTTAAACTTCTGTTTTGTGGAAGCACCCATATACGCGTTGCTTGGCAATTCATAGGAAATGTATTTCTATGAGGTAATTTGCTATCAGCTCATAATGGTTTTTTTTTTTTTTTTTGGAGGGATTCTTTTCCCAATTTTGTAATAGGCTCAATAGCTGCTCAGTTTACGAGTCACTTGGCTTCGATATTTTACGTTGTAAATCGTGCGATAAGACTGCTGGTCCCTATGAAAACCTTAGCGGCCAGAATGTAATACTAACATATGAGGAACACGTTGTTGCAATGTAATGATCTGGGCTATACCTTGTAAGAGGCATAGGGTAAGTCGGTCGGTCTAGGTGTTCATTATTCATAAACAGGGAGAAGGGGTTTATATACTAATGCAATACTAAGCGATCGCTCAATATTTACCCAATATCTAGTATCCTATATCGTCTATATAGTTTACATATACCTCCTAGTCTGCTTACTCTATTTCGCTCGCCTTAATCTAATGCATCTGGATATAGCTCAAGCATACGATCATGCGCCTTTGAAGCCAGCCTCTTCAGATCAAATTCCGCATCGTCCGGTGCATCACGGGCGGTCTGTGCTAGCCTTTCAGCCCAGCGCTTCCAGTTTTGTTGATTAAATACATGCGGAAACTGCTTCTTTGAAGTTCCAGAGTCATTTTCCATCGTAACCTGTGCAAGAACAGAACCCCCAAAGATAAGCCAAAGAGCCGCCATAGCTTCAAGCGCCCCTGGCGGAGCGGCTGCCCGCCCTCCGACCCTGGGCTTTTCTCAAAGCTTTCTTTTAGGTCAAACAAGGCATATTTCAAGTCGCCGTCAGACAAACTAGCACCAAATAACTTTGCAAATAGTGCCGTGGCATTGACGCTAATATTGCATTGATGCAGGTCGCCAGAGGTAGTGACTGGAGAAACTGTTAACTCTGGTGTGTGAGGGAGTAAATATAACCTGCGTACTAGAATAGGCATTCCAAGCCCCATCTACCTTCGTTAATACTCCATCGGGAATATAAACAAGCTGGGGATCGTCTTCCTTAAGTTCTTTAGTGCAGCCATCTCGAAGTGCTATCATAGTATCTGCAAGGCGTTGGTGGCTGGCACTATCCCACCTGAAGTGTGTGGCCAATTCAACCACAGGAATACTAACACTGTCGAGAAAGCCGCGTGCACCCTTATCATCAGTGCGATAGAAACCGAAGTCTCTCTTCGGGTAAGAGTCACGATATAAGTTTAAAAGCTTCTGTGCAGCAGCCTGGGCCGCGCGCTGGTTGTCGGTGTCGGGGGCAAGCAGTAAGTCTCTCAGAGTTGTGAGCACCGCTTCATCGATCCCATCAATGTCTGGCTCGAGGACATCTTTCATATAGGCCTGCCACGGCTCTATAGTGTCAGACTCTCTAGCAATTTCACCGTTCGAAGCAGCCATTGTGAAGTCGTATGCTGTAGAAACAAGGAAATATATGCAAAGAACGGGCGGTAAAGGGCAGATTTTATCGATGGATACTCGGAATGAGTAGAACAGAAGATAAAGCACCAGGTATTCTCTGTAAAAGCTACAGAGTAGAGTGCCACAGATAAGTAGGTAGGTGGAGTACGCGTGCGCGTACAGACGGGTGATGTATACAAAAGATACCCGAAATTAAAACTATGAGCTAGGCTTAGGGCGGCCAAGGCGGGGTAAGATGATAGTCTACATTTTACTACGCGCGAAATCTTCAGGTCTATTCAATCTTAATAGGGGCAACTTTGGTTAACTGCCTCTTTGCAAATCCCTCTCCGATATAACCCGTTTGATCACAGACCAGCAGGGACACCTGCAAGTTAAACTATTCCAAACTTCGTTTATTCTCCGTCATTACCTTATGTGCCAACAAAGGCACGAGATACCAGTTAATAATACTATGAATATTCTCATATAAAAAAGCATACCATATTTTCTCTATAGACCTTCAACTGGATATCTTCATTGAATAGTTTATCTTGATATTTAATGCATTTTATATTGTGGATTGCGACTATCCCTTCCTTAATCCGTCATGGATTGGGACTCAACCTAAATAGACCCTATAGAGTTTCATACCTCTATCTAATCTATCTCTTCCTGGTCTGTGCCATCAATGTCAGTATCCGGCTGCTCTCGTAGTCTCTCCGATCTATCAATAATCTGTTCAGGAGAGATTCTCCTACTCGGATCCATTGCAAGAGCTTCTTTTACTATTCCTTCGATACCGTAACTAGGCAGACCCTGGGATATTCGGATCATTCGCTCTCTCTCTGATTGTTCTGAAAGTTTAGCAATTATCCATGGCTGTCTCGTGACCTCGGGCAATGGAATTTTCCGCAAAAGAAAGAGCAACGTGATTCCAAACGCGAACACGTCGCTCCCAGTGCCCCTTTCATTTCTTTACCAAGTATTCCATGGGGCCGTCAGCAGTCGTGGCTAGTGGTTAGAGTCTTTGCTTGGAGCCTTTTACTAGATGGAGTAGTGGGTCAGTAACTTGTCCAAGGCTTACAGGACTAGGAGTGGAGTTTCGCGGGCGGCAACCCTGACTCTAAGCTGTCCAGTGTTTTCTCTCATTTGTGCGCTTTGCAAAAACAGTGTTCAAAACTCCTTTGCGCCAAACTCTCAGTGCTGATCGTTTGGATCTAATTGCCCCCATGCGCTCCAAATATCTCATACATTCGAGTAATCAGGACAGTGTCACACTGTTTCCTGACCAATCGTGTGATTCAAGATGCCCACTCTTGCTGCGAATTGCATAAACTGATCCTGGCCAGGCTAGGGTAACCCCTATTTTTGCATATCCATCATTATTTACATATTTGTCACATTGACGCCTGGTGCTGACATCTTGAAAGCCATCAGCGGCCATCATCGTTACGTCGAAAGGCCGCTGATGCCATCGGTGTCTTAGATGCTTTGTGTTCCTATCAATATCTATGCCTGGTTATCTTGCAGCTTGAGCCTTGGAGACAAACAATGTCAGATCCCAAGAATTATACAGTTGGGTGGCTATGCGCAATCGTTACTGAATTTGTGGCTGCGCAAGCGCTCCTTGATGAAGAACATGATGAGCTTGAAGCATCAGCGGATAGTGACAACAATAGCTACGCCCTTGGAAGGATCGGGAAACACAATGTTGTGATAGCCGTCCTGCCAAAGTCGGAATATGGCACAACCTCGGCCGCAACAGTGGCGAGGGATATGATGCGGACCTTTTGCAACATTCGTATCGGGTTGATGGTCGGCATTGGAGGTGGTGCTCCAAGTGCTCTTCACGATATTCGCCTCGGCGATATTGTGGTCAGTAGCCGTGATGGCGATAAAAGTGGTGTGATGCAGTATGATTATGGCAAGATAATTCAGGAGAATGAGTTCAAACTTACGGGGACATTAAACCAACCGCCACAGATACTTTTGACGGCAGTAAGCAGCCTTGAAGCTAAGTACAAGAGGAGAGGGCACCAGCTTAACACGGAGATTGAGATAGCTTTGCAGCGATGGCCCAGACTCCGAAAGGAGTATTCCAAGCCATCATTGGATTGCGACAGGCTCTATCGCTCCGATTACGTTCATCAGGATGAATCCGAGCAATGCCAAAATTCATGCGGCAGCGACCCAACTCAATTGATTGACCGACCCGAGCGAGGTGAGCACGACGACAACCCGGCAATCCATTACGGTTTAATTGCCAGCGCAAACACATTGATGAAACATGCAATTGTTCGCGATAAGCTGGCTGCTGAGCATAACATTCTCTGTTTCGAAATGGAAGCTGCAGGTCTGATGAACCATTTCCCATGTTTGGTTGTGCGCGGGATATGCGACTACTCTGACTCACATAAACATAAACAATGGCAAGGCTTTGCGGCCATGACAGCAGCTGCATATGTGAAGGACCTTTTGAGTCAAATCCTGCCAAGTAAAATCGAGGCAGAAACTCCAATTATGGAGACACTTGGTTCTAGTCAGTCTTAACGAACAAAATGCTGCTATTTCTAACTCTAAATAGTCCAAAAAGGCCTTGGCGATGTGCAAAAACAGTTGCTGAAACAAACCTCACAGTGACTAGCATCAAATCTGATACCCAAGTCACTAAGATCAAGCGCTGGCTAAACCCGCCAGAATACTCAACGACTATGAACACCGCAAGAAAGCGTCGCCACAGCGGTAGTGGAAATTGGCTCATCCATAGTCTCCTTTTCAAGAATGGAAGCTGGGTTTTCGCCGGCATTTGTGGCTATACGGCGTGGCAGGATGCGGCAAAACTGTCCTCAGTACTACGATTATAGAACATCTTTGGCGATTTGACAATTACACCACGCTTGTACATTTCTTCGATTTCAATACCCCCAAAAGCAGACTTTGGGCGGTCTATTGCGCTCGCTAGCATTTCAAATATATTCACGGGGAGGAGAAATCTTGAGCAAACTTGATGATCTTTTCATATCTTGCGGCAATGGACTACGACAACCAGACGAAGTAAGTCTATCGACCTGTCTTGAATCAATGATTCAGGCTAGCGAGAGAATCATCATTATACTTGACGCTCTAGATGAGTGCAAAAGGAGAGATAGCCTTTTGGACTGGATTGGTTCTTTCAGCGCTGGAAATGTCCAGTTTATGGTTACCGCCCGGCCAGAGGCGGACCTACGAGTTTGGCTCCTCGCTATTTTCTAGAACAAAACTGCATCCCTCTGGACAAAACATCTATAAACGCCGATATACGTTCATATGTGCTCTCGACACTCCAAAATAACCCCTCCTTTAAAGAGAAAGGTTTAGATACAGACCTTATCAACATTATCTGCGATAAAGTTGGCGATGGCGCTGACGGAATGTATGTTGTCGCTCGGTGTGTGCTAGATGGCATAATGAATGCTAACATCATCTCTTTAAAGGTTCAGATGGGCTTCATGCCAAATGGACAGTCTAGCAATATGTCGGAGCCCAAACGCTATTAAAACAGCTCTTAGGTCTTTGCCCCATGATTTGCATGAAACTTACCATCGCATGCTCGAGAATACACCCACGGGATGTAAAAAGATGCGTTTCGTCTCTTGCAGTTTCTCGTTCACTCGAAAATCTCCCTTGTGGTGTCAGAGGCTATAGAAATCATTGCTACCCGGATTGATGGAGAATCTCAGGGGTTTGATATCGGAAACCGATTATTTAGTGAGGCTGATATACTACACTACTGCCCCGGTATGATCTCAATCGTTGAGGTCCATGAATACAATGGAACAACTAGGAAAGAGCTTCACCTAGCTCATTTTTCAGTGAAAGAATACCTTCTTACCCTGACCGATTTCAACTTGGAGACTTCCAGTGTCACTATCACAATGACATGCTTGACTTACCTTACAGAAATCGAGGGTGAACTGAGTTCACTTGCATATAAGTTTCCTTTAGCCAAATATGCAGCAAAATGGTGGATGGATTTTGGTTGCATAGCTGAGAAATCCAAACATATCGTCCGCATGGCAGTCGGATTCATGCAGGATGATGCCACATTTAGGCGATGGCACCATTTATTCAACCCTGATATGATTTGGGGTTTGGCGAACCCTATCCTGTAGGGTCAGAACTCTATTATGCTTGTGCTGCAGGGCTTGTAGAAATCACAACTGCTCTAATAGCAAATGGATCTGACGTTAACGCACCTGGCGGATACTACGGCAACGCTCTTCAAGCTGCATCTCATAAATCCTACCTGAACATTGTGCGGCTACTGCTTGAAAAGGAGCCGATGTCAACTTGCGAGGCGGTAGATATGGCAGTGCTCTACAGGCTGCTTGTTCTAAGCAAAACCTGGCCATCGTGGAACTGCTCCTGGACAAAGGTGCCGATATCACGATAGCAGGTAAATATGGAAATATTTTGCAGGCAGCATGTTATGGCGGAAGCGAAGACATAATAAAACTCTTACTGGGCAAAGGAATTGATGTTAATATACAAGGCGGGAAATATGGCAACGCTCTGCAAGCTGCTTCTCGAAAGGGGTACTGGGAGGTTGTGAACATATTGCTGCGGAACGGAGCCGATGTTAATGCAAATGGCGGCGACTACGGTACCGCCCTGCAAGCTGCTTCTTGGAAGGGCAATCTGGAGGTTGTAAACCTGCTTTTGGACAAGGGAGCCAACGTCAATGCGCAGGGTGGCGATTACGGCAATGCTCTCCAGGCTGCTTCTTGGGCAGGAAGCATAGAGGTTATACAACTGCTGTTGAATAAAGGCGTTGATATCACATCGACTAGCAGTGGTGGCTGGACACCTGTTAACCGTGCTGCTTACTCTGGCCATCTGGAGGCAGTGAAATTTCTTATCGAGAAGGGTGATGATATAACGCCAGCTAACAACTCTGGAAACACACCCATATCCTATGCAGCGAATTACGGAAATTTAGCGTTGTTACAGCTCCTGCTAAACACTCCCGGGGCCAAAATCAACCAGACAGATAATTTTGGACTGTCTCCTCTTTTCAAAGCCTCGAGATATGGTCGCTCTAAAGTAGTACAATATCTACTCTTGGAAACAGATGTTGACCCTTCAATTCGAAGTTGGTGTGGCACCACGGCTCTCTTCGCTGCAGTAGCAAACGGACATGCACGAACTGTTGAGTTTCTTATTCCCCATTATAGTTCCCTTGAGAAGCACGGCGGGTTTGGCAAAAGTCTCGTTTGGTGGGCCCGCCGTGCTGGGAGGCCTCAAATCACGGAGCTTTTACTAAAGCACGGAGGAAAGTCTCTGGATATTTCGGATGAGGAATTCTCACCAGAGGATTGTGACGTTCTTCCTTTCGACCCTCGTCATGATTGGTGTCTTGCCTGTACAGTCTGCATCGCTGAAGCTGCTCGGTATTCTTGTGAAGAATGCGACGGGTTTCTCGTTTGCGGTAACTGCGTAAGCAAAGGCATTAGATGTCCCGATTTCACTCATCCCAGACCTTCCAAAGCCAGACCCCGTAGGGGTCGGCGAGTACGTACAGATGGAGCTGATATGATGACAGGAGAGGAATAGTTTACTATTAAACTTACAAAGTTTCATGAAGGCTAACTCCTGTAGTGGAAACCTTCATCACCCTGTTACAGGTCTCTCTAGAGATGAGGTCCTTATGAATTGATACGCAATTAAGTAACAATCACTATGTTGGATGCCGACTGAGTCGAAGATAATTGTATCATGAAGCTTATATATACCCTATATTATATAATTGAATACTACTATAGCTTTCCCTATATTCACCTCTATATGTAAGACCATAAGAAGCATTTGAGGATGGATCTTTACTTATGGTTGGTTGGCTTATGGAACTCTTGGCGGAAATGGACTTTGGTGAGATAGCTTTTACTGCGTACTCTAAGGCTATAGTGCATGTGCAATAGCTAATGCACTTGGGCAAGGGGAGGGTCATTTAGAAAGTTCTTCCACCAATAACCCGTTTCATTCTTGCTGAGGTCTGTCTCCGCCCATGCTAGATAAATACCGATCCTTGTTAAACGGATAAACATGCTGAGTTCTCCACCATGGCGCCTTCCCCGCATTCACTTGACAAATGGTAAGCTTTTCCGTCTTGACGTAGTGGCTCCTCGAGATGATAATAAGGCGGATCTCGTTATTGAAGTTTGTCCCGCGACCGACCCTCTGGGGTAAAATCTTAGAAGAAGATACCTTCTAGCCAAATAACCGACCCAAAATCTGAATGATGATGTCCCGAAGTCGCTCCACAACTATGGGCCCTTCACCTTCTTGTTATGTTGCCTGCGGGGTTTGACTGAATGCCAAGTCTATAGTTAGAAAGATAAAGAAGCTTGAGCAGTCTCATCATTGACCCAGAGGCTCTTTTCGAAAGCTCCCAATCATAAATTTAAAGATGCGAATCGTCAAGGCAATCCAGTTTGTTCTCACTACAGCAGTTGCGGCCACCCATGCCATCAGCTTGCCACCTGGCGTGCCTAGCAACGTTCTTGAGTTTCGGAATAAGCACCCGTATACGCCGCGCTCGCCGGAGAAATGTCGCACGACAATCACCATTCGCCCGTCCGAGGACGAGCAGGACGATGTGTCGGCTGAGTTTGAGGCTGGAGTGATGGCAGCCAATAATGGCGGCACACTATATCTGCCTGAGGGACAGACATTCGTGATTGGCAAGGTTCTTGATTTGACTGGTTTGGACGATATTCACATTCATTTGGATGGGGAAATTCGCGTCAGTTATGATCAACAGCTAGCTGGAAGATAACTCAAAACTCATTTTTGCGTTTAGTTCACCAATGATGTCGAGTACTGGCAGGAGAACGCCTGGTACCACCCCTTCCAGAAGTCTATCATGTTCTGGAAGTGGGGTGGCAACGATATTAAGATCTATGGCAGGGGTGTGATCGAAGGCCAAGGGCAAGTCTCACACGAGATACAAGCACGATTTAAATGTCTAACCCGATTGGCAGTCAACGATGGTGGAATGAGTTTGATCGTGGTATTGGATCGTGAGTCTTTGACGAATATTCAATTTCATCCAGGAACTGAACTGAATTGTTCATTTACCCAGTATCCTAAATCCTGACAACAAGTACTATCGCCCAATTCTCTTCTACGCTGAGAATACCACCAACTTAGAGGTCTCCGGCATTCACATGAAAGACTCTCCATGCTGGAACAACTTTATCGTCAGCTCGAAAAACATCCGCTATACAGATGTCGTTGCGACGGCTCTGTCTAATAATGGCAGCGTCATCCCCAAGAACACCGACTTCATGAACACCATGAACACATCAACCGTACGGATCGAGCGTGCTTGGGTAAATATTGACGACGACTGCTTCTCGCCTAAGCCTAATAGCTCTGACCTTTACGTCAATACAATGTACTGCAACGGTACTCATGGGCAGGTGAGTATTCATTGCTGACTTTCATTATTTATTCTCTTCTCGTCTTGACGAAGAGAACTAACAAGTTGCAAAGTCAATGGGTTCGCTCGGCCAGTATAAAGGCGAAGTCTCAAACGTTCATGATGTGCATATCGAGAACGTATGGATGATGAATGGAGATGTGAGCAAGCCTAGTGAAATACACTGTTTATTCTCCCTGCCTAATATCGTTTTTAGTACTCTGGCGCCCGCATCAAAGTCTGGGCAGGCAAAGAAGTTGGTACCGGATATGTCAACAATGTCACTTTCAAGTGATTCAGCTCCATGGTTTACACTACATCCCTCTGTTCCTCGCTAACCACTTTATCGTAGGAACTTCTGGGTCGCCCGCATGGACTACGGTATATTCCTTGACTCATGCTACTTCAATATCTCGGCCGAGGAATGCGCCAAACATCCGGCTGGAATGGACATCACCAACATTCGCTTCGAGAACTTCACGGGTTACACTTCCGGTGTCTACGGCAACGCTGTAGCGCGGCTCTCGTGTGCTGGCAACGAGTCGGCTGTCTGCCGCAATATTACAATGAGCAACTTCAACGTGGAAACCCCGTGCGGAGGGAGCCCATTATCATTTGCGACGGCGTTGGCGACATTGGCGTTGATTGCGTGCCTTATGACAGCGAGGAGGCACAGGCTGCTTTGGCTGCTAAGTGCAAGACCCCCTTGCAGGCATCGATACAGATCCTTGGGGCAGCGGCATTATTGAGTCGAAGACGGATGCATATCATCCAATTTCACATTACGTTGACGATGATAAACGTGACGGACGATGAGATATGTGAGTTATCAAAGCAATATTCTAGCATATAATAGACTATCTAACGCTCCAGATAGAATGGCTCACCTATAGTATACTTTTAGGTAGATTATTCCTAAAGTATCGGTAGTTAAATAATAATTAACATAAGACTATGATTATTGAGAATAACTAAGCTACTATTTACTTATTTAAAATTAATCTTTGAGAAATATCTATTATTTATATATTTTAGAATATTTAAAATTAATAATATTAAAATATTTAACCTGACACTCCACGATAGCACATAACGTTGGTTTATTAAATTCTCTGTCATTGTTGTCCTGACTATATACATCAAGACAAGGCAGAAAGCGCAGGTATTCTAACTAACCTCGTCCTTGTACCCCAGCTGCTTCCGTATATAGCTTCTGGTCGCGGTCCCGTGGTGGTAGCGGCGCCAGATCAACATTGCGCTCATAACAACCATCACTGCCATGTGATCATCTAGAGCCTTCGCCATGTGCACTTCGAAAAGCGCCACAAACGGTGCTGGCATTTGGGCCGTAGCAATTGCTTTTCCAGGATTGTCTTTGCTGTCTGATTTTGGGGTTTTCAGGTGATAAAGCCTGAATTTATGGGCAAACCTCAAGCTAGGATCGCTTTCCTCCAACCTCCACTCGTATTCTCCCGACTTTGGCTGGTCCTCGGCTGCTTCTGGGTCTTCCCTTTGTTGAATTCCTCGTCCATCGTGAACCGGAAACAAAGAGTCTTCTTGTCATCCATGAGACCTGCCCTCAAGACTCGAGCTGCTGCAGGGTGACCCGGCAGCGCCTCAATTTTGACAAAGTCGTGTAGCGTATTGAGGATGTTCCGCCTTGCGAATACTTTCCGTAATCTCTGTTCTCGCCTTGATAAAGGGTCAACCTGCGGGCATCTGTCTTTTCACTAATGTCAAAAAATAATAGTTTTTCGTCGGTGTCCGTACCAAGATAGTTCTTTGACCTGATAAAAGATTCATGATGTTTCAACCGTGGAGGGATCGGAGCTTTTGGATGGTATACGATGCTGGTACTTAACGATGGAAACTCGGATTTGATCCAAGAAGAAGCCATCAAATCGTGCAGAAGCTGTGCAACTTCTGCCTTGCCAAAAGATATGGCTACTTCTAGCGGCGTATAGCCGGTTTTAGACGCCTTGAAAAGATCGGCTCCGGCCTTAGCGAGCACCTTCACCACTTCTGGATACCCTCGCAAAGAAGCCATGAAGATGGCACTTCCTTCTAAATCTCCGATGTGGTTCACGTTTGCGCCCCGATCAGCAAGCATCTCCACCACATCCGCATGTCCATTCGCGGTAGCCCCAAGAAGCGGTGTGTAGTTTATCGAGTTGGCATGGTCTATATCCGCTCCGAGATTGGCAAGTAGCTTTACCGTCTCTAGGTGACCAAACATGGCAGCTGCAAAGAGGGAGTTCCCCTGAAGAGGATATGTGGTTTAGTTTCGCTCCCTTATCAAGGAGAAATTTTACCATTTCCAACTTTCCCTCAGCTGCAGCAAAGTCGAGACACGTTCTGTTTTTGTGGCCTGGAAAATCGACATCGACGCCAAGCTCCAAGAGCTGCTTGACCGCCTTGATATGCCCCAGGCTGGCTGGCCTGTGGCATGGTGCATTACCATCAATATCTGCTGTCGTTGTGGAAGCACCTCGTTTGGCCAGGAACTGAATGACTTCCACAGCCTCGTCTGTAGCAGCGTGGTAGAGCGGCGTGCGCCCATAAATATCTTGCAGTTCGAGCTTGGCTCCTTGTCGAGGAGCATCTTCACAATTTCAAGTGGCCATTCGACGCAGCATTATGAAGCGGAGTTCGCCCAATGGCGTCTATAGATCCTGTGTCAGCCCCGAAGCTGAGTAAAAGCTTGACGGTTCCTGTATGGCCGTAGGACGCTGCTGCATGTAGTGGTGCTACTTGTTTGGTGTCACAAGCATCAATCTTAGCTCCTTGGTCAAGAAGGAATCTCGCCACTTCAGTTTGTCCGTCACTAGCTGCAGAAATGAGTGCCGTAAATTGATGATCATCAACAGCTTCCAGGCTGGTCCTGTTTTTGACGTGCCACTTCACGATTTCTATTTGTCCAGAACGGGCTGCGTCATGAATAGACATATTTTCCCCAGCATCTGGAGATTCATTATCCACCTTTCGAAGGACTGCTGTCTTGTCAGGGGCGAGTCTTGTGTCTTCTTCTTCGGCATTCAAAGGACTACGCCTTGGGTTGAGTAGTGTATCGGTCAGGCGAGTCGCTAGCGTCGTAATCTCCTCATCATTGGAGAACGAGCTCCTAGACGAGGATGACGTGGAAGGTGAATGAATTCTAACCAGTCAACCAGAGTCAAATATAAGTATGTGCATGACTTACTGAGTGCCTGGCCCCTCCTGAAAATCCGATGGGATAAAGCGCTCCACCCAAGCATGTAGCGTGGCTTCGTGACACTTTGGTCTCTCCTTTGGATCACGTAACATCAACTGAAGAACGAAAGCGCGCCCCTAGTGCTGATTTCGCATCCATCAGGGAAAATGTCATCGATCAGAGGCGTCACATTGTACGCAGATCGCCATGTCAAATAACTTCGCGATTTGGTCATCAAGTAGAACGTCGTGGCGCCGAGGGCCCAGATATCCGCTGCCTTGTGATCGATCGCAGGCGTATCTTCGTCCTGGGAAAGAATCTCGGGGCCATATAATCAAAGGTTCCAATGGCCTCGGTGACGGTAGTAACGGCTGATCCTGTCCGTTTGCTAATTCCAAAGTCTGCAAGTTTCACCCACCAGGAGTTGTCATTAGTTGATGTAGGGAGTTGTTGTATCAATATGTTCTATTAGGAAGATTAGCTGAAACCTCTCGTAACCTCCTATGCTTCTCTCACCTGCGGCTTGATATCCCGATGTGCAATGTTCACTCTGTGCATTATTGCAAGTCCCTGGAGCACCTGGCTGATGACCTGTTGCGCGTCCATCTCAGAGAGCATCGGATTTTGGCGCAGATAAGAATGCAGATCCCCTTCAGGAAGATACTCCATGGCGATGCATAGAGTTCGACTAGTCAGGTACCATCCTAGCGTGCGGACAAAGAATTTGGAGTACTACGGCCCCATGTCAGTTTTGGGACGGCGTTCGGGAAACAAGGGCGCGCACGTTTCGGTGTGAGAACCTAATCATAGTCTCGAGTTCCCTGAGGTAGCGGTGTTTCCCATGGTCATCCTGGTAACGGATAATCTTGACCGCGCGGAGGTTGTAATGTCGCGCGCCGCTCGTACACCGCTGTAGGTAGACCCGCCCCTGGCCACCTTCTCCTATAGGCTCTCTGTCTCTCTCCCATTGTTCGGATCGTGGTGGAGTTGACGGTGGAAGGTCAGGATCGTGGATGATGTGGGTGACCAGGCGTCTGTCCGCGCTGCGACGGGTAGTCAGGTGGTAATCCAGCACGGCGTCGGGTAGCTGGTCCATTGTAGATTGTCCTAGAAATCATTCTCGGACGTCGAGTGACAGCTAGGGCAGGCGGCTTTACGAGCTTGAGGTCCTTGGAACAGTTCCTTGTCTGGTATCCCCGCACCATAGCCTCACCAAATGCTGACCACAAAGTACCACAAAGTGAGCGTGGCGGCTGTGCCTGGCCTAGGTGGATTCGCCAGACTGACAAGGGTCGTCAGAACCTCAATATGTCCGGCACTTGGTTTACTACGACCAGGGCAATGACAAACCCGTGAGAGTTTGACGGCAAGATGAGGCCAAGCCGTCAACTCACTGTATATCTACAGCCAGATTTAACCAGACGAAGGGGAACTTCGAGCAATAACGGATGGTTGCTGCCGTTACCTTGGTTGCTCCGTGACATCACTATTTCTAAATCTGCCACGCAGGATTGATGCCCCAATGAAACGGTGCCCTAGGCTTACACCAACTTCTATGCATTGTTCTAAAATTAAGTTGGCATTTGACCGGGACCCAGTAAATCGTGTCTTGAACCAAATTTCTATGAGCCATTTTAGGAAGGCGGTAGCAGGGGTGAGTTACAATATATTATAGCAACCAAGAACGGTGGCGAGGCTTTCCAGTCAATCCCTCCTCTCAACCATACCATTCTCGGCTGGATAGGTTCCTCGTCGGAAACCCCTGCGGCCAGGCTAACATCTATTTCGTATGGAAGTTGAGCATTTTTAAAAGCCAGCTAATCATCATTGGTTTCACCGAGAATGCGAAATCGTGATGTCTACGACGGTACGCAGCTCATGCCCAGCTTTGCCGAATCCGCCAGTCACGAGCCTGGAGCTTCAACACTTTCGGATGATGTTGAGCCCATGGGTAAGTTGGAACCAGTATCGACCACTGCGTCTGATAGACAGAAGCCTAGGAATAGGGTAGAAAGCAGTTCGACGATTGGAAGTGAGGGGGACAACGCTCCCGCAACGCAGCATTTGCGGGCAACCCCAGGAATTCCTGACGAACCAGAACTTCCCATAGAAGCGGCAAAAGGACTGCAAACAAGGGCGGCGGTTTGGCTGTCCAACCCAGTGCTTGTGCTTTTTGCTCTTGCTTTCACGCTGATGATGTTAGTCACCATCTCACTTTACAGATTGTCGCAGAAGAACAATGGAGCCGGCACACCAAGACCAGAGAGCTTCAACACCTGGAAATATGGCCCAACCGCCGGCAAGTCAGACAATATGACAGTTAACCACTCAATATACTAATAGAGTGCGTAGTTCTTCTTATCATTAATGCGCTGTGGCTGCAAGTTGACTACTCTATTAAAGCCCTGATACCTTGGAGAGAACACCAAGAGGGCCCGACGTTGGCGGACAAAACTCTTTTCATGAACTTCATTTCGCTCATCCTACCACTGGATTTGTCGACGTCTATAAACAATCGACATTGGGCCGTGACTTTATCTACAGTTGGCCGCATACTCATCCTTGCCAGTGTAAGCTGATATGATTACCCAAGTTGAACTGGCCCAAAATTGCATCAAGTGGGCTAATGCGTCCTAGATTGTTTTGTCAACTAGCTTGCTAAGCTTGGAGCCAACGATAATCGAACGTAACCAAGACTTTCCTATGGACCGGGGATTTCGAATTATCGACCGGTTACCTGTTGAAGCATGGCCAGCACAGATCCTTGACGGTATTTACTTTCACAACCTCCCTTCCCCGTCGGAACAACTGGGAACGCTGTTTTCCCAACATTTGACACTACGCACCTGCCGGAAAGTACTCGAAGTTGGAACGTACAGGCCGAAGCCTTGCAAATAGACTTCCCTGTGAGACATATAAGCTTGAAAGTGGTGAAACCGTAGAATTCAGAGGCGACACCGCCTTCCGCGGAGATATCCGCACTCACGACTGTCACGTAAAGGATGTGCTCATCAGTTATCAAGACTCAACTGACGTCCTTCTTTCCAACATGGCTGGACATTGGGGGCTAATTGATATCATTGACTGCGACTCAAAATATCACATTTGGCCAGAAGAGACTGGGAGAGAAATGCCAGACGCATGGAAAAACGCCTCAGACCCGCGAATATTGTTCTCTCTGACGAAGCGCGCTACTCCTGATGGTGATCCATCTACGATTGAGACCATACATCCGGATAATGTGACCATAGCTGTTTGCAAGCCGTCACATCAGATCCAGACCGTCCAAATTCACTCTACTATGATTCCAGGCTCAAAGCCGAAAATGACTCCCTTCCCCAGAGTTAGGGCAACCAAAAAGCAATATCACCGATCCTTTAATGGTCTTCTTGCGTATATAGTATTCGGTTCAATGCAGCACTGGCTTCGGATTCGCAGACGCAATTATGCGGAAAACTTTGGTATCAAAGAACCTGGCTGGATGAGGTTCATGGCACTGAAAGAACGCCTTGATCGTAATGTCACAGGCAAAGACTCGATTGGTGCTCTTTCAAACCCGGAAGTGCTGGGTCACCATGCTACCGAAACGTTCACGGCAGTGGCAGCTCAGTATTTGGACCATGTGTTTATGGGTCCAACCACACATAAAGTAACTGGACAAGTAACGATTTCCGAGAACAGACTTTACGTCAGTAAGGATTCGGCAATCTTTTGTCTGTTTTCTTCATCCTAATGACAGTGGTCACCATCGCCATTATATTCTTGCGTCCTCTTTCAGCTACATCATGTCATCCACCACAAGTCTTGTTTACAGCAGCTGCTTCGACACACAACCTCCGCTTAATGGATAATTTGACACAATCAGGAACTACCCAGGCGATTGATGCTAAGATACAAATGGACTCATATCGTTTCAGGACGGTGATGAGGCGCGGAACGGCCATCGGCGCTCCAATGCAACTCCCAACACCAATCAACTTGGGAATGGACAAATTGCTAAGGGAAAATGTTCCTTCTTGGTGGCATCCGATTACTAGCACTGGTTGGTTCCTCAAAATCTTAGTTCTCTTCCCAATTTCTGCTATCATTTTGCTCGAGGTCCTCCAAAGGATATCGAACAAGAATCAAGGACTCATGGACCTCGAGGCTAACCGAACGACGACGGTCACCACCTACATATCTGCAGCAGTTTCTTTGTGCGTGCCGATCGGTTATTCTAGCTTAGAGTATATGGTTGCTCTCTCTGCCTCCCTTGACTACATGCAGGCCTGCAAGGCTGTCGGCTCTGAATCGATTGGACTCGGCTTCACACGGAAGCTCCTGCCCCGTGCATTTAACCCTCTTCTCCAATCAAGGCACATTGCGGTGAATGCGGCATTGGCAAGCTTCTTTGCGGGATTCTTGATGATTGTTATGTCTGGCCTCTACACATCTGTCGAATTTCCACGGATTGCGCAGCTACAACTTATCCAGCAGGACACCTTCACTGTCAACAAGTCCCTAATAATTACCTACTCTGACGAGGCAAGGTCAAGAGCACCTTTGCTTGAGTATGCCGATATGGAGTACAATAGATATATCCACCAAGATCTTGTCTTCAACCACTGGGAGGAACCAAATGGATTTCGTGACACACCAAGCGGTGGCAGCATCCTGAAAGCAAGGCTGCCCGCAACGCGAGCACAGCTAAATTGTACGCCCATATCAATAAGCGATCATCAATACGATCTCGTTGTTCGCACATTCGGGGTTGGCTCGAGACTGTGGATGTAACCTACAGCCTGCATGCGAAAGACTGGTGTGAAACTCCCCGCCAGGAAATAGCACATCAGAATCCGTAAAGTACCCGTTTACACTGACAGTACCATCCTTGGAGACTGGAGGAAGTGCTGTTGTCGGGAAAATTGTCCCATTGCGATGGCATTACAATGTGGGTATTGACGTCATGCAACTTGCTCAATGTCCATCAATCATAGCGATTGCCGGCAAAATTTGGCTTGAGGGGCAAAACGGAAGAGATCAAAAGGTCAAGTCGGATCTTGCAGCCCTTCTATGCTATCAGAATGTAGTACAGGTGGAGGCAGATGTCAGTCTTATGATTCCAGACTTGACCTTCGATCCAAGTCAGCGGCCACTAACAGACGAGTCCCTTGTCGATCTGCTTAGAGCTGAATCAGGAAGCCACAGGCTCGATCTTGATCTCGACTCTTGGATAGGCGGCAATGCCTTTGAAGGTCCAGTATATGGGAGTGCTCTTCCTAACACACACGTAGAGAGATCCAATGTCGACAAACTTTTCCGTGCTCTCGTCGATGGCCGACATGGCCGGCCGTTCGAGGAGTTGGCAGGCGAGGCTAATACGCAAAATTTTGCAATGGCATTGAGCAAAGCCTACGGGCGGTATATGGCTCCGCATATCTCCCAAAGCCTGCGGAACAACAAGAAATCAGACCCGGCGCTGATACCGAGTTCCCGGAACAGTACTGTGGCACTTGCAGGTAACATGCGGCTTCAACAAAATGAATCGACAAAAATAGCGGTCCAAGCAATGTTCTCTGGTATGGCATCTTGTGCATTGTTCGCGCAAGTTCTTATGCCGGCTCATGAAGTGTTTCAATATAACCCTTGCTTAATTTTCGGCACAGCCATGCTCCTGGCTGGCTCTTATTTAGCAGACTCTTCGCCACTGCTTTCCAATCTGAGGGATGCCGGGGAGATAATAACTAATGGTATGGGCTTGACTTACGCCAGGCGAAACCTGGTGTCATATTCCGACGTTGAAGATGAAACGCAACATGATTTGGATAGCTCCTAAAACTGAACACAAGAAATGGCAGTTGAAGTCAGTTCTGTGCAAGTGCGTGTCTGTAATGAATGATGTTCGTCAGTAAGGGAATTCGTAGAACCAAACCGAAGTCCCCGAAATTTCCTCAACGGAACGAATATAACCAATGAATACTGTGAGAATATAGTAGGCCTACAGTGTACTGTGACAATTGTCCATACCTTGACTAGTCTTCGGTCTGTGCCATTGATGAAAGACTTAAGAGCTGGTGTGTACTAAATTGATTCTTTGATCCCGTGCAAAACTATATTAATCAGAAAGTGGGTAAATGCCATAACTGTATTCTTATTCTGTTCTAGGAGAGACTTAGTAATAGTTGATACATCGGTAGGCAAGGCATGTTACCAAGTTCTATTAACTTAGTAGTATGCTGAAATGAGGGCACAAGCCGACCGAAAGGTGCCGCTTCCTCAGAACCATCAGATTAGCACTCATTTTTTATTCAAAGAATAAAATCCAAGTAAATGTACGAAGAGAGCAGCGAAGCTCTACAGCCAGTATAGTGAGGTTCCATTTCAGATGGTGCTGTACTAGGGCATCTTTGTCTTGAAAGGGTGTGTTAGCAGCATTTCCTTTAATAAATTCTCATCTCCACTGAGAGTGATTTTCTCTTTTCTTTTGAGATGGTTAGTCTGCTTGGTTGCGATTGATTCGCTCTGAGCAGGCTGTGTCAATCGATGGGCTCGTTAATTTCGATCACTAGCCGCGATAAGCAAGCAGAACTTGACACTGTCGAAGCAGGCAAGAGCTCAATTAGCGGTCAACTTGACGCTAATTTATTGCGCACTAAAAGTGACAAATTTGTTGCCCAGTTCCATTTCCAGGGGATGCTGAGGGCCACACTAGAAAGCCTCAACTTTGCAAGGATGTTCCTAGCTCAGGAACAACGAGGTCAACCTAGGCCAAGGTTGACGTCATGAGGCACATACTGGCCCAAATAATCAACAACAGTTTCTTCCCACTAATTTGAACAACCGCCTCCCTTACCTAGGCTTGGCTTTTCCTGATAGTTTGGCGAGGGCTGTGATGGCCGTCGTCTAATTATCATCTCATTTCGTCATGAATTACGCTAATATGATTGAGGAGAAGAACCTCAAAGTATGTCACCACCCGTCCACACATCGACTCAAGTTTTTAACCATGTTTCCCCTTGTAACAGAAAACCTTCATTATTGCTACACTTTGCTCAACTCTGGTGGGCACGTTTACATCCTCAATTGGCCTCTGGGATCGTGTCAAAGACCGACGGAAACAGATTGCCTGAGACAAAAACCAGGATGAAGAAATAAAAAGTTGAGAGCCCAGATTCAAGAAGCAGAGGGGAAAGCAAGAAACTCAGAGGGCCCGCATCGTGTGGTCGGAGACCAAATAGGGATTCTTTGCACAATTCGGGACTGTTGATCAGTCGTGAGTTCGACAATGGGTACAAACAACTCGGGCGGCGCTTTGCTGTGGGTGACGCTGTGACGGAGAACAAGCTGCAAGCACAAATTATTGCCTTGCAGCAGACTGTCATCGACGTTCTTCAAGAAGCACTTTACAACGACCGTCGACTGGGCCACCAAGATATAGCAAAGCTTTTAGAAGCGTCCAATGCTGCACGGGATCGATCATTAGCTGCGCTTCGACAGCAACGGCAAAGGCAATTGATGATGCTGGAGGCGCGACCAGGATCTGAGCTAGTACCTTGGTCTGGGCACAACTCAATCCAACTCCATCAACTGTATCGCATGCTGCATCTTCAGTTGCACAGCGGTTGTTCTGCCCATACAGCATCGATCTACAGGATATTATAAACAAGCCACTTGCGGCTTCCTTCTCACCTGGAGCGGATGGAAGATGTCCAGCATGCAGAGCACGGCCGGCTGTCAGGCCTAGTGATTGTTGGGGCATTGAAAGACGTGTAAGGTTACGGCACAGATCTTACGGTGGGAAGTGTGATGCGGTGGAGGAGCGCGAATATCAGTTTGGCCAACGATTTGTGGTCAAATGCCATATGCCTGACGGTGGGTATGCTTGTGTTTTGTGCAACAAATTCCGTGAGGTTGATACAATATGTCGAGATGTCGATGATCTTGTGGACCACTTGGGAAAAGATCACGAGGTAGAGGAATTTGAGCAGGAAACAGATTTCAGTGTACGATCGCGGGTTCGCCCATTATCTAGGGGCTTGCCCGCTCCCTAAATCTGAATTTATTAGTCAAGCGTGAAGGTGTTATTTGGATTATGCAGCATTAAGTAGCGGAGTCAGGGATGAATTGATAAACTCGGCGATCTTTGTTTCAAGTCTTTCATTCATTGATTGGCTCGTATATGAATAATAATAAAGAAAGTGTTATGTGTCTAGTCACAGTCTCGGGCATCTGAGCCTCTGAAACATGATACAAAAGGTCCTTCATCAATGGGACTGTCCAACGTACGATCCTCGTTGAAGGCTAAGGCTTCTGCACTATTCTCCTTAGTGTTTATTTGCCAGTATAATATATGATGTGTCTTGATAGAACGGATTTGTGCAAGACTTGAGAACACAAAACTTCACGGATTTCTTGCAAAGCTGCATCCCTTAATGAACGGCCAGCTTTTGGTCTGCGGCAATTGATTCACCGACTTGATGTCGAATGACGAGTCAAATGTTTCATCCAGCGGATCAAAGTGTGTATCCATTTTGTAATACTCTTTGCCAAATGCGTTGACTCCTCAACCAAAGAGGAAACAACTGGTCCCAGCTGAGGATCCTGCCACAGTATACATGGGTAATATATCACTTGCTGAGATATACTGTACAGACCAAGGATATTTTTATGTCACGTATGAGACACAAGAGGTAATACATCATACGGGCTGCCGCAAAAGAGATGAAGATACCGCATTGCCTCTGTTGTCCATTTTTGGCGGCAAGTGTTTAGCTAATTACATACCTATTTGAGAGGGGTCATGAGTTTATGACTAACACATATTCTACCAGTCAAAGAAGTAGGCGGTCGCACGGTGGCTCAAAAACTCAGTTGGAAGGATCAATATTTATTTTTGAATTAACAATATCATCATAAAGTCCCGTTATATTGGGCAGATTTATTCCTGAATAATCCGTGATTTGCGCATCATCTACCAAGGTGTTATGCCATGGCTCAATCAGGTTTGGATAAGAGAGGATACAATTGACATACCTTTCTGCTGTTACGGTTCTGGGCCCGGTTGTTGGCGTTGTTGCCATTGCGATTACCATTACCATTGCGGTTGCCGTTACCATTACGGTTACCGTTACCGTTGTTGTTAGCATTGCCATTGTTGGCATTGCCGTTGTTGGCATTGCCGTTGTTAGCATTGCCGCCGTTGTTAGCATTGCCGCCGTTGTTAGCATTGCTGCCGTTGTTAGCATTGCCGCCGTTGTTAGCATTGCCTAAATTGAATGTCAGTGCCAGCCATATAGAGAACATCAAGGGAATCTAGCACCCAGGGAGGGGGTGGGGAGGGAAGGAGAAAATTCTGGGGACATATCAGGCAGAGGAATAGTGTTCGTACCTCCAGCAGCAGCTCCTCCAGCGCCAGCTCCGCCGGCGGCGTTGCCTCCCTGTTGAACAACGACGCAGTTACCAAAGTTTCCAAGGGTAGTGAAAGAAACAACACAGAGGTTTCCAGAAGCTCCACCACTGCAAGTAGTGCCGGCCGGGAGAGAGGCAGTGATCTGCTCAGAACCAGTGTTTGCCGGGGCCTGGTGGTGGGAGCTGAATTAGCACAGCATCTCAAAAGATGAAAGGATACCCACAGCTTGACCATTGGCTGTCACGGTGCCAGCAACAAAGTTCCTGCCAGTTCCACTAGCATCGACCTTCATGGTGACCTGACGAGAGCCATCCCGACCACTGTGAGGACGAACAAGTCAGCATCTTGCATATCCACAGCGGGGACTGTAGACAACAAACCCATTAAAGTTTTGGATGTCAACGGTGAAAGATCCGGAGGCATCGGCCGTGACAGCGGTCGAGCTGTCAATAGCGTTGGCAACGTTAACACGGCCACAAGGGTTGTTGTTGTTTGGTCTTTGAACATCGTTACGGGCAGCCTGACCCGAGACACCCAAGGCCGGGTTGATGGCAGCATGCGCAGCAACCTGCACCGTAGAGAAAGCCAGAACGGCACCGTACATGCAAAGCGACTTGAACATCATCTTGACGACTGGTGATATATTCCTTCACACAGGAAGAAAAAAAAAAAAAAGAAGAAGAAGTAGAACAAAAATAAGAAAGTAAATCACCACCAGGGTGTTTGGAGCAAGAAGCGAATGAAGAGTGGAGGTAAAGAAGAAGAATGGATGATGATGAGACTGAGAAACTTGTGGGCTTCTCGACATTTTAAAACCTGAATGGTGCCAGCGATGGCAGTGATGGTGATCTTAGACGCTGGCGGCAAAACATGGCCTTCCCACAAAGCCCCCACTGCAGCAGGGTTGGGATCTTTGTTCTCATCATGAGGTTGGTTTCACGCTAAGATGCCGCTATTCCGACCAACTGGTCTTCCTATTCAGGCAATTCGGTTGACCAGACGCTTCAAGAGTGCGAAAAGTGCAAGGTGGTTGTAGAGGCGTTCGGAATTCAGATGAGAGGAAACCAATTGAAGTTGCTAAACGTTTCTTCTTCTTTAGTTTCCTTGTTGCTTTTCGCCAAATCTTTGGCTCAACCTGACTAGTATCAATTTGCCATAGAATTCAGTGGTTTTTATTTTTATTTTTTTATTTCTGTACCGCTCCCAGAGGGTTCTCTCTTTTCTTGCGTTATGTCTGTCTGTCTATTCTCAATCTGCTCGGTCGCATCTGTCGAGCCCCTGACCAGCGTCAGCTTCCCCAGGTCCAAGGCTGTGGGGCGTCGAGTTTCAAGTCTTGGCGCTTGGTGTGGAGAATCTGGTAGCGAGTGGTTGTGATTTGCGGACTTTCTCAGCGTCCTGGCCCTGTTCGTCCGAAGGGGCTTTGCTAGTTGAATGCTGAGACGTTTCGTATGACTCCTGCACACCCTAGAGTCTTGTTTTCCATTGAGTGTTCTGAGGCTTTGGAACAAAATGTCCGCTAGCCTTCCTAGACTCTGACGACGAAACAGGAGTGGCATTCTATCCCACTTTCTCAGGCTCAGAACACACGAAGCTATCGTCGCATTGGTCGTTGCCTTGGGTCATTGCTAGTCACTTTGTCTCAGGTTCGCACACCAGATGTTGCAAGTCAAGCACAACTTTGGCCACGTGCAGCCCTGAACTAATTGGCCGTCTGCAATTTGGCGACGAAATTTCTATACACATAAATCATACTCGAATGCAGACCCGAAGGCCGACCACAAACAGTGTCATTAATGCATCCAGAGCTATCATATTACTAAAAAGAGCATCATTACCATTGAGCCACACCATTCAAAATACCACTCCTTAAAACAGCGCCAAATCTAGATCCAACGGTTCTTGCAGATTTACCAGCTATGGCTCCTGGTTAGGATGTGAAATAACTCTACTAGAATTAGATTATTAGATTTCTAGCCCACCAAATATATGGCCGAAAAGGCATTTGAATGAACGAAACAGCTCTCGGCTCTGCTGTGCAATCATCTACTTCTGCCGAGTTCGAAGCCTCCCTACCGAAACCGGCGCATGCACTAGGATTTCAGGTCGCAGTCAATCCGCTCTATCCCTTACTCAATACTCTGTAGAGAAATCCTCATATAAGCTCTTGGTTGTATAAATACTTTTTCCTAAAGTCAAGTTATAAAAAGCAGGCATTTCGAGGGTGTAAATTAGCGCCAATCTGCGGATAGTGTTCTGCCTTACCCTGTCGAGCATGACTTCATATCCAAACCCCTTTTTCCAATCTGGTCAACGGAAGCCTTTCGATTGAAATTTTCCGTTGCCCAAAGCGCCAAGGTAATTCAATCCGACTGCCAAGCCTTTGGATATCAGCCTTGAGAGTCAGCCTTGGATAACAATGCCTTTCACTACCAGGGTGCAATTCGCCGAATGACTCAGCCCTTAGCGGCGAGTTATATCAAGAGGGCAAACCGGTATCCAAAAAATCATACATCACATTCTCCCAATCGATTTCAGAAGTTATCTTCAAATAAACACAATAATACATTTGTCTTTCAATACTCACTGTCATCCATAATATGTCACAATCGAATAGAGCTCAGATCGATGGAGATGACCCTATCTTCTTCTTTGGTACAAAGAGTGAATATGGAGCGTTTAGTCAGTGGTACTTTTCGGATTTCATGGTCTCAATGAAAGAAATATCCCATGTTTTGGGTAAATCTTTCGAATGCCTGTTCCCGAATGAACAGGATCGGTTCATCAAGTTCAATACAGCGGAACAATTCATGATGTACTCCAAAGCGATCCTGTTCAACGACCACGAGACAGCTGGCGAAATTCTTTTCACAGACAACCCTCAAAATCAGAAAGCTCTCGGTAGATCAGTGGCTCATTTCAATGAAAAGGATTGGGATGCTATCAAGTTTGCACTGGTAGAGTTTGCAAGTCAGGCTAAATTCAGACAAAATATACAGCTGAAAGCCAAATTAATGAATACTGCAAATAGAATGTTGGTGGAGGCAGCGCCGAGGGATAGGATATGGGGAATTGGTTTTACGGAGAAGACAGCAAGGGCGATGACTAGTCGCAAAGAATGGGGGCAGAATTTATTAGGGAAAGCCTTGATGAGCGCAAGGGAAAAGCTAAGAGAAGAAGATGAGATCTCGCCTGATAATATGCGTGAGACATTGTCTTCCTATGAAATGACGGGGTAAAACCTGCAAGACTTTGGTTACAATAGCGTGTTTAATTAGTACTAGGTGAAATTCTATCCATCTGGGCGTTTTACTCCATACTCATGGTATGATCTAATCATGGTTTAGGAATTTGATATGATTGAAAGCAATGGATGCACCTGTAAGTGATAATAAATTCGATTTGGGCGTATTACTCTTAAAAAGACTGCGCTGGTATAGAGTGAGTATTAACGAACATTTACGTATCTCAAAGATGCAAGCCAAAGCATAAATAAAACTCGAATGAAGCAGTAGCGCTGCGTTGTGGTTATTCCCTCTGTAGTGTTTGTTTTCATTGTCCACCCAGTCAGCGTAAGAATGATTGGATTGAAGGCTCTACTTAAAAATAGGACATTGAGAAGGTAGGGAAGCATGTTTACAATGTGAGATTGTCTAAAACTAAATTCTGCTGTTATTAAATATTATTCCTTAGGTGACTGGAAACATGTATTATGTTCGCTTGTTTTTCTTATTGACAAATTTATACATAAATGATTCAATCAAGAAGCATTCGTCAACAATAGCGGCGGTAAGAAGTCGGTGGAACTCGTTAACGGGGGTTAAACTACTACAACACGCTATTTGTTGGTATATTCTACATTATAAACTACCCAATTATTCCTCCTTTTGGAAGCTCCTTGTAAGGGCATGCCTTCCAGTCACATGTATTCTAACAAATGTCAGTTAGCTTATGGCATAGCCGGGACCGTGAACCATACCTGATGAACTGTAGTTCCCCACCAGTTGAGTTTATCGGCACCGCCTGTGTAGAAGACGGCAAAGAAGATTATAATCCCAGCCACTGCAAGGACGAGTCGAGAGCTGCGCTCAGCACGAAGTTATACTTCATCCACCAACGCTTGGCGTGGCGCCTAATCCACACATTGAAAACCAGGCCAACAATCACCCAGCTCCCATAATTGGTGCCCGATGCCGGAGGAATGTAGTTTAGCCCTCCAAGAAACAACGGGATGTGGATTTTGTGAAGCCAGCGGGTCTTTGGAAACTTTCGCTTTATAACATAGACAATCGCTGGAAGCGCTGCTCCAACAAGAAAGAACCATAGCAAGGGACGGTAAATCGACCCTGTTGAAAAGAAGCGTCGAGGTCCCAGCGCACCCCAGACCATGCTTGTGTTGAAATGAGTCCTTGAAAAGGGGCAGGTAAAGCCATTAGCGGCCTGTTTGGTGCAAATATTCGGAATGTGCTCCAGTGCCCAGTTAATCACAGCAACTTGGCTAAGAGCACTGATGATGACACCAACGAATTGAACGGCGAACAGATGCTGAGGTGGTATCTGCGAAGCGTTAGAAATGCATGCTAATGAATCAAAGCCCATATGGCTGTTTCTTACATTGCAGTATAGGCCAAGTTTCAGATCTTGGGCAAACCAGAGACCTTTGATACCAGTAATATAGCCCAGGTTGAAGAACCAAATATTTGTCAGGACCTTGCCTTCCCAGATGTAGCCCGCAACAATTCGGCAGAAAACATCAATTTTTACGTGCAGGTTGGTAGTAGCGCATACTAATGCCAGCTTTTGCCAGATATAATTATTAGCATGGAGAGGGGATGTTGAGGCTCTGTACATACCGGAATGAAGAAAGCAGCTGAGACCACATAAGCAAATAAAACACCGTACCACCGCAACTGGACTGGATAGAATTCGCAAGCAAATATTCCTAAGCCGATTGATAATAGGAGAGTGATTAGATACCACCATGATGGAACCGGCTTGTAGTTTGCTTGAACATTTTTGCTCCGAGGGAATTTATCCTTCTGGAATATCGCTGCAATACCAGAAGATCCATATGCTTTCTTCAAATCATGCCTCTTCTCAAGGAAAAGCCAAACAAAGAGTGAAGAGATGCACGCGAATGACAGACCGAATGTGTTGAGTGCGTAAGTAGTGGGAAGGTAAATCTATGGTGACCCATAAGCCTATAGACATTGTCACGTTGAAGTATAATGCTTACGTCGGAGTAGTTACGGTACTTCTCAAGATCGAAACTGAAACCATCGGCTTTGTTTATTACCTTTGACACATTATAGGTCTTTCCCATGTTATCAAATATGGAGTTGCTCTGAATAGGGAAGTATGCTGAAGACCAAGTATTGGTGTAATACAAGGCAGGCGTAATGATGTATATCCAAAACACAAGAGCAGCAAGAATGTTTAAAATTGCCCATGATGGTACAACAAGCGGCGATCCTGTATACGAAATTTGACTCCTAGTTGTGTCAGATATTGTTTTCAAGGTTTTATCTTGGAGGAGTTACAGTCAAATGTAAATGGGAGGAGCCCAATTCCACTTTTCATTCCAAAGATTTGGTTTACGACCGCATTGTTGGGTGCAATCCAACAAACCCAAGTGAAATAACCCAATGCAGGGAAAATGAAGTCAGGAAACCAATACCAAACGAATGATATCGTGAAAGAAACAAGAAAGAACTTGTATCTTGATGCTTTCCATCCGGTTCTTATCCCCAACAAATTGTTAACCACAACTTCGACATAGCAAGGGAAAGACATACCCGGTAGACTGGTTGTCCTTTGGTGAACTGTGAAGTGCTGCGTTCAAGGCTGTATTACCTAGCACACCAGGCCATGTTAAGGATTTCGAATCAATGATGACAGAACGTGAAAGGCCAGCAAGTGAGAAACCGAAAAGGATTGTTACGAGTGTGATAACAATCTCGAATCCCCAGCCCAGCTTGAGACCGTAAAAACACGCTGTTCTGTCAAGACGTCCGCACTTAATCGCGTTTGAAAACTCAGGTTGGCCATAATGTATATCAGCATATGCTCCTGTCTTAGATGTTAGACGATGTTTCGAATGGTAAGATCACATAATAATGTTGACTTGCCTTGTGATTAAACGGACCCGGATTGAGGCTGTGTCGTCTTCCAAAGAGAGTGAATCCCCAGTTGGGTACTACATACTCCCACGCTTTACCTACAGGATAGGCCAGAAACTGAATAGCGGATTGAGAGAGAGAGATAGAAGGGAACCGAAAGGTGTAAAGAGTATTAACTCCAGTCCCAACGAGGCAAGCAATGATCCTGATTACCCACATCCTCAGCGTCAAACATGGGAGTGATGGGTCGTCATTTTGGAATCCAACACCTGCGGCCTCCAGGACCTCTTCTACAGGTGTTTCGGAATCTTCTGAAAGACTGTAAATATTTTGACACGCATGATGAATTGTTGGAGAAAGAACGTACGTGAAGCTCTCTTGACCTCCTCAACCGAGGTCAAGCTGTCTCTTCCATCGGCTAGGACCTCGGTATCAACAACATCATGGCGGGCTGGAATGCTTTCCTCTGCTGCCCCCATATTGCCGGCTTGTGATGCAGGTCAAGACAGAAGGGATTAGATGGATGATTAGATCAATCTAATCAATCTGATAACTGAATGCTTCTAGGTTTGATATATGTCATTATTGAATCTGTCTGACGAGGTAGAAAATTCCGCAAGCCCGACCCACTGAACCTAATCGACTCTTATGGTGCTTACTGAGAGATTATGCGGGCTTTGGCTGCCCCTAGTAAACGAACCAACTCTAGTCTCTTGTTCCTTTCAAGTTCCTGGCCCTCTAACGAAACATCGTTTTGGCGTAGCGCCAAGGATCTCTGAAGCCGCTTTACCGACCAAGTTTTGACACTTTCAAGCTGTTAATGTCCCACTAGCTTTGAACAAAGGAAGAGCATCTTTGAGTTGTTGATTTGGTTCATTGTGTATGTAACACAATCAGCTGTTCATTGTGTTGATCCTTCATGACTTCTCGCGTTCGGCATCATTGCCGAGAGTTTTCCTTCGCACTGACAAGTTTCCAGGCATAGTGGGCCATCTGATAAAATCCAGTCTCCACACTGCGTCCACTTGTGCCTGTTATCGGCCGACCGGCACCTTGTTGCCGGACATGGCTACGCCGTAAAGCGGAAAAAGATGCCGGCCCCAAGGAATTAGAGCACCACGATTGGGCTGCCAAGAGCGTCGCAACGCGTAGCCTCTCGTATGCACGAATTCACAGGTCTTACTAATCAGGTTGCTAAGCATAACAGCACCTAGCTGCATCTTTATTAACTCGAATGAAGCCATCTTGCCCGTCTAGACTTCTTGTTTGCATGGTTGGTGGCTTGTCTCACTAAATTCTAGAGATTGGGTTGCTTGTTTCGTTTAATTATAATTAAATTATAAATTATTATTTATTTTAGCCAAGATGAGGCGTATAAAATTATAAATATTGCATTAAAGTAAAGCCTTTTGATTGAAATGGGGGTTTTGAAACGTCATACCTCTTCAACCTCGAAGAATTGCAATCTGACAGCAGAAGACAATGACCACTGACCAAGGCACCTCTCTGCTTGAGGTCATGATGGTACCTATCATTATTGTCCCAAGGGCATCGTATTTGAATCGATGTAGAGTATCAAGTGCAGAAGCCAGCCCCGCCAGCGCACTATAGAACGGACTGTTTTTGGCAAAGAGCTCTGCTCTCGTGTGAGTAGTCAAAAAGCCTTCAAGGTCTTCACCAGTAAGTGGCATGAGAAAGTTTGAAGTTCCTTTGTAGCTGTATGAAGTGAGAAGGGAATGATACCTGCAGGACACTCGCCGTTGTAAAAAGAATTGTGAGGCAAACCTTAAGATATGAGTGCCTGGCTGTTTGGTCTATGAGATTGATGGCTCTCCTGGCCTAATGTTTGGCCCTACGCCACACATTTAAGTTATCTTGCAGTCGAAATAAAATCGACAACTCGCTTTGTTGGTGTTGGCTTTAATACACGAATGATGTGAAGGCCTAGGTTTGGTCCGCTCAGAGATTCCAGTCACGAGATAAGCACGGATACTCTCATGCAAAGCCCGTATACTGTATTGATATATTGGGTTCATGGTCCAATTGCAGAAGCTTTGGTGCTAAATAAACTTACCTCTCGCAGCTATATGAAAACTTCATTTTATCCGCAAGGTCATGGCCAGCAAGGTCATGGCCAGCAAGGTCATGGCCAGCAAGGTCCTCATCGACATCTTCTGCTCTTATAAATAGACATATGCCATCCAGGCCACTGGTTCAATCCTTCCAACCTTTCCATCAAACCCTGACTTTTGGCGACGTCGTGCGCAGAGAAATCCCTACCAGTTCAAGACATCTCAGGTCCAGACACACAACATCCAGTAATTCACCGTTAGAATGGATCCCTTCAACTCACTTCCCATTGAAATTCTGGTAAGAATACTCACACTAGTGCAGTCGAAACGCACTACGGCAAAGTTCACTGCAGCATCGCCTATCACACTTCGGACGTTTGTCTCTAATGAGACCTATATTCTCATTCAAAGGGTTGCTGAGGACTTTGATGAACTTATGATTCAAGACGCTATGTTCATCATCTTATGTCCTCCCACAGACGGAGATATTCAGTTGACTGCCGAATCCCCTTATCTCCATTATCGCCACCATTTTCCGCCTCTCCCCATTCTTTTTCCACTACTCACGACTCACTGCAAGGTTTCTTAACCGCATGGAAAAACCACCGACTGGTAAATCCGTTTGTCAGTGGTGATAAAAGGCTCTTAGTCTACCTTCAACAGCTCCATGATCATCTTTTGTTTTACATTGAGGATTTTCTTACCAAGGCTACCTCTATCTACCCACCTCGTGATTATCTATGTCTTCCTGATAGATACGGATATCTAACTTTCAGAGGACGCAGGATCTCCAAAAGATTAGATGCAGAATGCCTCACGAGCTCTGAGCGTACACGTTTTTTCGATTCTTCCTTCGATCCGAAGTTAGGGAACGAATCCGGAAATTTCCAAATACATTACACAAAGGAAATCAGATTAGACGATACGCAGGTCGAAAATTTCGAAAGGATGAACGAGAGGCGTTCTGTTCTCTATTCGTTTATAAGGCATCGCTTTCTTGCGCCCTGGCCGCACATAGTGGCGATTTTTGGGTACCAGATGTGCCTCAACGGCCGCTCGGAGGCCTCTCCACAACTGAGCTGCTGCCTCCTGATAGCTTTTTTTTGATACCAGGTATTATATCCCGAAGAAATGGCCATACCATGGTCTCAATATCCTTGGGCAAAGCATTCAAGCGGAACTCTCAAAATGGCACGAGCAAGATTCAAGTGGTAGTATCTTTGAATCCTGGTTAAAGGGACCTTCTCCGATACTACCTGGCGCCTGGGATAACTTCACAGGTCCGGAAAGATTATGCAGTGTACCTGACGAGGATTGTCCAGGCTTATATGCGAAGCTGCGACCGGGCGCTTCACTTCGTCAAATTTCAATCTATGGTCAGCGAGCTTGGGATTTTTAGATAACGACCGGCTATTCCCCAAAGACAGCCCATTTCCTTATTGCCCACTCTAGACGATATTGATGCTGAATACGCAAAAGCGGCAGCCTTGGACGAATGGTTCACCAATCCAGTTTTGGCGAAAAAGCTTCGTCGCTCACAGACTTGGCATGACCAAAAAGAAGAGGAAAAGGAAAAGGATAAGGGAAAGTCTTGAATTTGGTCTGCTCACACATTGGAACAAGATGATTTTTCATTAACCATGCGCAGGGCCTTATCTTGGCCAGCAATATCAAGTGGTGACTGGTAGGAATGCCTACTCTAGACTCTTTATCTCCAAGTGTAACCAAAATATTAGCATTGTTATTGAGTTACAGGCTTGCATCACAACCTGTTATTCAGCCTAACGTCTGTCCTCGCGGTCACTGATTCCCTGATTGTGGTTGAGCTTGCTGGCGCAATGGGAAATTAGGTAAACGGACTGCTCCACGAATAGGTCTTCCCCTTTATTTCATTATTTTCACTTGATATCATGTAACCAAATTTCAGGCGGCGCACGTAGATAGGTATATATGTGTGCAGTCTGGTAAGTACAGGCGAGTAAAGAAACCTAGCCACTCAGGACAAGTACACAGTACATGGGGAGAGACGAAGACCAGCAAAGAGGCAGCCAGGACTGGAAGTATCGCGACTTTCCTTGTTTTGACAGATGCAATTTTTATTACCATTGGTAGAGATACCTAAGTTAGATGGGTAGTATCTGGTAGGTAGGCAGTCACGGCCAGACCACTCCACCTCAACTACCAATTGGATAGGTAACGTCTGTTGTATCGTCTTGAGTATCACATCACCGGGCATTTTCTTGCACTTCTTGCAAATAATTCTTTGAAGTATCGTGTCTTGAGTCTTCTTTTTCCTTTTTTTTCTTTTTTGTTTACGAAGTATCCTAGACTGCGTCTCGTTGCCGTCCCCTCACCGTCGCCGCCATGTCGTCTTATCCTTCGTCTGCGGCCGAGTTCGCCCTCCTGGTGGAAGCGAGATCTCGGAACATCGTGGTGCCTCTAACACCACATGAAAGGGGGCGGCCTATGCGCAAGGTCGACGGGAAGCTGGCATATACCCGGTTCTCCTAAAGAGGAAGAGAGGGAGGAAGCTTTCCTCCTTCGACGGGAAGAAGGGTTTGCCATCCGAGAGGCATTCGAAGACGCACGTGACGCGTACAAGGAGTTACAGCGGCAGCACAATCGGGTACAGCGAGAGTTCTTCGTATTGTGCAAGATGCAGGCCAGGGCTCGGGTCCCTTATAGATGGGCAGACTTCGTTGTTTGGTTCATCCCGCGTTGTCCGAACTTCTCCGACGATGCCTTGGTCCTGCTTGAGAGTTGCGCGGAAGAAGCGGCCAGGCTTGCTGCTGCGTAAGTGCAGTTACAAACACAAAGAGAGACGGACAGACACTGACTTGATACTAGCGTCGGAAAAGCTCATGTACAGATTCTCGGACATGCAGACTTTGCTTACGGCTACAGGACCTTGGCCGCCCGCAAGCGCCACGAAGGTCATGCGAGGTCGACACTCAAGGACGCCATCTAGTAGAACCTGATTCTCGAGTTCGTTCGCTCAGTCCAGCTCGGACATCTATAGTCCGACCTTTCGACGCTTGTATTTCGATGGGCGAAGATCTACCCGGCGGTACGGTGGTAGGAACGAGATGCGCACCAAGCGAAGGAAAACGCAAGAAACCCCTGACCAGTATATCTTGGAAGTTCTGTTGAAGGTCTTGAGGCCCCGCCTATGGACGGGCTCCTTCCCAGAAGGACCTTGCTTATCTGGATCAGCAGACGAAGGAAAACGTCAGAAACCCCGGCCAGTATGACCTGGAAATGTTGTTGAAGGTCTCGAGGCCCTGCCTGTGGACAGGCTCCCTCTCCAGCTAGACCTCGCTCATCTGGACCGGCAGACGAAGGAAAACGTTAGAAACCCCAGCTGGTGTGATCTCGGAATATTGCCCAAGGTCACGAGGCCCCGCCTGTGGACGGGCTCCCTTGGAAATAAGACCTTCACCTAGACTGGCAGAACGAAGGAAAACGTTTCAAAACCCGAGGAAAAGATCACTCGTACTCTACTGCGAAGGAAAACGTACAAAACCCCTGATATGGATTACATGACGTTCATTGCCAAAGGTCGCGAGTCTGCCTCTTGACGACTCCCTTCGACTTTGAATCCATGATCATTTCGGGTCCGTCGGCGACGAGTTCGCACTTCTACGCAGTGCCGACGATCAACTCTTTGCTATGCTTCAACCATGTGCAAGCATCGAGGCTAAGACGAACTCACCAATACAATGACGCATCTATACGCGCACCAACTACGTCCATAACCTGGCTCCAGCGACAAAGCTACCACTGTCTCGCCAGATATAACCAATCCACCATGAACTGCAACCACAGCCTCCATTTTCAAGTCCCACGTTCAAGATCACACCCAACTTTCGAGTCTACGTTCAAGTCCATACTCAAGTCCACACTCAAAACTATTTTCAACAAGGATGCCACCGCTTAAATCCACACTCAAGCACGAGTTCAACGTACTGTACCACTATCAAGACAACATCCACATCCAAAGCCTCGTCCGCGTCCACGTTCAAGTCCACATTCAGCTTCAAGCTCGATCTGACGCCTGGATTATTGTTCCATCTCATTTCTAGTTTCAATTCAGAGCTAAAGCCCAGGCTCGAATCTATGTGTAATGTACGAACATACAGCCACAACATACATCCACACTCGAATCAATATTCGAGCTCCGATGCAAATTCACAAACAAAATCATGTTGAACTTGCGAGCCTCGCTCAAGTCTGCGTCCAAATCTAAGCTCGAGCTCACACTTTACAAGTCACCAAGATCTGACTCATCCCATCCACGCCCCCGGTCGTTTCCATATCACTTCAAAATCTTTGCAGGCTGGTCTTTGCAAACATCATCAATACTCACACACTCGGTATGACCAGAATACTTCAGGTTGATATCAAGACGTCACTTTAGTACACCTTGGGAACACACCACCCACTGCAGCCTCCAAACAAGCCTCTTATTGTCCAGCTCAAACTATTTCTTATTGGATCAAGTAAGTACCCAGAATACTTCTGTCAAAGAGACTCCTTCAGTACAATTCATAACGTTTTGCTTCTTCAAGATCTTTTTTCAGTGGCTATTCGACAAAATTACGGTGCATTTAATCAGTGATTTACTGCTTATATCTGCTAGTCCTTTGCAAATGAGAAGAACAGCCTTTATAGAAATACGACAAGCTATGTACAGAAGAAAGGGACAAACGGTCATCATTAATCACTTATGCTACGGAGTACATGATGAAGCTGGAAAAAGAAAAAACACTTAACCGGTTGCAGGGTCAGGCCCAGGTTCTCATGGGTGTCTAAAATATGGGGAACAATCCCGGGTGCAGCTCCAGACCACCCATTTCAGGCATATGCTCCGTCCAATATCGGTTGAGTCCAAGGTTTTGTAACCTCGCTACGGGTCGCATTCGACTGATTTGGACTTAAAATATCTCTAGGCAAGTGTCTCATGCCAGGTGTAAGTTCTCGCATCATCTGTGGACCAGAGTCTCTTGCTTAGCAAATATGAAACTAAGCAATCCAGAAAGATAACCGCTCTATAAATGTAATCTATTTGGGAATCTATATATCGCATATGCAAACAAAATTCTATATTCTACCTGCAAATAATGCACCTGAAATGAATGTATCCCATGGTTGGATAGGCATCCGTAAAGCTGATATCTATAATGGTTGTGTAACAGCAGACGAGGGCATAAAGCCTTCTGAAGTTGCCGGTCGTTATAGAGCTCGGCTCTGTGAGGAATTTCTGGTTCACTCAGTAGACATGTGCAACTGACTCTGTCCAAAATGTTATACTTTAGTCCAGGCAAAGCCTTCCTTTGCCACTCTTGCTGCTACTGCCATGCATGCCCCTAAGAATATCGAGGCTCCAGCGAATATCTGGGCGTATAGATAGTCGCCATGGCCCTCATTGATTAAAGCACCGGAAATCGCCGGCCCCGTTAGGGTGGCGAAGCTGACCACACTGAAAATCAAGCCAACTCGAGAGCCGGTTTTGCTGGGATCGGGTGTCATGGTGGTTGCGGCTGCAGGATAGAGAGACTGCAGCGCTGCAGCTACAAGTCCGTACAGAACTGTAAACACATACAAACCGGTTTCAGAATCAATCGCCGCCCAGCAAAATACCAGAAGGCTCGCTGAGAAACTCAATGGGATGATAATGTTGAAGAGGCCGGTCCATCTATCTGCTACAAGATTTGGAACAATTCTCCCGACGATGCCGACTCCATTGAGGAGCATGACCAAATTGATGGGTTGGTCGATACCAATCCTGTCTCTCGCAAATGTTCCCATGTAGAAGAAAGCAAAGTATAGCCCCCAAAAGTTGAGAAACTGACTTGCCGTGAAGAAGAGAAACGGAAGTTCGCGCAGGGCCGATAAATCAACAAGCGGGCCGGACGTGCGTGGGGAAGCCGTGGCTTAAAGAGGAGCAAGCAAGGTATGTATGTACCAAGCATGATAAAGCCCATGATGCGCATGGTCCAGGGAATCCCAGTCTTCCGTGATTTAGCAACTGATCAACCACAGTTGGATAAACCAGGCCTCCGGTACCAGCACCTGCAGCTGCAATGCCCACAGCCAAAGCGCGGTTCTTGCTGAAATATGACGACATGATAGACAAAGACGTGACAAACGTAAAGCCATTTCCAAGCCCTAAGCAAGTCGCCTGTGCAAGGAAAATTTGCCAATACGTAGTACACAAAGACGTGGTAAATATACCGACCAATTGAAGCAGCACGCCGCAGGCAAGCACATATTTGAAATGCCCGGCGTCGCTTGCACGTCCTGTTACGATGCCAACAAGGAAAAGTAGAAACACCTGGAAACTCCCAATCCATGATATGGATGATTGGGATTGATGAAGCGTTTTGGAGTAAAATTCTTGAAAAACTCCAAACCCATTTGTTACTCCCCAAGTGTTGAAGAAGACCAGGTGCATGAGTGCAGCTTGAGTCCATGCAGTAACACCGCCGTCAGGAGGAGGAGCCAGCTGATCTTTCGCTGGCATATCTTCCACATCGGTAGATCGCCCTGAATCGCTCAAGGCCTTCTCCTGATCCATCTCTTGTTCTTTTTGTGGAGTCTGCCACATTTGGGCCTGGTCGTGGTTGAGCCTTTTCTAGGTGTATGGGTCTTGGGAGTTGCGAGATTGTTGGAATATCCAAGATTAAATTTGACGCCCAATGGATCTTCTGGATCTGAATGTTATTCACAGCAAGTTTGAGGCAATTGCCTTCATAGAAGCAAAGGTATGGTATTTGTATGTTCGCTCGTGAAGAGTCATCTAAAAGATTTTCCCGTTATACCCGCTCTATGCGTTATACCCGGGATAGCCGCTTCTTCCGGTTTTACCGATCCGGCCGTTCATCCGCCTGGCCCACGCTAGACATTTCACGTATTCCCTTTGCCTTGTTCGTATCCAATGCATGCATACACAGCAATTAATAATTCATCGCCGCCTTTGGAGCGTACGCTTATAAGCTCTATATCACGTGATAACAAGGTAGGCGGCGGTCATGTCTCTTCCGACAGTAGGACCACAGAAGCGGAAGCGCTCAAAGGCAGCCTGTCTACCTTGCCGTGAGCTTAAGCGAAAGTGTGACGGCGTTCTACCATGCGCTGCCTGTGTACGGTTTGAATATGACTGCCGATACCAAGACATCCCCAGACGCCATAAGAAGTTAGGCTCTGACCAAGAAGACGTGTCGCCAGGGAGCCGTTATATACAGCCAAGCACGGCTGCTACGACACCTAACCAGGTCGACACTGGTCGCCCGGCGTCCAGTTCTCATAATCATCTGCGTCCACTGGAAGCGAATTCTGGAGCTGCGTTTGTAAGAAGCTTGGCATTGAATATTGATCCAAGCAATGCTCCAAGAATGCACCTATTTGCTTGGAATGTGTTCCTCGGGGCTCGTGACACCACATGCACTACCACCTCTGGCTCGCTGACAGAGCTTCTTTCGCAAACCGCCATGGAAGAGCTCGCTGTCGGATATTTCGAAAAAGTGCATCCTTGTTATGGATTCATTGATTGTCAAGTACTTAGCAACCATATCCAAGATCGATGGAAGAGTCAGCATACTTCTGATGATCTAGGCGATGCTATCTTATACGGTGTAGCGGCACTTGGATATCTGTTCTCGCATGTGAATCCACCAGACGTCGAGGTTACCTTGGTACAGTCTGCCAAGGCCATATTGGAGCGCTCACTATCAGAAACGCCATCGATAACAAGTGTGACGGCATGGCTACTGCGCGTCATATATCTAAGGATAGCCGGAACACCTCACGCAGCGTGGATTACTAGTTGCACCCTTATGCATATGATGGAAGCTGCTGGGTTGCATTGTGAGCCCAGGAACGAAGCCGTGCTCCAGGCTTCGGTTGGCGATGTCGACCCGGAAACCCGAAGACGCATTTTTGGTGTTGCTCAGCATCTGAATACATGGATATCCTTCGACGTAGGACGCTCCAAAGTCACTCTTCTCAACACGGACATCATGCTAGCTACACCACGTCAAGGTGACTACACGATCGAACTTCTTGAGTTGCTCCCATATTCCGCCATCCTTGACCCTTCAATGGAGTCTGATGCTGGAAAGCTAGAAACAACATTGAGAACCGTGTTGGACCGTGTCCATGCCATGCCCCTTCAGCCCTCGCGCGTTGTAACTTGGTTCTCTGCCTCTGTCGCCGTTTACGGTCTTTAAGCTTTGTTCTCAAAGGCACACTGCTCGATCAGGTACTTGGGGTTACTGCACATAGTATACAAGCCGCTCGAGATATGGTTAGTAGTGGGGTCCCTTGGCACCATATGGCAAATGTTCCTTTCCAGATTCTCTGTATTCTACTGTCTATTGATACCCCGCGTCAACGTCCCAGCTCAAAAGCGCAATGACCTGCCTGAGCGAAATTGCAGCAAAATGGAGAACAACCGCCACCCAAGAAGCACTTAAGACAGCCTCTCTGCTCATATTCATGTATAAAAAGCAGAAGGAGAGATCTGTTGCTAGCTTAGAGGATATTCTCAGGCTTCACCCCGTTCCTCAGCACTGTTGTACTAATCCCATCGTCTCAAGTCAGCAACCTGATGACTTGGACTGGTTGGATAATCTGGTGTCTGAGCTGCCAACACTCCAGGATATATTTAATGAATCTGTATTAATTGAAGACTTTCCTTGGAACATCGGTAGCAGTATTCAATAAGACAATAGTCGTACTTTGTTCCACGTCGATACGCACTTTGTGAACCTGTATTTCGTCTGCTCTGTACCCCTCTTTCGTATATCTAGGAGTCACTACTGATGCTTCTAGATATATTTATTGATCTGCTTTAAATCCACAGAAACGGGTTGATGCAACAGTATGACTCTATCAAAGGATTAAAGGACATGAAGCTCGCTCGAGAAGAAGAAAAAGCTGCAAATCAGAATGCTGCGTTCCAATGGTAAAGGTGTATGTATGCGATACACCACTCAACGAATACCCTAGGCAAACCCATCCCTGGACATTCTGTTCCACGTATTGGGCCGAATGATCCGGGAACCAAAAGATCCTCTTTCAGAGACTATGCTATAAATGGCCTCTTACTTGCAAACTTGGACAGATGCAGATAACATGCATGTTAGCCACGCGGCACAGCACCAAGGCTGGGTCGAGACCAACGTGACTATCTCCTAAGCACTTATCATAGGGCAAGGAATAGTTGCCTACCAACAACCTCATTACATAGAATTAGGCTCGAGATGAGCACCGGTGGGATCAGCTCTGGCCCTTTGATAGCCTGGCTGCATGAAGAACGCACGCATGTCAGCATGCGAACTAGTGACAGGGGCCTGACCTCATTGACCGCCAAAGCCACTGTCCTATCGGAATGTGAGCCGCAGAAGTTCATCTGATTGCCTCTACCTGCAACTCTAGGATTGAAATCCTTCCCTGCACAACACTACTTTCAGTAGGCGCATGCTCTTGTTCACAACCATGCATGATATCGGCCTTCAAGAAAATTGGACAAGCTGATGTATCAGCCAGTCCGAAGATGAGAACAACTAGCCTTGTATCGCTGACTGTTGGTCCGTCAATCCTTGAAGTACTAAAATTTTGTGGCTTGGGACAAGGAGTTGACAGCATAGAGTCCAGAGAAGAACTTTCTGTCCAGTTTCCAAGGTCTGACACCTATTCAGAGACGTGTATAAAAGCAAGCACCCTTCCCTCTGCTTTCCCTTCCAATCTGGCTGTGATATCTCCTAGTCGTTGCAATTTGGTTAGAGACCGTCGACATGCGTCTCACCAGCTTCCTCCTCAGCGGTATTCTCGCCTTTGTAACTTTGGTATCTGCAGCAGATGTTGCAGCAGTTGCAGCGTGCTTAAATGCATCTCGTACTGAATATGTCGGTGGAAATCCATCCCAGTGGGGTGGTTCGGATAGAGTCGCTATTCAATTCTCGATTTCAGTATAAGCCATTGTTGATTGTTTTGCCAACAACAATTACGCAAATACAAGCGGCTGTTTCTTGTGGCGTTCAGTACGGCTCAAGAGTAGTCGCCAAGTCTGGTGGACATGGTTATGCATCAACTGCATTTGGAGGTGAGGATGGACAACTGGTAATCGACTTGGGCAAAATGAAGGCAGTTACAGTTGGGTCCAACTCTGTCGCCAAGGTTCAAGCTGGTGCAAGACTAGGATTGGTTGCGACTGAGCTGTGGAATCAAGGCAAACGGGCAATTGCACATGGTACTTGTCCTGGGTATGAATTCACACCCTGAGTCTACTTTGGCTCTCTTATACTAACATCATCAGTGTCGGAATCGGAGGTCATGCTCTCGAGGGTGGTTATGGCATGGCATCTCACTCCCACGGCCTAACCTTGGATTGGCTGGTTGGAGCTACGGTTGTCTTAGCCAACTCGAGCGTGGTGCATACAAGTGTAAACGAGAACCCCGATCTTTTCTGGGCAATTCGAGGTGGTGGGTCTTCATTCGGAGTAGTGGCTGAGTTCGAGTTCAACACATTTAGTGCACCAGCCAGTGTCACGTACTACACAGTCAGCACAAACTGGTGGAACGAAGCAGATACTGTGGCCGGTCTAAAGGCGGTACAAGCGTTCGCCGCAAGCGACATGCCTACTGCTCTGAACATGCGAGTAGTACTGGACGGCGGTTCTAGGAGACTCGAAGGCGTCTTTTATGGCACTGGTGACGAACTGCGCACAGTTCTTACTCCTTTACTTAACAAGATCAACGGATGGCTTAGCTTATCGAGAACAGTAAGCTGGATTGAAGGTCTTCGGTACTATGCATTTGCGGATCTGCTTCCACCGGAGCCCTACAATCAAGTAAGTCCTTCCGGAAATTGAAGTGCCTTGAAACTAATTGCCGTTCAGCACGAAACATTCTATGCAAGCAGTCTCACCACAAATGCTCTTACAGATGCACAACTTCAATCTTTTGTTCATTATATCTTTACGGGCATTCAAATTGGCCCAAGCCGAAACTGGTGGATACAGATGGATCTCCATGGTGGCCCTAACTCAGCCATTTCTAAAGTTGCATTGGCAAACACGGCTTATGCACAGCGCGACAAGCTTCTCCTTTTCCAGCTTTACGATAGGGCTTCCTCTTCTTACCCCGCGAATGGTTTCAGCACTTTACAAGCAATAAGGTCAAGCATAACACAGGGTATGAGTGCGTCAGACTGGGGTATGTACATTAACTACCAAGATAGCCAGCTGGATGCACAAACGGCGCAGGAGAAGTATTGGGGCCAAAACCTCTCAAAATTACAGCGTATTAAAGCGCAACTAGACCCTAACCAGGTGTTCTGGAACCCCAGTCTGTGCGGCCAGTTGCATAAGTCACGACAGGCCTTTAAGCTAGAGACCTTGTTACACTTTCAACAGCCATCAGGGTTTGGGAAAGTGTTCTTAAGCAATCATTAGTGTGGAAGAAATTGGCTAGGGATCTAGTCACTTATTTGGGACTTTGCCTCATGTAGCGTGAAGAAAATCAACCATTATACTTTTCTTTCAGGATTAATTCTATAAGAGATCTATTGCAGCGCGTCTATCCTACAGCAAGTACCCTCCAAATATCCATTTCCTACTCCTTATGTTTTCAAGCGTTCTTGGCCGCCTCAATAGCCGCGGAGAAAGGGCCGAGGTCCTGGAGTGTCAATTTGTGGATTGGCGTCTCCCAGCCCAGTTCTGTCGGGAGGCGCTCCTCCTTAAAAAAGACTCGAAGGAGGTTCTTCGATGATCGCAGAGAGGCATAGTTTTCGGACGCCCAGTCAGAGACGTCAGGAAAAGTTGTGAGGATAGCGGCAGCCTCCAAATTAGCCTGGTTATTCATGTTCCCTTTCAAAGGCCCTAACGGAGAACGAGCCTCAACACGTGCCCGGCTGCGACCTAGCGATGCAATATTAAGATAGTCATTATCACTATCAGCGAGCAAGGCCTCGAATAACGCAGGATTTAAATGCAGACTGTCTCCTTCCGAAGCGTCAAGGCGGGTAAGAGATGCATGATGCTCTGTAACGTTGGGTTTGTTGAGACCTTCCAGGTCGACAGATTTTAGGCCTAAACTAGTGTTGATCGTTGTTCCAGCAAGAAACATGGCGACTGGAGGGTCCCAGTTGAGTGCTTGCTGGGCAGCCACAGCGATAACTTCTGGGGTGATATTGCGGCCATTATGAGGACTAACAAATATGAATATGATGCTATATGTGAAGATAGCAGGGCATATAACTCACAGGTAGCCATGATTAGCAAGCGTATTCAGTCCTGGGCAGGGCCCTCGAGAATCGTTTGGGCCCGGCGCCACCCATTCACGTATAGAACGGCGATTCGGGTAGGCAAAAGCCAAAGGAAGAATGCTAATGAAGAGGATGTTAAAACGCATTTTGACTATGAATGAAATTGACTGCTGGTAATGAAGAGCTGAGAGGTTTAGCATGATCCGCTCGCAGGTGGAAGGCAATATATATGTACATATTTCTATTCACCACTGGTAGCCTCCCAAATATTCCCTGGCTCAATCCTGGTATTCCTACGGAGATGCCGTTTTAATGAGCTACTGTCTTGATGTTTTCAAGGATAATATAGAAAGCCAAGACATTGGTAAAGGAAAGCGGGTACTTCGACACCCTGTATAGTTGTAATCCGTTTGTTCTCATTTGAGGAAATCCTTACATCTTGTTTCATGCTCCCATTCACAAGCCACTAGTAGCGGGGTAATCCACCACTGCACAGCGTAACATTCCTATTTCGAGTATCCCGAAATACGTAGGTGGGACCAATGATCCTTTTCAGACCAGGGTAGTCAACTGTAACTCCACATGATGCATAAAAGACCGAAAAACCTAGATTGTTGAAATACTGGTAATCTTGCGACACCATCTTAGCGCTGGCTTCCAAAACGTGAGGGTGAGACAAGGAGAGAGATCGAATGTTTGCTGGAAGCTCGATCATAGCCATAATATATATGCCTCAAGTGTATTGATGATAACATGAAATGATTGTACTTGGCTAGAACAAAAGGGATGTTTTATTGAGCTGTGATTGTCTCCAGTGGGTAACAATATTTGCAAACTGTAGGTCTATCTCACGAGCAGCTTAAATTGATTGCACATTACGACCTAGTGATAATTGGACAATGTGCTCCAGCGTCGCTGTCTGCCACATGCATCGCTCGAGATGTGTCCTTCTAAGAACTGCCTCACGACTTTATGCTGTGTATGCCACAAACATACCACTAAATCACACATCTCCGTACGTTCGCGAAGCTGCAGGCGAGGTCACATCTAGTACGAAGTGGGCTCAATGAGATTGTGGCACAAGGTAGATACTCCTAGCATCTCGATTTTATCGTTAAAACATATACTTTGTTATGCAAAGATGCTGTATAAGAAATAAATATAGTAATAGTTGGAAATAATTTAAAATAGTATATTGTACGTGGGGTAATAAAACAACCATGGTGCATCTACTGAGGCTATCGCTTTGTACACTAAAGGAGATGCGGCATGTTTCCTCACTCCCACAGTTACCACATCACATGAAACAACTCTGTGCTTGTCATATCTCGTATATACCAAGGGCCCAAAACTAAACTATGTGCGGGAAGGTAAACAGTTTAGACAGGTATAGATGCCCCTATCATATCCCATGAGAAATATATAGTTATCATTACCTGAGGTTCTTGATGGCTTTGAAATGGGTCAACTCTGATCGTCCCAAGTAGCGATGTTGTGGTGGCCATATCACAGGCCCTGTCATTAAGCATAATGATCAATGGTGAATTGCCTAACTGCATGATGCGAGGATATGTTGGTTATATATGTTTACTTCATCTTCCAGTCACGTAATCAAACGGTCTTCCACTTACAATCCATGGCTCCGCCTGGCATTATATCCAGTTCTGTTGTGGTCCAAGCCTGAATCCAGGCAGGTATCTACACTTTGTTCTCTGATTAGTCTAAAAGCTCCTGCGCTCGCTCAACAATGGTAATTTTCTTACTTATCAAGCAGCGTGTTTGGGCACCTGACATGACATCACAAAAAGTCTTACTTAGATATTGCCTAGCAGTACTGAATTCGTAGAAATTTTGGTTAGTCGAAACATTTTCGTCGTCACGTATGTAAGCGCTGCATGAAAATTGAGGCAACTATGATTTACATAATTTCCAATGATCTAGCCATTGGGCTGCTCACCAGTCTTCTGACTGTACTTTTGTAATATGGATGTCAGAGTTCGGATGTAGAGTCATTCCATCTGCAGATGCAAACAAATTTTCTATCATCTTTGATCATGTTGAGTAGTTTATTTACCTATTTATTTATTTATTTATTTTTACTGGTTTGAGGATAGATACCCACGCAGTGGTTAGTTCCGGAATTTATTGCCTGATCGTTCTACCAAAAACCAAGTTGGTCTGAACTTTGCCACATCTACTCCACCTCACTGTCATGGCGTCAACAAGGCCTCGGGCTATTTCCGAGGCCAGGTTTTCGTCCATCTTTCGGATATATCCCAAGTAACAATGGGTTCTGAGCATGAAAGTAAAATACTCTTAACCTCCATCGACACGAGTCAATACAAGCACATACATGCGCAGTCTGTCCTCGTCATCTAGCCTTGAGACGACATGCCTTAGGACTATGTGGGCTTTGGGGGTTGTGGGTCAAAATGACCACGAAGAGATCGTCATACAGGTGTAGTCACGTACCAGTAAAATCTGTAAATATGGACTCCAACGCCTGGACAAGCTAATGATAACAAAGTAGTGTCGCACCAACACAATAAGGGGTGGCCCACAATAACATTCGCGATCAGAAATCTCAGTTCCTGTTGGGAAAGAATCTCTCCAATGCGGTCCATTCACCACACTGGCATTATAGGGTACTGCCGGCAAAATGGATGGAATTCCTCTATCGCCATCGCAAAGGAGCACGTCCAGCTACGAGCTCCCTTATTTTAAGGACACACAATCTTCAGTAAACCTTCAGCAGCAAGCGTCGTTAACTGAGAGAGTTGGACCAAGCGTGCCATGGAGGACAGGATTTTTAACGAGGTTCCCGTTTTGGGGATTCGGATCATGGTGTCTTTCTCTGCTATGTAAGTGCTGTGCTGGTACCATGAACAACTACAATTAACTCCCTTACTCGCAGCCACTATCGCCGGCATACTTATCCTCGTCCTCAGTGATGGAGTTCCTGTCGATAATTGGAATAGTCGCTTGCAGCCGACCGTGTGGCTCGCCTTGACTTCTACCCTCACAGGTGCCTTGCTGGCACATGCTTTTACGGAAGCAGCTGCAATTTCATGGTGGAGAAAGGCTATTGGTCCAACAAGTGTAAGATGTTTTCCATCGAATATATCTGAACGGGTCATTGATCGGCATAGTTGGAAGAGCTTCACAACTCATACGAGTCATCTACCAACCTGCTCATTGCGTGCTGGAATTTCTTTCGAATGCGTGCCAAAATGATTGGTTTTGGTAAGTCTTGACACAAAAGACATTTGTATCGGGCCACTAATTCTTCCAGCTTCGATAATAATGACTTTGTCTGCTATCCGAGGTCCTCTGATGCAAAGAGCATCATTAACAGCCAACACGTTCAAAACGACGAGCGGCACTATGGACTTTCATATCGCGCAAGAGTTGCCTGAAAATTATGGAGCTATTTTGACGGGCCGAACCAGGAGGTATCACTATTAACACGTAATTTCAGTGATATTGCTCAGGCATACAGCAACCGAGATGGCATGATGGCCTTTGGAACAACGTGCAACAATTGCACGACAAACGTCAAGGCTCGTATTTGCCTCTCACTATGATGGTTCTTAACTAATGATATTTAGTCATTCGGCTTCAAAACTAATTGCAGCACTTCTCGAAGAGACTTTGACCTTGACATCTCGAATGGAGACCTCGGGAGCGCCATGAGTGGCGCATATCTGTTCCAGGTGAACGTCACAGAATACAGAGAGGCAGAAACTATTCAATCCAAAGACGGATCGTTCATACGACTTACTACACTCTTTAAGGACACCGCTGCGTGCAAAGACTATCTATCTATACAAACTTGCGACCTCCATGGCGGCATCACAAAAGTGCCAATCAGGATAAATAGCGGAGAGGTTGTGCTCGCAGGGACTTGGAAAGACGACGAATTTATTGAGACAAAGTGAGTAATCAAGTCCCTTGTAAATGAAATCGTTTCGGCTAATTCTTGAACTATAGGTACATGCTCCCTTTAGGTTTGAAGGATGCCAATCTAATAGGAGGCTTTACCACGGTCTTGTCAGCTATTTACGGCTCTTCGGCCTGGATGCATTTTGCAGGCGCTCGAGGTTGGAATATTGTCACACAAGGACTTCCGTCTACCCAATACATGGTGCAAAATGACACTCTTCCTTCATGCGCTGATAAATGGTCAAATCCAATGGACGACTTGATCGAAGTAGCAAGAGAGCTAGGTTTCCGGGCGAGTCTAAAGTACGCGCAGACCAACAGTTCCGACACTCAACATGTCGAATATGAAAGTGGACTTACAGTTCTTGTCTATGTTACGGACTATAATAAAATGGCCGCTGCGATTGTTGTATCCATTGTGGGGATTCTGGCTGTTTTGCCCGTCTTCTGGGGTTGGTGGGAACTTGGTCGTAATGTCACAATGAATCCTTTAGAAATTGCCAGCGCCTTCGAGAGGATGAGCAGCGAAGGAGCATATTCAATGGTACCGATCCTAATGGAGATGCAAGTCATATTGTCAAAGGTGCGTCAACGATTGGTAAAATCCAATATGGCGCCCTGGATGGACAGTATGGGGTTAGACTTGGATTTGCGCGAGCAAGCTACAATAAGAAAGCCAGGGAATGGAGAGAGGTTTGTGTGTTAAGACTCACGACATAAATTGTGAAGTTACAAGGTCTCTATGTATTTAATTTTATTCTCTCTCACCACAATGTCTAATTCACGCCAATCTCCGTCTCTCGCGATTGATCATGCAGTATAGTTTCGTCGTAGACAATGCTACATTAAGAAAACAAAAGTTTTACCTACCTCGTGATTCCTTTTCAGATAAAGGCTTTCATTAGTTAGAATCCTAGGAATTATATACATTAAATCATAAATTTATCATTATGTTATAACAAAGTTATTATATTTTTAGCTGTTTATTGTTCGTTATGTGGTTGGTTATTTGTCCAGATATCTGCGCTCGATATACGGAACGTTGGTCCTCCCACTGTAGTTAATAGAAGTCGAAGTGCGACACGATGACCTAAGTTCATACAGCTCACGCCGAAACGAGTCGGTGGCTACTTATCGATTGGGCTGGTCCCGTAATCTAGCGGACATGCGGTGGGCAGATAGATTCAGCTTCAGTGTATCGAGCGAGCCCTTAAGCAATTCATGCGACTTTGAATATTGTCACCCCTCTCGAGACAGCACAAAGACACTACAATTAACATTGATAGTTCTGAGCTGTGCTTTTGAGTTCAATTTTACGTAGCAACGTTTATCCAAACATGTTTAAGAATGCAATTGGTGATCATGGGACAATGTTTTGAGCATACCCATTTTAGCCTATACGGATTGGCGGAGAAGCTGGATGGCACAGCCTCGGCTTAATTTTGCAGGCAATATCTGCCTCCGCCGCATTGTTATTTTACTGTTTCAATGTTCCGATACCTGACTATGGAAGTCCGTCTGTGGGCTATCGTGACCAATAACTTACTATCAGTCCAACAGTGCCCGCACTCTCAAATACACAAAGGCTGAAGCCTCATGTCCCAATTCATATGCGGGATCTTTGCGCCCTTTCCCGATTTATGGACATGCACGGAGCTTTCAGTGGGTAGCTTATAACCAGTAGTGCCGAACTATGCTATTATCGGCCCTGTGTGTGCCTCCGAGGTTCGGATCCGGCTTGGCACCGTTGCACTCGATCCTAGGCTTGGCGGCCCGAAGAACAATGCGGACTCAGTCTGCATTTGATTCGCGGAGAAAGTCAACCTTACCCTGCTGGCCCGGCAATATCGGCATCGCCTCTCAATGTTTCAAAAGCTGCATCCAAATGCCAAGTCAAGGGTTCGCAGTATAAATGCTTGGCAGTTAAGTCCATAATCTAGGCTTTGCCAGCTCAGCCCACATCAGTTGTCTTTGAGGCGAGTGCTTTGATTCTGGTTATATCGTGATATCTTTCTCTATCATGTCTATCAGAGTGGCAGGCGTCCTCGCCTTTGCGGCGGCGGCTTTAGTCAAAGCTCAGAACCCGGATGACACAGCTGAGGTTCACCCCAAGCTTACTACTTACAAATGTACCACAGCTGGTGGATGCAAAGCGCAAGACACATCTCTTGTCATTGATTGGAACTATCATTGGTTCCACACCAGCGACTGGCTGTCATGTACGACCAATACAGGGGTTAACTCAACACTTTGCCCAGACACAGCAACTTGTGCAAAGAATTGCCAAGTCCAAGGGGACGCGAACTACACGGCCAATGGTGTTACTACTTCTGGTGACTCGCTGACCATGCACCAATACACAAATGGTGCCAACGGAATTCAGAATGCCTCTCCTCGACTCTACCTCCTCGGTCCTGATGGCAACTACCCGCAAGTTCAACTACTTGGCCAAGAGCTGACTTTCACTGTCGACTTATCAACCTTGCCATGTGGAGAGAACGGTGCTCTGTACCTCTCTGAAATGGATGCGACAGGTGGACGAAACCAGTACAACACCGGAGGTGCCAATTACGGTTCCGGTTATTGTGATGCGCAGTGTCCTGTGCAAACTTGGCGTAATGGAACGCTGAATACTTCTGGCGCCGGTTTCTGCTGCAACGAGATGGATATCTTGGAGGCCAACTCGCGTGCTATTGCTTTCACACCACACCCCTGCACTGAGACCGACTGTGACAAGAGTGGATGCGGTTTCAATCCTTATGCCCAAGGCTTCAAGAATTACTACGGCCCCGGAGGAAGCGTCGACACGAAGAAACCATTCACTGTGGTGACTCAGTTTATCACCAACGACGGAACGACAAAGGGAACCCTAACCAAGATCACACGAAAGTACATCCAGAATGGGAAGCTTATCGCTAGTGCAGTTTCTGGAGGGATACCATCACTGCTGAAGGCTGCTTGGCCTCCGGCACCGCCGCACCTTTTGGTGGCCTCACCACAATGGGCGAAGCCCTTGGTAGAGGAATGACACTTATATTTGCGATTTGGAACGATAACAGCCAGTTTATGAACTGGCTCGACAGCGGCAACAACGGCCCTTGCAGCAGCACTGAAGGTGACCCAGCCCTTATCCAAAAGAACAATCCAGACACGCACGTCGTCTTCAGCAACATTCGTTGGGGTGATATTGGCTCAACTTTTACCACCTCCGGCGTTGACCCGATCAGCACCACCAAGACATCGACAACAACTAAGGCAACAACAACCACAAAGGCTACAACCACAAGCAAGCAGGTGAGAACCTCTTATCCATCTGGGGCTACGTCCAGCCCCTCTGGGAAAGCATAGACATATTGACAGTTTTCTGCTTCTAGACCTCAACCACCACTTCGAGTTCGGGCCCTGTCCAAACCCACTACGGTCAATGTGGTGGCAACAATTACTCAGGCCCCAAAATCTGCGCAAGTCCTTACAAGTGCACCTACGCCAATGACTGTAAGCATTTCTATTCACCCGCTGCATTTTTTAATGATACTAAATATTTCTAGGGTACTCGCAATGCTTGTAAGAGTCGAATATTCCAGCTGGAGGTAACGCATGCACTATGTAAAGAGAATACAGTGGTGCTCAAGGTCATAATTCGAATGTATATAACACAATTTGTCAGGGCAATCTGTAGATACATGCAATGCTGCCACGCATATCATCTGGACTTCAAACGTGAACACAATTCCAGACTCGAGAAAACCACGCTCTTCGGGCACGAACTTAACCATCCAAATATCCATCCGCACAGGTACATGTCAAGCAGGCCATGAAGCAAACAATTGCAAGAGTCAACCAGATTAGAGTTGATATCCGACCCTCGAAGCCCATTTATAAAGCAAGTCGACACTCACTTGCGTCCGCTCACATGAGTGTCATTTCACGAGGATCGAATTTTGCGTCATCAATTCCTCGTGGTCCGATTTCGTCGCACTCCGCATCTACAGGGCGTGGTGACAAGTCAAAGCCTGCCATGTTTGAACCAATCATTCTCGTTCTTACGTGGGTCGAGCTGCTTGAATGTCCACTCACCAGCTAGCGGCGTGTGAGAAGAGCGTTCCGAAATATGGAGCAAGGCCTAGACAATTCTGGCGCTAGATGATTTGCATTTCTACCCTTGACACTACCCTCTTGGTCCTCGTACATTTCCTCTTCCACCAATATCAGTGGCAGTGACGACTAATAGTTCCCGCAGGCAGTCGATCACTGCAGTCAATTAATCAAAGCTTTGCCGCTCCTGGGATGAGCAGTTATCGTCTAGTCTGCTGGATGCCTACAATATTGATGGGTCCAAGGCCAGAAGTAGTCATTCGCCGACTCTCATGTCAAACGAAGCCGGCTTCAAAACAGGTCTTTCACCAGGCAATCTTGTGAAGAGAATAGGCTTCCTTTAACGCATGGACTAGAGATTGATTATAGCAATATGTTCATGCCGAATGCCTCACCAACAGATGACGCGTCGGCGCAACATGACTCCAGCCCCCACGGGGATTGGAACCAATTGCTAGACAGCCTTCGCAACTCTAACGGCGCGAGCCTCTTTCCAGAGCTTGGGGAACAAGGAAATATTGATCCGCTGTCAGTAGTCCCAAACCTATCTGGCATTGTGTCGGTAGACAACTCAGGGCCATGCACGCCCAGTGAAATGGCTTCGGTCGCCTCGTTCGGTCCAGACGGCATGAGGGATTCTCCACGACCCAAAAGTTGCTCGGGAATTCTGTCCCAACTGCGACAAAAACAGGGCGCCGACTCACAACACAAAGTGTTCGGCTTCTTAATCAATGGCTGCTAGACCACAGAGAGTGGCCGTACCCGACCGAACAAGAGAAGCAGGAACTTCAGGATCGAACTGGGCTGACAAAGGCACAAATTATCAATTGGTTCGCCAATGCACGACGACGTGGCAAGGTTCCGCCTTCGCATTCTTCAGTCGATAGTGGTCGAGCACGGGTGATAGATGTGCCTGCTAGACCAGGGACACCTGCCATTTTGAACTCAGTGTCGTTGAAAAGCCCGATGCAAAGATGGGTCGAGTCACCGCCTGAACACGAGCCAGCTTCTGTCGCTGCTATCTCCCAAGCAGTAGCATCTAGTTACAGGCGTTCATCACAAACCATAAGCCCGTTTGAGCGTGGCTCTACACCATCAGCCCGAAGCGTGAACACCTCTTTCTCAAGCGGAGAATCCTTTGTGTCATCCCGCGGCAGCTTTTCGTCTTTCGGATCGCTGGCACCTTATAGCCGCTCCCGGAGGAAGAAGAGGCATCGGAGATATGGTCATGAGTCAACAGCAAGGTCATCAAGAAAGTTATACCAATGCACTTTCTGTACTGAATGCTTCAACACAAAATTTGACTGGCAACGGCATGAAAACTCACTTCATCTCCCACTAGAGCGATGGGTGTGTATGCCCAATGGTCCATGTTACCATAACGAGGACTATGGTGCGGACTGTTGTGTATTCTGCGACGTACCGAACCCGGACGAGGTCCATTTCAAAACACACAATAGTAAAGAGTGTCAACGAAGACCAGAGAACGAGCGCATCTTTACTCGAAAGGACCATTTGAGGCAGCACCTTAGACTATTCCACAATGCCAAATTCTCAGATACGCCAATGAAGTATTGGAAAACCCCAATGCCGAAAATTCGTTCACGGTGTGGTTTCTGTGGGTTGGCCATGGAGACATGGGAAGACCGTGTTCATCACCTGGGAGATCATTTCAAAAATGGCAAAACAATGGCCGATTGGGTAGGCGATTGGGGCTTTGATCCCGAAGTCCTTGAGTTGCTAGAGAAGTCCATCCCACCATGTACGTGATTATGTTCCTTGTCACGTTTCGTTTCCTAACAGACAGTAGATTTCATTGAAACGGAAAGAAATACGCCGTTTCCTTTCGAAGCAAGCAAGGACCTTCTGGAGACACCGCCAAGCGCATACGAGCTACTGAAGCTCGAGCTTTCATACTTCATGCAAAATCACTTCCACTTTAAGGCCCGCTTACCGACGTCGGATGAGATGCACCTTGAAGCATGTAGAATCATATTAGCATCCGAGACTGTCCCCGCAAACGAGGTACAACCAATGTCGTGGCTGCGTGATGTTATCACATCATGTGAAGTGATTCTACAGAATGCTCGTCTTAAAGCTGTGCGATCACCAGCAGAAGGGAGGCTTCACGTGCTTAAAATCAATGGAAAGGACAATCTCTTTGATGATTGTGAGTTTGAAACCCAGCTTTGTACATATGTGGAATTGCAAAAACTTTTGGATCACGAGATCACCTCCAAGGAGCTGCAACAAGAAGCATGTCGTATCGTGGGACAGGTTGAAGACAAGTCGTCTACTCCGTCTGATTTCATTGCATCGTGGCTCATTAAATTGATGAATTCATCAACAAACTGGCTCACTGCTTTCCGGCAAAGATTGAGACTTCCACCAAGTACCAGCATGGAAGATGAAAATACCAACCCTCACCCTAATGAAACAATCCACGATTATAGTTCTTTGGAGCAGAAATTATCGGAGTATCTACTTCTTCAAAGAACTATGGGCCACGAACCTACAGATCCTGAACTACGGCGTCAGGCACGGATCATCATATATCTATCAGACGAAGGCTGGGGGCAGACTGCAGCTGATGATGAGTACTGGATAACAGGCTTCAAGCAGCGCCACCAGCCTTCCGAATTTGCAGCTGGGATCTCATCATCCACACAGATTCAACAAAACAATCATCTCGTGCCCCAACTTCCTGTTGATTTGACAAACATCGATACATCTGCAAGGTTTATCCCGCATTCTTCAAGAACCGAGCAATATCTCGTCGCAGCTGCCAAGTCGCTGGTCCAGAAACCCGGAAGTTTACTTTTAAACGATGCAAATTACTACCAGTGGATCAAGGAAGAGCTGAAAAGATGGGTTACAGCCACCATGTCGCCTCACAATCCAGCCTGCCATATTCCATCAGACAAAGAGATTCAGCACTATGCTCGGTGGGTATCATATAATGAGTCAGTAAGCGTACCCTTCCTTTCGGATCTCTTACTAAATCAGTTGTAGTGACGACCCTTTCAATAACACTGTTGCCGATAATGAGGTCTGGTTACTAGCATTCAAGCGTGAAGTAGGCATTCTCGAATAATTTCTTCGAAAGCATTTACTAGCTATGACAAAAAGGCACTCCAAGAGTGCAACGGATCGAATGAGCAGCGCCGGTTTGGGCTGCTCCAATTAAAAATGACGGATTGGAGAACCAGTCCAAGTAGTAAACTTGGCGGGCAGATTTCCTGGAGGAATTAAGATGCTACCCCGAAAATGAGGATGATAGTCCACAAGATGGCTGTGACTAGATGAGTTCTTTGGGAGATAAATAACGTTAAATAATAGCTGCAGCTAAGTCTTGGTCTCCGCAGTTTAAAAGACATTTTGCTGCGGCCAAAAATCCGCTCCACTCATCTCAAGGCCACAATCATGATAACTTAGTCAAATATGGAATAGATAATATAGAGAAAAAAAGGAGGGTCCCTAGTCCCTACTCAAAAGAAAAGAAGGCCGAATTATCTTTGATGGTACTAAAAGTTTCGGGAAAGCTAAGCTAAGCAACAACTTGCAAATTTATTCCCAAGACAACAGCATCTAGGCAATATTGAGTAGTTGGAATTTGCTTACTCGAAGGGTTAGATTACTTTCTAACTATGTGGGCGTAATGCTCAAATGCTTTTGTGCATCACAATCAGGGCATGTCATTTGATGAGCCAAATATCTCGATGCCCCTCTTATTTTATCGGTCAGATCATCATAGCAAGTTTCTCCAGTTTCCATAAAATAAGTGCTGTTCACGCGCAAGAACATAACCCAGTAGCTCGTCAAACTCCCAGTACATTCCCCAGCACTTAAACCGCTTCTGGCAAGGCCCAGAAGGCCAAGACGGCATGAATATCCGATCGCTAGCCATGGCCAACCCATGCTCTGTGGACTTTCACAAGAGGCTCACATCTCTAGCATGCTTAACAGGTTTGCTTAGACCCAGTCTTTTTCGGACTTAGATTTCCCATCCAACCGGACCCCGGTTTCAGCTCAGCTTCCCAAATTTCTATCTCATTAGTCTATTCCTTACTCCGCAACTTTATTGATGGATGGAGAAGCGGGTGAAAAGCTGGGGAATATCCCTTGTGAGCTGTGTCGAAGAAGGTTATATAATCTCCACGATCAACCCTTCAAAATGGAAGGAGGGCTGTTTGAAGTGCCACATCTTCTGGTTCTATCGTTGCAACATGACATCCCTTAAGAGCCTTACTCTGGCATTGCTGGCGTCTGTGGCCTCTGCGGCCTGTCGCAAAACATGTGTCGTACCATCCTCCAATGGCACCGAGTCTGACTCTCCCGCCATTCAAGAGACATTTGACCGCTGTTCAAAAGATTCCACTATTCTTTTTGAAAAGAATGTTGATTACAATGTGTTCGAACCCATCGCTGCACTTAAATTGGACAATGTCATTATCTCTGTTCAGGGCAACCTCCACCTCCCCAAGATATTCCTACAGTTCAAAGATTGTCGCCGATAACGGCGGCAGAGTCGAATGGTTCGAGTTCAAGGGTAAAAATGTCCAATATATTGGTTCAGAAGATGTACATCATCCATCATTGATAATATTGATACTCATAAGTGCTGACCATTTCACACGCAGATCACGACAGGATGGATTTATAGCTACGGCCAGGCCTGGTGGAAGGCTAACCCTCCTGGAGGGACTGGAATTGCCAATCGACCCCATCTCATGCGCTTGACTTTCACCAATGGAGTTATTAAACATCTTAAATCACACAAGCCAATTGGTTGGAACGTCTCTGTGAAGGGATCGAACATTACTATTTCTGATGCCGTTATTGATGCAGTGTCAGAAGATTGGAGCTTCCCTTTCAACACCGATGGCTTTGGAATTGGTGCTACTGATGTCTTCGTTACTGACTGCGTCATCTACAATGGTGACGACGCATTCGCAATTAACGACGGTGCTCACAACGTTCACGTCCAACGCAGTACTATCGGTTACGAAACTCACGGCATGAGCATCGGTTCTCTGGGCTCTGATGTCAATAAGTTCTACAATGTCTCTAACATTCACTTCGATGATATCACTGTGGCTGGAGGTCTTTATGCTGCTCGTTTCAAATCCTGGGCGGGAGGCAAGGTGGGCGCTCATGTCGCACCAAATTGTGCAACTTTCTAACGTGGTGACTTCTAGGGTTTGACCGAAAATGTATCATGGACGAATATTCACACCGCCAACGTAACATTCCCCATCTTTATCACCCAAACCTACACAGATCAGGGCAAGGTTGATGGCACACGACCTAACAACTCTTCCGTCGTTATGCGTAACTTCAAGTGGGAAAACTGGACTGGCTCAATCAACAGCTATAACCCTGGCGATGGATCGTGCGCTTCTAACGTAAGTGCCCATCTTCCAAAACTTCTGTCAGCCACTGATACTAATTTGATATGCAGCCCTGTTGGTACAATGTCGGCCTGCCAAACCTTCAGCACAACGAAGCCATTATCATTGAGTGCAATGAAAAGGATTCTTGTATCAACTTTGAGCTTGAAAACATCCGTTTGTACCCACAAGACATGTCGAATCTTCCAACCGTCATTTGCGAAAATGTCGAGGCCGATCTCAACCCTAAATTTGGCATTCCATGCCGTAACGGGACTTTCGTTCCGCCGTCTTAAACTACATTGGTAGTTTATTAGAGCCCAACACTTTACACAGGGTTCATTATAGAGTAGATGCTAGATATCAATGTTAAATTGCGTGTTCGCTATAATAATATGCTGGATTTCAAACTCACCATCAGATTTTTGCAGTTGACGTGGGGATGACGGGAGTTGAAGTCGACACTCGTACTCATTATATTTCCTGAAATCCATTTATTTCTATCGTATTAAGTTACGAGAGGTGAAGACGCCTTCAAGTCAACCGTAAGAAGTGTGTGCCGTTTGAACTGCGTAGATGGACGCAATTATATGATAACTCTGGTGCAGAACGTCGTGTTCTTCGAAACTCCGTAGCCATGACATCAACATAGATGATTCAGTAAATGGACCAATGTTTCAATAGCATAAAATCCTGAATAACAATACATGTTTAATTCGCCTACCTCTGCGGAATTCAAGAGCGTTTCGTAAGTTACTTCAAAGAGTCTTAGCTAGTTGAGAGCATACTTGAATATATGTTCATGGAGGTCTAGCAAATCTAGCAGACTATGCCTGAAATCCTTAACCTTCCAAGACCAGTCACGGGAGCTAATCTCTTTATCCCACCTGCCAGCACTGGCTGTTACCAAGTCTTAACGACTATAAGGGGCGTAGCTTACTTAATTTATGAAACACAGCTGTGTATTCAAGTCCGGATTTCTCTGTGTTATCCCTCTCATTCACAAGATATTTTTCATGGCTCAGCGTGAAGTCAGGACAAGGATATATGAATTTGAGGCGTATTGCTTGCTATGTACCCCATCTATACCTCATTAATTCAAGCAACACATGAGCCACCTGGTTACACCCAACCAATTCGGTCCACGCCAGTAATCCTTTAACACCCAAAATTATTTACTGCGGAAGGCAGTAGTAGATACTACGGCAGGTGACGCCGTTCTGAGTGAACATGGCATGCTGGTCATCCTTGAAGCAAGTGAACTGATGTCCGTTGTTGCCACCACTGAGCGTAGTTAGTATCAATCAACATACAGGGCTTGTTCTCAGTTTTGATCACATACCCAACGGCACTATAGGCTGGCTTCGACTGAGCGTCCGCCGCAATGCCCCACGAGAATCTAGTGCCAGTGGAGAAGGTGCAGTTTTGGCCAGATCCCTCCCAGTGGTGGTAGTGATCTCCAGTGTAGCAGATGTTGGTACTGGAAGGGGTACGGTTGCAGTTGCTGTCATCAGCACAGTACTACTGGGTCGTTAATTATTTAAACAGCACAACTTTGTAATAAAGAATCATTGCCTACCACAACAGCCGAGGAAGGAGGATTTCCACTGCCACCACCCAGGAAGTCACAGTTGACAAGGTGCACACCTTCGCTGGCGAGGAGCCGAGCACGAAGCTAGCGATAACTGCCAAAGTCTTGAACTGCATTTTGAAGATGCGATGGATGGGATTCGGCTGCTCTGGGCGTGATGGAGAATAACTGGCGTGGCTGATGAGTTCGTTCCTTCGGTGCTGAAGAGGGGATTATATACTTTCAGGGACTAGTGGTGAAGGAAGAGTTCAGAAGCTAATTGTAAGCTGAAAAGCTCCATGAGCGCATCTCTTGCCAACTAGCCAACTTTTCCAAGTCTCCGAACCGGTGTAGACATCGAGGCCCAAAGTCCTGTCAGAACTAAGGAGGCATTGCCTCACTGGGCCCGCAAACAAAGACCCTCACGAGTTCTATCCAAGTGAGAAATGCTCTAGATTCGGGAAGAGTGCTTTTCTGTCGTATACTGTGTCTACCGATGGCTGTCAGCTTTCAGCGCTCTTTACACTAGTCTATGACTGTCCAGTCCCGCACTGGAGAACCATTTAGTTTAGCACAGGGAAACGGGATCCGCATGAAGAGAGCTTGAAGTCTAAGGTCTTTTAAGAAACGGCCAATGGGAGGCAAGATGGCACTTGGGCTGTTGCTTATTACGCAAAAGCTCGGGGCACCGGCAAACCAAACTGCCAGGTCACAGTGTCTGTCCCACCAATTCCCAGCGCTCGAGGTCTTTTCCAGGGTATTTAGCAAAAAGAAGTAGAGCTTTAGGGTCATTACCAAGTCCGGAATAGGTCATATTACGGATTTGGGGAAGGACAATTTGTCAATAGCGCGATAAATGCAGCAGTGCTTACTCGGCTTGATTAGCCCACCAAAGACTTGCCTCAATCAGACCGCAAAACAAGACTCAGAACATAGATTGTCTTGCCGACGACCCGTCTAATGAGACAATGGACTCAAGCAGATACTTTACATCGAATTGAGTGAAAGCTTGAGGCTACAATGAATTCTCTTTGGCAGAAGTGGGGACATATCAGCCATAGTCTGGTGGACCCTTAGCGTATCAGAAGATTTTCATGAGCATTTCAGAGGCAACAACAAGATCTAATTTAGCCGCACCTCCGTAGCAACATTCTTCTACTGCGCGGCCAACTTGGGGGTGTTTTAAGGTTATTGTGTGAGTATGATACCTCAAATATACACCAAAATTCAAGATCTGATAACATCGAACAGTGGAGAAAACGTAGCCATTCGCAATATCTGTCATCATGTCTGCGGTCATACATTGAAACCATGTTCTATATGCTACCCTACACACAGTTGGCCTATCTGGTTGAACCAAGAGTTGGACCACGGTGGTCATGGTGACACCGGTGAACACATGAAATACATCGAAAGTAAACATAAGATTAATGACACATGAGTCAAACAGATAGTTACGTCCATGTATTAGTTTGCACTATCTCCATTTCAACCAGCTACTTATATGTCAGATATTGGGCCTAGAAAAATGATTCAACATGCCACTCCAAATCATATCCACAAATATGGCTACATATAGAGATGATTGCGTTTACACAACATTGCCGAAAATTGCTGCGCGTAGGATTACAAAGTGTCGGAATGCGTCTTCAAAAAATCATTACTCGCTCTGTAAATGATCTCATTTGAATAAAGATTTTGGTTGTCTATTTGGTGATAATTTTGGAAAAAGATGACAGTGAAGGTTAGGAGGCAATGTCCAAGTCACATGAGATCAAAGCACGAGAGAGTCCACAAAACCCTCCTTGACAAGTTGAGAAAGTTTCCTCTGTTGGTTTTAATACCTAGTAGTGAATAAAACTCCTTTACGTTGATTTTACTAATAATATGGGAACTTATTTAGAAAATCGTCTCGACGAGGGTTCAAGCCCGGTCCAGGATACATGTTGCAATCCCATGTGTAATCTTGATCTTCCACATGAAATTGGCATTGCCACTGATGTTTTATATTATTAAGCACAGCGAAAACCCAAGTGAAGAGTACGAAGTGCTCGAGCGGAAAAGGGAAGATGCCCAAGGCAGCTTCCGCTCTGCTTCCTCGATGAGAGTATAATTAAGTTTGGTCCTATTCATCTCATCGGCGACTGATCGAAGGTCTTTATGGGGCTCAGCTATTGGTTAGAATCGGCAGTACTGGGAGCCTCATCACACGCCGTGAGATTACTTAGAGTGCGGCCGCAAATACCATAAGCACCTAGTGTCAGGTACAACCAGACAGATGTGTACATGCTAATAAGGCAGTAAAAGACTGTAACAAAAGTACTAGCCATTATGAGAATGTGAGCCCCTCCCGTAGGGGTAGGCAAAGTGGAAAGCCAGTTGCGCTCTAGGGCATGCCAAAGGCAACGTCAATAGCAATATTAAGGGCCCCTAGCAAATGCCTCTGGCGGCGATTGCAGCGAGTCGGCCTCGCTACGCTCGAGAACACGATTATTAGGGCTTAGGGCAGCCGTCTTCAAGGCCCTAGAAACCAGGTTCGTTAGTATCTTCAGCATCGTCATGGAGGTCGGGGCTCAAGGCAGCTGGGGTCAGCAATATCATCATAGGGTTCAGGGCTTAAGGCAGGCAGCAGATTAAAAACATCAAGAGCATATTATCAAAAGATACATTGACCAAAACTCGTGTGAACTCGGTGCTGAGCCAAGCCTTGAAGCGGACTTCAAGTACACGCGAGGCTGGGGGCTGCGGATCCACAAAGTCTCCGTGAAAGGGGTCTTACCGCCGCAAATTAAATCACCCTCTGCAAAGTGGATTGCATTTTGCATGAGAGTTTTTAAGGAGATTAATGTGGTCTTGGTGATGGATCAAGCAATACAGGACCTTTAGAAGGTATTGAATGAACATTTCCATGGTTTCAGTTCCTTGACGATATGTAACTGTTCCGACGCAATACTTATATTGTGCCATCTAGGTCATATTCTATTTGACTAAGTATTACAAATTGACTACTAATACATCTTTATGGACAACAAATTATGCATAATAATGGTGAATGTGGGGTGCAGCCTTGCAGGTCTTACTTACAGTAGCCTCTCGGGAAATCCTACGCAACTGTCGGATTTAAGGTCCATGTGCAGGATGATCCGTTTAATATTATGGACGTCAACCACTTGGCCCTTTCTCGGCAGAGTCATCAACCCGCGTCGCGGAATGGAACTTAATACAGCAAGTTGATCCACAAATGAAAATAGGAAGCTCAACGCTTAGTTGTTAATGAGAGAATCCCAGTCTCTTGAATCCCGGTCTCCTGAACCCTCGATACACTATCCTCGAATGCTGACCACATTATTGATGTTATTCAGTTTCCTTAGAGATACTCTGCGCATAAACTTTTTTATTTTGTGTTACATTGGTTTGTAGTTTATGACCGTTCCGGAAGGGAAATCCATGGGTTACACAGTGAGGGAAGTCCCTGCTCGCAACTCCTGCCGAGACGTTTCATTGACCGACTATATCACTTATCTCTACAACTCCTAAAGTCTCGGAGTGGCGGCGGGATAATAGGCATCATTTTACAGTTCTATCCTGGTATGTACGACGTGGTCAGCTGAGAGACATGGAGCCAAGTCATTGTAACCCTGCTGGTTCTTCACAAGTTCGACACCGCTATGATGGAGTATATAAACCTCGTCGTCCTACTTTCTCATTGCTGGAGTAGAGCAAAGAAAGCAGATTCTTCGAAGATTTAGAAAAAACACCAAAGCTTACTTAGTTTGATTCATTAAATAACCTTTACGATGTCCAAACACACTTCTACCAACTCATTCCACTATGAGAGGTTGGATAGAACCAAAGCTGTGAGTTTCTCAATTTCCGGATTCATGTTCTTCGTCACTGACAAACGCAGGCACTTATCATTATCGACCATCAGGTCGGTTTATTCCAGATGGTGCATGACTTTGAGCCTGCCTACTTCCGTCAACAGATGTACGGACATGCTCGGATTGCCAAAGCGTTTGAGCTACCTGTCATCTTGACCACTTCAGCACAACTAGGTAGGTGACCTGAAGTATATCAGGCAAATTAGGAATCCAATTAGCTAGCATAATGCTAACTCTCGGAAAAAGGCCCGAATGGCCCCCTGCCAAAGGAAATTATTGATATGTTCCCAGACGCTCCATTGATCCAACGCGGGGCGAAGTCAATGCCATGGACAACAAGGAGTTTCGAGAAGCACTAGCTGCTTTGGGTCGCTCCCAAATCATTGTTGGAGGGATTGCAACTGATGCCTGTAAGCAATTTCACCGCCTCTAGTTGCAGGTAACTGCAAGAGATAAGCAGCGTTGGAGCTAATCATCCCTTTTGCCAAGGTACAACCTTTGCCGCCCTATCAATGCGAGAAGCTGGATACTCTGTGTTTGCCAACAGTGACGCGTCTGGAACCCTTAGCGCTAGTATTCGCGAAGATGCAAACGCCCGTATGCGTGATGCTGGAGTCCAAATTCTTTCCCCTTTGCCATATTCGGAGAGTTGATGAGGGACTGGCGCACCCCACCTACAGGTGATGATGTATGGCCCTTGGTCGAGTCATTGGTCCCAACCGCGGGAATGCTTGCTCGCGGCCACGGCTACGCTGTGGAACATGGCAAGATTCAGGACGGGCAGAAGAAGCTTCCATGGTAAACTCCAAGTGAATCTGTCACATGGTTGTGGCCAGTATCTTATATGGGATTTCTGAGTTATATTGATTGAAGGCAGGAGGTTTTCATCCTGGTGCAACAAAGGTTTCCTCCTCTCGAAAATCGTGATTAGATATTCCATTACATAGCAGATTAATAACTTATTCAAATATGACAGACCTGATTTAACCACATCATTTGTAAAGCTGGCGAGGCGGTATTGTTAAAATGCTCCACTTGTCTGATATGTATCAATTGCTTCAGGGGTTTCATCTAGGCCATACGTTGAGGAATCTCACGAAAGCGATAAATCCACAACATTTTGCACGATATATGTATATATTTACTTTCTCGTTTCTTAACTGAAGTCGCTTGAGCAGTGGTTGCTTAGGATGGCCTAGCACTTAGCTCTAATGGCCTAGCATAATATTTTGTTGTTAATATCCGCCCAAATTTGCCGATATGAAGATTCAAGATAATCCCGCAACATTTACGTCGTCACATCTGTGCACTCTTAGAAAGTTTACACATGTTGCTTAAAAATAATATCCTGATTCACACCATGGATTCTGGTATTTTGATTATTCGCCTGTTTGGTCCCATTTCTCATACCTACGTGCGAGAAAAGCCCGTGACGTACGGCAATGCCTCTTAATGAATGTGATTTCCAAATGGGTGCCCTAGTGGCATCATGCCAACTCTATATGACTCTAGCACATAGTTGTGGGCAAGTCACTTTTTCGGGTCTGTTGTTCAAGAAGACGCCAATGCGAACGATGAGTTACCACTGCCAGTTTGCAAGGCTTGGAGCTCCTCGTCCGAACGACGTGGCGAAGCAAGAAGCGGAAAGTCCTGTACAAGCAAACTCCGTCAGCTTTCGTCGGTTCTGCAATTTCAATATGCGATAACTCTCACCTTCCAAGCTTCAGGATAGCCAGCAGATCGTACGTATAGGGGCCCTGGAGCTTCTAGAGAGTCAACAACCATATGCTGGATCTTAGTCCAAATTGGGTCTCCTTTGAGGATAGCCCATTCTTTGTGTTCCCAGTTCTTCATTAATTCATGGCACAAGGCGGTAGCCCTTGCCTGCTTGATGCCGTGCCCGCCGTCTCCAAAATCATGCAACCTCTTGCCAATATCTATTGCAGGCTTGTCAGTCAAATCCTACGAGTAAAGTACGGTATTTTCGTGCTGTAAATCCATAGACTGACCCCTGACAGAAGAATTGGATGGAATCTTCGGTTTGTAAGAAGCAATAGCATCTAGAGAGAGTGTGGGGCGTCCACGAGCGAGATATTGAATAAGATCCATTCTTATCTTCCATTCTAGGAGACGGCATTTGTCTTTGCGACTAAGCCATAGTTGTTTTAGAGTAGTCAAATACATTATTGATGAATTAACATGGTGCCTGTGCCAATTTGTAAGATATTGGAATTCGACAAGAGTATGGGTGTGGGTGGAAAGGTTCACTGACATCGAGAAAAAATCGTATTTGGCATGGTAGGGTGGGTGAATTGCCGCGCTAGATGCGACGAAGACGGTTGTATGGAACATCTCAGCTGTTCTCTCCTCTAACTCATCGTCTCTGACAAAAACCTGCTGAAGAACCGACATAATAGGCTCAAGGGCCCTCTTCAAGATGCCGTCTTCAATTTTGCTTTCATCTTGAAGTCGTGCAGCTCCATCGAACGTTGGGCTTAGTCTTATATGCTCGAAAAGGCTCAAGAGAGCCGGCATACGTCTGTCAGAGTTACCAGAAAGCTCACTGGTCAGCAAGAGGGCGTCCAGTCCCTCCATTCCATGGACACAGGTCTGTGCCAAGGCCTCGGCTACGACAGCTGGCTGCCTCCATTCTAGCGCGTACATGAGTTGGATAAGCGGATGTAAGACACCAGCATGAAGTCGTACTAGCAAACTCTGTGCTTGAGCGTCTCCGGATAAGAGATATTGTTTCACAACCCACTCATACCCATGTTTGTCGATTTGCTTCTGGAAATATGCAAGAAAATCGGGGTAGTGCTCCTCTTTGCCAAGATAGTGAACGGAAGACTCCCAAGAGGCTTCAAGCTCTTCGACGACTTCTTGGTGGAGAGGTTCTACAGGCCGCTGGAGCTTATGCCGTAAGTCGAATGCCTTCTGAATCTGAGCAGCGTTTGCACCGGTCCCGTATAGCGCGAGAATATGGTGTAGCATCTAGCGAATTATGAGTACATCTGGGCGTGGAACTTGGATAGGTTACTCACATGGTCATGGAAGCCCTGTCGATTAAGAAACACGTGGTGAAGCTAAAGCGCATGTTAATGGGTGTTTTTGGGCCGCGGCGAGTCTGCTGAGCTTACTGCTAGATCCTTCTCTAACAATTCACCAGTTCGTCGAGACGTATCTTCATCCTGCAGGATATTCCAAAGTCCCGTGTTCTGAACGGAGACTCTAATATGGGTCGATGTAGCGCCAGTGGACATATTGATGGAATGGAAGTGATAAGGAGCTTTCCTGTAGCTGCAGCCAAGTACTTTGTCTAGTAGGCGGAGATTTGAAAGCCGTGAAGTTAGCATAAGGATGCTTGCTCTTAATTCAGGCCACGATGAAAAAGAAAAGGAAAAAAGCACAACGAAGCGAGAAAGAGTTTTTATACCCAGCCATAGAGGATTAGTGTGTGATATCTCTCTTGCATTGTCTTCAAGGCAGTTTCCGGATTCACCGTCACTGGTTCCATCCTTGAGGCATCATTGGCTCAACACCACAACTAACTACCGGCATTAGGTTAGATGGAGTCAAGCTGGAGAAACTGGCCTTGCCTGATTAGGTGGCATTTTTCGAGCATCACGTGCAAGGCGTCGAAAGATGCTCCCGTCTTTAGACTGGTGCTCGTGTGATGAAGTCTTCAACGCCAACTTATTCCTGCAGAGCGAGCCCGGAGATGTGGGTGCCTATGCAAAGAAGCAAACAAGCTCACTGATTAGTAACCTGCGTGGTCCTGGCGAGTCGGGTTGGTACATCATGATATCATGGTCGGGGTTGCTGGGAAATCCAAAGCTTGCCGCAATTGCAAATCACGCCGTGTCAAATGCGGTCACGAGCGGCCAAGCTGCCGCCGCTGTGGGAAAGCCGGCCTAACATGTCTGGGTTACGAAAAAGATGCCATGGTTTTTGTCAATCGGACGCTCGAGAGCCCATCCACTACTGCCCTCGACGTCATCGCCGGAACAAAACCATCTCATATCCTCAGCTCCAGCCTCGGAGTCGTAGATGTGAGCTCCGAATATCGTGTCTTGTCGTATATGATCAGATGCCCTCACTATTCATTGAATGACTTCCGAAGCAGGGTATTTCGGATTTCTCGTCAATTATACCTACCACGGGAGAAGTTCGTGGACAAATCAGTTGGCATCGCTTCCCTATCGTGGTTCGAATCTATTTGCAGGATAGACGATCAGTGTCCGACTCTTGATCTTTCCCTGCTAGCCTTTTGCGCAGCGCAGCTGTATGTGACACACCATGGAGGCATAACGTTGGATGGTGCGCTCCAGGTCTACAGCGTGGGCCTGGCCAGACTGTCAACAGCGCTGCAGCATGCGCATTCCACCAACCTAGTCTGCATCCTTGCGTCGATAGTCGTTCTGTCAACTTGTGAGCTTTTCATCTGTCCATCTGATGCTGGATGGCGCGCCCACGTTCATGGGATTGCAGAGGTCCTTCGACTGCATAAAGCCTTTTCACACCACAATCACGATGCTCGAGATTGGTCGCGGCTTTGTGCAAGAGCCAGGATGATCACTATCCTTACCGAATTGATGAGTCGTCGCAAAGGAAGCATGACGCCTCATCAGTGGCGAGAGATAATGTCTACGCGAATCGAACATGATTCTTTAGATGATTTACTCGACATTGTACATGACCTTCCGGCCGTATTAGAATTGACAAGCGCATCCTACCACAGGATTACCGCCATAGCTGCCATACTGACGCGGATCCGGGCCTGGGAGGAACATTCCGAAAGTGCGGCAATCGACCCTCTATACGTTCGTCTCGCCCTATATGCGTAATCCAGCAGACGATGGCTATGCAGAGAAGCTTTATGAGCATGTTCTTGAGCTTAGGTCGCTACCGGTCGCGCGCTGTCTCCTTATTTGTTGGAGTACAACAGTCCAAGTTCTTGACTCGGTTGTGCGCTGGTGCAATGGCAACGAGGACTTCAAAGATACCACTCAAGATCTCAAGAAGATTTGTCTCCTTGTTGATCCATGCACACAGGTTGGCGGGTCTGTCCTTGAGATGATTACAGAGGAGGCGAATAAGTACGCCCGGTTGATTTGCCAATCCGTCGAATACATGTATCACACCGAGATGGGCCTGGTTGGACCTCAGTGCATGGTCTATGCACGATGGGTTGTTGGCCAGCATTACCAACAGTTGGGCATGGCCAGAGAATTAAGTTGGTGCCAGAACATTCCAAATATGACAGGAGCTGAATCACTCTGTGGTATACGAACCATGACTTTTCAAGACTGAGCCTGCCATTCACCCAAGAGCAGAAGCTCGGCCTGCAAAGCGTGTTGATATCACGGTTTCAGTTAAGGATTCGCAGGAAGACGATTCGCGATATCAAACGATAACGTATATGACCGGGTAGCGATCTCGTGAAGAAGGTATGAATATTACAAATGAATCCAGCTTTCTAATTGCTAATGATGTCCTCTTAAAGCAAGATAATCTATATCAGTGTATTACAATATTGTACCATGTTCCCAACGGCGATAGCTTTCTAACCACCATGATCCTTTTTCGGACTGATGCAGTGACAGTATTAAAAAAATCAGAGCTTCGCCATTGCAAACTCTGTCATTCTCGTGTTCTCGTACTCTCACAAATCCAAGTATATACCTCGAAAGTCTTTGCATTTACTGCATCTTGTTTACTGCATCTTCTTCTCAGAAGTGAGATAGACGCGAGAGTCTTCGCCCTCGACATTCTTCATCATGGCATCGGCTTCCTTGGTTTGCTTTACCCAGGTGGCGGATGACATCTTGGTGTCCTTGATGAAGACCTCCTCGGCCGGCTGTCGGTAACTTCCACCAATGCGATCCCAGAGGGTGAAGAACTGGCCGTAGTTGTAGTTGAAGGCAAAGTGGTGAAGGCTGTGGCAAGCGGCACCGTTGATGAGCGGGTTGTTGGAGACGTACTCGCCATCGTGAATCAGAATGGTCCAGATCTGGATGAAGACGAAAAGCAGGACATAGGCCCACTTCTGAAGGGGGAACAGAAGGGGTAGATGTGGTAAGGCAAAGACTGGGCCCAACCGTCGACGGGGTGGAAGGCGATGGCGGCGTAGGGGTGGGCATGATCCATTTGTGGTGAGCCTTGTGCAGGTGCTTGTAGACAAGGGGTGGTGAAGGCCGCGATGGATCCAGTAGATGCCGAAGTCGGTGAACATGAAGAAGAGCGGGAACTGAGCAATGTTGTACCACATGCCCGGGCCGTCCTCGGTGGCGTCGTACATCTTGGAGTAGCCGCGGACCTCGAGGAGGAAGAAGGGCACGGTGAGGACGGCCATGCCGGGGACCGAAGACACGGACTGCTTGATCTCCAGGGCGACCTGGTTCTTCAGGTAGCAGGGGTGCTTGAAGGTCTCATGATCAAAGACAAAGTAGTATGAGAGGGAAGCAAAGACAAAGTAAAGGAGCAAGCCCAAGACGCTGCAGATAACAATTAGCACAGTGGCCGAGGCAAAGGTCGCGCGCGGAGAGAGCCAGGGCTCACTTACCAGGTGATGGTGAAGAGACTGAGGGTTTGCCTGACGATGTCGTCTCGCGCTAGAATCGAGGCATCGACATACTTGCCGGGCGCAAGGGACAGGTAGCGCGAGGCGGGTTTAAACTCGTAAGGAGTGTGAGAGGGGATGCCCGTGTAGTTTCCGCCGGCGGAGTGAACGGGCGCAGGAAGCACGGTGGCATAGAGGCGGTCAAAGACCAGCCGGTCCAGGATCTCGAGAACGACGTCCATGGCGATGCGATAGGATGCGACTTGAAGGGAGCTTGCAATCAAGTCAGTCAGTCAGTCAGTTGACGGATGGAGATGGCGTTTGCTTCTAAAGGACGCCCCTAAAAGAAAAATATTTCCTCCGCCTGCACGTATCCGTATCCCCTTGCCTTGGGGCCCCTGCGAGCGCGTGAAGCCCCACAGCCGGGCTTATCGATAGCGCAGGTAATTAAAAAGGGTCTCCACCGCCAGTTAGCTCGTGTTCGGGATCGGGTCCGGTCCCTGAGCCGAAGCCCCCTCTCCCAGGGTCCAGTCCAATCCAATCCAGTCAGTCCCATCCAGTCCAAGGCCAGTCTCTCTGATTGATGCAGATTCCCTCCCTCCCCGCTCTTGCTTTGTTGGGATTGGGAGCCCTCGCCTTGTCTCGCCTCGCCTCACCTCACCACGCCACTCCACTCCACTCCACTCCACGCGTCGTCCTACCCTATAGCTTAGGACTCTTCCTCAGTAGCCGTTGGAACAGTTGATGGAACATGATGCTGCGGCGCGATGGTACGGGTCGATGCATGAGTTCTCACATCTTCTCACACTAGAGCTATCCTTAGACCGTGTAAATAAAAATAAATAAATAAATAAAGAAAAGAAAGATAGAATAATGCAGAATAAAAGAAAATAAAAGGGAAAAAAGGGGGAATAATTACATGAAAAAAAAAAATTATAATAATAATAAACAATTAAATAAATGGAAAAAGTCCCTGCTGTCTCTTCACAACTCCCTTTCGGTGCCATCCGCTGAGATACACTGAGTCATGTCGTCCGTCCGGCTATACTCTGGGATCAACCGCCAAACTGAAGGCTTTGGAAATCCACGAGGTGCAGATTACGCCCATAGCCTCACCACATTCAGCTCCTAAAAACAAACAAAAAAAACAAAAACAAAAACAACCACCCAAACGTCTCCCTCACTTGATCCTCCATCTCCCGTGTGAAACAGTCGCTTGCCTTTTCATCCTTCCCATGTTCGACTCGCCTCAACGGGGCACAGGGCAGGCATAAATCTAGACGATGCCCGTCACAATCCGGCCATGTCCCCATAAAGTCGGTGCCAATGCGGATCCTGTCGTCAACTCATCCGCCGATTTGCTTCATCGCATTTCTGACGCCTGGACTGTGAGCGAAGAGAAACACAAGCTCCACGGCAGATGGATGAACACAAACAAAAAGGTCGGCCCAGAAGATCGTCCCATCTTACGCACCTCTTTCGTCGACCTGGACAATGCCAACATTGGTGACCGACTTGGCCTGGTTCCCTACGGAAACGGCTTCGTCGATGGCATCATACGCGCATTCCAGCAAGACCTACACCTCTCCTTGCGGCCCGATGACTTGTGGCTTGCTATAATCGTTCAGTTCAGCTTCTACGTCAATGGCCACGCCGAGGAGCTGCGTCACACATTCGTCAGCCACAAAGACAAGAAGACCATAGCTGTAGACATGACCCCCGCAACACTTCAAACTGCAAGTATCGACTTGCTTTGCGAAAAGTTCGTCGCCGGCATGAGGAAGCACATCACCGATGCCGGCATGGTAGAGTGGCTTCTACCCAAGTTTAGCACCACATCCGCCACCGATCAGACAGTGGCGGCCATGGTTCTAATGTCCACCATGAAGTCTTACTTCGAGTATGTTGTGGCGATGGGCTGTGGGTTCCCTTCAGTAACCCTCGAAGGCGAGAAAAAGGACTGGAAGAACCTGCTCGAAAGATTATATAGGTTTGCTAGATACGGAGACGAACCTGCAGAGTGGATTACCTACCTGAGTCAGGTTCTTGAAAACATCATCACGAGTTTCGACAAGCCAGAAGATGACGAGACTATAACATTCTGGATGCAAGCCTGCCACGCGGCTGGCGCTGATGGCTCTGGATGCATAGAAACCCTTTCTGGCTGGCTTACCGCATTCTGCTTTTGGGATGCAGAGGGAAAAGAATCCACAACTTCACCGACGAGCAACTTGCAGCTGGTCCTCGGGGAAATGGCATTGATCGTCAAAGGCTTATTCTTGATGGTGTTGCATTTCCCATCATCGCACGCAGTGCCATCCCCAAAGCCGTTTCTGATGTTCCAGTGCTGGTGAACGACATGGAGACTAAGCAAAGGTTTCACACAACAATTGTTGCGGGCTCGGTAGGAATGGAAGGTGTTCAAACAGATAACAGTCCAGAGTCAAGGATTCAGGCATTTCGCCCCAGATCCGGGTGGTGGATGCTTCTTGATAAAGCGGAACCGCTTGAATAATTCCTGCAGGATCAGGTTACTTACTGCAAGCGATCTTCCGCTTTTCCCTTATTGATTCATTGAATTCACTTGAATTCAATAGATAGCTCCATGTGTTACCCTAACTGTTCCCCTATATAGTTGCCTCGCTTTGTTGCTGGTTGCCGTCTCGCAAGGGTTTTGCGCCAACTCCCGCGTTAGTCGCTACGCAAGGTGAAACGAGACGCTTTGAATAGTGTCATGGCTATTTCTTGGTTAATTAATAGGCGTTCTGGGCTTCTCTGGTGCTATGGAGTCCTCCATGGCCAGCCCGAGTATCTGAAGCCGGCGACATCCGATAGGTACCTAAGCAATGCCTGTAGGCAAATTAAGCATATATACTTAATGAATTAAGAATATCACGTCTTTCACATAGCAGCAACGTGCCTTCTAGCATCAACACAGGTTCGTCACATTGTAAATCCTGCAAGACAACCGCAGCTGCTGGGAGGTTACGCTTCGTATTCTCATGAGTTTAATTATTGGCCAGATTATGCGAACGTCACAAACACGCAGCACAAGTTTTCAATCATTCTGGCATCAATTACCTGTGTAGGTCTTGCTGCTGGGTATCCCGCCCAAAGACAGACCACACAACATTATCTATCTAAGAGCTCGGACGTGCTGCGGCTTCCTGCATTCCTCAAAGTAGCCACCACCTCTATCCACTGCCAAGAAACCTTACACCAGAGGTGATTTAAACGACGTTGAGAGTAGCACTCTCTCCAACAGTGCAGGAAGTACCTGCAGCAACTGGCATGACCGCGCTCCATTGGCCACCAGCACAGCGGCTGTAAGTCTGGCCATCAATGCAGTTCCAGTTGCCCTCAGTGCAAGCCCCAGAAGGACCCTGGCTGGGAACAACGGGGGCCGGAGGAGGAGAGGGAGGGGTGACTGGGTTCACAGAGGGAGGAACAACAGGGTCACTAGGAGGAACGACAGGGTCGCTGGGAGGAGCCGGGGTAACAGGGTTGACGATGGAATCACCACCACCAGTGGAGCCACAGTTGCCGACTGGGGGCCCGTAAGTACCGGTGCCGAACTGCACGACATTGCTACCAGCATCGGGAAACTGGATGTCGACGCCCTCAGTAGTGGCGCAGCCATTGTTGATGTTCGCAGCGAGCATGTTTGGCAGGCTGTTAGGGTCAACCGTGCCAGATCCACCTGTGATCTGGACAGGGGCACAGTTCATGTACATCTCACGGTTGCCGACCTTGTTAAACCAGGTCCATGCCAGAGTATAAGCGCCTGCCGGGAGATCGGGAATCTCAACATCGTAACCTTCTGGGAGAGGAGCGTTTGCATCATCACCAGGCAGATTGCCGGGTTGGTTCTTAACAGGACAGCCACCCTCGATTGATTTGATGACCTTCCAGACCGAGTTCGGTGTAGGGTTGAGATCAGTGCTGACTGAGATCTGGCAAGAGCCGCCACCGTGAGTAGCAACACCTTTGAAGGTCAACGTCTGAGTGCTGCCAGCCTCCCAACTAGAGGCCTGAACACCACTAAAGTCGGTGGTTCCGCAGGGGAAGGGTGCGCCCGAGGCACCCATAAGTGGAGCATTCATAACACCACCCATCAATGGGAAAATGGGTGGGTTAGTCATGACAATGTGAGCGGTAGCCACAGAGGCAATGCTGGCGTAGGTGATGGACTTGGAGAACATGTTGATGGATTTCGAAGATAAGAAATGCGTCAAGGAGTAAATTTCGAAACTGTTATAAAACGGAGGACAAAAAATGTACAATATCGAAAGAGAATAAGTGGTTGGTAGAACGGCGAAGGACTAGCCTTAGAAGTGAAAGAAGGAAAGAAAAGAAAAGAAAGATGCTTGAGAAATGATTGTGAAGTAAACGATTGATAGTGAGAGAGAAACGAGCAGGAATGGTGAGGATGAGTACAGCATCTTATACCAGCAAGATGATGTAGGAAGCTCATGAAGACTACTCCTGTCGAAATCAGATTGCCAAAATTGGAAGCTAAACGAAGCAATTGCACGATGGGTCGGTCAAGGTGACAGGCTGACAGCACAGCCATCAGGTGGAGGTTTCCAAAAATGATGCCCGCTAAGGACTAGTATGGGCCAAATCTGGCTCCAATCTGGCTTCTGCATGGATGGTAGTTGAATGGATCCAGGAGTCGACCGAAGCTAACGACGGAGTGGAGTTGGTTCGTTTCACGGTTTTCTATAATGAGAATGAGAACCATGACAGGCATAAGCAGCTCCTACATTTGACCCTGGCTTAGCCTGTACGGACCTACCTAGCATCGGTTTAGGGAAATTTTCGGCACAAGCAAGCCGGTTCTGATGCTCGAGTGATACTCTAATTGGCTGCCTGCATCCAATTTCGCTATGAAGTGGATAATGATGCCACTATTGGAAGCCTAGCCCATGGGATGAGTGTGCTGTATTTACAGTATATTCGGTCATGAATATTAGGTACACAATCGTTATGGGCTATGCATGGTTTCAACCTCTCATGGACATTGCTTAAACATGACTGGAAATCCTCTGAATGCGTGAGACTGACCATGGATCGAGAATGCTTACCATGCAATTCGAACAGTTTTGCTTGCCTCATGTTTTGAATTGATCGCCTAACTGAACTGATGACATTGTATGAAACACGAATCTCGCCCACAAGCCCGTACACCGTAAATAATTACATGGTGTAGAAGAAGATCCTCACCATTACTTGATGTCATCGCCCTGAACGTGCGAGGGCCACATCTGTATATTAACATTGTAGCATCTAATAAAGATTGCAATGCGTGGAACATCTGAGATTAGATGTTTTAACACCAACCTTACATCGTTTACGCATATGGAACTTCCACACCCAAAGATACGCCCACAGAAATGTGATTGAGAACGCTGGTTTAAACGTGATTCTTTACAGGTAGTTTGGTTTCCTGAATGGCCCTGGCACACTGTTTTCATCAGCACTTTCGACTTTCACCATTACTGGAGTATACTATAAACTATAGCACTTGCTACCCAGAATATTCGCCAAATCTTATCATTAAACATCCGCCCTATTGCCGCACTATCCCACAGAACAACAACCTTGCCCGTCTCATCACTGTCGTCAATGCTGCATACTACCTTGCAACCATCCTCTTCTCGTTTCTCCAAGGTAGCGTGTCGCTTCAAAATACCCTCATCTGTAGTATTGTAAAGGATTTCGATCCATTGAATTTGCTGGAGGGCTTCATGATTCATAGACATATTCCTGCTCCATGTACCGCCATCACTCCAAGCACTGAAGTGCAGGTCACTGGCTTCTTTGGGGTTTGAAACTCAATTCTTGATACCTCCTTCTTGTTGACATACCACACAACTACTTCGGGGTCCAGTCTAAGCGGTGTTCTACCCAGTTTGTCCAGTCTGGCGTGGTTGAATTTCTTGTGGCCTCAGGTATATGTCCTCCATCTTCGGTATAGGATGGTTGGTTTGTGTACTGAATCTTGTTCCGTGGTCCACGAGTTAACATTTCGATGTCTGACTCTTGGATATCGGCAAGTTTACCAGTCTCATCGCGATAAGTGAACATGCCTGTCACGGCTCCAGCACTGCCGATTGTTCGGGCCAGCATTCGCATGGAGACGAATTGAAAATTCCCAGGAGTGCTCTGGAACTCTGCTGCTGTTTGAAAATCTGGCACTCTTTTCGTACGCAGAGTCAAGTATGTATCTGACCCGGCATCTCTATCTTTGTTTTCCTCAATGTAAACATTGCTGCGAGAATTCACCATGAGGACGCCGGCATCATTTGACAACCCTTCATCAGGCCCATAGCTATTGTCCCAGGTTTGTATATCCCAAATGTCTGTCCAGTTGTTTTTTCGAAATATTCGCTAGAGTAAGGAGCATCTGCGGCATCCGCTGCATCTGTTATCACGTCTGGGACTCCGGCATATTGCGAGAGCTGTCTGAAGTCGAGAAACAAATGCTGGGTGTAATATGTAGTGGTAGAGTCATTGACCAAGAAGCAGGCACATTCTGCATCCTTGTCGACCTCCAAACCGTGTACTACCCCACAGAACGCATAGAATAGGGAAAGTGCGAGAGTCGCTAGTCGGAACATTATAGCTGATGAGAACATGCTTGCTGAATACTGGAGATGGGTGAAGGCGGGGTGGAATGAAAGCCGTGTGCTGAGGTTATAAAGCCACCGCATAAGGTGATCCGAGACATTCAAATGTTCAGCCGTCTTTTTAATGTGCTGGCTGTGCGCCACACCGCGCTCTGACCAATAGTGGCCACCTACATACTCCTACAACATATTAATGAAACTCGTATATGCCACTCCAGGCTCATGACCCGATTGGCTGTTCTGCATAATATGATGACTGTGAGACAATACGACCGAGATGCAGCACGGTGTAGGATGGGACCCTATCATTTACTAGTTTAGCCAGTCACATCATCTAGAGTCCTTCAGGTACTTTCCTGAGCACAATTTTGCACATCGTAACCATGTATCGGTCCTGCTGTCATAGAATTTCAGGACAGTCGTGGTAGGCAGCCCACAAACACGACATCTCATCAAACTGGGACAACAAATTGTCAAATGATAGCCAAGAGACCCAGTAGCAATGGCGAATGTTTGTCCTTTCATGTAAAGTAGGACACCTAGTTTATGCTAATATGGAATCATACAGGGAAAGAAGTGCTTCTATACCAGGCTGTTTACTCATGCGGCACTCTGATAGTGGGGAAGAATGAGTTTGAAGGCAAGCTTCCAGTTTATGAACAAAAGAAAAAGAACCTACTGTTTACTCAGAATACCAAGAATAAAATGCAAGAATCAGTACAACATATAAACTATGACATTCCTGTAGCATTTATGCTGCATCGTGATGTTATCTGACCGCAAGGAATTCTCTTCTAGTCTTACTTAATTTACAAACCAAAAAGGTATCTGACTGATCTTGCTATAATGGAGCGCAAATTGAATTGATAGAAGAGCTCGCTGGGGCAAATAATCTTGTAAATCTGAAACTTCTAAATCATAGGTGTATGTAGTATCCTTTTTCTCAGGGCTCGGAATATGAAGCCAGCTGATCCTCTTAACACCCCTGCTGTATCCAGTTTGATGTAGATCTATGCCACAAGATGCGTCGAATAATCTCATTTGGTGATATGGGAGACGTTGATGTTGAGTGACAACTTCATTAAGACCACCAAAGTTTGATGTATATTTGGCAGTAATAGATTACCATTGCAACAGAGTATCGAGTTCTGGTATCAAACGCTTGAGATAAATCTATTTATCCATATTCCTTCAGCCCCTTTATCAATTTCCGTATTCGAGATATGAGCTCGCTAAAATCATATGGTTTCCCAATCACGTCGTCCATTCCTGCCGACAACATGGCGTCCTTCTGTGCTTGCCGAACATTTGCACTCACACCTAATATCGGGACATGATAACGCTCGATCTTATGCTGCTCCTGCATTTTGAGTTCCCAGGACCGAATAGCTTGACTCGCTGAGCTACCATTCATAACCGGCATTTCCTGGTCCATCAGGATAATGTCAAACGCGCTGCTCGGAGGCGTAGCTGCTGTAGCGGCATCAACTGCTTCACGCCCGTTGGAAGCAGTCCGAACAGCAATACCTTTGGACTCAAGCTTGCGGCGGAGGATTCGTGCATTGATGAAGTTATCTTCGACCAGTAGAAGTGTTAACTTTCCGGTGCCATTTGATTCCGACTTCGATGGGTGATTTGACTGGTCAGGATGGTCCTGTTCATGGTTTTCATGTTTTCTCTGGGCTGTATTGGCAAGTAGTTGTGTGTGCTTCCAGCTTATGTCCTTGGAACTATTTGGAGAAGCTTCATCGACATGTTCCGATGCTTTATTGCACCAGTTTTCCGAAGCCTTGGTTTCATGAATTCCTGCGACCTCATCCGGGAGCTGGTCCAGTCGGTGTAGCTGGTATTCTAGTTCTGCACTGGCTAGGGTTTCCTCGTCTGAAGGTCTGTCTTCATCCCCGTGGCCTTCCGTGCGACGAACTTTGAAGAAGAATCCAAATGTGCTTCCTTTGCCTTCTCGTGAACTGACGCCGACTTCACCTCCATGGAGATGACACAGCTTTCGGCTAATGTTAAGACCAAGGCCAGAGCCACCATAAGACTGTTCAGTCTTTGGCATGGCTTGGTGGAAGCGCTGGAATAACTTTTTCTGCATCTCATCGCTAATTCCGATGCCTGTGTCAATGACTGCAACCATGATATGCAATGCTTCACCGTTACCCCATTCAGTCGTGTTAGTGCCATCCATCTTGTAACTTTTCTCATCGGTGCCGAAAAAACAACATTGGGTGGGTAAGAAGTTGGCCGTTCTACTGAAGCCCTGATTGCGACTGTGATCTCTCTTTTGCCATTCTTCTTGGCGGTGAATTTGATCGCATTGGTGACTAAATTCACCAAAACCTGGGCCATGCGAACAATGTCTGCATTAACCCAGCCGACGTGGAAATCTTCATATGAGTAGTCGACTTTGAACTCAAAATTTATTGATCTCTTGCGCATCTCGGGTTGGAACATCTTGAGAGTATTGATGAATTGTGTCTTTGGCTGGACAGCTTTTGGAGATAAGGTGAGTAGAGAGGCGTCGAGCTTTGAAAAGGAAAGAACTTCGTCAACAATGCTCCTTTGATGAGCAACACATAACTGAACTGTCTCTGCAGCCTCAACAAGCTCAGTTCTTGCTTCGTCCCCGAGCTTCGAATCAGGATTGTTTGCGACCTCAAGGACGTTTTCGGCACAGTGAAGAACAGCAGAGAGAGGGTTTCGTATCTCGTGAGATATCATGTCAATGAATCTCTCCTGACGCTCTTTGCGTTCTTGTGCCTCTCGTGCAGCCTCACGCTCAGATATTTCGGCTACCTTATTGGTCGTGATATCGATAATCGCACAAATGAAGCCGCCATATTCTTGAAGGCTCGATTGGCTGAGGGTATCTTCTTTTAGGGGATAATAATAATAACCTCCACGGATTACCCTTCCCTGGGCGCGAAACTCGATACGAAGCGGTTCCTGTCTCTCGAAAGCTTCTCGATATGCGTCCATTACTCGCTCATAATCAGATGGGTGGATCGTGTGTGGCCAGGCTTTGAACGATTTATCTTTGTCCTCATGAACAGTAAGATCATGAAACTGAGGGTTGACAAATATAGCCTCCGCGTCGTGATTGAGGATGGCCAGGCCAGTTGGCAGCATGGCAGCGAATCGCTTGAAGAAAGGGTTTTTGTCTAATGGTATGTCGGTGGCTTCCCGCCGTGGCTGGTGTTACCCCTTCTGTGTTACCAGCACACGAGCCCATCCCATCGGGCTCGCTATCGGACAGATCCGACTCGTCCTGCTGAGGCCACCTTGGGATTAAGACTTTTGTCCTGCTCTTTTAGACTCAAGCTGTGATTTTTTTGCGTTTGATGGCGATGTACCATTGATGGCATAGCTGTTCTTAGCCGGTCGTTGGCTGGCATTTTCGTCCTGTCCTGAGAAGACCTGAACAAGAACACCATTGACAGCATCACTCTCGTGCTCTGGAATATGGCTCACTAAGGCTTGAGAGTTACCCGTAAAATGGTCCGACAGAAGCTTAGGGTCAATGCTGATAGATCGTCTTTGTGCCATTACGCTTTGTATGGACTTCTCGACTTCTGTGTGGAGTCGCGAGTTGTGTGGCATGCCTTCGTTAGACGAGCGGTCCTTTTGCTGTGGCCATACTTCGTTACTGAAGAACATGAGCTGATCGGACCAATAAATGGCTGCGGGATGCGGTAATGACTGGATAAACAGGTGGAAGTGCTTTAAGGTTGTGGGCCACTTGGCCTGCGGCCCAAGAAGGCCTGAGTGACTCCTAGGCAAGGCGGTCAGTAGACGTTGAAACCCTTCCTATAATAGCCAACTCACATCTCCGACATTCAGCTATTGTCGGGACAAAGGTATCTCGGATAGTGAGCCCGAAATTGGAGCTGTTGTGTCTTGTGTGAGTTGTCGATGTTGAGATGCAACTCTATTACGTCACCGAAATCTTGGAGGTATCAGCTGTTCAAAACAAGGACCCTCTGCGCATCCCGTGACAGACAATCGTTTGTGGCAACCTAGTTGGCCTAATTGTATACGCTTTAGCTAGATGAAAAACAAAAAAAAATGATGAAAGAATAGAACAAGATGAAATTGAAGAAAAATAAAGTAATAAAGTAAAGGTCTAATAAATTATGGCAATGACGCATTGAAAAAAAAAAAAACGCTCTAGATCTTAGAAGGCCATACCACTATGATACTCATCTTTCCAGCCCACCTCTCCAAATACTAGCGGCATCAAATTGCTCGACATTCTAATTACTGACAAAACTGCTCCAACCTATTGATGACCAATCTAGAAACCACGCGCTCCTAAGCAACCACGGCATGTTAAGCCAGCCCACCTAGGCTTTACAGTAACATTTCTACAATTTTGGTCATTCTCAAACTTATGTCATTTCGATCATCTTCTGGTACTTTTTATACAGCAGAACTACCCTAGATTTAGTCCAGTCGATATGTTTTATCCCAAAGTATAGTAATGGCCTGCATTAATCCTTATCATGCCTTGAACGCAACTGACCCCTGAATTTTTGTTTTGTAACACAGGTACTGCAGAATAAGTTCCATTTAGAATCCATTTAGAAAAGTAGTGTTCAGTGCCTGAATTACCGACTAGAGACCAACAGTACGCTTTGAGAACCAACTACCCTGTATCTCCTGCTGTTCCATTATGAGCCATCTTGGTGGAGTTCGAGTTTCACCTTAATATTGTCGATGAAACAGAACCACCACCAGCGTGGCGACCATTCATTCTGGGCCAATCGAATCTGTTATGGTTAGAAGGACTGATAGATGACATACATTACGTAGATGGTTGGAGACAACTCACATTGTAGCGACTGAAAAGAGAAGAGGTCATTTTGTGCAGCTCCATGGTTGCCAGGTTCTTTCCCGCACAGACGCGGTTACCTGCTCCAAAAGCGAGATCCGATTGATTCATAAGACTGAGACGCCGAGCAAAATCTTCTTCGGTCTCTTCTTCCCCACGGAGCCAACGTTCAGGACGATATGTATCCACGTCTTCCCCGTAGACTTCCTTGTTTCTAGAGGAGACCCAAGGGCTGAAACCAACTTTGGTGCCTGGAGCGATAAATCGACCGTCAGGAAGAGTCAACCCACGCTCAGGGACGATTCTCTCTGCGATTCCGCCAAGAACTGGATGCATGCGTTCACCCTGAACAAAATGAGGCAATGGTTAGCCAGAGTCCTAACAAGAACAAAATTTACCTCCGTACCTCACGAATACAAGCATTTAGATAAGGCAAATCTTTGGTCTCGTTATACTGTGGCGGAAACGAAAGATTGGCGTTGCGAAGCTCTTTCTGTAGCTTTTTGTAGACCGGCTCGTTACGAAGAACATAGTAGACAATAGCTTTTGCACGAGAGATGTCGTGTCGGCACCAGCAAGAACCTATAAGAGTCAGCTGTGGCGCAAAGAAGTGTCGGGGAAGATGACCGCTGTACATTCATCATCAGGTAGCTGACAACTTCATTGTCTCCAACAACGCCGGGGTATTGCTCCTTGCACTCAATAAAATCGTCGAGGAAGTCGGGAGTCGCTCTTGAACCAGAAGACTGCACTCGCTCCATAATGCGTTCAACGCAGTACATTGCGACGTTATTGAAAGTTGCAAACTTAATGGGGCACCAAGGATTCTTGCCGAGCCACCGATCCAACCAAGGCACTTGACCAACCTGTGTACGATCTCAGTGTCTTGTTTCCTTAGATGGACATGACGCAACTTACGCAGCCAAGGTAACGCATTGTCATCTCTCCGGTATGGATGAGGCCATTGATGTCTTTGCCAGACTTGAGAAATCCCATGTCCTGGCTGAATGTGTTATTCCATACAAAATCCCAGGCACCTATAACAAATGTGTAAGCTATTGAGCAAGTAACTGGACTTGGTAACACCTTACCGTACTCAATCCAGTCCGCAATATCTACACTCTTTCCAGCATTCTTTTCCTCGACAAATCTCTCCTCTAATTGCTCGCAAAGAAGCGTGATCATACGGTCTGCTAGTCGTTCTTTTTCCAATATCTTATTCATAGTAAAGAGCTTTGAATAAGGCTTCATATATTTGCCATGGAAAGCATTGCTTCGAGTGCTGAATACATTCTCGATTCTGTGCCCTTCGGCGACGGCATCAGCAACTTCGTAGAAGTCACTCTGAGAAACCAGTAAGCATGCTAGATCAACGACTGGGAGATATAAGTGCTAGTTGGACGCGAACCTTGACATAATCGCCCCTTGTTGAATATACGGTCTTGATGAGTGAGGCATCACTGAGACTGATAAGGTTGGGACCAATTCGAACCGCGGGCCCATGCTTCTCATGGAGCTTCCGGTGAGAATTGATCTGCGTACAAGACCAGTAATCCCACATGCGCCAGAAGTCCGTAAACTGGGCCCAGAATGGACCAGGGAAAGCCCTCAAAGGCGAGCTCAAGTAGATGTAACCGAGATAGCCAACGATCAGCGTACTAGCGGCGACAGCCGCCTTCGCTGCTATGCTTAGAGCGTCCATGCTACCAATGAATTATGCACTTGGAGTCAAAGTACAAAAGAACAGGCATGAAACCTGGAAAAGCGAAGTGAAAGAGGAACCATGATTTTCGATTTGTGCGAGTGCCTCAAGGGTGCTGTTAAGGACAGGCGTTTCTCCATCCCACGAGAAGCTGTGGGGCAGGACCTGAACCAAGAGACCTTGAAAGCACGCAAATTTCAGTTAAGAGGTGGAGCTACCTCTGTAAGTGGTCCATGTGCGAGTTGAGCATGTATTGCAAGTATATGGTAGCATGGGTTATTGAGCTCAGCCATGCTAGGTACCCACTATAGAATTCCAGGTCGTTTAGCCATGCACGGTGTTTCCGTCACTGCGGATTCAACAATTTGCGTTTAGGATATGAACTGATGGTATATCATTATCTATTAGGAGCATTGGAGCAGCCACAACTGCGAATTGGTACATGATCGATTTTTCTACAGGTAGGCAAAAGACAGGTTTAAACATGTTTTCCGCACTGATACTTGGGCGTTGACGATGAACGGGATGTGCCGCCATCTAGACCTTAATCCCCAGTAGTCTATTACCAGGGAGAGCTGTCACTAGTTCTACTAGGGAGTAGTAAGCGGACCATTGCGCCTTCAACGGATAGCGTGGCCGGGGAGGGCTGCTTGATCTACGCGGTAGCACCCCGGTCTCTCGACGGGTAGCGGGGCCGGGAAGGGACGTTTTGGATATGCCAAACTAGTGGTTGGCTGTCAAGCGGAAATCCCTGTTTTTCGACTACAAAAGGAATAGAAGCGCACAGGTTCTCCTCAACCCCATTTAGCTAGGATCCGATGCTCCTCTTAGATGTGCGCTGACATTGTTCGACTGCCCGGAAAAAGAAGCCTAGATGTGGAGTGCTAAGAAAAATTCAACGATAACCGCAAACTTTGAACAACACGCTACTCACAGTTCAGAAAGAAAGGGAGCTCAAGGATGCCACCTACTTTCCTTGACACTGAGGCAGTGCTCTGGCAGTGTGGGAGTGAAATTCTCGGGTGCTGCTTGGCATTGGTTATAGTCAGGGGATAAATAGTCTTTATCATGCAAGCATATCAACCTCGTAACGAAATTTTGCGAAACCCGACCTCACACCTGGAGAGCAGCAGCATAACGTTGGGTCCAGGAGTGAAATGGCGAAAGGTATCATGTTCGAAATTCTGGCAGAGGTGAACGCAAATATCCTGGAGAAAACATACGAGAAAGTTCAAATATAAACTAGGGTTCAGGAGGGAGGACCTCGCATTAGTGTGACCGGAACTTGTTTAGCGGTGACCAAAGTTCAAGAGCTGCAACAATTGACATTTGACAATGTTGAGCTCGGGCGCAAAATCCCAGTGCGCGTATGACATGCCGGTTGCCCCTTATGCTAAACCTGGGCTTTGAGTTTTACCTAGCCAGGGGTACTGAAGTTGGTTGTGAAAATGACCCACCAGTGACTAGTCGATCCTGAGCGTCTTTTAACCTCTGCCGTGCTAGACGAGGCCGGGGCCTTCCCGAGGTCGCCATCGACATTGTTTTGCCCCAAAGGACTTCGTAAATGCCGTAAGGCCCACATGGACTTGACTGCCTTCTTGCAAGCGGGCAGGAGGTGGTTGTTTTGGTTCGTGTTGCTTACTTGACAGCTTCACGACGACTGTACTCTCTTCTGGATTTAATCAGTCACAGGTCAACAAGAGCGATATTTGCCAACGCGATGAGTTCCTACGGCGGGAGAGGACCAACAGTCAATGCGGCGTTGTGGACAGAAACCGCGCTTGCTCTAATCCTCGTCATGATGCGGATATACACGCGAGTGAGGATATTGCGTAGCTTCGGTTGGGACGACGGTTTGTTGATTTTAACCTGGGTTTGCCTTCCTCTAAAGACTGGAATCAAACCGCTAGACTAACCCCTTGTTGTAGTGTTTGCTTGCTCTCTACGCCTCCCTTATCTCTGTGGGAACAATGTACGGAATCGGCCAAAAGCGTGCCGATATTCCACCCGAAGATTATACACAAGCGATGAAATACGAAATAATTGGACAAGGCGCATGCATATTCAACATCGCAGTTAGTAAAGCTGGAGTGGCTTTCTTCCTTCTACGCATCGTGTTCAAATGGTGGCATAAAGCCTTGATCTGGCTTTGCGTCATCACCAACAGCATTGTTGCAACATTTGGCACAATCGCTGTATTTGTACAATGCACACCTGTACAGAGGACATGGGATATCAGTGTCGCGGGAAAGTGTACGCTCGATTTTCCGACCATTGGACTTTTCATATCTGGTTGGTTCTGAGGCTTCTGGTATGCCCTGCGCTTTCTGACGATCCAATCCAGGTTATGCTGTCGCAATGGACTTTATTCTCGCACTTGCCCCGTGTTTCATCATTTGGGAGCTGAACATGAAGAGAAAAGAGAAACTCGTCATCATCTCGGGCCTCAGTCTGGGGGTGTTGTAAGTAGTCTTAACCGAACAAGACATCTATCAGAACATTATGGTTAACGCGTCGCGCCGTAGTGCGGGTCTCTGCGGAATTCTAAGAACTACCGCACTGACTAGTCTTGCTTCCTTTGACGAGTATATCTGTGAGTTCTAGCTGGATGTACCTACGATGAGTGTATGCTAATATTTATTTGTACATAGACGATACGGTTGACATGCTCATCTATTCTGGCACCGAGAACTTTGTCACAGCAATGTGCGCTTCAATTCCCGTCCTCCGACCATTATGGTCGAAAGTTCGCCACGGATACTATGGCTCAAATAGCGCTTCAGCGAAACAGGGCTATGAGCTGGGTGGTCGTTACGGACCATCTGCAGGCAGCAAAAATCTCGAAGGCGCACTGTCTCCCAATCAAGGGATTCACGAGGCGAGAATATACACTGGCGGCCGTAAGTACGACATTGAAAACGATAACGCGAGCGAGGAAACAATCTTGCGCGAGTCAAATGCCCAATCTCACAAAAACAACGAAGTGTACTGCCGTACAGAGATATCGGTCAACTATACAACAGCCAATCACGAACGGTCTTCAGACAATGATAAGTGAAAAGAGGGCTAGGAGTAATAAAATAAGAAATACAGAGAGTTTGTATGATGTAGATTCATTTCAGCTCCTCAGGCCAACTTATGCCGATGATAACAATGGGGGCTAAACATACCAGTTAATGGCAGTAGAAGTTGGGTCAAGTAATGAACAAGGTTTTTATGAGAACATCTGATAAATGCGACGTCTTCCATGGACCTGGCTGTCATGGATTACTCTGCATTGGGGCTGCACAAACTCAAGACACCATTAATATAGTTGTGGAATATCTATGTCCTTAGCAGTACGAAGACGCGGTTCATATATCTCACAAGTAGAAGCGGAAAAGTCCAGTGACATTAGCTAGGTATGCCACTGCATGGAAGTCCCGGAATTTTCCGTATGTATTACGGATTACAGAGAGCTACATTACGTATCTCTTTGAGGCTGTGAATGTGCACAGCAAGTAGATACCCCGTGACAATTTTACCACGCCCACATACAGCATTATAGTGCAGAAAAAGAGGACAATTTGCCGTAGTTCTATATTTCTTAATACAATTATACATGATAACTCATTTTCATAGATGTATGTGTATCTAAATACTCTAAGTATTGTATTTTACCTCTGGTTAAATTGGAAATACCCTGAAAAGTGACTTCGCCTGCATTGTCGTGGCGTCAAGAAGATCCACAAAATCCTTTCACCTTCCGGCCTAGCTGTTGATGTCTTTATTATTTAGCTGTTACGATGAGCTATGCTTTCTAAGGCGCCAGAAGCTCCGACTTTTAGAGCCAAGTTGGGCGCCTCGGCAAGGTAGAAACTGGGTATGACTCCTAGAATTCCGAATGCAAGTTTTATTGACGAGAAATGAAAGTGCCATGTCTATAACATAATACTGAATAAATTAGACACCTAGTGAAATAAGAATAGGAAGCTTTGCCAAGTCACTCTATCTACCATCAGGCTGAATAACATGTCATGAAGCTGATAGCCAGTTGGTGCCTCACGTGCCTCACGTGCCCATAGAGGTAACAGCCGAGAGTCCATAAACTCTGTGGTAGGCTGATTTCCTTGTGAATATATATCATAAGTCTCAGCAACTGTGATTAGACTTCTTTCAAGGCTGATAAAAGTTGGAGATTCAAGAAGACACACATCATTGAGTATTGACTGGCTCCGTGAGTTCGAGGAAGGCTATTGAACAAATTAAATAAGGATTTCAAGCAGTCGAAATTAGGGCGAGTTTGTCGCATTCAAACAGTAAATAAGCTGAAATGAAAGTGCTGATTTACGGTATCATTTTTCTGCACTGGGTAATACCAACAGTATATCGAACAGGCTATATCTGTCAACTGGCTGACCCGGAATTAGTTATTGCTTTTACCTCATGTCCTGACGTACTGGCCAAGACATTGTACGACATACACGAAAGATCGATCCCTGGCTGAATGGAGGAGATAGAGTTTGGTGTTTAGTTTGAAGTTAATTCTAGTAATGGTCGTAAGTCGGAAGCATCGGTGCGGGTACTGGAGCTTCGTTTAGGCCATTCTTGGAACCATACCTTGAGTTAGAGATGGCGCTACAATTCAGTGGACTAGATGCTTGCATTAGTGCGTAGCATCTCCCTTGATCCTGTAGTTCAACATTCCGATTGAAGCATTACTTCATATCACATGCTAGGATCCGCGAGCCTTCAGTCGACTATAAATAGGTCAGCGGCCCCGTTCGCATATATTAAGACATAAGAATGCCAAACCAAAGCGACTAATCAACAATCATGAGCATCAGACACACTGCTCTAACAATCAGGTCCAAATACTCTCCATTACTGTAACTGTGTTCGGGGCTCCCAGCATTTCCAAGAATGGCTCCCATTCGGACGATTGGTGTCGTTGGCACTGGAGTGATAGGGTCTTCATGGACTGCGCTCTTTCTCGCTCGTGGCTATCACGTCCTTGTTGCGGATCCTGGTCCCGGCGCAGCTGAGAAATTAGCCCTATATCTCCAGACCGTGTGGCCTACTTTGGAGAGTTTAGGTTTTAATGATGGGTAAAGCGTGATCTAGACAGATTTATGATGGTTGGGCTGACACATTGCTTTTAAACCACAGGGCAAGCTTGAAGAATTATCAGTTTGTCGGCTCGTCTCTTGGAAGATATTATCAAGAGGTCGATTTTATCCAGGAGGTTAGATGTGGTAAGCCATTGATACATATAAATTTGCTGACGACAGAAAGTAGAACGCGCCCGAACAACTAGGTCTCAAGTCAAACCTGTTGCATGAGATTGATTCAGCTGTTCGTCCGCACATCATAATTGCTTCATCATCATCAGGATTGCCAAGCTCAAGGTTCGTTGATCAATGCAAGCATCCTGAAAGAGTATTGATTGGCCATCCATTCAACCCTCCACATCTCATGCCACTTGTTGAAGTTGTACCACATCCACAAACATGTTCGACGACTATCAACAACGCTATAGAATTCTACAGACGGGTTGGCCAGCGTCCCATTCTTGTAAGACAAGAAACACCTGGATTTGTTACAAACCGCCTCCAAGCTGCTCTTGTCAACGAAGCTTTCAGCTTAGTTAGCCGGGGTATCATTTCTGCTGAGGATTTAGGTAAGCCATAATGAAGCAGATCTCAGACCTGGTATCTAACGTGGAATCTACTAGACGATGCTGTTACAACTAGCCTAGGCCCGCGCTGGGCTGTTGTTGGCCCATTCATGGCAAATGCAATGGGCGGTGGCGGAGGTGTCGATGGCTTTCGAAATTTGTTGAAGCATATAGGACCGGCAAGCAAAGTTTGGCTTGAAGATATGCGAGCGCATGCTTTTGTGGGGACATGGAGAACGTCGAGATTCTTTGTGAAAGTGTAAGAGAGGAACTTGAAGGGAAGAATATGAAGGCCTTGGAAAAGCAACGAGACTATGAACTTGTGGGGATTTTTAAGCTAAAGAGGAACGCTCCACCCAAGCCGACAAATATGGCGAACGGGGCTTCATGAGATGAATCCTCCTGCTCGTAGTCGCGGTAGCTTTACCCAATCTGTTGCGGTTTGGACAAGCACTTCTTACAATTTTATGAAATATTTGGATTCTTTTAATAACAGAAATTATGTTACATTCTTATGAGAAATCACCCGAAAATGTGAAATTACATGCTACTCATCCATACGTATTAATGTGCATGTACTAACTATGCTTAGTCGACTTTGTAGTAAAAGGACCTGGGCCAAGGTAAACCGCATCCCGAAGCGAGCCATTCGGTAGCAATCGCTTGAACTTTGGTTCCACATTGAATAAATTCTGAATGAGCCCACAGTTGGCCATGAAAATTGCTTCACTGGGAGAGGAATTTCGGAAATACGGATCTACATTCTCGTCTCTCACAAATGCCTCTATGAAATTGCTCACTGCCCATCATACTGGCAAAGGATCATTGCAAGCCCAAGTTGCTTTTGCTAGAACGTCCAATAGATCAAGCCGAGTTAGGGCGTGTGGCTGAGAATCTACCACTGACTTCATGGTGACTGAGGTCTAGGATGAAACCTTGCTCTTATGAAACTGTGCAACCTAAGCCAAGAAAATTCAGGAGGAAGGAGCACTTATTGAGTCCTTCTCAGACAATGGAGATTCATAAAGACAGTACAACGCTAGTATCTGTAACCGGATTTCTTTTGCGCGCCCTGAGACGTGAAATCGTCCAAGATTACGTGGCGAAAGATTGTTCTGTGCATGAAGAAGTCAATAGGTGGTACTAATCAAGCATTATCTCTGACACAATGGTTCAAGGTAATGGTAAGAGATGATGGCTGAAGGAAATGAGTTACTACTTGAAGTGAACTATGATTAAACTTAATACACCCACAACTATCTAGGATTGTGTTTTACTGCGCTGATCGGAAATAGAAAGAGGAATTGTATGACTTTTTGCTAACGCAGGCTACCTACCTAGTTAGAACATGCGCAGCCTCAGGTGGCGGTGACCCCGCCAGTTGTTGACTATATTGTAAAAAGTCACTTGCATTAGCCCTATATTATTTGGCAAGGGTCCTTTACGACCAGAACAAAAGATGATTCTAACTCTGGATGCTGAGAACAGCACAAATCACCCACGGGGTATTAGCTATGATATATACACCGGACCAGTCATAGAGATTCTCAGAATTTGAATAAATTTGAATGGATGAAAAAGGCGGTTTTATGCCCATCCTTTGCACCTTAAGGCGGCCTTCCCAATGCAGTGTAAGTATCTTTGGTAGAGGGGCCTATACTTCTTGAAGCATCCAATCTCTTGTTTCAAGACTCCATAATCTTCGCTTATTTATGACTATCTATTCATTGAGGGGTGCAAGAGCCAAACCTGCAGCTGTTGCAGGCATTACATACTGAATCGGGTAAGCTGCCTGTAATGAGTTTACTGCAGCAGGTATGGGAGGGCCAGACCCGCATAGATGGCTAGACATGGCGGAGCGTGGGAATCCGCGCAATATCTCGAGCTAAACCGGTTGGAAACCATTGTACAGGCTAATAGACCCTGGATAACAGCTTGTAACAAACCTGTGCTTTCTCTGTTGGTTAATAGTATACCTTCGGCGGCTGTTCCTGTGCCTAATAGTAGCATAACATTTAGAGTCTAGTACAGCAAAGGCGCTGATGCCAAGACGTACATAGTACGAAGAAACGTTTGCCTCAACAGGGATAGAGGTTGTTATTTAGCGTAGGCGGTTATGCAACATCTTACCGAGCGGATAGACGGGTGGTTTTTCCGACTATACCTGACATCCCTGTACACTACAGGGCTCTACGAGCAAATAGAATGCGCAAGAAATATAGATTAACTCTTAGGAGTCAGACGTAGGATTTACCAAGAAGGAAACTAGATTATGTGTCAGCCACTGAGTTGGACCTTGGTCAGTATGGACCCTGGCATACTATGAGGACCTGCATGAGCCGTGAGGACAATCATCATTGAATATGAGGCATCTAGATCTATAGACTGTGACTGAAAACTGACTCGGCGACCTTGGAAAGTTCATTTTTAGTATGGAACATGGTAGAATTACCTGATTCTTGCATAAGGCGAAGTAGGACAAAAGAAATACCTCAACTGGTCTCCAATACCAGGTCCAGCATCGCCCCTCGTGCTGAGGGGTTCGCACCATTAATATTCCAGGATAAGAAGCCTACGCTAGTCCTTCGTAAAGTATACTCTGTTTGACAGCACTAGGATGAGGATACCATGACGCTGGCTAGGGACGTCGCTTACAGAAACAGCTCGCGCTTACGATGCGACTCGTTGCTCTCACCGATACTTTCTAGTCAATACGTGTACACCTAGATTCGGCTTCCTGCAGTAGGCAAAGCGCAATGACGAATATCGGAGAATGATTGGATAGGAGCCTGACGATAGAAGACGAGGTTGTTCGTAAGGGAGTATAGTTTTCAATATATAAAGACGCTGTTATCCCCTCAAAGAATGAAAACTGAACCAGCCTTTCTCATAATCATCTAAAATCCTCTTCAGACGAGCATTTATAACTTCTCCAGAATGAAGGTTTCTAGTTTCTTTGGCCTTTCTCTAGCCGTTGCTGGCGCCATTGCTGCTCCTGCTATCGAGGAGCGCCAGCAGCCTGTTGGCATCTTCTTCATCCAGTTCTTCGCCCAACCTGATTGTCAAGGCGCATTGCAAGACTCTCAGGCCTTTGTCCAGTACAACAACGCTGGCGTATGTCAAGCTGCGGATGCTCGCAATGGTGCTTATCCTAGCTGGAGAGTTAGGCAAGTCACCGATATCACATCACCAGGTAAGTTGGGAGGTAGTTTGTGCTGAAGTCGTCATCCAGATTACTGATGAATTACCGATTTAGTCACTCTTTTCAGCCAGCCCGGCTGTTCTGGCCAATCCGTCACTGTGGCTCCTGACACCCCTATTTTCACATGCTTCACTCAGACTGTCGGCTCCGCCAAAATCTAAGTCAATCAATCTCAGCAAAGTGTTTGTCTAGTGGCTGCAAGGAATAGATATGGAGGATGATACACAGCTCTCTCTTCATAGAAAGTAAAAAGACGCATTACCACCAGTACATAGATAAATGACAATAATCTCCTGAGTAGTTTGGCTTGTCCTCACTTAACAAATAAGCTTTCTATTTGATCTTCGATAGTTTAATGCTGCCAACAGTGACATCTCAATATTTTCACGAGACTTGTATTCCTGGAAGAATAGCTATTCCCGAGGCAGTCCCCAATTCACCATGACCTGCAGAATTAGAAGGTTATGCCAGGATGGCTTTCTTTCAATAATAATGCACTGCCAGAAGCTTGTAACTTAGAGGAAGCCCGGGAAGTTACATGGCGATCAGTGTGTGCTAGGACAGTCTTGTATAATGCACTTGACCTTGGATATTGAAGTGAAAGCTTTCTGCTACTGTCATTAGGAGCTACAAATTTTGACGGGTGATTTGGTCAAAGTGCTGAGATTGACCGTCCCTTCTATAGCATCCTGAGGTAACATGCTTCAGACCCCTACACTGCAAGTTATCACGCCCTCATGATACTTTTCAACTTTTCATTGCAGCACCATCCTGTGGGGTATGGTCATATCCTTGATAGCAAAGATAAATTAAGATATGCTTAAATAATAAAACCCTGTTACACCTACACCATAACTGAATCTGTGAGCGTCTAGGATTTTGCTTAACATATTTCATGAAATTTCGAATAGGGACTTTCCTTCGCACATTGTAGGAGATAGCCCCAGATCTCGTCTTCCGAGATAACTAAAAATCGGTTCCGCGGTTTGTGTAGAAGTTCAAAGTTCTTGAGCCCCTCTCTTGAGAAGGAATTGAGACGATTCATGCAAACATCCGAGGGGCTGTTTGGGTTTCTCTTTGTCTGCTACATTATCCCACAACAGAAATGACGAACAGATTAGAGACAGTAATCAATCTAATATGTAGAAAATTTGTTTTACAGATATGATGTCCTTCGCACCATTGTCGTGCCCAAGAAGTTAGGTATAGCGATGGAGGTGCATATTATACTCATAGGCTCCATAATAGTTATTTAGGAGCTTCTTACCCCAGCCACTCCCTTTAAGCCATAGTTTCTGTTTGTTTTTTCTCGACTTTCTGATGAGCATCTTGTCTCACACTGCGCCACTCTAAAGAAAGTGCACCAAGCATGCTCAAGCATGCGAGTATTAAACCGATTAAGAACACACGTCGAAGCGACTCATTATAAGCCGCAATGACAATCGATTTTAATGATGCTGGTAAACTGGTCAAGGAGGTAGCACCAGCTCCTAAAATCATCTCCGGGTTTAAGCCTGGGACAGAAGAGAGGCGCTGCAGCAATTGATTGCTGAGAACATTCTGAGCTACAGAGACAAAGACTGCGCCCCAAGAAGCTGGCAGAAAAGCAAGAACGATACGCCGACTGGGACGTCCTGCTTCGGTAGAGCTGTTTGCACCGCAAGGTTAGGAGGTTGGAAAGCGCAACCAGCACCGAATCCGTATAGAACTTGGTATCCAATCCATTTCGAGCTAGGCGTGTCGACTTGGAAGGTATAGAACAGCCCAGCACCTATCGATGTCAAGGCCACACCAAATATCATGAATGGTGTGTAATAGCCGATTCGTCGAATGAGGGCACCGGAGGATATGGTGGCCACCACCATCGAGAGCATGGTTGGGAGGAATCGGATACCAGATTCGACGGCTGTGACGCCCTGAATACCTTGAAACCAGACCGGAATATAATAAGCTGGATCTTGTCAGCACCTGAGAATGTTGTATTGATTGGTGTGTATCCTACCAAATACCATGAGTTGGGAGCCAGTACAGAAACTAGCACAAGCAGCGGCAATAACGCTGCGCTGCTTGACTATCCTGGGAGCTATGGTTGCTGTCTTTGGTAATAGTGCCTGCACCAGGACAAATCCCATCATGAGGAGCCCTCCAATTGTCACCAGAGTAATTATCCTGCTACTACCCCACTGCTGAGTATCAGTGCCATGTAAATGTTTTCATGGGTATCTCAAACTCACAGAATACGTAGAACCACCCCATTGTAGCGCCAGTATCAAACAGGTTATTCCGGGCACGATGGTCAGGGTACCGTAGAAATCTAGTTGCGCAAGACTCTCCTTAAGAAGAAGTTCTCGTTTACTCTGGTCCGATACCTCAAGCAGGAGATACACGGCGACAGCGGCCATACCCCCAAGTGGGAGATTGATGTAGAAGCACCATCTCCATGTTGCTTTTGTAGTTAGGACTCCGCCGAGCAGGGGTCCGACAATTGATGAAACTCCAAATATGGCGCCGAAAAGTCCTTGATACAAGGGCCGTTTGTGCAGAGGCACTGAGTGAACAATTACAACAACCTGGGGTGGGAGAATGTCCGTCAGCCATGGTATCCTTAGAGATAATTATGAGCCCAACTCACAACGCCGCTTTGAATCCCTGCAGCACCTGATCCAGCAATGGCTCTGCCAATAATGAAAGCGACTGAGGACGGAGCTGCTCCACATATGGCTGACCCAAGCTCAAAAAGAAACAAGGAAGTCAAGAAGGTTCCCTTCACACTGAAGAAGGTATATATTTTTCCAAAGAGCAGCTGAGAAGAGCACTGCAATAATAGATATGCTGAGCCGTACCAGCCGATATCGTTGACGGAGTGAAATTGATCTGATATTCTTGGTACAGCCGTCACGACAATGAGGCGATCCTTTGTGATTGTTAGTGGGATTATATTGATAGCTGATAATGAGTGGTGTAGTTCCATACCAACGACGTTAGAAATATGCACGTGAAGACAGACGCGAGAATAAGTCCCAGCTTCAACCCTGACGGGTACTCTGTATTCTTTTCAGGACTTGCATCAGGATTTAAGTCTTTCTCAGTGTCTTTCTCAGTGTTTTTCTCAGCGATGATGATCGGTTCATTTCGAGACATAACGTTAATGTTTTGGACAGTCACCCAATAACAAAGAAGTATGAGTTGTGTTGTTTTTGTATCAGTAGTAGAGAAATACTAGCCCGTAAAGCGGTATCAAGGTCTGTAGCTGCTTGGTAGTTCTTGAGGAGAACAGCGAGTAAAAAGTATGGGAGCGTTAGTTGTTTAAATACAAAGAAGCCCGAACCTTGCTAAAATAAAAACAATCAACGGCATCGCTCCCGAGACGAACAAGGCCCTTGTGAGATTTAATTGGCCATGGACTCGAAATCACACTTGCTATTTCTCAATCTTGGGCTTGTGATTCCCGATCTCGTAGCTCTGGCGCGCTTCGGGCCCGAAAGCTCCGAATTAGGCTAGACAGCAGCAAGGGGTTATGATGTCTCACACAGTTGGGACTATGGCTATTTGCCAGGACGTGTGACTCAGCAAGTCCGAGGCTATGCCATTCTAAGACCCGAGACTCCGAAGTTGCATCATCGTAGATTCGAGCCTCCTTTCAGGGTTACAGGCGTTTCTGCACAGCCGGCATTCACATGAGAAGCGTGTCCGGCAGCGTGAATAGAATATTTACCTCAACACGGGAGTTCCCAAAAAACACGAAAACAAATCATGAGCGAAGGCCAGCCGGTGGTGTGTCAAGCCCAGCGCAAACACGCTTGCTCACTCTGCGCCCGCCGAAAAGTAAAATGCGATAGAAGTCATCCCTGTTCAAACTGTACTAGATCCAATACGCAGTGTACTTACAACGCTTCAGTGGCTCCTCAGTCGCGTAAGCGGGCTGCCGATGAGGATCTGATTGCCCGCCTTTCACAATATGAGGAGCTTATGCGGAAGCACAATGTGGATTTTACCCTTATGCCCACACTTGGGTATCGTCCGTGTATGAACCCAAGGTCAAAGAAAACGTAGCAGAAAGTCCATCATCATCACCAACTTCTCACGCGCCTAATCGACCAACGAAACAAGTCACCGATAGTACAGGAACGCAGGGAGATCAGTAAGAACTGCCACACTTTTTATGGCTCGCTCGCCTCAGACTCAATGGCTAATTGAGCTCTAGGTGTTTATGGACAAGCTTAAGCTCAGAGGTATGTAACTTCGTTCACTTTCTTTTCATGAAACTAATAAAATTCATTGAAGCTCAAGTACCCCCGGTACAGAGATTTCGTCGTGATGACGACCCTGTTTTGCTACCTGAATTACCATTGCACGAGTTGGCATCCAGCAACCAGCCGGCACTTAAACACCTACACCCTCAGCCGAGGCAAATTTACACCTTGTGGCAAATATTTGTTGATAAGGTCAACCCGCTTCTTAAAATCGTTCACATTCCATCCCTTGGGCAGCGTGTGTTGGATGCCTCTTGGGATCCTGGAAGCGCACCAAAACCGCTTGCAGCCATCATGTTTGCTGTATATGGCTTAGCTGTTGCAAGTACGACCTCGGGAGAATGCCATGCCTCTTTTCATGAATCCAAGGAGATTTTGTTGACACGGTTCCGAATGGCTTCGTTCCGTGCTCTCATGGATGCCGAGTTTCTGACTACACGGGATTTCGAAGTTCTTCAAGCATTGACCCTGTTCCTCTTCACGGGGCCAGAGTCCGAATTGACATCCACCTTGGCAGGGGCGGCCATACGAATAGGCCAGAGGATGGGCCTCCACCATGACAAAGCAGATCTCAAGCTCTCTGTATTTGAAAATGAACTGCGCACGCGTTTGTGGTGGCAACTGAACGGGTTAGACTCTCGAGTTCGTTCATGCAAGAGCCAGGGGACAAAACTTACCCCTTCCCAAAGTAATTTTGGCAACATTCGTCTACCGCTCAATGTGAACGATGCAGACCTGCATCCAGACATGGTTGAGATTCCCGGGAATACAATGGGCCTACCGAGATGTCTGCAGTCTTGCTGAAATTTGAAATCTATAACTGGTACCGGTCATCATCCACAGCTGTGAAGCTGATGGAGGCCGTCGCTCAGGAGCCACAAAATGATGGGGCCATGGAATTAGCAGATACGGCCATTCAAGAACTCGAAATGATTTACGAGGAAAAATATCTCAAATGCCTGGACCACAGTATTCCCTTCATAGACTGACCAATGCCATGGCTAGACTGAGCATTGCCCGGCTCCGATTCAAGGTCCACCATCCCCGGCGATCTGCTGTAAGTGCCTGCGAGGTGCAAATGTCCCAGCAAGACAATGACATTCTCTTCGGCTCGGCGGTGACATGGTTACGAATGATCAATGTGGGCATTCAGAGCAATTTCTCGCCACATATCATTTTTCATTTCACGGCGATGCATACAGTAGACGCTTATATCTACATCATAAGTGAACTTCGACGCCGGACATTTGGCCAACAAGTGAATATTGCGTGGGAGTTGGTCGAGGATCTTTATACCAATTATTCACAGCTCACCGGGGATAATGAGAATAAATTCTTTACTGCCCTTGGCGAATTAACTTTAGAAGCATGGAATTCACGTAAAGAGGCGTTAATGCTGAACCACGGTATTCAGGCAGCCGATATGACTCCAGCGTCGATTCAGTTGCTGCAAAACGCACTGCAAGTAGGCAAAATGCAAAGCACAGAGATAGTTGACGAAGGGCCACTCGACATCGATTTCCCGGCCGATGTGGACATCAACTGGGAGTACTGGAACGATTTTCTCCGTTGAAAAGTTTGCAACTCGTTGTATTTGAGTCCTACCACCAACGAAGTCGTTGGCCTCGCACACATATTCATGGTCTAAGGGTGTTGCGTCATGTCATCGGTTTCTCCTCGGACACTTCAAGTTGAAATTTGTAATAGTCGGTCATCTACTGATAGGGCTCGCAATAACCTGGAGCTCGTAGGATTATTCATCTTGCTGAGCTTGTTTACTGGCAGCATTGAGTTATTCCATGTCAAACGTCTCCCAAAGGGGATGGATTGAGAAACTACCTAGTTATGTTAAATAATAAGAGAGAAAGAGCAAGCAAAGGAAAATAAGCTTGGGTGATAACTTTTGTTTCAATGTGGCTCCCAAATATTTTCACACAAACTTCCTCACCTCCCTTCCCTTTCTTTCTTTCGTCACATTCAATCAATTCAGAAATCAACCATATGAGCTTCCAACTAGACTTATAGCTACTCTTTGCTTTGTTTACAATCAGTAGTGAATCTTAGCGTGCTGCACTTAATTGTTCTGTTCTAGATATTAATCCCCAAAGTCTTCTGTAATTAAGACTTTCACATTGTTCATCCCTTCATCAGTCTGTCCAATAAAATTATCGCGCTTCATCTCGACATTTTTGTCTGTGGTATCGTGCAAAGCCATATTGAAGCGACGGAAAAGAGCCGCTAGAACGTAATACATCCAACCGAACGCAACACTGGCCGGGTGAGCTATGAGCTGTAAACTGAGAAATAGATGGCCTACTTTTGTCCTAGGCATCCTAATGTGCCTTTTGAAGCCGGTATCAGATACTTCTCTAGCCTTTGGAGTTGTTCTGGAGGTAAATCCCACCGCTCTGGAACGAATCTAGATGGCTCTGGGAAGATGTATGGATCTCGTAGAATAAAATAGGTGGACATGCTCACAAATGTCTGGTGAAAAGTCAGAATACGTCTGCCATCGGGTGTTGATTAGTTCTTGCCCCAGGTGGAATTGTCCACTGCTGATATCGAAGATGTTCGTCCGGAGCTGACCGAGGCAGTCTTGTGGTCACAACGGAAGATAGACGCAAACCTTCTTTGATCACGGAGCTCTATGTATGGTTAGTGGATGTGCCGCCATGTAGGGCCTTGAAACGCAACGTACTAGGTACGGGAGCGTTTCTAACTGAACAAGATCCGGAAGCCTATTCAGATCTGGAATTGCAGAACAGAGCTCTTTTCGCAGTTTCTCATGCACAGAAGGATTGTTGAGTACGTGAAATGTCGTAATAGCAAGGACTTGCCCTGGGGCATCCGTACCAGCCATCAATAAGAAAATGGCATCGTCTTGCAGACGTGTGACCTCCTTTTCGCTTGATGGGACCTCTGGATTAGCTAATATCGTAGGGTAGATCGCTTTTATACTTAGTTCATGTTTGAAATCCGTCGACGCGACGTTCTCTTTTCGCCTGAACGTTGGATATAAGTTGACAGCACGTTTTTCACACGAGATTTAACATCCTAAAAATCAACATTAGATGCGAATTGTCTGAGTAATGATATCTCACCCTTTCCATCTGAGAAACGTATGCGAAGGGAGGAACAGCCAATGACACCAATGTCGGGGCGATTCTCGCGCCAACGACGAGCATTGGGAAATGCCTATTAATGCGGCAGAAACCAAAAAGGGCTGTCATTCGTAACTTCCAGGTATCGGATATCTCAGGCTCACGGAGATAATGAAACCCTTCAGAATCTCCAAAAGCATATTGAGACAGGACATCAACTGCAAACGAATAAAATGCAGCATGAAGCTCTATTACTTTTGATTTTGAACATGCTTTTGAGAAGTGGTTGCATAACAGCTCTAAATTCTTTTTCATGACAGGCTCGAGCTCATAGACAGATCTTTTCTTGAAGAACTCTCCTAAGACTCTTCTACGCGGTCGATGTAGCTCGTGCGATTCGGTTGAAAACAGTGAGAGTGGGTAAGAGATAAAGCTAAACCAGGGATCTTTGTTTCGATGTTTACCAGGACCCGCATAGAGCGTGCTGTAGAACTCTGGGTCTTTAATATGAATCTCCCATGGCGAAATGCGCACTACGGGGCCGTATTTCTTATGTAAATCATCAATGTGCCAGGTGAAAGTACCACCTTTGATAAGTTGAAAATATGCCTCGTAGAAGCGAGTTATGGCCGCAATTCTTGGGCCTGGAAATTTGGCCAGAGGGCTGAATTTTAAATGATAGATAGCTATCGAGCAGGTGTAGAGGACACCAACAAGAAGTATATAAAGTAAACAGCTATGATACTGTTCAATATAACTCATTGTGGTGTCCATCGAGTAAGGGTTATTAACAGAGGATGCTCTAAGGATGAGAATGCCGATGAATGATATGATCGAGTCGTAAAGCTGCAGTCCATATGAGTGGTTAGAATGGCCTCCGTGGTTGGATATGGTACTGGTACTCCAGTAATGTATAAGCTAATATTGAATAGTCTGGTACGTATTACGACGTGTCATTCCAAAATTGACTATAGTACTTTGGCTGATGGGTAAACAAAAGTTGAGGTGCGAGGGAATTCCAACCTCCTTGGCTTTTCCCTTTGAAGTAGGCCACAAACATGGGATACTGGCATACGGGGCCGTTATAGTATTACGTGATATACAGGCCATGGACAGTAATGGTGATGAACCAAATTTGTGATGCTTTGTCTCAATGAAGAAGAGATGAACAACACAGCTATCGTGTGACCCATAACCGCAACTCCCCGAGACATTCCGGAGCTGAGAAAGGTCTGTGCGGCAGGCCATATCTTCCGTGGAATAGGAAATGCATACATGAGGTCGCCTATGAGGGGCGAGTAAGCCATGTCTTAGACCTCACCTGGGGATTGGTTCACGGCTAATTGTTTAGTTACATTGAGAATGCGGGGTATGGTGGTGCCCAAAGTTGTCTCAAAGAGGCAGATGGGATCAGGCCGTAACTTCACGACTGGACCAAGAGCATTGTCACATTTATGCTGCTGGATGCAACCCCACGTCCAGCCGTTGTTGAGTAACCCTTAATTCTAATTGTCTCAGTTGGGTGACCTTTTCCACCTATCATGTTTATGAATGAGTATCGAATATCTGTTCCCATAGCATAGAGATATGCTGCTCTAATTCCGTGTCACGCTCTAGCGTCTGATCACCTTCTCTTGGCCATGTCGACTGGGGTTACTACTCACCGTAGAGCCGTTATTGCATTAGTGCTGGCGTCTTGCATTTTCAGCTAATCATGAATATGATACGCCAACCACATCATTGAGCCATAGTAGCGAATATAGATTAGAGGTTTCCTTGTGTTTTTAGTATTCCCATACAAAGTTTCCGAGCAAATATACCTGCCTTTATCTCATAGTAACGTTGTCTTGTTATTTGCAAAATGGACCCAAAAGACAAACACCACCCCCAATTGCTATAATTGGTCTTGGAATGAGGCTCCTGCGGGCGTCTCAACTTCAGATGACTTTTGGGAGTTTCTTGTTAACAAAAAGGATGGGAAATGTCGCGTCCCTGTCGATCGCTACAATGTTGAAGCATCATACGGACCAACAGCATCAAGGCAAACAGTTGCCACTGAGTATGGCTATTTTCTTGATGCAAATTTGAAGGCCGGAGATGCATCATTCTTCCCTTTCAAGCAGAAGGAGTTGGGAAATCTCGACCCTCAACAGAGATTACTGCTTGAGGTCTGTCACGAATGTTTGGAGAATGCTGGTAGTACGGATCTAAGAGGGTCAAATGCTGGAGTCTTCGTTGGCAACTTTGGTGAAGACTGGCACAATATGTCTCATTCTGACCCTCAATCCTCACCAAATATGTTTCGCATTCACACCGCTAGCGATTTTGTGATAGCGAACAGGATATCAGGGTACTTTGACTTCAGGGGTCCAAGGTAATAAATCATCATCTGATTACTGTTGGTGTCGTCTTCGGCAACAATGATGTGGCTGAGTTAGATGTGCTGATTTGCTGTCTTATAGCATTACAACTCGGACAGCGTGTTCAGCTTCCATGACAAGTCTTCATTTAGCCTGTCAAGCACTACACAACGGTGATTGCTCAGCAGCTCTAGTTGCTGGGTCTAGCTTGATATTAAATCCATCAATGACCATGGATATGACAGAACAAGGCGTGCTATCACAAACAGGCTCATGCAAAACTTTTGATGCAAGTGCGGATGGATTCGCGCGAGGGAGGCCATCAATGCAATTCTAATCAAACCTTTGGAAATGGCCGTACGAGACAACGACCCAATTCGTGCTGTGATCCGAGCCACTGCCGTAAACTCAGACGGGGAACGACAGCGATAGGCCAGCCAAGCCAAGTCTGCCAAGAATCAATGATCCGGCATGCTTACAAAGTAGCTGGAATACAAGATATCTCTCTGACACCATTCGTGGAATGCCACGGTACAGGAACGCAAACGGGCGACCCGATTGAAGCGAAGGCCGTTGCAAATGTATTTGCCGGACGTCCGACATATATTGGATCTGTAAGTAAATCTCTGTCGTTGTGGCAATGTCTAATATCTGTGATGGCCTGCAGGTGAAGTCAAATTTTGGCCACGCGGAGGGCGCGGCCGGTCTCAACAGTGTTATAAAAGCCGTTCTAGCTCTAGAACATGAGATAATTCCACCCAATATCCATTACTCTAAACCCAACCCCAACAGTAAGAACACCCAAATTCTAGGCAATGAAGAATTAAGGAAACTGTTTTCGGAATAGTCACCGACACTAAAATGACCATGTAGTTCCATTCGCGGATGGCGAAATGCAAGTTGCCGTCGAACCAGAACCATGGCCGAAAGATAGGCCACAACGCATCAGCATTAACTCATTTGGTATTGGAGGTTCTAACGCTCACGTATGTAACCCAACAATACGAGGTAGAAGCTGATTTAACCGTTGAAGGGTGTCTAGGCCATCATAGAATCTGCAAGCTCACATGGAATTTCACAATATCGCCCTAGAAAGGTCGAAATGGCAGAATCAATTCCTAGTCATACCGGCTCGAGTTCGCCCTCAATCACCGAAGTTGATATTGAGCAAGGAAAGCAAATAGGCCAACCGAATGGTAATGGTTTCAAGGAAAGTCTGAATGAGTTTCCACGCCTACTCTCAGTTTCAGCGGCCTCCGCCAAGTCGCTCCAAAAGAGGATAGATGATCTGAATGATTACATCAAATCTAGACCGGGCTGCCTCGATTCACTGGCATATACATTAACATATCGTCGCCAGCACCTTGCATATCGTGGCTATTGTGTCACTCACAATCTTGATTCGCCACTTCAATTTAGTGCTGCACAAAAAGCTGAAGAGAGTCCTAGCGTAGTCTTTGTTTTTACTGGACAAGGTGCACAGTGGCCGGGAATGGGTAGGGACATGAACCAGCGCTGTGACAGCTTCCATCAAGATATAATTGAAATGGACCGTGTCTTACAGTCACTAAAAGACCCCCAGAGTGGCTTATGGAAGGTTTGTGCAGCAACAGGTGCAATTCTCGGCTGAATATATCAAAGCTAACCCTTTGCCATGTTCTGTAGACGTGCTTCTCTCGGACTCCTTCGACATCAACAGTGCCGGGCTTTCACAGCCTCTGTGTACTGCTCTTCAAATTGCCCTTGTCAATTTCTTGAAAAGGTGTCAAGTCTTACCAAACGCTGTTGTTGGTCATTCGAGTGGAGAAATTGCAGCTGCCTACGCTGTAGGCGTCCTCAGTCAGGCAGAAGCAATTACCTGTGCCTATTACAGAGGGGTAGCAATCGAGAGAGTTAGTCGCCCTGGCGCAATGGCTGCGATTGGCATGGGCAAACGAGCAATTGAGTCCTACCTTACACCCGGCACTCAGGTAGCTTGCGAGAATAGCCCTGATAGTGTAACGATATCGGGCGATCTGGGCGAAGTAGAGAAATCCATTGATATCATCAAAAGGCCAGCCCAGACACCTTTGTTCGCCAGTTGCATGTCAATGTTGCATACCATTCAGGTAAATGACCGTTTGAATCTTTACCGACCGTACGTCTGAGCTGACACTCAAAAAGATCATATGCAGGACTGTGGTAAACATTATGAAGACCTGTTGAAAGGTCATCTATCACCGAAAGAAACACCGGTGTCTTTCTATTCATCAGTTACAGGAAGTCGAATTGAGTGTCCAAAGAGCCTGGACTCGGGTTACTGGAGGAGGAATTTAGAATCCCCAGTATTGTTCAGCGGCGCTATTGAGGCTGTTTTACACGAATCGGCCACACCACTTATCTTTTTGGAGGTTGGGCCCCATTCCGTACTCCAGGGGCCATTACGACAAATATTTCGTCACCACTCTGATTTCAAATCTCTGCTGTATGTTCCAATGCAACTGAGGGACCACAGTTCTACCAACGCCGCGTTGTCGGGCATCGGACAAGTTCACACTCATGGTTACAAGGTGGACTTTTCTCTGATAAATGCGAAAGCTGATACACTCCCAGACCTTCCTCGCTACCCATGGGATCACTCCGTGGAGGCGTGGAATGAAAGTCAGGTGTCCAAGGCCTGGCGCCTTAGGAGCACACCACACCATGAGTTACTAGGATCCAGGTGCTTGGAGGCAACAGAAGCTGAGCCAGCTTGGAGAAATCTATTTCACCTCCACAATGTCCTTTGGATAGCTGATCATAAGATTGGGGACCAAGTGCTCTTTCCTTTGGCAGGCTATATCAGCATGATTGGGGAAGCAATCAGGCAGATTTCTGGATCCGAAGCATATTCCATCCGCAATATGATTATGAAGTCTGGGATGCTAATTCCCAAGTCAGACCCAATTGAGATCATGACTACTGCGAGACAAGCACGCATCACAGAAATGACTAACTCCTCCTGGTACGAATTTTCAGTATACTCGTATAATGGCACGACTTGGGTTCAACACTGCATCGCGCAAGGAAAGGCGATTGAGAAGGGATCATCCCCTATTCGCAAGAAGATAAAAGTGCCAAATGCGAGAGAACTTCCGGAGTCCTCTTTTATCATGGCCTCCGTGGATACGGCCTTGATTTGGGACCTGCCTTCCAAAACCTGCGGAGCATCTTGTTTAGCAGAGATAGGGAATTGGCGACAACTACCATGCGACCATTGTCGGCTGAGCCTACCGCAAGATATACAGCGCACCCATTCCTTATAGACTTGTGTTTTCAATTGGCTACCGTTGCGGCCATTCGTGGTCAGACAGGCCGAAGAGCACTCATGCTTCCATCCTACATCAGAAAAATGGAAGTCTACTCCGGTGACCTTCAGAGTTTTATCCAATCCGAGGTAGAGTCTCAACCAAACGGCAGCTTTACCGCCACGGTTACAGCTTTCAATCAAGACGGTCAAATACTGATAGACATTGATGGAGGAACATGGCTACCAGTTGGAGTTGACGTTGCCACCTCCAATGAATCCAATAAATTAATCTCAGCTCATATGGAATGGCATCCCCATATTGACTTTTGTAAGCTACGGAGATATGTTCATCCACGACAGGACCATTATGACATGAAAGTTGCTCTCGAGAAGGCCACTGCACTAATAATTTTGGAAATCGTGGAATTGCGAGCTGGGATGAAATCCCCAGCACCTGGTTCCCACATGAGCAAATACTTCAGATGGCTTTCTCATGAACATAAGAGAATTACACAAGGAGACTGGGACTCTACTGTCCCAGAAGCAAAGCAATTCGGTGTTTTTGACAGAGAAAGTCGAAAGTTACTTCTCAAAGATATCTTGGGTCGCATTGATGTAGCTTTTGGTGATTATGGAGTCAGCTTTGCGCAACTGGCTAGGAATCTGATCGATCTCGACTTCCTTGAGGCAATAATGTCGGGAGAAAAATGCCCTCGAGAACTGTTATTCAAGAATCCAGTGCTGCACGGCGTTTTGAACCCCAGTGGTGATATCGATGCAAGCGGGTTCTTCTACCTCGCCGCACACAGCAAGCCAACCCTGCGAATCATAGAAATCAGTTCTGGATGCGTTGGTTTAACAAGGTCAATTATCACTGCTTTGACCGCTTCGGATGGCCCAATGTTCGCTGAATACACTTTTACGACCTTCTGCCCCGACAAACTCGCTCGTGCCAAAGAATGTCTCGAAGGCAAATATGGATTAGAATATAAGATATTCGACATGACGAAAGGACTTGTTGGGCAAGGATTCCAAAGCAAATCTTACGACGTCGTAATATTTTCGAATGTTAGCTACTCTGCTCCTTCCTTGTTGCCCAAAATTGTCTGAATACGCACTAAATAAAGAGCATTAGGTCTATTCTAGAACAGATATCACCAAGGAAAATCTGGCAGTGTTTGAGTCTCTCCTAGATACTCAAGGCTGGCTTTGTCTATGGAACTCTGCTTCCTCCTCAGCTTGTAAGTTGATGTTAACACTAGCACCATGTCTAATCCCCTCTGCTGAGTATGATCCTAGTAGACACATGGCGATTCAAGTCTTTGACCCTGGTAAGTATTCGCGTAACCAATTTGACAAGGACTTGTTGTCGCACTAACTGGTTCCTAGGGCTTACTACCAGAGTGGTGGGATACCAATGAGTCGCACCCAGTCACAATAGCACCATCAAACCAAACTGATGAATTGAATAAAACACTTAGAACGTCATGTTTCTCACCACAACTAGTAATTTCAGACGACACATTAACGTCCGCTTTGACTACCCTGGTCATAAGCAAGTTAAATACTCCGAAACAGCGCGTGATGAGAACTGTTACGATGCTTTACGATGTTAACAAACCCGTATTTGCCCTCATGCTGGCTGCTGAGCTCGAGAAAGAGAAAGTTATGGTACAGTGGATGAAACTCACGGATTATGACTCACTCAAAAATGAGGATATCATTTCAACAATTGATTTGGAAAAGCCATATCTCTATGAATTTGATTCGGAAACATACAGGACATTTTTAGAAATTATGCGAAAGACAAAATCGCGCATTACATGGCTTACACGCCCTGCCCAGGTCCGCTGCTCTGATCCTCGTTATGGTTTGGTACCGGGTATGATGCGGACGATTCGACAGGAGCTAGGGGTCCATATTTTTACTGTTGAGTTGGAAGTGCTGAGCGCCGCGGCAGCAGTCACAACTGTACCACTTCTTCAAATGATATGCAATGTTGATATACTCGCATCTACAGCAAGCATTGACTACGAGTTCCACATCTCTAACGAGGAAGTTTATGTCGGAAGGTATCACTGGTTCTCAATGCAAGCCAAAGCAGAGGCACTAGTGAAAGATGACGAGAATTGCGTCAAACGACTCAAAGTTCGCGAATACGGCCTGATCAATTCATTGCACTGGGTCCAACAAGACCAGATCATAATATCCCCTCGACATGTTGAGATAAAGGTCAAATGGGGTGGACTAAACTTTCGTGTATGTGCATTTGGATTGGAGACTTGCTGAATACTGACACTTTAAAAGGATGTTATGGTCGCCATGGGGGTCGTTCCGGCGGCGAAAGACAATTTCGGGATAGAGGCCTCAGGAATTATAACCCGAGTTGGTGAGGGCGTTGAAAACTTCGCAGCTGGTGACAAAGTTGTCGTGATGTCCCCTGGGACACTTGCCAGCCGCATAGTGGTTGATGCATATCAAGTCGTGCATTTGCCATCGAATATGTCTCTAGAAGAAGCAGGAACAATAGCCGTCGCCTACTCAACGGCGTCCATGGCACTTATTGAAAAGGGCAACCTGCGGAGAGGTCAGGTGAGAGATCATTCACAGCCCGTGTGGCGTTGCTAATCCTGGAAAGTCTGTCTTGATCCATACTGCTTGTGGGAGCGTTGGCTTGGCTGCTATCGTGCTTAGTCAAGCCTATGGTCTTGAGGTATGAAATATTTGTCCAAAACTACGTCGCTGTGCGTTGCCTTCGCCAACAAAAAGCTAAATTTTGATCAAGATATACGCCACAGCTGGAAGTGAAGCCAAAGTACAATACCTGGAACAGAGGTTTAGTATTCCAAGGACTCGGATCTTCAATTCTCGCAATGACTCCTTCTATGATGCTATCATGCGAGCTACTAAAGGACGTGGGGTCGATCTTGTTCTAAACTCTCTGTCTGGTGAGCTCCTACACGCATCATGGAGATGTGTCGCTAAACGTGGGAAAATGATCGAGATCGGAAAGCGCGACATGTTTGAACGCGGTCAACTTCCTCTTGAGATGTTCAGGCATAATCGAACATGCATTGGCCTAGATATGGAGGACTTCCAGGAGTGTGTTGCGGAAGTCGACCGGAGTGAAAAAGGTAGGGAAGCGTAGAGCTTTGTTGAAGTTACAATCAGCTGATTCGAGATGTTACAGCAAGTTGCTACAAGGAATTGAGGTTGTAGAAGTCAACGGCTTGCCTGCTATAGAGCCACGACATATCTTCACACCAGACAAGATATCAGACGCTTTCCGATTCCTTAGAAAGGGTGAACATATTGGCAAAGTCATGGTCAAGTTTCCTGATAATCACAAAGAAATTCCCGCTGTAAGAGACCTTAACACAAATCTCTTTGACCATAAGGCAACGTATCTTATGGTTGGAGGCCTAGGAGGCCTTGGTAAGAGTCTCGCAATGTGGTTTATGGAGAAGGGAGCTAGAAATTTTGTCTTTCTTTCCAGGTCCGCAGGTATCTCTGATGCTGATAAAAGCTTCATCAAGGATCTTGAGAGTTATGGCTGCCGCGCAATTCCCGTTGCCGGTAGCGTCATTAATGCTTCAGACGTGCAAAGAGCAATGGCTGCTGCCGAAACGCCAATTGCAGGAGTCATACAGATGTCCATGCTCATACGGGTAGGTTGAACACAATCCACGATGCTCTCTAGTTACATGATCAGGTTACTCACTGATTAAAGGATCTCCCACTGTCCGAGAATGACTTTGATAATTGGCGTGACGGCATAGCTTCTAAAGTCATTGGCACATGGAACTTACACAACGCGTTGGCTGCCACTGAACTGGAATTCTTCATTCTCTTCAGTTCTCTAATTGGCCTCTGGGGTCAGGTCGGCCAGGCGAATTATGCAGCGGCTAACACGTTTCTCGACTCATTTGCGCAATATCGTCATGGTATTGGACTACCCTGTTCTGTCATAGATCTTGGTCCTGTAGAAGACATCGGATGGGTAAGCCAAAACGACAAGCTTTTGAAATACTACAACAGCTTGAACCTTCACATGGTTCAACAAAAGATATACAGGAAGCTATTCAACTGAGTATTCACCTGTCTCGCCCTCCTACCTCATCCCTACCTCATAATGGCTATATCAATGTGGCACATACTGCAGTGGGATTAGCTTCAGCTGGCTCTGCTTCTAAATCACCTTTGCAACACGATATCCGTATGGCCCTATGCAAGAAAAGCGACGTGATAGAAGAAGATGGCTTGGATCCGGCGACCGAATCGATGAGAAGTATTCTGAGGGACGTCAGACATAACCCGCAAATTCTTTACCAAGAAAATACTTTGCGGGACATATCTATGGCACTTGGACGGGTGATATACAACATGCTTCAGCTACCGCCAGATGACATTGACATTTCAAAGGACTTCACTTCATTGGGTGTTGACTCCTTACATGGTGTCGAGCTACGTGATCAGTTACGAAGAGTCATGTTGCTAGATATAAGTCTCATTGATATTAAGACTTCCGGCTCAATTGAAGGACTTGGAAAACTTATATTGGAGAAACTGAAGGTGAATTATAGATTGACAGAATAGCGCGGCAATGTATCATCTTTGAGTGTTGTTGGTCATTAATGGATTACCTATGAAACTTAGAGTATACAGCTTTGTGAAACTGGGCTTTACAGGGCCAAATATAGAACCATTGCTAGCTTCTTGCCGTCGACCGAAAATTGAGCTGTCTTATCCAGTTCAAGCCAGTCAATTCTACGAGTTATTTCACACACTTTGGTGAAAATAGATTTATATCTTGCGCCTACTACCCCCTGCTACAGGGGATAAAGTAGCTTCATTAACTATTGTGTGATACTAGTTGAGGCTGTGATGCAGCTTGCTGCTCGGGAGTTGCTCTCGGCATATTCCTTGATCATGAGGTGCCACACGCATCTGTTGATTGGTGGGCACTTTGACGCTGGGGCTTAATTGTGCTTCAAAGGGCCGATTGCAAAATCAGAATATGAGACACTCATAACGTGGGCTACGCTGATAGGATATGTTTTTCCAGCTACCACTGCCCCGTAAACTTGCTCTGATACCATTGAACATATGCCAACTCAGCACAGACTCATCATCGGTACTATGCCACCTAAGCAAAGAGCACAGATACTGAATTTCTATATTTCAGCCCCTGTAGGTATTTGTTTTGGGTAGTTTCCGCTGAAAACGATAATAACACTATTGAGTAGAGTCAAGCCTCCTTTGCTTGAATCAGACATCAGATGCAGTTCCTTGCCTATTTGGGTCGTATCTACCCGGTGCCTGAATATCGGACAAACGAGCGTAGACCGCATCAGTTTCACTGCCATGATATGCTATACGGCACACCGCCTCATTGTAGTTAACATTCACTCATAGATAACTGAAACTAATGACGGAACCAAAATACCGTTAGTGACATTTCGGTATTCAAAGGTCTGCATGGTAGTTCGACTCATACGTGATGTTAAGTCGCGGACTATAAGAGAACAAGAGAACATTAGCTGATTGTTAGAAGATGGCTTTTCCCTTCACACGCCAATAAACAGAGATAGGCGGCATGATGGGTGGGTGGTATTCTGCTGTCTCAGCTTACCAGGTGAAACATCACTCAGCTCTTGTAGTACTGTAAGTACTCCCACTTGGGGACTTATAAGTAGGATCAATTTGCGTCAAGAATTCAGTATGATTCACACATCACATTTTGTTTCATTATATGCTACACCTAGCTACGGTCTTCAACCGTTTCCAGCTTTAACTTAAGTTCCTGACAAAGTTCACGCCACAATGCGATTTCCATTCCTCCTCCTCGTTGCTATAGTGGACAGTGTTGCGGCTGCCCCGCTTATTCAACTGCTGAGTTGGAAAATATTGAGCAGGCAGTTCGCAAGTGCGGAGAGGGCATCAAAACATGGCAAGGCTCAGTAATTTCCGCAATTCCTGTGCTCGCTGACTGCCAAAACGTGGTTCCAGTCGTCGAGAAAGCAATGCAGATTACAAATGCGGTCCCGGATAATACGCCTCAACCTGACGCAAACTTGGTGGATGATGGGTTTGAGATCGCTGAGAGGATAGTAACAGATATTGAGAACTATTCTAACGACGCCATCTTGAGAAAAAGGAAATTTTGCGTCTTCCCATTGTTGGTCTTGCCACCGCTTTAAAGATGATTGCAGACATGAAGTCAGCTGCCGAGGGTGCCATTGCTATTTGCCTCAAGTTAGCCGGAGGGATGAGGATTGACGATGCAGATACACTCAAATTTCGGCTGCGCGCTGCATTGGATAACGTTGACATCGTGTATCATAATGAACTATGAGTAAGAGGAGCGGTAGATCCTTTACAATATCTATGATTTTGGCACGGAAAAGGTTATATTTCTGACATGGTCATAAGTTGGGAGGAGCATCAATTACAAAATAAACGTTAACAGAGACGATTCTTCACCTTGACTAGTGTATTTGGATGAGCTGCGATACGTGACCCAAAGTTTTGAATAAGTCGGATGAATAGTTAATCACTCGTGGGCTCCTCTGAGATTTTCTAATGGCTTATAAAATGTATATAAACGCCTTATCTACCCATGGTCTTAATTGGGAGAAGCGCTGGGTTATACTGTCTCATATTAAATTCAATTCTTCGAGTCTTTCTGCTAAGACAATGCTTTTTAAAGAAAAACTGAGTCTGCGAGTTATTCAGTGCAGAAAATACACACGTGTCTGCAAGGAGTACTCAATATCTGCCTTCCAGTCCCCAAGGTGCCTGGTCATGGTATCGAAAGATTCTAATTCGTGCAATTCGTTACATAACAATGTCTTTCGATCATAGGCTGTGCAAGTTGCGTATTTTGGTGTAGAGACGAGGAGAATATAGCTCGGGAATCGAATGGAATCAAACAACAATGGCCAATGGCTCGAATAAACGCTTTCAAGTCTTTAGTTGTTTAGTAATCTCATGCTGAAGTCAACTGAGAGATACAACGAGAAGGCTTTCAGTAATGTGTTCTTTGGTCTAATCCGTATGCAGTCTGTCTTCTGAAACCTTGACGTGCTGTCATTGAATGATCTGACGACATCGGGAAAGACTTACTCGAAGCAGAATTGTATTTCTACCCAGCAACGGGCAACTTCCGATAGGTTTCAGGCCTGATTTAGTTATGTAGCTGTCTCTTCTGCTTGAATTACTCAATAAAGACTTAGATGGGCGTGGTCTCCATGTGCTAATGTAGCCTTGTGGTTAAAACCGAACAATATGTGTGTTTGCATTAAATCCGGAACAACCTTGGCAATAGCATCAATGGATACTTCTCTAGCCTCATGGAGACATAATACAAATTATTCGCATGTGGTAATATCGCCGATACAGACCGAAATAAAGATGCGATAATTTCTAATGCGAATTTCTAGCAGGTTATAAATTCACGTAGTTCAATCAAATCGAAGTATTCAACAACTTGCATACTGTTGAGCCGCAAACTTGTATGGAATCGTAATTCTTGCCTTAGCTACCTCCTCTGAAAACATCCCAACCAATGGAGTACCAAGATAATCGCCATCCACTGCAGCAAAAAGTCGCAATGCCAGAGACCATATACGCAACGCAGGATGCCGTAGCCACTGACCAGCAAACAAATTTGGCGGCCTTTGACGGTTCTTTTGCCCCATCCGCACGTCCTCTAAAACGGGCCAAGCCGTGGTATAAGGATCAAGACTATTTCATGGAAGGATGGACATCATTGAACATTTGGAAAGCTGCGGTAAGCTATGGCTTTTGAGATAACTTGCAGTGTACTTACTATCACAGTTTGTTGAGGGAGTGGCAACAGCAGGATTAGTATACATCTCAGGTCAGATGACAGGCACCCTACTGTCTTACCAGACGGCTCAAATCGGTGCTTATATTGGTATTGCCAATGTCTTCTTAATTTTGATATTTGTCTACGCTACAGCTGCAGGGACTGGTGGTCATATGAATCCAATGGTTACGTTTTCAGCGATGCTCTCTGGCATCTGTCCCATCTCAAGAGGTGAGGAGTAAACAAAAGTTTAATGAAGCATCTAACAAATTAACAAGGTGTCTTGTATCTCTGTGGGCAGACTACTGGCGCAGCTTTGTCAGGAGGTCTTCTTAGAGGAGTATGGGGCCACGCACGATCTATTGAGTAGGTTTGAAGCTCCCTGCTTTCTACTCGCTTGAATTATCTCACTAAATCCTCAGGTACCAAGGTGGAGGTTGTTTTTATGATCCATTAGAGCTTTCTCCCGGCCAAGTACTCCTATCAGAAGTTGTTTCCTCCTTTGTACTTCTCTACTTGTCTTATGGCGTAGGCCTAGATCCTCGTCAAGCACTACTGTTTGGCCCTCGCATTGGACCATTATTGGTTGGAGTTGCCCTCGGCGTCATCTCGTTCTCGAACAGTGCTTCAATTCCGGGATATGCTGGTGCAGCTATGAATCCTGCCAGGTGCTTCGCGTACGGCATTGCCAAACAAGATCTAAGTGGTTTGTGACTTATCATGCCCTGGACAAGAACGCCACCTAACCTCGTTGCAGACCAGTGGGTTTGGTGGTGTGGACCTGCAGTCGCAGCATTATTCTTTTCGCTCATGTATAACTTGGTACCGCCACAGTCAGCTGGTTCCCCTAGTCGGGATAATACGAGAAAGACATCGTGTGGAGATTGGTGAGGGTGATTCATATACTAAAGGGAAAATTCGTTATCCAACTGTATGGTAATATGATGTTCTCGCATAGTGGAACAATCTGACTATGACCCTTCGATAGCAGTCAACAACCTCAGTTGCCAGCAAATTCAGTTTTCCGGCTCTCCGTCAATGAGTTATTTGGGCTGTGGCAAACCCTATTCGCAACGCATTCTAGATAATTCACATGTCATTTGTCGTCCGGGAGTTTGAGCTTGAGTAACAACATCTTCGCTTGAGAGATGAATAAAATTGCAACAAGTGGCTGCTATACTAATTTCTTGTCGTACCGATAGACACACACAGGCAAGATAAAGATGTTTGCCCCCGTCTGCCTCTCTGTTATTAAGTACTAGGTGTTTTTCTTCATCACGCTAGAGTTGGAGACGAAAGTTTGAGGACAATTGTAAGGCCTTAATCTGCGATTGAACCACTCACTGGGTTTGCTATCAGTCTTGCATTTAACATTTCTAATGAGATTCATTATTCGATTTAAAACACCATTCAAAGAGCAACCACCCCCGCCGCCCTCCCCGTACGACATTTAAACCCAGACCGTTTTTGTGTCTGTTTTAGGGTACATAGTACTCAAACATGGCATTGGCTTTGACAATCTATTCTGAGATCGGTTTTGAAGCTATGCAATACGTCTGGTTGAATACCTAGTGACGCAATTTCTCTATTTTTATCTTCTATCCACTTCTTGGGTTGAGGGTAGCGCTATGATCCAAAGTGAAGAGCTCTTCATTAATCATAAAATTCAATAAGATCACCGAAACGTTATAAGCTCCAATTTTCGATGCTATCTACAGACTATCAAGACGAGATCCCCGAAAGCTTTCAACGGGAGTTGTTTCCTATATCATTGTGGCCTTCTCTTAAGTTGAACCATGGGCCCATCACGGACCGCCACAAATACATCGTGCAGTTGATACTGCTCAACCGAGTGTCGTCCGCTTTTGGATTTTGGGTCGCCTCCCCAAGATTATTGGAACCACCCGGTCTGATTTCGAACAAGCTTATTGTCTTGGCGAGAATTAGTCCCATCTCTAGATAAGCCAAGTTCTTTCCCAAACAGCCGCGTGGGCCTGCCGAGAAAGGCGAATAGGCACTTGCTGCGAGGGTGACCGACTCCTCAGTGCTGCCTTTTTCACCCACCATCCAGCGCTCGGGACGGAATTCGAACGGTTGATCATAATAATCCTTGTTGTGATGCAGACAATAGGGACACGTACTAACACGTACGCCTTGTGGTAGATACTTCTCGTCAACAAGCATTCCGCCTGAGAGAACTTCGCGAGCCAAATCAGCCGGTACAGGAGGGCTCATTCGGAGTGTTTCCTTTATGACAGCTTGAAGGTACTTGCAATCAACAGAAAGCGTGTTGCCACATTTGATTTGTTGAATGCTGTCAAATGCCTCCCTTATCTCTGCTGCTAGCCTCTCTTGTACGGATAAATTTCGCGCAAGATAAAAGAGGGAGGCTGCCAACGCGATTGCAGTTGTGTCGCTCCCAGCAATAATGAGCATTTCACTTTCACCCGCTAACTCTTTCTCACTGTACCCAATCTTGCCAGTTTCAGGATCAATCGCTTGGAATAAATAATGGAAAAAGTCTTTACGAATCTCAGCCTCAGGTTTCGAGCTCTTGTGGAGTTCTTCTTCGAGTCTTGCGCGGTCGCGAAAGCAGTTTTCCACGAAAGCTGTCCATTGCTTGAGTTCTGTCGGAGATGTAGCTGCGAGTATATAATCAAGACCATAGGGTTTGAGCCAAGCCCAGAGAGACGCAAATGGAGATCGCCCAATCTAGATGTCGAGCTTAGTATGGGCGGAAGTAAGCCAATCGGCCAAGTTTGGAACTTACGCAATGAAAAGTACTCATGAAGTTTATCATGAGGTTTGGTACAAATCTCAGTCCAATTCCAGATTCTTTCATATCAAATGACTTCCCGAAGCAGAGGTCGCCGAGAATGTCAAAAACCAGGTGATTTGCCCATTCAGCCATGTTCAGGGATGGCGACCATTCTGCACCAGTGTCGATATTCTGATCCAGTAACTCACACCATCTGTCAAGGTGATATTGAACAAAGGGCTCGGCGTTGCGCATAGCCTTGTCAGACAACGCATTGCTCAGGACTCGCCTCTTGCGTGCGTGGATCTCCTTATCTACCGAATTCCAGGTGGTGAGGGCATCTGGGGTTCGAGGATAAACTTTATAATAATCGGTCTTTTTCACATTCGCCCTAGTATTGAAAATATCTTTGTAACCCGTTGGGGTGTTGATAAGAATATCATCAGGGGTAAAGCGGAAGCTCGTTCCTGGCGTTGATTAGGATATGCTTTAGGCAGTCGTTAGGCAGGTTTAGAACAACGCACCATATTTCTCTTGTAAGCACCATAGCCAAACATGTCGATCTTGCTTTAGCGTGTGATACCAAGCAGGAAGCCTGAGATTTTGCACCAGAATGGACCTGGATAATTGGCCAATGGATGGAAATAAAGCCGGTAAATTGCAGTGATTATTGCATAACCCACCAACGATGAAGCAAGCACGCCGGCCCAATAGAACATGGGCATCATCACTTGGATTTCCTGCGAAGAACTCATGACTTTAAGTTTTCGGACTTATTTCATTTCCCTAATGCCGTTGTATCAAACTCTAGAGAAGGAAGAGTGCGGGTGGGTTAAGAACTAAGGCAATTTATGAATGTTCTTTAGACATGCCAAGAGTTCCAGATTAAGCCATTCAGCGCAGCCACATTACGGCCGCCCTAATCTGTGCTTAATCATTGGCCAGGTCTGCAATTGTCAGCTGAGACGTAGCATTTGACAAGAGACCAATGTGGTATGCATAGCCCAACATTCGTACTGGGAAGATCAAAGCCAAAGATTAAGGTGACTTGTTGAACAAACTAGTCTACAAACGCAACCGAAAGTGCCTTTTAGATAATTATTCGCTGCCGTACTAAGATGATACTTTATAGATGTCCAGCTTTGTTTGAATGCTCAGATCTGATGGTGAATTGGTAGACCCATCTACATCAGCACTTTCCTTTTTGGGCATTAATGCCACTCCGGCAATGAGTTGGAAGAGTGGATATCTGCATAGATTGTAACGCAAGTAAGGTATCTTTTGGGCGAATCATTATGTCGAGACTAGGCGCCAGTTAGTTTAGCCGATTGTGACATGATGACCAGTCGCAGAGCCGATTTCAGCTGGTGAGACAATAGGTTTCGTCACTCACCCAAAAGCCAATGAAACTCTTGTGTTTTCTGGATTGACAAGAGCCCACTTCATGTTATATCGAGCATATTTAAGAGATACCAAGAGAGTACATTACTTTAAATATCTTCACGCACATGGTAGTGCTAGCAGCTTAGTCTGTTGATTTTGTGTGGTCCAGTCTACAGTAGATATACAGAGAAATGATTTACAGTTAGAGCTGGAACGAATTATTGGAAGAGAGACCATTTTTTAGTTCTATGGTAAAGTGGAGAAACCCAGATGTCTAATGCCAACATGAGAAGAATAGAGTGCGGCCAGACTACAAGTGCATTCAATGACTTGGTATCTCCTGGTGCAGGGTAGGTGGGTTGTAGAGGAGCATTCATGCTGTTCAAGAAGATCTACGAAAGACCGAAAGGTTCACGTTTAATAGCGAACAAGCTCCACGTGACCAAGTTAACCCAACATCAGTTGTCTTATTGACTACCAACTTGAAAGATCTTTCTCAAGAACTCGTGAAAGAGACAACGGTAACAGAACCACCCAACGCTTTAGTCGCGTATTCAAAGATGCCATAGCGGTATCCCATGAAGAATTGCCAGTCGCTGTTCATAGTGAACGAGCCGCCAAGCTGGCTAAAGCTGCTGCCGTCCGAAGACCAGGAGAAGGTGGCTGTTTTGCTTCCACCAGGTGAAATATCAGCCCTCAGACGCAGCCAAACCTTTGTCCCAGAGAGGTTGGCGCTGGCCGAGACTGTGCCGGTTCCCTGCGTCGGCCAGCCGTTGCCGGTACCTAAGTTGAGCCCCGTGACGTATTGGATTTTGTTGGTGCTACCATCACGGGCCACACCAATCCAGGCAGAGCGGTCTCGGAACAAGGCCAGGCCTGCGCGGTCACCATCGGCCATACGTGAGATGTCGAGTTCCAGAGTCCCTGTGCCCGTAGGGCCGTGAATGCGCTTGGTTAGCGTGTTGCGGGCCCAATACAGATCGTTCGTGACGGTAGCAGCGGAGAGCGTCAGGCCATTGTTGACAGAGAACTTGCTCGTGTCTGGGTTATGGTTCCACTCCCACTGGGGCCCAAGGCTTGTGCCACTAAAGCTGTCCTTACCAGTTGTACTTCCGAGGGTAACGGGTGTCACAGGATACCGATAGTTAGCTCCCAGGCACCATTGACCAACTGGAGGGTGGGCCATCCATCGCCAGTCCAGGTCACCGGTGCCAAGACGGGAATGCGACCGCCGGGATATGAATCGATAAAAGCCATGTAATACCAGTCACCATTGGGCGTGTCAATCAAGCTTCCTTGGTGAGGGACACCACTACCGCTTACAGGCGACTTAAGGTTGAGAAGAACCTGGTTCGCGCTGCTGTAGCTACCCTGAGGGCTCGAGGACTTGATGACGTATTGGCCGTTGGCGGGCCGGGTCATGAAGATGTAGTACTGGCCGTTTCGCTTATAGAACCTGGAACCCTCGAGAGTACCGATATTGCTGGGCGTGCTAAATACTTGCTTAGTGGAGACCTGGGAGAATCCGTCTGCGGATAGCCGAGCCACTGAAATCTGGCTGTTACCGTACGCAACCCATATCGAGTCGTCATCGTCAATGAGCATGCCCGCGTCGTAATAGCACGTGTTGATCTTGCCGCCCATCTTCCAAGGGCCCGAGGGGAAGGGGCCGTATAGACGTAGGTAGTACCAAAATCGATGCATCCCAGCCAGTAATAGAGCCCGTTAGACTTGCGGTATCGCATGGTGGAGGCCCAAATGCCGTTGACGTAGGCACGGCCGCCATTTAGATTATACTTATTCCCCCAATCTAGTGTAGGCACGGCGTGACCGACGTACTCCCAATTAACGAGGTCTTTGGAGTGCAGAACCGGAGCGCCAGGCGAATAATGCATGGTTGAGGACGTGTAATAATAATCTTATCACCACGTTATCACTGTTAGCCGTTCCGTCTACTGGTATGTGTGAGTCCTTGCAACTTGCCACTGCCGACACGAAAGACATCGTTGTCAGCCAGATCCTCCCACAATACGGGGTTGGTGAAGCTCTGAGTCGGAGCCGCACCAGTACTACCCTTCGTCGTAGAAGTGGTGGCGAGCGTAGTGGAGGCAGCCGGCGGAGGGTTGCTGCCTCCACCGCTGCAGTTGGAGCCGGGAACGCATTGAGAGTACCACTCATTACTAAATTGGCAGCAGTATCCGGAGACACAGGTCGTAGGTCCAGACCAGCCACTTCCACCACCTGATGCAGTGTGAGCAATGGTCAGTTGGGGCTTAACATTTTGAATACGATCCAAGATGTGCACAAGGAAAGGTGAGAGGCTTCAGACTCACATTGACCGTAGGCGGGAGATTGTGCCATCGCCACAGCGCCGAGGCTTGCTACCACGGCGAAAAGCGCTGTAAGATGCATCGTAGTTATGATTCTGTGAATTCTTGTGCGGTTCGTTAAACACAAAGCTGTCTAGAAATCACTCCGTCAAACACCGGCTGTGGAGATTGAAAGGCAGAGACGTCACTGCTTATAGCCTGTAGATAGCTCAATGAAAATCTCCGTGACCGACTGCGAAATACTCTTCGTACTCTCCTAGCATTGATGCAGCTGGATGGAGCAGCTGATGAACAAGGGATGGAGCTTGGTTTCCATGATCAAATCAGGAACTTCATACCCCGACTTCCTTCACCTGGTCAAGCGCCGGTTTGATCCGGTGAACTCCACATCATTCCTCCAGTAATCAATTTTCCTTGACCTGCTCGGAATAAGCATTTTGCGCCAAATGGGCCATGGATTGAATGGGACGGGATTCCAGTTTCCGTGGGCCACATACCCGAGAAGTGTTGATCTAGTTAAACGAGCGAATGGTCGTTTAGAGGTCCCTGCCAAGACTCCTGTTTCGTGGGAAATATGGACTGTACATCACGGACCCACTAGCTGCTTGGTGAACTTCCGAGCCCCTCACTGAGCCTAGCGATATATTGACAAAGCGGATCGCCTCAGCCGCTGTGCAAAGACTTTAGAGAAGGGACAATGCAAAGAACGTTAAGGATGTATGATGCAAAAGTAAGTCTTCTTCTATACTGATATTTTATTATTCTGCTTAGGATAAAAAGTCAAACGCACCTTTACAGTCCTTCATCAACTTAAAGCATACATCGAATACGTAGGACAGTGCGCAAGTTAGATTGCTCGCTCGAGTAGGACATCAGAGTCAGAGACACCATAAAGAACTGTAAAGCTTAGTGCTTTCATCTTGATGTACTCGGATACAATATTGTGGAAGGCATCACGAACTAGAGACAGCTTCTTCGTTTGCTCAAAATTCCTGCGTGAGGACTGCAGGGGCTAGACAGTGCTTTCAACGTGGAGGGATTTACCTAATGATAAGTTCTGGTAATGTACATAAAACGACCGGGAAGGATGCAAATAATATATAACGTTAAGATGGATATGTGATACTGCGCCAATAACTGCCCAGTAACATGCCCCAAAGAATTGGTTACCAACGGAAATAGACGTTCCAAGACGTATAATCTAGTCCAGAATTTGTAAAACCACGATTTACAACTACATAGGTACCTTAGACCTTAGACTTTGGAGTCAATCGACCATGTACGCCTCCATGGTCCCTATCTCCATCTTAGTTAGACTGCCCTCAAACCTGGTTAGATAGATTTGAACGTACGGCCGTAGAGTAGAGTGTCAATTTGCGGATTTTTGTAACATTCGTTATGTTCATATCATTGGGGTCATATGTAGAACATCGGAACAATCGGCCGCGACTGACACGCAGGGAATCCACTTCAAGTACGGATCTTTAACTCGCGAATACGCGCATTTCTTAGAATTTGACGACTGCTTAACACGTATTTCTAATCGGCTGATACTAGCATGCCAGTCAGCACGTTTCTCACAATCATCCCAACACTTGCACTGCGTAAACATCATGCCATGGCTCCGTCTCCTGTCATTTATTGGTGTTGAGCTTCTTTAAAGAAACTAAGTCAATTGCACATAATAACATGCTTATTATCAAACTCGTTCCCTTTCGTTCCTACAGCCACATCAATAATCCAGCGAGCGGCACTCTCACGCGTGATCTTAAATCCGGTGGGCTTCTCTGTCGGGGCAAAAGTCTTGACAGGTTCATTTCCAGCGTCTCCCAATCCGACAGGCAACGGGACAGTCCAAGTGATTGCATCACCGCAGTTGGATTCAATCTCACGATCCACCAAGTCGTGGTCTTTGAATGCTCTCGAGAGGCTGGTGCAGGCGATGAATGCACGGAAGACCCAGGGCAGAACATAATAGCTTTCTCCAGAACCCGCGGTATTCATTGGAAGAAGACGTGGTTTGCGACCATCGGGGAGTGGGTTGCGAACTTGCTGCTCTTTCAGCGCCTGTGCTAAGTTTGCAACAGAGTCCGCCAGCAGCCGTGGAGGCGTATCAGAACGGCTCCACGGGGGCAGCGGGCCAGGCGGCGCATTCAGAAAGCTAATGGCTGCCTCTACAGGCTTCCCTCGAGCTTTGAATGCTCGGTCAATGTCTTCTTTGGAGAGAACATCACCTTGGACAACGGTTAAATTCGGGTGCTTTTCAACCGCATCAGCCTTTCGGACGACAGCTGTCACTTCATGCCCTAAAACCTCGTCAGCCAAGCCACGTAGAGGAGAGACGGGGAGCTGACCCTCTTCAAGTGCATACTTGAGACCATATGCACCTGATTTTCCGGTTGCTCCTAAAACCAGCAAATGCATTTTATTAGCAAGTTGGAGGTATTTCAGGTATGACGCGATGATGAATGTGGGGATGATCGAACGTGGTTAGGGTGTCTTGGGACGCATTCCATCCCATGAATGCTTTGTAAGCTCTGGCACTGCCCCAAGCAGGCACTTGACTGGTTAGTGAAGCCTCGCCAAAGACTAGGCTGCTTATTGGTGGTACCCTCGAAGTTGGGGCCCTTGAGCCACCTCATTGCGTGCGCGAAGGCCGCAATTAGGTAGTGGATAGGGACCTAATCCGATTAACTGATTAGAAAATCAGAATGCCTTGATAAATAGATTGAACAGCATCTAGCGAAGGTATTCTATGAGTAATCTGCCTCAATTATGCTTTACTATGGTTGTTTCTCTGTATAAAGTACTTTGAATGGACGCAGGGCCGAGTAATATCCAGTGAGTACAGCAACCTCTTGAAGGCATTCACGCCGGCAAAGAGACAGAATGAGACGTTTTCGATCCACATGCTTTGCAAAATTTTATCGAAGAATTCAACAGTGGTTTAATGCATAGGTTTATGTAAAGCTCTGGCCGCAATTTATACAAGTGGTGCTGTAAATGCAGATAAAATAACTTCCATATAGGGTCATAAACTCAGAGATCCAATACAATTTCTCTCCAGTCCAGATATTTCCAACATATGGACAGCTTAATGTTACCACTGCATTGTGTGGTGCATTTGACGCCAACTTGGCCATGACTACTGAGCTTGCTAGTGGAACTTCCTACAACGGCGATGGTTTCATAGACATCGAAGTCAAAGCTGAAATTACCATGTCGCTCTCCCTTGTGGCATCATATTATCAATCTATGTGGGTCCTCATGGTTCGGTCAGAGTGTTTTCTTGGCCATCACTACCATCAGTGTTCCTGATAATTTGTAACCAGTCACTTCGTAGACGCGAAACATCTTCAGTATAGAGTTTAAAACGTTCCTTCTCATGTACTTGCCGTCTCTTCTGGGTCTTGCCATAATGGAGTCTCGTTTCTCACACCAGAGATACCTAAGCTCGTATGAGAGCAGTATCATACCCTAGCAGTTCGATTAAATTGGGATAAGAATGAAATGAGCTGAACAGTTGGCGTCCCTCGGTTGGTTAAATTATCAATATAATTCTTCTTCTTTCGTTTCCTTTTACCAATACCATGATGACTCCAAGTCGAATGGCTCCGCTGGAACTGCATTATATCAGGGGTTGTAAGAAGATATCACGATTTTTGCTTAACCTAACCTGTGGCGACACTACCTTACTATTGAACCATCTTGGCCTTTAGAGAAATTCACGATCAGTTTTCATTCGTCAGCCTGGTCAAAAGCTGGGGCTTCTTGTGGATCAGCTTCTAGGGACAAAATAAAAGGACGCAACATGCCTGGACATCGATCATAGATTCGACAACACATGAGTGGCGCCATCTGGGCTACCTGTGGGTAAATAACGAGCACAATGTCTTGTTACCATCGGACAGAAATCCTAGTAGAATTAGGTATTACTAATTGATCAAGTCCAATATTTGCAATGCTCTGTTCGCGAGGCCGATCATATAATCGATTTCCTAGGGACTTTGCTAAAATTTTAACAGTTTACACAAAAACAGACCTGTCAATAGGATAGCCACGTCCTCTTCTTGCTGGCAGGTGATTATCACCAAGCCAAATCTGGCAGAGGTTCAGATCGATGACTGCCCAATGACGCTTGATGTGATAGCTATCCACTAACTTACTTCCCTTGACCCTGCCATGGCACTTGGATAACCCTTCCTTCCTCCCAGCTCAGAATTGCCTGCTTTCTTTTCTTATAGAAACTGGCCATGTTTTCTAAACTCGAAGAATGATTTATAGGTATTTGGCTTAACCTAGACTATTAATAATGGTGAACTATGAACTAGTTTCATGGTTGATAAAACGCCAGTCAATGTTTTATTTTAACAGTGTTTAGAGGGAAGAGCAAACCAGCAATGCTAAATGAAACAAACTACTCAGCAAGTAGTAGAGTATTGTCATTCAATGCATAAGATAATGGATATGTAGAGAGGTTTGGTACGGCGCTCTTGGGCCATATGTTGATAATGCTGTTTCGTGATCAGAGACCACAATGTCTAGAAATTCAAAGCTAGGGGTAGTGACAAGCCAAGGGATCGCTCAAAAATGATTAAGGAAGACGAGTGTACTGGTGGAATACATTGATGTCAGTTGACCTATTACAACTAATCGGTACACTACGCGAGGGAAGCCTGCGTGTTACTGAACCGGATACTGCTTTGAGCCTTGAGTTGAGCTCCATGTTCGTCTAGATCTATGACGCTCAACATTAATTTGTATCAAATGTAATAAGTTATTTAATATCAGATTGCTCAGATAATTTGGTGTGTCCAATTCAAGACTCTGCTGGCCGAAGCTAATATCTACATATCCCCACCAGGAGAAGTTGAGTAACATATTACACACACACACATGATGGCTTGCCATGTCAAGAAGGTGGGGCAGCTGGATTATCGCTCTGCTTGCTTCCAATAGTCAAAAGCAGCAAGATACTTAAGGCTAATTATTGTGGCCATGGTGAATAACCCTTGCCCTCTGCAGGAGATGCTGCTGTTACCATTTGAATCCACTGGGCCGATGATCCATCATCTGAACAGAGCCCCGCAGCAATGCTGTGCTTTGGGACTTCCGTTACGACAAGCTGACGAGCAACCAACGAGGAAGGGTGCCTGATGCGCAGCGGGGCGTGTCCTGAACCAAATTGCGTTATGGGGTAGGGTGCCTCATACAATCTGGGCAAAATAAATTAATAGAGCCTGGGTTATCTGTATTTATCCACTCCTGACTACCACCCCCAACTCTATGTAACCTGGACGGAATCTCATCATGGGCTCAAGTATAAGTAGCATCAGCACGGATCTTCCGTTCACTCTACGGCCCATTCCTCAACAATCAGGTGGCTTTGAGAGCATCCTAGTTGATTGAACCTTGCTACCCAGCGCCTGCAATCTGAGGCCAGCCGTCTCCCCATTTCTTACCCTGCCATGATGTATCGGATCATGGTTTTCTGGACATGGGTCGTGGTCACCACCGCCGCGCTTCTAGGTGCCACCGTATTCTACTGCATTATTGCTCAACTAGTCGAAATCTTTGACCTGAGAGACAGCCCTATAGTCCTTAGCCTTCAGCGTTCGCTCCCGAACCGGCTCACTTCTTATCGCTAGGCTGGATGATCTGGATGGAGTACTGTGGTGAAATGGTTCCAAAGTTCTGTGCACCCTGCCCACAACTTCAGGTAGAGATATGCAACTGGATTGATTGCTGTGGCTGGCTTGGACTTTATTCCGACTGATGCCAGCTCCAAACGCAGCACGGAGCGACGTGGGCCACACATGCACCCGCAGCGGCTTGTCACATCCGCGCTGTTACCCTTGTCTGAAGGGTTAGCAGCATCATGCACGGACCATGGTAACAGCCAACGTATGTCTCCGCGAGAGCCAGCCGACATGGCAAATGGAGACAATGTATTAGCCTCGCCGTCCCGTCCTTTGTGGGCTAATGCAGGCGATGCAATGGTGCGTGGGGACAGAGCAAGGGCTGGTCATTCGCGGAACACATTGTGTATTTTCATATTTTCCCTACACGGAAGGTATTTACCTCATGTTGACTGTGCCTCATTCTTGCATACCAGCCGCTGACTACTTGTTTTCGAATATGCAAGACAATCAATATCTGCCCCTATTAACGTAACGATATTGGTCTCGGCCAAGGTCGAGGTATTTTCTTGGTGTCTCAGTTGAATCATTCGTTCTGCACTTCTGCCTACATGGAACTTCTTGCGTCTTTCGCTGATACAAGTCGCCGCATCGTATTCTAGGTGGTGTTGGTTTATGCTCTCCGTGGTCGTATGCAACCCTGGTTTTTGTCAATGATCGCGCTGCGAAGCGGAAAGTCAGAGATAAAGCAACATAAATCTAAAGAGAGAAAAGAAAAAGAAAAAAGAAAACGAAAGACATCTTGCGGGACATCCCAGGTTAATGGAGACTCAAATGATGGATCAATTATTTACTGGCTTCATCACTAAAAAGAAGTGGTCAGAATTGCAGTATGGGGTAGGCGGATGTACTCCACAATATGGAAGAGAAATTTAAAACACAAAACGAATAGTCTAATTATTAAAGCATAGAGTATTTATGAGACCTGATTCCTTCAAGTCAAAGCGAGCCCGTCAAAAGGCAGTTCTTCTCGTATTGAGATCAAGAGTGGATCACCTCCGCTGCTGCCCGGTATCCAGCACGCACGGCTCCGTCCATATATCCAACCCAGTAATCGGAGGCTTCCGTCCCAGCAAAATGGAGATTACCAACAGGCTCCTTCAAAGCAGGCCCGTATCGCGTGTAAATGCCAGGACCGGCGATTGCAGTTGGCCCTCCGAGCGAGTACTTTTCGTGGTCCCAGATAAAAACGACCCATTCGGAGGCGTCCTTGGATTTTTCACCAAAATAGTTGACAAAGTCGGCTTCGACTACCTTGGCAATATCTTCGTACTTTGAATCAAGGTATTTGCGCAGCTCATCCGCCTCCAGGAATGCCATTACTGCGCCGTATGACCCGTCACGGGCTGACTGGTCATACAGCACTCGCCCCAAGCCTGTATCACTAAGGGCCTGGCCGGTCAGATTGTCTGCAACCCAGAAAGGAGTGTCGTAGATTCCAATGCCCTTTCCAAGAGAGCCCATGCGTAGCTTCTTTGCAAGGCTCGGTGAGCGGCGGGCAAAGGGGGTCGTATTTGATGAGCGCGGCGACGGGTGGCGACATGGCTACGATGACGTGCCGGCCTCGTACCACCTTTCCGCTCTTCAGCTTGACATCGTAGCCGTTTTTGGTCTTCTTGATACAGTCCACTGGAGAGCTGAGAGAGACGTTGCAGCGGCCGATCTTGTCGGCGAGGCGTGATGAAATGGTTTCTGCACCGCCGTCGACCCGCCACATTTGCGCGCCGCCTGTAGTGGCTATTAAACGTTCCATGGTGCCAACTTCGGTCTCGTTGCCCGCTGCTGCGACATATGCAGCTGTGAAGAGAAGTGACTGTTCGTAGGGCTCAACAGAGAAGATGGAATGCATGATGGTGTCAACCATGAATCGAGCCTTCTCGGTCAGTGTTCGGGAGTCAAGCCAGTCACCGAGTGATAGCGCATCCCACTCTTTGGCCTTTTTGCTTTTCCATGGGTTCTGAATGTCAATCTGGGCAGCCATTTCATCAATAGCGGTCTGCGTCTCGAACAGAGTCATAAGACTCTCATCATCTAAGGGAGGGATTGGCCCTAATGGGCCTCCGGTTTCGAAAAGTGTCCTCTCGCCTCCGAAGTAAAGGACATTGTTTCCCGTGTCGAGTTCTTCAAATAGTTCAATGCCAAGCTCTTCAGCTAGCGCGATGACAACGTCCTGGGTAGGGCCCAGGAATGTGCCTCCTACATCTGCCCATCCGCCATTTTCCAAAGGGATTGTATGAACACGGCCTCCAGTGCGATTACGTGCCTCAAGCACAATGAAGCTCTTCCCGGCCTCGGACAGGGCTTTGGCGGCCGCAAGCCCCGAAAAGCCACTCACCCACGATGACTGCGTCATATATGCCTTGGGCCAGCGAGGGCTGTGAGGCCAGCAAGGCGAGGGCGGCTGCAATTCTCATCTTGCAAAATCAAGAGCGAAAGGTAGGATGCAGGTAGTAAAGACTCAGCTTTGGGGAAAAGAAGCGTGTGCAGAATTGGGATAATAGACGAGCTTAGTCGGAGAAAGGGTCGAAATATATCAACAGAAGAACTCCCCAGCGCATCGGCACGGCCGCAGCTGTGCGCAGACCGTTTAGTTGGCTCTGATCGGATCAGCCGCTTGGCATAAGCTGCCCCTCCATCAACTGCTACCGAGCATTGACCCGCCTACGAAGGCAAGGTCTTAAGGGCCCACGTGTTGTGCATGCATGTTCGGTGCATAATCTGTGGCGCATCCCACGGATAAGTCCGGTCGGTGGGTTCAGGTGTGTCAAAAGGAGACTATTGGGGGACCAGGTGCGAGATCATAGGTTGTCAGATTCCTAAACGAGGAATATAACTACCCCATTTTGATGTGTGCTGTATGTGGATACGGCAAGTTACATAATTTGTAGCCATTTTGTGCCTTCAGTAGTAAAGTGTAACATCTTGTAGATAAATTATACACATTGAGAAGCCAAAGTGGCGATGCTATGAGCAACGATTTTGTCTTGCCACGGACTCTCCACATGTCGATTATTATCAACTATTTACAGATAGACTTAAAAATCCAAATAAATGCAATTTGAAATCTTATAATGGTCCCCACGGGACTGCAAACTAGCCTCACAGAACAACATGGGACCAAGCGACATGCTACGTCTCCGTAAAAGTCCAGAACCAATGTTTCGAGCTTTACATGGCAGGTAAGCACCATAAGTTGTCTGTAAGAGGATATGTCCTGACTGATACGCCATGACTCATCACTGTTCACAAATTGGTCTTTTGAACGGCACGGCCTACGAATCATTATACCCGATGGCATCCCAGACTCAACATATGATGTATGTGCCTACCTGCATATCAAGACAGACTAGACTGCCGGCGTCTGCGCATCGGAGCGGCCGGAGGACCGCGGCTGAGACCTTCTGACTGGACATATGTGAGTGACACGGGCCCAAGATGGACCTATGATGTTCAGTGCGCTGTCCTGCATCGTTTCAACAGCCGCCTTCCTGCAGGAGCAGGCGACAGAACCAGCCCTCAACGGCTACGCCCTACGAACTGATTGGGGAAGCTCATGCCAATCTGGGGATAAATTCCCTCCATGGGCGCGAAAGTCAGCTGCTACACCTTACATGAACTTCCAGGTGAGGCAGTTGACATTGTTGAATACATTCTACTTGTTTGTGATGGTTGCGGACCCGAAGGGTGCTCTGTCTTCCAGATAGGCTATTCACTCACTGTCACTACATCGTCGTGCCACCGTCTAGTAATCACTGCAAAGATACCCGTAATTGTGGATGCTTTGCTAACGAGAAAGTGTCAAAACTTTGCCTCCAAGGATCAAACAATTGATGGAAAAAGTGCTCGTTTAGGGCGACTAACTTCTCATTACATTATCAAATCTAAGTACAATTGGCAAAGCCCTTGGGTTTCGGCCAAGATGATCCTGTCTAGGCTACTCTTTTCTAATCTGGCTCACCTGCGCTACCAGCTCACCAATTGCCGATACAGACCTCCCTCCCATGATATCGTACACGGGCACGTCCGCAGCAAAATCTCGGGCCATCCAGTTTCGCAATTCTACCGCGACCAGCGAGTCTACACCAAGTAGATACAAAGGTTTGTTCACGTCCACCTCTTCAGGCACGATTGACAGCGCGCGCCAGCTTCTTCGTGAGAAGTTCGACGGCAATCTTGGCACGGTCTTCAACGGCTGATAGCTGCTTGAATAAGGCTGTGGGGTTCACCTCATTGTTGACTTGTGCTTGTTGCTGGAAATGGGCGAAAAGTGGTCGCTTGAGAGTCTCGGGAACCTCCAGAGAGCGACTAGCAATGTCAGAGGGCATGTCAATACCCATAATGACCTGACTCTTGGGCTGAGCCGTGTCTCCTTGTAGGCGTGGTCTGCAATAAACGTCAAGAAGAGTCAAGAGTTTGTCCTCTTCAATCTCTGAAAGAGCTTGCGAGGCGTGAAGCCTCTGTCTGAGCGAGTCGTTATCTGCAACGACACCGATCGATCGCATAACTCCCAGATCGATGGACGTAGCATTTTGGCCGTGTTTGACTCGGTATCGCGCTAAGGCATCTTGGAATGTGCAGCCTGCTGCATAGTTGGCCTGCCCAGGGTTTCCAATGATGCCTGACACGGAGGAGAGGAGGATAAAAAGTCGACGTCAGGGAGTAGGGTGTGAAGATTCCATGATGTTGGGACCTTGGACTGAATTCCTTCAGTCCATTGCGAGTACGACATATTCTCAAAGACGGAATCCTGGGGATTTGTTAGATACCACAGTAGGAATGATCTAGAATACTCAATATTGATACGTACCCGGAGAGTCATTGCCGCATTGATACATCCACGAATGGGAGGCATGGTCTGGAGACATTGCTGCAATACCTGTGAAAGTGACTGTAATACAGACACATCGCACGCTGGTGCTAGCACCTTGACGCCTTGAGAGACAAGTTTTTCGACTATTGAGGCGGCTGGCTTCGATTTCATACCAGACCTCGACAGAACAAGGAAGTTCTTTGCGCCCTTGCTTGCCATCCAGGTCAAGATAGATTGTCCAATGCCACCGAATCCCCACGACGAGATATGTAGCATCTCCATCAAACTGCCACGATTGTTCCTGGGCGAGATATTTCTGGGCCGTGTTAGTTTCGCATTCTAAAGTAAACAAAAGCTTCTCTCACCTTAACTATCGTAGATGGATTGACTCTGACCATGACCCGACCAGAAGTCTTTCCCTTCTGCAGGCATCGGAATGCCTCTTCTACAGCATCTACATCGTGAATCTGCAAGGGCTGAGGTGAGCGGATCGTGCCATCATAGACCAGTTTCATGGTTTGCTGCAGAATTTTCTTCGCCAGCGGTTTCCGATCCGTAAAAATGTGGTGCAAATCGACTGCTGCAAAAGAGACGTTCTTGGCTAAGAATTGCATCGGCAGCGGTGCATTAGAATTGATGTCCGCCTTACCAATCTCGACGAAACGCCCAAAAGGCGCCATACACTCCGAGGACATTCGCAGTCCTTGTCCTACCAGCGAGTTCAAAACAACATCGACGCCCCGCCCCTGGGTCATTCTCATGACGCCCTGGGCAAAGGTTGTGTCTCTACTGTAGAAAATATGATCGGATGGAATTCCGTAGTCTTTGATAAGAAGATCTCGCTTGTGGTCATAACCGACAGTCGCAAACACCTCCGCACCGACGCTCTGCGCAAGTTGGATGGCCAGCTGGCCTGTGGCTCCAGAAGCAGCATGAATGAGCACTTTATCACCCTTCTCCATCCTTGCGATCTCCAGCAGAGATTGGATTGCAGTCCCAGCAGGACTCAGCACGGCACAGGCTTCTTCAAACGAGATTGAGTCCGGGATTTTGTAAACACACCACTCATCAGCGCGGACATATGTGCGCATGCAGCCGAACATGAATACACACACGCGGTCACCAGGCTGGACAGACGTGCACTGATGGCCGACGCGTGTGACGACACCAGAGCAGTCCGAACCAAAGCCGTCAAACTCCATTCGACCGACGGCAGCGAACACGTCGCGAAAGTTGAGAGCCCATGCCCTCGTTTCTACCTCAATCTCAAGTGGGCCAAGTTCGCTAGCAGAAATACTTGTGTCCTCGACGAAGCGGAGACCTTCAAGCTGTCCACGTCCCTCAATTCCCAGCATCAAAGGAGGGCCCGGAAGCCAAGGCCCTACCACAGGCTCAGCTGCAGCCAAGGGGCTAGCTCTCTGCTAGTTTCGCGATCTACCACAACTCGGCCAGTGAGGATCTGCCCATCACGGACAACGTACTCAACCTCGCCTGCGGCTGGGGTGCAACTAATGTGCAACTGAGAACTTTGGATATATGCTGAGCTAGCGTCACTGGTCCTGATGTTTCATCTTCTACGGAGAGAGAAGCGAGGATCCGTCGACTATCGAATTCTGCCCGCAAAGTCCGAAGCAGGCCGACATGTATGGAGAAATGTGGTGAACCGGCTTGCAAACCACCTCCAGAGACCCAGAGCACCTTGTTTGATTGCTCAAGCCATTTCTTGACCAATGCAAATGTTGTATCTGAGGCGTTTTCGAGGAATGGGCTACCAGTATCAACCAGGAACACGACATAATCAGCGCTCTCAGGGCTTGCGTCTGCAAGCTGGCCAATCTTGAAAATTTCTGGCTGATTTCCTAGCAGCTCCGTGGTGGCATTTTCAAGCCACGAGGCCGTGGCAAGTTGATGAGTGTTGTCATCGCCATCGTCTCTCACTACTAAAATGGTTCTGGAACCAGGAGCTGCCTTTGGAGGCTCCGTCTTAGCCGTTGTGCAGACAATACAGGCATAGTGAGTAGCTTCATCTCGTATTAGTAAATCGCTCCCGGAGAAGTCATTGCTGCGTAGGATAGTATCCCACGCATCGTCATCAGTTGTGCCTCTCTGCACAAGGCTTCCATCCTTGTCTTCCCACCAACCCGGCAGGAGGCCAAAACCGAAGCCCATGACAAAAGAGTCGTACGCTGCGGTTAAAGAAAAATGATGAGGTGTCCACCGGGCTTTAGCAGTAATCTCAACTGTGGTAGAGCACTAGCAATGTTTCCGGACAGATGCAGACCATCCCCGACAACGATCAAGTCGTAGCTTCCCAGCTCGAAGCCTTGTGTGACAATGTCCTGGTGAATATCAAGCGACTTAAATAGCATTCGGTCATGGTACTCTTTGAAGCTATTCGCATAATCATCCGAGACACCCGAAGTATCGGTTGATGTGTACTTGGAGAACGCACGGCCGCCGATGCGTTGCTCAGTTTGGTGTAATAGCGATAGAATTTTGCGCGTCATGGATCCTGTACCAGCACCAACCTCCAGAATCTCCTGCTCAGCCGTGTGATGAGAAAGTAATTCAAGGTACGGCTTCAGTGCTGGCTTCTCTATCCGATTGACAACATTATCGTAGAAATCACCAAGCGCTGGCCCTGGATCAATTGCGTTTGTATGGTCAATCTTACCCTGCGAAATACTGACAATGTTCCGTGCGGCCTCGATGAACAGTCTCCAAGATGGTCGTTCGCGTCCACGGTCTTCCAATTCAGCCACCAGGGACTCTAGTCCCATTTCTGTTTCGTATTGATGGTCTTGGAGTTGGTCATCTGCCCAGGAAAGATACGCTTTCATATGAGTTGGAGCTTTTGACCAATCTCTTGTACGGAGGTTGGAAATTGTTTGGCTCAGCAATGCGCGCAATGTCTTTTCAAGCTGAATATTGTAGTCGACCAGCCCATTCGTAATCTGTGGGAAAAGGCAGCAGTATCTGGCTAATTGCGCCTTGTCAAGGAGAGGCAGGTACGGTTTCCATTCAATGCTATGAGCGTCGGCTTTCTGAACCTCCGACGTAGTGGATGCGCTCATAATTGGCAACATCTCTAGACGCTTTAGATGGCAGAGAACTGTTCCGTCGTCATCGAACATTGTGACGCTGGCTTCCACTCCTAGCTCAGCTGATCTGAGTCGGGATTTGGTTGAACATTGAAGGCGTTTTGACTGCACTTTTTCGAGCCCTAACGCTGTGATCCTGAGGTCATTGACCTTGTGAGGAACCAGCGTAGGAAGTTGTCGTGATAATCCTTCCGACGGTGCCGTGAAACACACTTGGAAAGCCGCATCAAGAACTGCTGGGTGAGCCAGCCCCTTAAGCGACTTATCGGCAAGCGCTTTCGTGTTGATGCATGCCACGGATTGTTGATGGCCATCCCATGACAATTCCTCCACGAGAGAAAAGGACCCGCCATACTCAAGCCCCTGCTCTTGCAGTCGCTGGTAAAATACCTTGCTATCGATCCGTTTTGTCGAGTCTTCCTTTGCACGCTCGTGGCTTTGCGTGAGATCATTTGTAGTAGCACGCATTTCAAATCCACCGTCAACCTCAGACAGCGGTTGTTCGTATTCGATGTGAATTGTCGCATCGAAACAACGGTTCCAGTTGCCTGCATCACCTGCGCTTGTCAGCTGGACGTTGAAGCGCAACGCCGTTTTCTCATATGTTTGTTGAAGGGGACGCAAATGAGCCATGACTTGGGTTTTTGATTCGGGCTTGATAACAATAGGACTGGTAAAGGTCGCCTCTTTAACGTGGTAGGCGACGATCTTTTGTTGCTTGTTTGCAACCTGGCGCACAGCTTCTATAGCCGTCATCAATGATCCTGCTGCTGGGAACAAAGCAGTTCCACCAACAACGTGGTCTGCAAGCCAAGGCATTTGCTCAATGCTAAGATTCATTTCCCATCTCGGCTCGAGAGGGTTCCAGTCAGTAGCGCGCGTCCCTAGAAGTGCATGTGGTGGCTCATCACGCATTCTCCAGGTCCGACTATGACCTCCCTCGTGCCAGAACAAGCGAGAGTGATCAAATGGATATCCAGGAGCATCCACAATAAAAGAATAGCTTTTATCAGACAACTGATTCGCTGCGGTAACAGATGCCGAAAAACCTCGGAGGAAGAGATGGCCTACCGTTTCTAGGACAGTCTTCACGGGGAGTGGCGCCTTGTCAGGACTGACGCATACTGAAAGGTCTGGGAACCAACGATGTGGCCCAACGCATCTTTTATATACCTTCGGAGAGCTCCATGCGGTCCAAACTCGATATAATCAGAAATTGTTTTGAGACCGTCTGTCTGTGGTGCCGCCACACTCATGTACTGGAGTGCATCGACGAACCTCACAGGCGAAACAAGGTTGTCGACCCAGTATTGGCCTCGCGTGAGCATCCTGGCTGCTATTCTCTGACCGGTTACTGACGATACCATTAAGATTTCGTCAGCTGCCGTCTGAGTCTCAAGAGAGTCAAGGCAAGACAGGTATTCCTCCGCGATGCTCTGCATGGCTGGGGAATGATAGGCAACCCCAGTCTGCAATTTTTGACAAAAGATGTCGCTGCTAGCAAAATGATTTCTGAGATCATTAATAGCTGCTTCGTCCCCAGACAATGTGATATTCAATGGGCTGTTGACACAGGCGACGCAGACCCTCTTTTCTACCTGCAACTTGGTAAGGTGCTCATGAATCTGCCCTTCTGGAACATTGACGGAAATCATAGCGCCAGGGCCCTTGGATGGATCGCTCTCCACGTCAGATGCTGCTAGAGTTGAAGCTAGTTTCGCAGCCAATCTTCCCTATGATAGGCAACACGGCAGGCTGACTCAAGAGAGAGCGCACCCATAGTGTACGCGGCAGCAATCTCGCCCGAGGAGTGGCCCATGACTGAATCAGGAGAGACTCCAAATGTCTTGAACAGCTCTACTAGTGCTATCTGCAGTGCAGTGCATAGCGGCTGACTGAATTCAGGGCTATTGATGTTGCTACCTGATTGTAGTTCGTCTTTGATTCTTCGGTTAGAGATATGTCTTGTTGCGTGATTTGAGGGGCCGTTGGAATAACTTACCAAATAATGACCATTCTGCCCCAAATTTACGAAAGGCCTGGTCCGCTTTGACAAGAGTTGATTGAAAAACAGGATACTGGACCAGCTGTAACCCCATCTCAACATACTGAGCACCTTGGCCTGTAAAAACAAAACATAGCCCCCTGCAGCCCGCAAACTTTTGAAGTTGGAGAATGTAGCTTGTTGTAGAGATTCATCTGATCTTATCACTGCATAGGACTTCCAAGGCATTCGGCTGCGTCTCGCGGAAAGAGTATACGAAAAGCGGTCGAAGCGGTCAACGTCGGCGTGGATATGCTGTGTAAAGTACTCTTTGTGGCTATTCAGAAGCCTTCCTAGTGCAGGTTCGTCCTTGGCAGACCATATCAAAAGTTTGTAATTGATGGCTTGGAGGTTTTGAGCAGTCTCAGCTTCATGTATCGGTTTGTGCTCCGATACTTTTGATGGTAGACGGGCGAGCCTCTGGCCGTTGGGCAAAACCCCATTAGGCCCTTCTTGGTCAACAGGGAATGACCATTGACGTGACCGTTTTGTTGAGGGCCATTGGCAACCACGGGAGATGCCTTAACAGGGTCATTTGTAATCCCGTTTACAAATTCACTGCTTTTTAGCTCATGATCTTGTGGTGGGTCGATCACTGTGTTATGATTGCCATCCAATCCGAATTCCTTCAACGCATGGTATGCATCGTCCAGAATAATGTGGCTGTTGGACCCGCCGAACCCGAATGAGCTGACGGATATACGGCGCAAGCCTGTGGAGGGCCATGGAATGGATGAAGTCGGGACCTACAATGATCAGAATACCAGCAAGGCAAATCGGGATAATCATGGCGCTACTTACCTGCAACATAAGTGCCTTAGCATTGATCTTCGAATTCCATCGTTCAAATAGAGCGTTGGGTGCAATGACACCTTTCTCGAGAATTAAGATGCATTTCGCGATACTAGCCAAAGCACTGGCACCTTCAAGGTGACCGACATTTGCTTTTATGGAGCCTCTGAGATGCCGAATTAGAAATGTTGTTGATATCATTGATGCTTCATGTTGGCATAACTTACATGTACAATGGCTGGTTCGGAGAGCGGCTGCCTCGGAAAATACCACCTACAACACGCGCCTCTGTCGTATCTCCGATTTGAGTGCCGGTACCTGGACATGACGAAATCAGCACTTGGTGGTAGACTAGGAGACCAAGATTTTCGGGCTTGGGGAGATAGAACTCATCAATATCACTTACCATGGGCTTCTACGTAGCGTGTCCTTTTGTAATCAAGGCCAGAAGACTGGTAAACGCTGCGAATTAACTCCTCCTGCGAAGTCGATGATGGTTGTGTCAGACCAGGTGTGCGGCCGTCCTGATTTGATCCGCTCCCCGTATTACAGCACGGATCATGTCACCATCTCTGACGGCGTCACGAAGTCTCTTCAAGACCAAGGCAACTGTGCCTTCGCCTCTTCCATATCCGTTTGCACGGTGATCAAAACTATACGAGACGCCGTCTGGGGATAAGAAACCCATATTTGAAAGGTATATGGACCTGTCAGGGGTTAACAAGACATTGCATCCTGCAACTAATGCCTGTATCCCATGTTAGAGTGAATTCGGCTATTGTATAATTATGAGAAGCTAAATTGTTAAAGATGGCTTACCATGGATGTTTGTGGTGTTTGCAGACTCTTGCAAGCAAGATCCATGGCGATCATGCTTGAAGAGCATGCTGTGTCAACTTGGATACTTGGACCTTTCAAGTCAAAGTACCAACTTAGCCGATTGGCCAAGATGGAATTGGTCGTTCCTGTGGCGGTATGATCGGGTGAGTTATCGGGGTCTTTGGACAACATGTTCATGTAGTCATTCGACATTGATCCTGAAATGACCGCCGTGTTGGTTCCAGCAACATTCTCAATGGGAATACCCGCTAGTAGTGGATGTAAGTCACAAATATTCGGCATCCATTCGGAATTTAGGTACTTACCGTTCTCGAATGCCCGGTACGAAGCTTCAAGTAGCCAGCGTTGCTGGGGATCCATTGAATGAGCCTCTATGAGTGAAATTTCAGGTTAGTGACACCAACTGGTATGGAGTGACCTTGAGATACCTTTGGTCGGGATGGAAAAAAACGGTGCGTCAAAGGCAGCTGGGTCATCTTGGATGAAGTGAGCTTTTCAGAGGTGAGCTGATTGACATGTTAGAATAATAGTCTGCTCTGCTAGACATTGTAGGAACTCGCCATATTCTTCCTTGTTGATCCAGGCTGGTGAAAGCCTTGAGTGTTGGCTCTCGACTGGGGCCAGGGATTTGACGCATTTTGCGGCTCTCCAGCAATTCCCACAGGCTTGATTCGTCCTCAGCTCCTCCAGGGAGTTTCAATGACAACCCGATGATGGCAATGGGCTCCATGCTGCCAAGACTACGAATTCTAAATTCTAAAAAAGACTTGGTATAAACCTGGGAATGATCTCAATCAAAGAATCAAGAAGCTGGTTTTGAGGCAGGTCAGCCAAGCAAAAAGCAAAAGGCGTTGTTCCGTGTAGAAACAAGAGGGAACTGTAGATCAAATAGAAATCTCAGTCTTAGAGACTTTGGAAACTGGAAGAAAGCATCTCCTTGAGAAACACGACAAGCTGAAAGAGTAATCATCAAGTCAGGTAACATCAAAGGTGAACGTGCTGCATGTCCGCTGGGCGCCGAAGTCCCCTAAGCGGCATGAGGTGTGCCTGCGAAGAGTGGATCCTTGGATATGACTACGTTCGGAAAGCCCATCCGTCCGAGGTTGCAACGATAACCGTGCCCCCTCTTTGAGGCTAGAGCGTTCTAATCCAACGTTGGTGGTCGCTCTAATCGACCAAAGTACAAACGGGCAATGAGTTTCGGGCCTTTGAGATATTCTGATGAGGCTGATGCGGGAACTAATGCATCCCTCGTTGGGGCTTTTTCCCGAAACCATGTTCTAAGCTGGTTCTGAAATGGATACCTTCTAATACCTTTTCACTCAGAGTACTTCACAGCTGCTCTTCCTCACTCAGCAAGTGCGTTTCTACTTCATACATTGACAGAACAAACAATCACAAACTTCGTCACACTATCAACCATGTTTGCCCCTCCGGAAGATCTAGCCATAAGGATTAGAGACCATCAGGTCCGTCCTGAGGTCACAGAGGCTCACGAGGCATTTTATCGGAATATAGAGGAGGCCCTTGATGCCCGCCGTGCCTCCCAGAATCTCTACTCCGTGGTAAAGAATATTTACCGCTCTGGCGAAGGCGTAGACTTTTGCTCCGGAGATGTTCTATCGCTCGGTACTAGCGGGGTTCAACGCAAGGAGTTTCTCGCCGAGTTAGGCCGTTGGCCTCATTTGGCCACTGGGTCGGCTGGCTCTCGTCTCATGGACGGGAACAACAGCTATATCGAGGCTGCAGAACGTGAGATCGCTGCCTACCATGGTGCTGAGACTGGACTCATACTCAGCACGGGCTATGAAGCCAACATTGCTCTCTGGACTGCTATTCCGCGGCCAGGAGACGTCATTTTGTTCGACGAGCTTGTGCATGCAAGCACGCACGAAGGAATGAAGCACAGCCTTGCCATGGTCAAGATACAATTTGCACACAATGACGTCGAGGCGTTCCGCACGGCACTAACTGAGGTCTTCGAGCTCTATCCGCTGATACAGCAAGGGAAACGCTCCGTCATTGTATCTGTGGAAGGGATATACAGCATGGACGGCGATATTTGCCCTTTGCAGGAAATGGTGGATGTAGCAAAGGAGCTCTGTCAGGATGGGCAGTCTGTCCAATTCGTGGTAGATGAGGCTCACAGTGTTGGAGTCATAGGTCCCGATGGAGCTGGTCTTGTCTGTGAGCTTGGGCTCCAAAAAGATATTGCAGTGGTGATGCACTCATTTGGAAAGGCTATGGCTGCAGCCGGATGTAAGCTCCCTTAGAACCTGTCTTGCTGTCACAACTGACCGGCTCCTAGCAATCATACTTGGCAACAAAACCATTCAGTTGGCCCTCGCCAATTTTTCCAAATCTGTCATCTACTCAACTGCCCCATCTATTCCAGTGGTCGCTTCTATCAAGGCTTCATACAAGCTCTTAGCAACCGAGCCAGGTATCCAGGTAAGACTTTCCAAGTAATACTGAAATGAATTTGGAAGGTAACTGACTTTCTACCAGGCTCGAGAAAAAATCCAGGCTTTGTCCAGGCACTTGCATTCAAGGGTGGCAGCCCACCCCGCTTGGCCTACCGCTAAGGAGACGGGCCTGTTACACATGCCGCTCATGCGTGACTGGGAGGACAGAGCCATTTTCACCCAGGTCATAGTGCTTCGAACTCGTGACAAATACACGTGGTGGCTTTACTTCCATCTCTTATCTCATGGGTTCTCTGTATACCCAATCCACCATCCAGTCGTCCCCTGGGGCATAGCCGGATTAGGACAACTTTACATGCTATCAACACGGAGGAGCAGGTAGAGCGGTTTGTGGAAACAGTTTTCGACTTTGTGGAAGAGATGATGCGCATTGAGGATGGTGAGGTGGCGGACAAGGTCCCCAAGACGGCGAGGCACGTGTACGAATGGATGCGGAACGAAGGACTGGACGGGTTTGGAATGGCCTAGAGATGACGAGGGCGTGCCTCGACAGGGAGGGACCAAGGCCCTGGGTCTTTTGCGGATCAGTCAGTGCATTTACATAGGGAAGCATGCATGAATACACCCCAGAGATCCCTTAATGCAGGTGGCAGCTCGTCGTGCCGACAGGTATTCGTTAATCTGGCTCAAACAAGTAGATAGCCTATCCGAAACAGGAAAGATGCGCCGAGCTTGAGCCGTCAACATCTGTTGAGAAGTGTCCGATAGGATTGCATGGCATGGTAGCAGCCTTGGATGAGATGCTTCGCAGTCACGAATAAGTCGCCACTTCCCCGGCTGTGCAAAGGAAACCAAGCTTAAGGACTTTGGCTCGGCAAGGAGTTCGGTTCAGGGCGGAGATAACAAATCCCGCTTCCTTGCGTGAATAGGATCGCTATGTAGGAGTGCTGTATCCGCGCCGCAGCCTTGCGTGTACACGTGTGTGGGCCCAGCCTTCTAACCGAAGGGGTTATACTGCAGCCAAGACAACTATTTATATCCAGATATGGCACAATTCTATGATTGCGCCGAACGGCTATAGCCTCTATGCATGTGTACGATGCAGTTGGTGGCAATCTGTCACCCTCCCGACGAGAACGCGCGTTTTCATGACCAAAGTTCCCATTCTTGTTGCAACCGTCGCAATTTGTCCGCCCCTTCCTTGGCCCGCCGGAATGCAGGCGGAACCACGATGAGGCCAAGACTTACCCTTCACCACACCTCAGGCGGCGCAGAGCGGACTTGGCGCTCCCAGACAGCTGGAAGGTTACATTCCACCCCAACCTGCCCACCTATCTTAGATGTTCCCGTGTGAACGTGGAAGGCTGGGGGCGTCTCAGTCTTACAGCATCTATTGGATGCTAGTAGTTAGTGGCTGGATTACGAACTCGTAAGGCTGACAAAACTAGGCTCTTTCGGCCATTTAGCCTCAAAGTTTAATCGTACATAACTTAGTTTATTCAATATAGACTAATATCTGCATATTAATCCTTCCTTGATTTGGGAAAGTGGCGCGCAGAGCTCACACGAGAAGCCCCTGTAGCCTATCTCCGCAATTCGGTTGTCGAGCTTTGAGATTCGGATATTCGGAACCAGTGAACCATTAATTATCCAATTGTAGATCTGACCACCCTTAGCTTATTATTCTACAGCCTAAAAGTACTTGATACAAGGCGGCGATGCGCTATAACGCCGAACCGCCATATCCCCCTTACAATGACTGTGACCTATCTGTAGTTTGGACTTGAGGTAATATCCACTGCATAGGGCTCTGACTGCCCTGAGATGTCCCGAATGCTGGTGTGGACTGTCCGCGAAGTTTTGATCGTGACCAGCTGCTCCTCATCCACCTCTGTCCCAGTTGTGGACCAAAGACCACGACGCTTTCTCGATGACGATTGTCGTCGCTCGTGCGATGCAGAGTTTTCGGTACCCTGAGGGCTACTACTAGTTCCTCTCCAGGTGCTGAGCAGGGACTTGACCGGATTTGATGCTAGAATCACAGAGGTGACTTTGGGAATTGACGGTATGCCGATGACCAAGAACCCAGCCGTCTCCTCCCCTATGCCCCAGAGACCAACATCTGGGATGTAATAGAGCTGGTCCGGGTTCTTCATTAGCTCTAACAAGAGCACGAGGCGAACTATACCACAAGCAGTAGCACTGGAGTGGGTTAGCCTGGGTTCTGATCAACATCAGTAACTGGTATGAACTTACAAGACGCCGATCGTGAAAAGCGCCGACATGCCGAGTTTCTTCGAGGTGGATAGATGCAGGTTCCAAATGACCCACTGAGGTGTAAACAAGATAGCAATGTCGGATATCAAGTTGATGATTCCAGAAGCCATGTTGCTGGCTTCTATATTCACTCCACAGTAGCCACCTTCATACAGAGGCTTCCAGATCTTCTCGCGCGGTATGCATCGAAACAGCTCTGTCAAGGTTCCAGAAACGAAGAAAAGAACGTTGCTCCACATCAGGATATGAAGCATCCAGAAGAATGCACTTCGTCGGGTGGGTACAAAGACGTGTAGCCAATCCAACAAAATAGCAACCTTGAGAAACATTATTGACAAGCCGTAGAAGATAGAGCCGATATGGACGCCCTAGATCGTTCCCTCGGTCAGCGAAAAGAAATAAGACGGAATCTCGAGGTCGTTATGCGTACAAATAAGTATCTTTCCAGCTTGTAAAAGGGCATGTTCCACTGATGAACCCGAATTCCGGGGTAGATCGACCACTCATAGATCGGAGATTCGTATGCTATGAACAGAACCTAAAGATCCACGCGTTAGCAGCCGGCCCGCGAGTTCTTGGCATCGATAGATGAGTAAAAGAGCCTCTTTTCGTACAAATGCAATCACTAAGCAACCATCTTCCACCCGGAAGCTTCGCATTGATATCCTGGAGGTGATGCGCAACACGGTCGCGACAGTTGATAGGATGGTGCAGAAAATGACAGTGAAGTATCCCACCGCGTGCATCCCGCCATTGTTTTCGAAGTCGTATTCAACACCGGGCGGTGGCTCCAGAGCCGGCCCATTGATCAACTCGGTCAGATTCAGCGGTAGTTGTTCTCCAGACATTGTAAACAAAGATAAAGAGAGACAGCTCGAAGTAAGGCGAGGGAGTTGAGGGACAAAGATGACGGGGTGTGGCTGCGGAATAAATCAGCCTCTAACGGCTTTGTTCTCGCCATATTCCTGGGGACCAGAGGACTCCTAGTAATCAGGACTTCCATCATCCACCACATGCAGCTGGACGCCTTCAGAAAGGGAACGTGCCCCGCGCAGGTTGGGTTACATTCTACCACCAACTGCAGCCCCCATTGGCTACATCATCATGATTATGTGATTGGCAACGCTGACTACATTATATGTGGCCGACTGTTGGGTAGCAACGAAACTGCAAGCAATCCTTGGACTAGCCTGGCCGGGAGAGGGCTCCAGGTGCGAGGGCCAGGAGGGGAACGTGGAGGGTACCAACTAGGAAGGCGACTCCTGATGCGACTCTGCAAGAGCCCTGTACGAAGCCTTTCTAGACGAGAAGGATCTTGCCTGTGCTTCAAAGTCCCTCGGTTATCTGGCCGAGACCAACATGGGCTAAATTTGTGAGCGCCTGCTCTGTGCATAGCCTACCTTGCCTGCAGGCACACCATCTTTCCGTATACCCTGTGACACTAATGAGGCCAACATTTGCTACAGAGTTTCGGCATTTGTATTTCTTTTCCCTGGTATACTATGAACGGTAAGGCGGCTATTCACAGAAGTGCATAAATTAATTAAATGTTTCGAGCCATGTTGACCTGTTGCAAGAAATAGTAATTGATGGTCATATTATCTTAATTTGAACGGACTATGGCATACATCCGTTTCTTTCATGTTTCATCCTAATCGTACCCGCGCATGGTTGCTTTATCCAAGGCTTACAACAATAACACGCCATACAGTACTGGCTGTCTGGGCACTTCAGGCCAGAATCAGGTGGGTCGCAAGACCTGAGCTGTTACGAATATGCGCCCTCTTCGCATCTGAAGATAGTTCTATAAAAGATATATGGGTTCACAAAGATGGGTGGCTCTGGTGGCCAGAGCGTGATGTCGCAGGTATCAGCTGGGAACCAAATAGTTAGGCCGTTGTCTTATAAGTGAGTCCACCTCGAGAATCAGTCACTATTCGCGCCCCAACATTAACAATCCTAGCGAAAACTACCAGCTAGCTATGTATATGCTCAACCAATACCGCGGAACCTCAGTCTCTTGTCGCTACATCATCCCTCCTCAGCTCTGTCCTCGGAACGCCCGCGCAAATCTGGTAGCAGCCGTACGAGCAGCTATTGTTAATTTGGTGCTTCAACATCCCGTCCTCCAAGTCGGCATCAAGGATAGCCACTCGAAAAGACCTGCATGGGTCCAGCTGGACCAAGTAGACCTGGGAAACCACGTAGAGTGGTGTTTCTTGGAAAAACAATAAATGTTGAGGAGTTTCTTCAAGAGAAGATAGCCTCCCAGGTCGACACCAACTTCGCGCCACTTCAAACTCAGCCCGGCTGGAGGATGCTGCTAGTCTGCCAAGAAGAGGCAATATTCTTGGATGCTGTGTATACTTGGAACCATCCTCATGCAGACGGGATGAGTGGCAGGATTTATCACGAGGATTTGCTTCAATGTCTCAACAAGCAGACGGAAAAAGAATTCACAGACGTCAGCAGCGACATTATAAACCTTCCGACTCTGCCACCAATGCTTCCACCCCTGTGGAGAAATTATCTAGCCTCTCCATGGGACCTGGCTTCGTAATGAAGACAATTTGGGACAGCCTCAAACCCGTTGTGTTTAATAATAGTTCTAGCCAAGCGCGATGGGCACCTATAAGGCCTTTGCCATTCAAAACATGTATTCGAACGCTTGTGCTGGAGAGTCATGTCGTCGACAATGTCATAAGCGCTTGCCGACAGCACAAATGTACACTGACCAGTCTGCTTCACGGTCTCGCAGCTGTTTCTTTTGCTTTGCTTGTCAAAGACGCCGTGGCGTTCCAAGCTGGTACGCCTATCAATGTTCGCAGATTCCTTCATTCTGGACGTCCAGAACATGCGTGGCTACAACCTGAACGCACCATGGCAAACTATGTGACAATGACAAGTCATGAATTCGATGCGTCTCTTGTTGCTTCAATTCGCAATACAAACTCCTCCTTAGGCCTGCTAGAGAAAGTATGGGCCGTATCTGGCCGAGTGCGACAAGAAATTGACAATAAGTTGAAACGCGGGCTTAAGAACGATGAAATCTGTCTGGGAAAATTCGTTGGTAATTACCAGAAGTATATGAGAGAGAAAGCACGTAGGCCCCGAAAGTTCTCCTGGACAATCACAAACCTCGGCGTGCTGGATACAAGCCTACACCCAGGACTTTGGTCTATAAGTAGGGCTCAATTCACGCTAAGCGCGGAAATTCCCTCAGCAGCAGTCATGATCTCGCCAATAAGTGTAAGGAGTGGTGAGCTATGCATTGCGTGTAGCTGGCAAGACACTGTTGTTGACTCAAATCTAGTAGACAGATTAATGACGGATTTCGATAGAAACTTACGCCAAATCGAGTCTGCAGCGGACCAGCGATCGAAACCTTGACAGAAAGCTAGTCCGTTTTTCAATAAATGTATTGCAAATGCATCATTAAAACCTGCAAATTCGATCTGAAACATTGATAAATTCCAATGGTGACAAGGTGTTAGATCAACCCAATGTCTCTTGCTCTGGGTAGTGAAATGAGTAAGAACGGTGAGAGATGGGCTGTGCGTTCCTAAGCGTAAATCGCTCCTGGGAGGAGGTTTGTTTACAAATTTAAAGCTGTGTCCTTGATAACTTGGAGACTACACTAAAAACTCCAGGCTATTCACCCTCATAGCTATCTATCGTTTACTCAGCTTTTCCGTGCTCAGGTGGGCCAATAATTGTACTGTATTTGAAGGAAGCTGCAGGGTATGGTTGCTGACGATTACGCAGTTGCGCCTGCTACATGTCAAATTGCATAACAACCCAGCCATATAACTTGAGATTTTGCAGAGAAACAAGTACCAAGTAAGAATGAATAAAGTAAATGCAATATAAAAGTTGAAGATTTGATGGCTTTGGGAATATACACAGATTAATGGTAATAGACTCAAGGCTCTGTAGCTCAACCTCTAAGACGATTCCATTAGGTCATTAGCATAGCTCGTGGTATAAGCCAGCCTACCCTAGATATAGAAACTACCTATTGCAAAATAATTAACTACTTAATTAGAGATACTGAATAAAAGATGTTTTGTGATCGATTTAATCAAGCCCAACAAGCTGGCTCGCAATTCCCTAGCAAGAAAGTGTGACAAACTAAGGTCATGTTACATCTTCCTTTACTATAGTATATCTCCATTGATATTAATGAGATTCGGGTTTACTGTATTTCTATATACGCACATAGCGCCTACTCATTGATCCAGTCCAATACTGTAAGCTAGCCGGAAAGTTCTATTATGTGACTCTGTTATCTCCGCAATCCTTCGTCATTTGCAGTCTCTGTGATTATTTGGTGATAATACATTCAGTGGATGATTAGAAATATTAAAAGCTCAGGTTAGAAGACCGGAAAGAGTGTGGAAGGAGATGTAATAATATTCTACTACCAAAAGACTCTGCTTAATTTACCGATTCAGGGCTACCTCCAGAGTATCTAGGGCTGGTAACACTATAACCTGGACTATGTGGAGGATATGATGGACTAGGTAGGTAAGACATCGAAGGTGACTTCTCGTCCTCTAGTGACGGTATAGAGGGTATAAAGTGTGGAAAGAGTCGGTAAGTTGGTGCATCATCTCCCTCTCTTAAGTTCCATATATCCACCCCACACGTCTTGAGGTTCTTGAATTGAGGGTCTTCTTTTAGGTCCTGAAGTTCTTGGTCAAGGCGTTGAAAGTATGATCGCGTTGACAAGCTTATGGGATCGTATCTATGGGGAAACGACGGGATGGATACTCATCGTAAAATGATAAAGATTCTAGACTTTGGGGCAACAGTTCTCTCAAAGGAGGAGCTTCTTCTGGTATAGTCGCGCTTTCATTACCGTAGATACTTGGGACCTCACCATTGAAGAGGTCCTCCCATGAGATTATTAGGTGTTGCAAGGATTGTAGGGCATGGAGGGAACCCAGCCCTATCCGACGAGCTTGGTGATTTGTGAAGTTCTTGAAACTCAAGTCAAGCAACACTAGATTCTGTCCATATTCTCGTAGCACGGTCCCGTGTTCGTGTAGATTAATAATACCTGTCGTACTTCCGCCCATATCCAACGATCTTATGGTGCTATTAATGGATAGGTTTTTAGATTTGTAAGACGACGGAGAAGAAACTGAAGAATTTTTACGCTCAAAGTAGGCGGATCATCAAGTCGAAAATATGTAATATAGGACGGATTTGGGGCATTTTGAAATCTAGAAGGTTGAAATTGCCGACGTTTAAATACGTTCCTGATAGGCATAAACTTTCTAGTCCCGGATGAGCCGCCAGGCGTTCGATTTCAGATTTATCGATATTCCCTGATGAAAATCGCAGGCTCAGGTGGCGAAGTGAAAAAGCTGAAGGCTTCTCCGTCCATTATTTTGTATAGATGTGCTTTTGTGAAATTGTGTTCTCCGGGAAATTTCGAGCTCCGAAAGCGAATGTTGGTAAATAGAATGGCTTTGAACACTTGGTTCCGAAGCTTCTTTCATCAGAAATGGTTCTGATTCCTCAACGCTTCTAAGAATGTGCAGATCTGGCAAGTTACGACCTGCATAATACGCTTGAAAGTTTTTTAAATTTGGAGTATAGGTGAGCAGCACTTGAGCGGGACCGATGTAGTCTTCTAGCTTGTCATCCCAAGTGAATTGCTCTCTGGCCAGTTGCAGACTAAGCACATGTTTAGACTTTGATGGTAAGTCCAATAGACCATCATTAAGGTGTTTGACAACCATTGTGAGACTGTCTTTCTCCCAACGATAATCCTGACATCTTAAAGTTTGGACATATCGCCCAAGGTCACGGCGCTTAAGAAGAATTTCTAGCAGCCGCGTCTCTCTACTGCCCCAAACGTCAATGTTGCGAAACAACACAGGTTGAGCTATCGACCTAAAACTTCTGGACGTAAGACAGGCTGCCTGAAGGCTAGAAACAAGGCCGAAATGTGGACCTTGTTCGCTGATTGAGATGTATCCAAAGTCCGAAGCTTCGTAGTGGCTGTCATTATGCCGAGGCGCCCAGAATGTCCATTTTTCAGGAAGTAATCGAGGTTCTAGGAAACTAAAAATAGCTTGTAACACCTCTATCGGAAGGTTTAAGATGCTCGGCATTTTCTGATGCAGCCACCACGAGTAGTGTTGTAGGTACTGTTTGTGGTAATGACAACAGATTGTCTAATCTAGACGAGAAAGAGGGAATTAATGAGAATGCTGATCTGGCTGAACTAAATATGCAGAAAAGTTTCATATGACCCACAAGTCTCCTTTCCACACCGAGCCGAATATTTATTTAGACTAATTAACTTAGTTTAAAAAAACAGATGCTAAGATAAAGGGACCTAAGGTTACAAGGAGGCAGCGCAACGACATATAATGTTGATTTGCATTTTGCAAATCTCAGGATGAACCATTATACCGTCCTCTTGACTTAAGATTTTACATAAGTCTGCCCTCAAAGCTATCCATGGTCAAGGAGGAGCCTACAGGTGATCCTTCTGGTCCAAAGTCAGCCACTACTTTTGAGTATGGTATCTCTGTCACCTGTCGTTGCTGTTCTCTGGAAAGAAAAAACCATTGACAGCGAGCCTAGTTCCCCAATTAGCCAAGTTGCCAGTATCGAAATAGATGATAAAAATGAGGAACATAACTTGGCTCTGTTTCTTCACTACGGATAGACTGATTATCCTGCCGAATCTCATATATCAAGGAAGTCGAGTCAACAGTGTGGTCCGCTATGTCGGCTCGATACATTTTCGGATCTTTATAGCTCACCTTTCAAATTGTAAAATGGAAGATTTTTAACAGCGCGTGATTGCCCTGCTCGAGTTGACGTAGCTTCTTCTTAAAGAGCTCTGCGCCAAAGCTCTCCAAAAGTCATTTCACTATTAATAGCTCGGGCTATTAAAACATAGGGACGAGGTGCTAAACTTATGCTTATATGAAGGGTTAGAGGACCAACGTCGCGCTTGATGGTTCAAACTTGCGTGCTGGAGGTAGCCAGGAATCAGCACGGCTAGAGAAAAGTGTAAAAAACCTGAGCTCGGCCTACTCAAGGCTATCGATAGCCACAGGAAGATCCAACACAATATCACAGCTGCCACAGACTGGCGTATTGTCCTGTGAACTGACCAATCCTCTGGCATTCAATTGCTGAAGCCACAAACGTATTTTGGACTATACGTAGCATGAGTATCTCCACTGATGTTGTGCAATAAACTGCTCTGTTGGACAAGGTGAACGCCTCGGAGGAACAGCCAACAGGAAGTGGCAATAGTAACAGAGGTAGGCGCTGGTACTGACGTATAGTAGACAATATTTACACTACTCTGATGGGTGTTTCTAACAGAATCATTACATGATTCAGACAGGTCATTGAATAGAAAATTATCACGCCGGGGTTGGCCAAACCGAAAAAGATGTAGGTATGGGGATGAAGGAGAGTTGCACACTTCAACTCGACTTTCATGCCAGGGATCTTGTAAAGTTCTGGAATCTTTGTAACATTGGTGCGAAAACTAAAAAAAAGCTCTTTATGGGACTCTATATCCCCGACCTTGTGAAGCTGCAGGACGGTAAGACATAAGGTGAATGACGTATTAGGGCTGGATAGAACCTAGATAAACAAAAACCAAGAATTCGAAAGGTTGGCAGATGTAGCGGTTAATAGTTGTTTCTTTGGCAATTATAACTACTTGACAGCAATATAGATCCTTAGTGATGGGAGACTGGAAGCATCACAACAGGACATAGCGGGTGACCAGGCAAAAACGACGTCACTGACGTCGATTGGCGTGAGTCATATTGGCTGAAATGCATGATGCAGTGGCTTTAATTCCTTAAGGGTGTCGCAATCTAGAATGAAATACCATGCTCTCAAGCTCTTATTTCAACTTCTTAAGAATAATTGTCGCAAATTCTGGCTCGATCCTCATTATGAAGCTCCTTTTTCTTACGATGTTTTCGTATAGGGTAATCACCACCAGCATTGAACCTAATTATACCTCCCTGCTGGATTAGAGATATATAATCCACCGTTCTTCAGCCCAACTGGGCCTTGGAGCCTAATGTCTAAAGCCGGAAACACTTTGTACATCGCTGGTGAGGAATTAGCCATAGACTGTGTGCTGCTTTAGTTCGGCTAATGCAAGTCAGGCATGCGAGGCATTCATCCGATTAATGGAACCTTGGCGCCTGTTGGGATTGACCGGATTCGACAAGCCTACATAAATATGATTGACCTGGCCGAGATGGCGGGCACTGACCGATATTCAACTTCGCGCTTAGTGGTTTACACGACAGATATGTACCGGTGGAGGCCTTTATGCAATCAAATACAAATTGAGCTCTGGGGAAAGATGGCAATAAACATCCTCCACGATCTATTGTTGAGGTGCAGAGATTGAATGACGACGATATTGTAGAGGTAGAAGGCACATTCCTACTTGGGCGGGGTTGAATAAATTACTGACAATAACCCTCGGATATGGCTCAAATTGGAAATCAGAGCTCCCAAAGTTCTAGCTCTGCTTTGTATGTTTTGATAGCCTCTTTAGCTAGTGATAAGTACCACGAGGGACTTTAACATGTAAAAAGTCCATTGCGAAACTATTAGCCACTGATATCCAGACGCGAGAGTACAGGAGGAAAGTTTGCTCACCTACGATGGCACAGCATGATGTACTGGGCAAATTGTAAATTACACCAGCGACTCTACTGAAAATAACGTAAGCCATCCTTTGGCAAAGGAGTCTTTCAGCACTAAAAACCGGACTGATGAGCGCCAAAGGAGGAAGACTCGTGGCACTATTCAAGATAGGGCGAAATAAAAGGTCCATGGGAGGAAATTGGAGATTTAACGGCCATTATTCTGACGACGTTACAGTATATTGCGTACATACAATGGAAATTACAAACATAACGTTAAAATCTGAAACATCCCCTTCGATCTTTTCACAGTTCTTCAGCATCTGGTGAAAGCTCACGAAGTTTGGTCCTTAAGAAGTGTTAAGATATCACCACATATTTTCATACTATCAGAAATATTATCATTTAATATCCCTTCAATTATTCCCATTACACTTCCCCTTATTTAAATGAATAGATTTTCGTGTGCATGTTTTACCTGTATCAGGTGATCTTTATGCCGACTAAAGAAATTGAATGATACTCAGTCCATGCAGCTCCAATAAAACCCTTGTCTGTTGCTACCCTTGCAGGATACGACTCTGCCAGTGGCTACCTGGAATTCCCTAAATGGCCTTTCAGCAGGCCAGACTTTACGCATTCGCCCTAGTCTTGAGCCTTTTCGGATGTTTGACTGCTTAACCATGCCTTTCTGGCGCTCTCGGCCGCGCATTCGTGGGGACCTGAACCAGGTACCTGCGAGAGCCACGGCACTCCGACGGCCGGCATTTTGTGCTCCAATAAGAAGCAAGTTATCATTTCTTTCGAGATGCAACCTGTGCCAATAGCGGAATAGAAAACCGGATCCTAGCCTGATACAGTGGATATCGGTGTAGGCCGAGCGGTGACATGCCAAATAGGCATAAATATGCATAAGATCCTGGTTGTTGCGAGATGTCAAGGTCGGACCTATGGCTACTCAAAGCTGATGCCTCTTGCTGAGACATGATGGTCCGACGGCAGAGTTGTAAAAGACCGAGCTGAAGCTTCCTGAATAGGACATGTAGCATCAAAACATACAGACCGGTCTCAATATTACGCATGTTCCACTCCAGAGTTGGCAATATTGAATGGAGATGACTGCAGCATCACACTGACCAAATCAATAATATGACTAAAGGAATTGGTTGAGTGAGAGAATTATGATATATAAACCGGAGTCGCTCCTGTCAATTGCCACGACCTTGCCTCTCCGCAACAACAGTTATCGCTCCTCGCTATTCCCTTACAGAGTCTCCAAGTTCAATCATGAAGTACACAGTGATTGCTTTTGGCCTCGCTGGCATTGTGGCCGCCACAGACATTTGCCAGAATAATTGCGGACGCGCTGTTGCTGGGGCAGCCAAAAGCCCTGCTTTGGAAGTGCGGTCGTCCTTGTGTTCGGCCTTTGTTACAACGACTACGACAGTTACTGCACCGTAAGTTCATCTTCGTTACACCCTTGGGGCTGAGACTAACGAGAATCACAGTGCTACTACCATAACAGGCTCTGTTATTTACAACCGCAATGTCCACGTTGGGCGAGCCCCTGAATTGACTGCGGCGGGTCTCAGTGCCGCTCGTGCTGAGTGCTGCTGGCGTGAGTGCTGCCGATGCCACTGCTGCCGGAGCCAGCGCTGCCGGAGCCAGCGCTGCCGTCACAGCGGCAGATGTGACCGGGCAGAAGCCCCATATGCCTCTGCTTGTCCCAACGCTGAATCATACTGGAGCGCCTGTCAGTGCTTCGTTGGTGTTAAGCCTACCGTAGTGACTGTCACAGTCCCGGGCCCCACCGAGACACTTCCAGGCCCGACATGCACACAGGGCCTCGAGTATGCAATTTATGGTCCTCTTGAGGGTTCGGACCGCCGACGCAACCTCGTTGAGGCGGTTACTTTGGTCACCAGCATGTTGATTTTGCGCTTCAGTTCTCCGGCGTGGAACCCGATGTCACCGGCGTGACACCATCTATCGGTACAATCGTTCAATACACTGATGATTGGACCGTTCCTGTCAGCATATATGGCAAATCTGGCCGGCCTGGTTCAGAGATGGGTCTCAGCATCGTCGCTCACCGTGGCCATCTCCTGCCTTCTGTCGCAGGTCTTTATACACTGTGGCTTGAAACCTCGGATAATGCAGTGTATGCCTGGGTTGGCGATGTGGCTGTTTCGGACTGGACGCCAAGTAACCCGTCCATTAGCCGCTTTTGGCCCCCAATCCTGCGGAATCATACACATATACCTTCTCTGTTCTAGAGGAAGACCTTGGCAAGCCTATCCCATTTCGTGTGATGTGGCTGAACTACGGTGGTCCAGGAGCTTTCAGCGGCAGGCTTATCGACCCTCAAGGAAATGTAATCTTGGGTGAAAACACTCAGAAGAGCCCCTTATTCTTTCTGGCTGCACCGGTATTGATATTGTTCCTGGTTGGGTTCCTTGGGCTGAAGAACTCTAGATATTGGAAATATGCTAAAGTTGTTAATCTCCCAACAGGGTTGGTTCTGGCTGTGCCAAATATACAGGATGAGGCTACCGTAGCTTACTCATGAAGAATTCAACCATCATACAACAGAGATACTTACAGAGCCCACCAAGGATTAGCACAAGTTGATGTTTGTTTGTATAGTTTGGATATCTCGCTGCCCACTTTATAAAAGATGGCCTGACAAATCACTCACATAATCAAATATTCCAGCCTTGATACAGTTTAGTGCCTACAACTGAATACCACTTCGTGTATTGGCATTTCAGCTCTCCATAAGATCATCTCAAGTGATATAGGTAGACAAATCAACCTTGATGGGGCCACATGCACACTCTATCATAATTCGTAGAGCAAGTCCTCGCCCGTTTGTGTGTTCATAAATGAAGACGCAGGTCTAGAGGTTGCTTACCGGTTAGAGACTTACCAATCTACTGTTAAATGGCACAGAACCCTCAAATGGTTAGCAAAACATGCCGCTTATGACGCATTCTGGATTCGTGATACCCAAATGGCGATATTGATCCTAACACGCACCAAACTAGGAGAAGTGATGTATTCTTCCAAATGACTTATTGCAGCCATCTCCCCGGGGCGGGTATCTAATCTTTGTGACACATTTATCTTTATGTTTGACATGAGCATAATCCACCGTTGATAAACCCAGCCAAAGTTTTGTGGCTTTGACCTTGCCAAGATACATCACGCTTTCCGCTTCAGAAATACACATCGCGCCCTTCTTTATCAACTTACCATCGCGCACAACAACGGAAGCAAGGATTCTAAACAGTCGTGAAAGTCTCCAGTCTAGTAACAATACGGACACTGAAATAACGCAAAGAGTGCTAGTGTATGTCCAATGTCTTCTTAATTCCGTCACCGAATGCACATGTGCTTACGGTTTGCGCAAATTGACGTGAATTAGAGCATCCTCTTGAGAGGTAGTGCAGAGATGCCGACATCTCCATCTAGATGAAACGACTTGCGGTGGACTATAGCACCTCGGATTCAAGCACTATAACGAAACTCCCGATAAACAATGGCTCGGTGGCATCGCTAACTACCACGTCGATTCGAATTTGGCGCTGGCAGGATATTAAAATCATGGGTAACTATCGAAGGACAGGAAGTACGAGACTACCGATTAAGAAACGTTCCACAGATACAGAAACCCTCAGAACCATTGTTCTGTTTTGGGCTGGCTCTGGAAAAGTAAACTTAATGATGCAGCGATGGTCAAAAATCTGGAGTTTTCGTAATCCGAACGCATTTTCCATATACTATATTATGCGTCCAATGTTATATAGCTGTAGCACAAGGCTATATTCAATCAAAACAACTCAATTTCAGAATCTCTCTAACTACGAAGATATGGCCTTCGTCCAGACTTCTGATGTTACTTGAGCACCCCAGTCTGTCGTTTGACGTCGTTGCGACAGCGTAAATTCCTCTCTGGTAAAGATTCTACTGGCCGCAGTCAGTTGAGCCTCTGACCACAGCCTGGCGCTTTTGTATCCCGCGACTTGGATAAAGCTAAGGGCTTTTCGGATCAAACTTGTGCCAATCCCTTGATTTCGTTTCTCTTCCACCACATACAGCATCCTAATATTGGCGCAGGAAGAATCATTTCCATCCTCCATGACCATGACAGACCCAACATATCTTTCATTTTCCTCTACTATCCAGCAATGATCCGTAGCCTTGTTGAACTTCTGGACAAAGTCTGCTGCGACATGGCAGACAAGTGCCTCGAATTTTCCGTTGTATTGATGCTTTTGATGGTAGTATCTTGCTTGGTAACTTGCTATAATCCCCATATCTCCAATTGTTTGCTGCCGCACTTTGAACTTACTCGGGATTGACATGTTGAGTTCTTAATGTGCTTATAAGTGTATTGGTCGACAAACGTGTGGAAATTGTAACAAAAAGTAACCAGAGAACCAGAGAAGGCTGGAAGCATTATTAAAATTCCTGTTGCTTAATATGCGATAGGCCTTTGACTACCTTCTTCCATGCCCACTTTCGAGATTTGTTCTTATATGTATACAAGTTTTCGGTTCTGGGTGTCTTAGATTGTATGCATTGTTGAACAGTTTTTCAGTGTCTGATTCACAGATGTGACAGGTGACTATCCGAGTATTGTGAGCAGTGATTCAGATAAGCAATGTTTGGTTCGAAAAGAAAGGGAAAAAAACAAAGAAATTGAGGGACAATCATTTCTCCTCGATGTACATTATTGCACAGGTTAAATTATGCACCAAGACATGCAATAGCCTCTCGATGATTGGAGGTGTGGGGATAAATATTGTATTGTTCGTTGTGCCAATAATCACTCGCATGGGTTGTAAAGGCAATCTCCATATCTCACCCACCCCACACCCCAAAACCTAGTGGTATGGGTGGCAATAGTAGTGGCGGCAATAACCGGGCCGGCAGTTATGGGGTTGATTTACTATGTTGCCCTCGACCCCAGACTCTACTGGCGCTATGGGACAGGTCTGCTGTGCATTGATAGCCCCGATCAAACGCAGCGGTGGTCCTTTGAAGTGGTTACATAAATCCACACGCCTTTCTGATCTTCCCCATCTATGGTAAGTCACTTGTCATAGCAACATATCGGAAGTAGGGCAAATCAAATGTATAATGTAGAATTTCATTGGATGGCCCGAAGACAGTGCAACTGATACGTTTAGTGTGTATGTGCTACAGTAGCACCCAGGGCGCAATCTCATGAAATTCCTCAAGCCCAAGGGACCCTGTTTGAAGGTCCACGTGTACCGTAATGACTTCCCGTTCGCAAGCCCCATTATTCGTGTGCAAGTTTGTATAATAGGGCGATTCCTATATGAGAGAGGCATCGACAAAGAACGAACTCGATGACAAGAACGTGACTGAGTTTATGTGCCAGGATGGAAGCAAATACTAATCAGCGGGAAGCCAAATGACCCCAGCATATCGGCCAAGACAAAGACAAGCCATAATTGGCAAATTGGCAGCGCGATTGGATGAAGAGTGTGCGGAGAGAGACTTGAAACCTGTGATTTTGAGAGTATCTGGTACACTGCCGGAAACACTTGCAGCAATTCAGAGCAGCCTGATACGTACCAAGGAGCTCAATGATTTAGCTGCAAGATATACCTGTGCGACTTATCATTCTGGTGTGGTGGTGGAGAGGTCGTGAGCATTAATTCGTTAGTTGAAGAAATAGGTAAAAGATTGTTCTTATCATAGGACGTTGGAATTTAACCAATATTCATTCGTGACAGACGCCGATAATATACAACACAGAACTTGTATTTCACAAGTTTCAAACAGAGCTTTCAAGTGCTCATGTATGAGGTGTGAAGAAATGATGTAAGTGGTCGAGGTCCCAGCTGTTGTAGATACAGAAATGACAATAATGTCTTGATGGACGATTTACGTGTTTCAAAACCGGTTGAGGATGCTCATAAAATTCTTCGCGTCCAAAGTTGACAAACATAAGTTGTTTCCTTATTGGAGTCTTCCCGCGGAGAAAATCCAATGTATATTCTACCAATCCTAGTATGCGCACAATTTGTACCAATGGCCTTTTCTCAAATTCTACAGTATATCAAAAAGTATTGTCTATAGGGTACTGATTGAACATAATCAAGAATGGAAGATCAAGGTGTGACCGGTACCTCCCACCCCTTCAGGGAGCTTGTACAGGCTGGTGGAGTATAGCAGGAAACCTTGAGGATGTGTTTCCTCTCCAATCAATCATTCCTTACTTTGATTCCTTAACAACATGAGAACACTGCTTAAGATCCCTGGACCGAAAATCAAAAACTAAGAGGTCAAGGGCTATGCTGCCCAGAGCTCACTATGTGAGGACACCTACCGTAGGCTAGAATCATCATATACGTGGAAAGAAGAGCCACCTCATAACCGAATTAGGCACCTGGAAAACATTTAATAAAGTCAAGTGACTTTGACCAAGCTGGATCTATTACGTTATAGATATTAGTGTTTTTCTTCACAAGATATGGGGCACATCTCTTGACATAAAGAATAACTAAGCTGCAGCTTTCTGATGGCAAATACAGACGGTGCTAACCCAGAATGGCTCTCGCTTCCTCGGTAGTATACATGGTTCAACCGTAAACAGGGATGGAATGCCGTTGGACTGCATATATTTGGCGTAGGGGTGATCCAGGGATGCAAAGTTGAGAGACAACGTCTCGTAATATTCATCCGATTTCGTCTTATTTTTGCGTTGTTTCATTTCTGGAAGGCAATTTTCCCGTCGAGGATGATTAATGTAGTTTATGTGGCTGTTTTTTTTCAAGCCCTCTCCTCAAACAACAAGTCTAATCCGTTCAATAGACAATGGGTTATTGCGTGCGGGGCAGTGCATTCGTGACCAGGGATTTTTAACCGGTTCATCATGCTGAGATACCGTCACCGCCTACCTGTCTGTGAGTTGCTGATAGGGGAAAGACCGAGCACTGAATCCGAGATAGATCATGGGTCAACATGGTTCTGTACCAATGGCAGGATCTGACGTGAGAAACATCACATTTAACTAGGATCCTTTAGTTTCTCGAGCCTTCGAGGTCAATACTACATAGAAAGATATGTAGTCCCGTTAACAGTTGCTTATTGAGGCTTGAAAGCGATGTCATATTCTTATGCTGCTGTTTTATTTTCTCAAGGTGAGAAGTGAACACTTTCATGAGTGCTTGTCCATAAGTTGGCAAAGATAGTACCTTAAACCTTTGGAGGTCATTGGCGGCTAAAGTCGACGAAAACATTCAATGCTGTTCGCGGCGCATGTGTCTGAGAATTGAAACCACCGGGGATACCTGGCACAGTAGTCGGTGTAGCCCAAATAGTGTCTGGCCGGGGGACAGTGGCGCTACAGCTCGCTTAGATGTTCACAATTCCTAGCCAATACGGGTCAGGGCTTTGCCTCCCTCATTAGTCTATCGTTTGTGAGTATTGGCAAGAAAAGTATAAAGAGGCATTAAGATGCATGGTAACTGTTACTAACTCGCTAACCCGGACTCAACAAGTCTCCAAGCTCCAGCCTCTTCAACTTTGTTCTTCAAAACATTAAAATGCGTCCGTCAGCCATTCTTCCTACCTTTTTCGGCCTCGCAGCAGCAGGTATCAACAGCATCACCTTCACTGGCACAGGCTGCGCTGCTGGGACTGCTGCACCGCAAATTGCTTCTGACGGCTTGTCTGGCAACCTCATCTTCGACACGTACCGTGTCCTAGGCACAACTTCCAGCAAGGACTGTGCCATCACTGTTGGATGGACCCCTCCTGCTGGCTGGTCTCGTGCTTCTGCACAAACCAACTACCGCGGGTTTACTGATGTCGCAGCTGGTGCTACTGGCAAATTTACCAGTCCAGTAAGTTGACCTCTTTACGAAATTATACACCCTCGAGGATGAACTGTTGCTTAACTTTGCCGCAGGGCGGCGTTCGCACCTTCAATGGAGCATTTAACAATGACTGGACTATAACTGAAACACGGTCTGTCTCGGGCAGTCAAACAATCACCTTCAATACGGTCGCGGCCCTTAGTGGCCCCATAGACCCTACTGACACGATTGTGGTAAGTTTTCCGCAGTCACCAGCCATATGTATCGCCTAACTGTATATTTTTAGCTGTTTTCATTTGATATTGGGTTCGCTCAGGCATAATATTGGGGAATTTTCGGGTAAACAGGATAGCTGAGTCTCCAGACCTACTGGTTAATGAGCGTATAGATCAAAGAAAAATGCCGTTATCCAAGTAGATAGTTGTCCTAATTCAATAGAATCTAAGCTTCCTCATGCATTTCGCAAGAACTAGTATGTGCTTGATCAGCATATCAAGAGCAAGTTGATACAGCTCAGCCATAAACCCAATTCGGGCGAGATATCGTACAACTAACATGGTTTTGGTCACCTAGGTAACCCCTATCTGTACTTTAGAGGCAGATGCCTGTAAAATAACTTTAAAAAGTTTAGATTTAATATGGGAAAACATATTCCTACAACATAAATACGTAACGTCCTTGTGCTCTCCCTGTATCGGCTTGCGTGTTGTGCCTTGAAGGGTTTCTCATGATTCCTGGTGGTTTCTCAGTACCGTGTCCTATATTCCTCAATACTTTACATTCATATGATTTATATCTTCTGTCCCCATCCTAGACACTAAACGACGTATTAGTTTAGTTTTAGTAGTTCAGCATTAGTGAAACATGCTTTTAACAAATGCGAAGCGACCATTATATCGCTTGGGATAAGCGGCGCACTTTTATGTCATTCTAGTTATTCATAGAAACCTTGACATGGCAGTGCAATTTGCTTGTATGTATATGGCATGCCGGGGTGCAATGAATATCCTTTCGCATCAGTCGAGGAGGACCATGGGAGACGACGTCTTCATCTACCAGTCATCAAGCCGCTGTTTTATTGATGTGGATCCCTATCACACCCGTGTAGCTCCAATTTTCTTACAGTGAAGTTACTAGTTAATGATACTAAGATCATGCCATAGCTCACCAAGATTCTCAATGTGATTTAGGGCGGAATTTCTATTATTCCGTTGGCTTGTTTTGGTCCGTGTTCACTGCAATCCCGATTATAATCTTGTATCTCTTAAATACAATGGATAAAGCCTTGACTTATTATCCATAACTTCCATCTGTTATAACGGAATCGTATGCACTCATGGCATGATGTATGCAGAGAGTTTTCTCCAAACAGCGTTTTCGGCAGAAGATGAGAACAACGACCATGACCTAGTCGACGACCAGGCAACTTTCCAAGCGTGTGACCAACGGGACAATACAATTGACTGCTATGCACTTCACGAGCAGCTATCTCAAACACACTTGGATAATTATTGCGAGAAAAGGACATATAGCGTTGAAGCAAGATTGGCAATGCTCATCGCTATATTGCCAAGGTGTGACACTAGCAAGAACATCATTGATATATCCATGAACTCTCGGACTAAAGATGCCTCTGGGGCGCGTACTTGAATGCTATGAACAAAATTCTCGAAAAAGATAAACCTGTTTCATTCCAGGGAGCGTTCTCAACCTCACTTTGTTGCATTATGTAGCCTACCATGGCCACACACAACTAGCAGAGCATTTGATTAAAGAGGGGTGCGATGTGAACCCCAGAGAGTACCAATTTGGATGGACTCCTCTCCATCTTGCTGCATTAGGTGGCCATGAAGCATTGGCTAAGCTGCTACTCGAGAAATCCGCCCACGCAAACGTGCAGGACACAATGATCGGTTGGACGCCTATTCACTGCGCAGCAGTGGAGGGCCACAGAAACATCATCAAGCTTTTAAGCGAGCATGGCTGCGATGCATCACGAAAGGATAAATTCAACTGGACTGCATTACAAGTTGCACATCTAACGGATAAAAAGAAAAGAGTTGGTCTTTTGCGTGAAGAATCTGACCCACCTTTGCAGGTATTGCCGCCCATGAAGCCACTGCATGCCGTTGCTGCTTATGGCTCACAAGCTGTAGCGCATCTGCTCTTCACATTCCAGGGAATTGAGTTACTTTCCATACCATGGATCTCAACCACCGACTCAACCAATCGGTTTCCACCAGTTGACGTGGAGGGTCGCACGTTACTCCACGTGGCTGTACGCTGCAATCGAAAGATCATAGTGGAACAACTGTTGCATATGTTCGATGTTGAGGAGCAAGACAAAGCTGGAAACAACGCTCTTCATCATGCTGTGCAAGCAGGTTGCATGGACCTGGCCCGTGTTCTGGTAGAAAGAGGGGCGAAATGTGGTGCGACCAATAATCATTTGCAGACCATTCTGCACCTGGCTGCCAAGTCAGGACGAGAAGATGTTTTTGCTCTTTTGTCTAAGGATGATGACATTGACATCACCGACAAAGATGGAAGAACTCCTCTGATGTTGGCTGCCATGAGTGGGCGTTTGGCCATGTTCAAGAGACTTGCAAGCAATGGCGCTAACCCGAGGCATTTGGACAACGTGCTGCAGACTCCGCTTGCATACGCTTGTAAAGCAGGACATCTGCAAATAGTACAGCAGTTGGTCGCGACTGGAGTTCTCCCATATGATGATGAATCGAAATATTCCCCTATGGATTATGCTGTGCAAGCAAGGCATGTTGGCATTGTTTCTCATTTATTGAATCACGGAGCATCTGCGACTAAGACCACTATGAACTGTGGTCTCCTTTATTCAGCTGTCATACATAAAGACATAGAAATTGTCCGTCTTCTTATTGCCAGCGGTGCAGACATTGATGAATTAGAGGAGCGAGGACGAACGCCCCTATTTTATGCATGCAGGCAAGGTTCATTTGATATGGTCAACGCCTTGCTTAGTATGAATGCCAACATTAACCACCTCGACTGGTCCGGGCAATCACCTCTATCTGTTGCTGCGGAATATAAGTACGAAGCACTTATCCTGCAGCTGCTCGAAGCAGGGGCAAATGCGGAGGTAACCATCAAAGGCGAGCCTTTGGTTGTTTGGGGGCCAAGTCTTGGTGTTCAGGACTTGTTGAGTGGTTAATTAATAAAGGAGCTAACCTTAATACCGTGGATGATAACCATCGTTCACTCATTAGTCTCGCTGCGGAAAATGGAGACGCCAGTATTGTCGAATTTCTTATGGAGCAAGGAGCAGATGTTTCACTGAAGGATCGTTTTGGGGCAACAGCACTCTCATTGGCGATACAAAATGAGCACGATGAAATTGTAGATCTCTTAACATCAGATGATAACAGAGAAGAATATTAGTTTGTTCAAAGTCAGTATGCGTTGTGCGTATGGAACCTCGCCAGAGTCTTGTTTCCTATCCATGGCGGAAATGTCCAACAGCCAATACCAATCAGATAACCTTACTGATGTTAATCACATGAGAATATGGCTTGAAATGTACTACAGATAGACCAAAACGCCGCTTGTTGACTTTTCGGGGCGCTAGAGACAATATGTTCTCATTGATACTGATGAAGACCGTTAAACAGGCAGTGTAAGCTAAATCGTCAAATCCACGGGTGAACAAACCCATTAAAAAACATACTAGATATCCAAACGAGGTTTCCTTATTCCCTTCTTGTTGTTGCTTGAATTGTCCTTACCACTGGGTAGCACTCTCAGTCAGGCTAGAAAAACCTATTCTTCAAATGGCCTAATTTAATTTAGATCGATTACTATTACAAATCATCATTAACTCATCAGTAACCTTTAGATGGCTCATCAATCTATTGAGGGTCGATGAGTGAGCGCATATATCTTTTATGCTAAAGATATGTGAATGACATTATGATAAATTTTGTTAGTGTAACTGGATATCGTGAAGTACGGGACAGAAAACCACACACTTGAGCGCGTATTGAGGAGACAGTAAACGAGGAGTAGAGCGGGCTCAAACATTTATGATGGTCAATGCGGGAAGTCTGTCTATTCGAATTGTAAGGCTTCGGATCTTCATACTGAAACTGAACAGCTGACAATCATCCTACCACTGTTTATTGTTGAGAAGAGTGGAGGAGGGCTAATATTTTCTATACCGAACACACTTTTATCTCCTAATCTATTACATTGTCTCGAAGGTTAAATAATGCGGCCAGAACTTCAGCTGTATTAGTTCTCAGGCCCGAGTGATAAAATGCGTTGGTCTCCCATGTCTTGATGCCGTTGACAAGATTTGCTGTCTCCTTAGCGTATTCATAGTCGACATACAGGTCATTTAGGTACGATGCAGCGTAAACGGGGACCTTATTCCTAGCAAGCTGCTCTTTATCATATATATGTGCCCAGTCATTAACAGCAGCCAGCTTGTTAGCAACACCCTTTAGAGGAATGAGTTCAGGGTACGTGTCGAAAAAGAATGGGAAGATATTCTCGCCCGAAAAGAGCAAGGGCTGGCTAGAATTATTTAAAGCCGAGCTATTTGAAGACAGCCAAGAAAAGATTCCAAGGTCTCTAGCGACTCGGTCAGAAGCCCAATTCGACACATCATTTGGCCCATTACAGTAAATAGCTTCGTGAAGTATCGCGTATATGATGTTGGTGTCGAATGTGGTAAAAGTCTCCATCGGGACAAGAGATGCTCGGGAGAGGAAACCGAACTGGTCTAATGAGATCTTAAGATTCATGATGGTTTTATGAACTGAATCAAAGCCACCAGCGCCGCCAAAGTCGATACCGATGGTCATGAGGCGAGGAACAGTAAGGCTGCCACCAGCCGGGAGGTCGACGCTACCGCCCTGGCTCTCGATGTAGCTAGCCACTTGACGGACGTTCCGGATATCTTCGGGGAATTTTTTATAGTAGGCCTCATTACGCTTCAGAACTCGTGGGTACAGGGACTCGTACACCTTTTGTGCTGATTTCCCAACAGGAGCTAAACCTCCTGTGAGGAATACCTCCCGCAAGCCTTCAGGGTGAAAGGAGAGGTAGCTAAGGCTGATGAAGCCGCCATATGATTGACCAAAAATAGACCACTTGGCCTGGCTCTCCGACAAGCCCTTTGTTAGGGCTTTTCTCACAGCCTCACAATCGCGCACTGTGTTATCCTGGCGCATAAGGCGTAGATACTTGACCTGAGCATCCTCCCCACCCTCTAGCTGGTTCAACATCTTGGTTGACACGGGGTGCTGTAACCAGTGCCGCGGTGATCCAGGTAAAGGACCTGGTAGCCACGCTCCAGAGCGGTGCTCGTAAGAGGGTGGTCTTGGGGTTCTCGGTTGCCAAATCCGGGGCCTCCTTCGAGATATACCATGTACGGCAACTCAGAACTCTCATTCGCGTCATCAGACTGCACGATAGGAACCTTATATCCTGTGACAGAGCGTCCGAATAGCGTAATAGTCTCTCCTCCGGGTTGTCATAGTCTAGTGGCACCTTGAATAATAGTTCGGTGACGCGCAAAGGGCCCGGGACAATGTGAGCCTTTCTGCTGACGATCTCAGCGGCCGGGATAGACTGGGCGGTGGCCGCTACAGTAACGGTAAAACAGAGCAAGGTGGGGAGCCATGAGACCATCTTGGCAAATCTAGACATGGGAAAGACTTTGATCATCAGCATGATAAGAAGACACGGGCTCGAGAGTATATAAAGGCAAGAGTTATATACCTGGTGGAAGCGGGAAATGTATGGACCCTGTAATAAACGGCCAGTGAAGTTATAGCTAAGGTCCCAACCCCTCACTACCCCTGTATAACTTACTGCTAGAAATGCACCCAAGAGGCTGCTTGTTGTGGGTTTTGTCCTGCTCACCTTGGCACAGGGAGCACTGTTACTGTAAGTTGACGCGACCTTCCATAAAGAGTCAAGCTACGTAGGTAGATCTGAAGGAGTGACATAAGCACTAATTTACTGCAGCAATGACTCCAAACCCTTTTTATCAGTAGTGCAGCCTTATTTCTGAGACTCTGCAGTTCCATATCCTAACCGTCAGCTTTGCTCGAGAGTCAAATCCAAGGAATCATTGAGTTTTTGTCGTTACGCCGACATGCCTTATCTGTTCTTTGGTCAGAATAAGAGATATTGAGGGAACCCCAACAGACCTCACCGTAGCTGTGATTTGTGTTATAAGAGCACAGTAAGTAGTTATAGGTAACACTCCTAAGATTTATTCCACCACAGCAACGCAACACGGTTGAACCGTCTGCCAGGTCTCCAGTGATTACTGCACGGTTTAATGAGTTTTTATTGTCAGATGACTACACAGACCTGGCTCATTTGAAGTTTTACGAAGCAACTAGAAACCTAGAACCTTTTGATCATGATGCCATAATTTAACTGAACATTGAGAGCTCACCTTTCTTGAAGTATCGTATCTCCCGTGACACATTTCGGAAGGATAGTGTTATAAGAACTCTGAGCAATGTGCTAAGATAATACATTATCAGGACTGCTAATGAAACCCGCGACTGCCATTTTCTTCCGAGAAGTTTTTGTACTTAGATTACAAACTGAGATAGAACCCTTTATTACGCCTTAACGATACGCTTCACGAGATTTTCTAACCTATCTACCGAAGCACTTATCTCTAGTTCCAGCCACTGCCGTGCCTTTTCCGTAATCATCTCCCATGAATTCTTTTTGGGGCTCGTTGTCTTTTCAGATACACTGCAGCGCGAGCAGTAGCCACGGGCGTTTCATTTTTCTTTTGGTTTTGCGTTCCCAATGGAGATACCACAGTGACAATATGCTTTGAGACACCAAGGGGTGAGAGCAATTCTTGCATCGCAGCCCATTTGCCACTAAAAGTCAGCAAAGCGACGAGGTCCCTGGGAACATCCTCTAGTAGGGACTGGTTCAGAGCAAACCAAGAGCTTTTTGGGTAGTTTCTGCGAGTCTAACGGATTAATATGATTATTATCGCTGCTATTTTGTGTATGATGTTCATTGTATAAATATTGCCGCGAGGTTGACGTACATGAGCCTTGGAAAAGGACAACAAAATATGCTCTTGATCAGGTACTTGTTGTAACGTGGATTTCAGGCTATGGGTAACCAGCCAGCAACTCGTCATCTGAAGGCTTTTCATAATTTAGGGCGCAGTGTGCGAACAAAGTAAGCATGTAACAGTCCTTGATTAGATGCTGCAGCTTGGTTCCTAATGAGTCAAGCTCGAAAAAGCCCATATCACCAGGCTCCTCTAACTTTGTTTGTTATCGCTGGCGTTCGTTTATCTATCTTAGCGATGCTAAACTTCAAGTGACTCTTTATGTTGTGATACGGCTTGTCCGGCCATTGAATGTTCACTCGATGTCCTACTATGAGTCCCGTGATACTGTCTCCCTGCTTCATCTGGAAAACCTTTTGCTGTACCATTTATAAGTCACTACTCTATTCCAGTTTATTCCAATATTTCTTCACAAGAATATTTCCAACTCGAGAAGCCATTGAACACTTACATCTTCTACGTACAAGAAACTCAGCTCCTGCCAGCAGAACAACACCCACAATATCTGCCCCGACTCCAATTCCAATGCTCATGCTCTTCATCAGGCTATTTGACTTGACCCTATCTGATAGAATCGGTTCTTCGGCTCCATTGCCCTGTTTCACAATTGGTGGAGAAGCATTGGGGACATGACTTAGCATACCAGAAGGAGACGCCATATGGTTTGTCTGTGTCGTTAAGAATGATATATTTGAATCATAGAATGGGTTCGAACCTCACTCGGGAGAATCTGGACTGGTTGGAATGCGAATCTTGAATGTGTTTAGTAAGCATGCACTCTCAATTGCGGAGGTTCTGGAAAAGCTTTCCCCACCGTAGTGGGTTCATCAGCATTGAGAACCCGTAGACAGGATCTCGGTCCTATTTAAAAAGTCCGAGGATACTCATGACGTTACTTGCATTAAACTGGACGAGGACGCCTACTGTGGTGTTGTCCCTGGCATCTCGCAGCCTAAGGTAATACACCCTTAACGGCTAATGTTCGCTCGAAACCCCTATGTATGCCAACGAGTCTTCGGGAATACTTGTGTGGTATTAATATGAATGAACTCTAGGATGGTTTCCTCACAGCCTTGAACTCACCAGCGAGATTCTGTCCTCTGACGTCAGGTAGGATTTTGTTTAGGAGCAGCTTCACAGTCCCCGAGAGATACGACCCTTGGAGACTCTTACCACGGTACTTAATATCCTAAGTCTTCTTTTTCTCATGCAGTCGGGATATTAGTCTCATTATCATAGCAGATGCCCTTGAACAGCACACTATGGGGGTCAACACAAATTCTAAGTGACAATTCGAGGCAGATGCTGGTCCATGACTTCTTAAAGAAGAGAAAGATGGTAATCTATCTTGTCTCATTTTGAAATGTACGAAAAGGGTTATTTTATTGAATAAGGTGAGGATTTAGCTCTACCTCTATATAAGCCAGGTGATCTATGAAATGATCCTCGTGTTTTACTTTTCAACACTTCATCAGTCTACAATGCTGACAGACGCTTGGAATGATTAGAAACTTAGGAAACGGAGACGACGAAAAGATTCTAAGGAATACTATTCCTCGTTGGCTTGCCAATACTGGTTTGTTGATATTTGTCATTCTTCAAAATATTTCATGCTCTTCTTTACCTTTCAGCTCCACCCATCTCATTATCCAGGAGTGCATTTTTACCTCAACAGAGAAGGCTAACTTATTTCATTATAGCTTTAAATATCACAATCACATGAATATATGCCTCTACGAATTTATTCTTCCTCTAAGTCATAGGAATTTCTTTGGAATTTGAAACCAGAAGCTGATAGCATGAGAAGTATATCAACAACCTGACAAGAATTTATATTGATAACTTAAACAACATAGCTTACGTTCAGAAGTTCAGTAAGAAACTGATCAACTAACGGTAATAGTGCTAGTCCCACTTGGCAACTGGTTTCCGTTGGCAAATGCTTCAGTAACCATAAACATATTCTGCTCGAAATTACCCAGGCGATACCCTAACCTAGCCCAGGCATCGAAATGGTTGCCTGTGGTGATTGTCCCACTGACATCACCAACTTTCTTCTCAGCCTGGCTTCTCACAGAGAAGTATTGTGTAAAGGTCCTAGTGCCTTCGATCGACGGTTTGTTTATGCGTTGAGCAGTGTAAAGGGCATAATTGGCTCCATCAGAAGTAAAGTTGCCTCGTAGGGTCCATGGCTCGCCTGGTGCAAGCACATCCCATGACTCAACAATATAATATTCGATGAGGGGATTACGAGTCCATCCATACAAGGAGAGATAGCCAGGACCTTTGGGGTTGTACTGTCCCTGGTATCTTACAGTCCTGCGTTGCGTTGTTAGCAGCGTCCACAAGTACATTTTCTTTAAATCCAGGCCAAACTCACTTTCTACCTGCTCCCCAACCGGTTCCAGCTACCATGCCGCCGCCGGACTGTCCGTTCCATGAACAAGAATATCTTCCACCTCCCTGCTGTTGACAATTAAATTGCCCCTGTCCTTCAGTCCACCACTGCCATGGGAAATACTGGCGCGTGGCAAGGCTGTTAGGCTCCAGTGATCCCAGGCCAGTAGCACTGGGGGCGGTAATGGCATTAGGAACGAGGGCCAGAACAACACCCACGATAGCCGTAAGGGATACCATGATTTCTGTTTGGAGACGCAGTGCGATCGGGTGACTTGATTCTCGAATATTCACGTTTTATGTTCCCTCTTTATACCCTAAATAATGAGAACTGTGCGAAATGTTGAGAGAGGATGCTTTGAATATCATGCTTAGGATAGGAGAAGTCTAGGCTATTTATCCATGACAGTCGAGCCAAAGGCAAAAGCAGTGTACTCGGAACTGTGTTCCAGCAAATTACCGACATTTCGGATGTAGTCTTCACATCGGACCTTTAGCAATTGGATGGCGGGAACCGGATCTTAACGAAGGCATAAAGGCGATCCAATAAAGCGCCCCAATCAAACATCACGGTCACACATTTTAACATGGTAAAAACCCGGGTACATCGGCAATGCGACAGCCAAGGCTGGAGTATGTCGGCACTTGGTTGTCAGATCGACATTCCCCGCTCCCTGAAGGTGGCTAAATAATGTTATGGCGGCGCGTGAGCTATGTATAATTATCCGCTGGTGAAGATTGCTTTTAAAATTCTAGTGGATATTTAAGTCATAATAGCCCAACGAATCATATCCACTATATATAAATGAAGTCTTTCTTTCTTCCATCAAAGAAATTCTGCCTCTGGTTTAAATTAGGCTCAAAACAACCCCCAGCTGACCGGCCCGCCCGTTCGCCCGGTAGTAACCCGTTCTGGGCATACGGAACTATATCCGATCGACTGATTGAACATTACTGAGACTATATCTAACATGGCTTGTCTTCCGGAACCGGATTAGCCAGATATGTGGGACGCCATTATTTCCGACGACTCATCGTTGGATTTCATGTTAGTGTTTAGCTCCTTATGAGGCTGGGAAACAAAAAGAAATCAAGCTTGGAGTGAATGGGGTATGTGGCAATCCCAGAAAGCTTTTGATCCGCAATGCCAATCTGCCTCCTTAAAAGCCTGTAGAATGTGACCCGCTTGTTTCTGTGCTGGTTCTCATCAGGCATGCTTAAGGAAGCGAGAACATATACACCAGCTTGGGAACTAGCTGCAATGCTCAATAGGAGATGATTGATGAGAGATAAGCGGAACGCATGAAGTATGAAGAAATCGTCAATCATGAAGAATCTATGCTATACGTATCCTCGTGTGCACCGACAGTGGTGGAATTACAAAAGACGTTGTCCATGTTAGCCCTGATAAATGATCTCTCTCAGCTCGCATGAGTCACTTTCGATTCGTCGCCTTTCGCTGAATCCGCCTTGAAATCGAATTCTCCCGCTATAAAAAAAAAAAGGAAAAGATTGTCCAGCGCCTCTTCCCGCCTGCCTCGCAATGTCAGGCTAAGTTGATAGTCAAAACAAGCAGCCTCCATTACCATCTCCCCTTGTCAGAAATCGTATAGAAGAATTATATATATTCTTGAATCTTAAATTAAATGATTAAAGGAATAACCAAGCAACTTTGCCTTGGCTCAATTGGAAATCGTCATCTCATCGTCTCAGATATGACCCTTGGATAGTTACTCAATGGACACACAATTCGAAGCCTTCCTATGCCGTATAAATCATCTTTAAGCATGCTACTTCATATTTACTCATATATTTGCAAAAGCTGCCACAAAAGCATCGGCGCCGGCTCTTTAAATCCTTTAGCTACAATAAAGCCATCAGTACATGGGGCAGCTAAGTTGTGATTGCAGAGTCCCCTACAGTTCAGGGTAAATACTTGTGCACATGAAACCATTCTGGTAGCCAACCTGAGGTGCTTCGTTATAGCGAAGTTGTCAACGGGCTCATAAACTGTAGGCACGAGACTCAGAGTCAACTATCCATCTGGGCGTTCTGCTACGCATTTGACAAGACGGTACTCTCATCAACCTTGAAGGGTGAAACAATATCATGGCTACACAACAGTATATTGCTTTAAGGTTCCTAAGCATATGGCAGAGTTAGCCACTGGAAATTGTGTTAGCAACATAATATAAACAGCGCAAGGTCCTTGAGAAGAATTTCACATTCACTTGATTTCTTATCTCACAAGCTCGGCATAGCAATGCACGAACCTAGTATACTGTGAAAGCATACCTCATCAAAATGCGCATTTATGACGAATCTCGAGCACTTCTGACCCGTTGAATGAGTATAATAAAGACGCCAAGTTCTAATTTCGTTACACGGGGATTGTTTGAGACCCTCCTCCACAGACCAACATATGAGCTGCTCACATTTCACAGAAATTTTCTTCTTCCGAGAATCTTCCCCATGTCTCAGATCTGGGGCTGGCTAGTGTTGACTTCATCTAAATTTCACTATGATCGTTGTTGATATTACGGAGCTGTTGTCATCATGTCTCAATGTCTGCTTCGGATTCAATTCGAGCGATCTTATAACGATCTTGTGTGGGCTCATTGATCCTCTTGAAAGTGGCTTGTTGGATATTCACTAGTTGCTCATTTATGTGGCTTGACCACCACCGGACCTCCCTTAAGATGTTGAGCCCTGTTTTCCCTAGTGCAACCTGCAGGTGGTATCAAGTACTATATAGCAAGGGAAGGCAGCCGACCCAGACACCCAAAAATTGACCTTGAGCATCGTAACCGGAAAGATTGTAACAGGATGACAACACAAGAGAAGGCAGGTGAAAAACAAGGCACGTGGGCCAGCTAAGTTTTCAACGTAACATAAACACAAAAGCGGTGCTCGTGTATTCCATCGGGTGTGCGAAGGCTCCAAATATGTAACGGGCACAGATCCAATCCAAATAGAATCGAGGAGAACTAGTAGTATTAGTTAGCTAGTGCTTTATCTGATGATAGAAATTGCACTATTCAGTAGTTTTGTAAAAATTTTAGAATATATCTAGCATCGACAGCACGATATTAAGTATCTTTATGTACCGATGTGTTGGTAAAGACGTTGTGGAGATTGGTACAGTGTTGGATCCTTTCGCAAATACTCAATAAGACGAAATGGGACAATGACCTGAAGAGACGATGGCTTGCAATTTCCTAGCTTATATTAAACAATTAAAATATCACAACCAAGGCATAAGATTTTGGCTGCAATAGGACAGATGCATACCTCTATGTTTTGCAAGTAATCTCATCGGTTGTAGACATTAAGTATGTTCAAGCATCATACACTGTCTGTCACGGCGTACCTAACAACTATGGATACAATATCTTCTTCACGATATGGTTTGCTTACAACTTCATCGAAACCACACTCCTTCGCTTGTTGAACCTGCTCATTGCGAGCATTGCCCGTCACCGCGATAACTGGTATCTGATCAGTTAGAACTTTTTCCTCTTGAAATTGGCGGATTTTCTGGACAAATTCCTTGCCATTCATAACCGGCATCTCTATATCCGCTAACACGATGTCGAATTTTGTTTCGATAGACGTGCTTGAGGACGAGGGACTTTGTCGCCACGTCGAGGCGTTGATTTTTCCAAGAGCTTCTTCGCCATGATTAGTGACGCTAGCAATCCACCCCTGCTTCCGGATCAGTTTGGCAAGGATCTTCTGGTTGATGATGTTATCCTCCACAATAAGGACATGGATTTGCGACAGTAAGGATGGTGCATTCAATGCATGAGGAAGGACCTTTGGGGAAACCAGCTGAACGGATTTCTTACTCTGGGCTGTTGGTTGTGACGAGGGTAGCGTATTGCCAGGGGCATCCTTTGACGATTTCATCATTTCACTGCCTGTAGCTCGACGCCCCTTAACATAGAAGTCAAACGTACTGCCGCAGCCAGGCTTTGTTGAGATGCCAATGCGACCTCCATGCAATTCTGCAAGCTCTCGGCTAATGAAAAGGCCCAATCCAGATCCACCATATTGCACATGTGTGCGTGGAGAGCCTTGCGCAAAACGGTTGAAAAGTCTATCGGCTTCTTCCTGGCTCATTCCGGGACCCGTGTCCTGAACTGAGAAGCGCAAGAACACGACGTCTCCAGTGCCCCAATCCGGGTGAACTGTCGGATCAGCGGGACGACGGCCGCTAGGTACATAGCACACTCCATTGTTGGAGCTAACTGGCTGCTTATCGTGTGCATCGATCACAACATGTAGATTTCGCAAAGGTTCTCCTTTGGTAAACTTGACAGCGTTTGCCACAAGGTTGATAAGAATTTGCAAGAGACGATGCGGGTCAACTAGTAAAGTTTTTATTTTCATAGCCTTGTATGACACGGCCAGCTCCGTCTTGGTTCTGATACCAGACGCCCGTATTTCGGTATCGAAGACTCCAAGTACTTCCTCAACAACTTGAAGAGGGCGCGTTTCGACAGGTGAAATGCTCAGCAAATTGGAATCCAATTTCGATAGGGTAAGTACATCATCAATGATACGTTTCTGATGCCTTCCGCAATACGCAATCGTTTGCGACGCATCTACACAGTCACGCAGAATCATGGTTCGTTCCGCCGTTGATGCAACATTCGCTAAACCCGGAAGTATCTCGTTGAGCTCCGCGGCGCAATGCAATATCGCATTGAGAGGATTGCGCATTTCATGCGAGGTGATGTCGAGGAAGTTTTCTTGTTGCCGCTTGAGCTCGAGCGCTTCACTTAAGCGCTGCGACTGCAGTTGATCGACCCACTTGAAGCTTGATATATCAGTGACACAGCCCAGAACAGCTGCCAATTGCCCATCGTCAGAAATTTCGGCATATGCAGAGGCCACAACCCAGGTCCGGTCGAGTGAAATCGATTCATCGTTGAGATTTGCAGGTCTCCATGGTTTCTTATATTGAACTTCAAATGTCTGAGGTCCTTCGAGATTGACAATTTTATCCCAATAATGTCTGATTTCTGTAGCATTATCCGGATGGACATCATGAGTCCAGGACATCGCAGACATGTCATTTCGATCATGGCCACTCAGCTCGAGCCATGATTCGTTACAGAACGTGATGTTACCCGAGGGATCAAAACTGAAAATTCCGACCTGGGCGTTTTCGGCAAACCTCTTGAACCTCAGATTGCTATCAGATACCGCCTGCTGTCTAAGTTGCTCTTTCTCCTTCTTCAACAACTCGACAGATGTGATAGTGTTCTCAATTTGGCGAACGAGTAGGTTGACGAATATCTCGTACTCCTCATCATAGGTCCGGTTGGGGCTTGTGCCAAGAACCAGAATAGCCTCAACCTTATCATCAACATTTGAAGAAAGGGGCAGACAATGCATGCTCTCGGTGCCTCCTTCATGTCAGCAGCCTCAAACTCTGCCAGTATAGAAGGCGAAAATAAACCATTAAAGGTTGTGAGAAGGACTGGATTGCGGCTCTCGTAGGCACGTCGAAGCGAAGCCATCAACTCATCCCCGTCTGAATCTTTAATCTCCAGCGATGGCCGTAAGTTGCGCACATTTACCCCTGAGCCAATGGCACCTTCAAGTATATAATGTGAGCCAGCAGCAGACTGGCCTTGGTGTTCTAGACGATACAGAACTGCGAGATGTATATCGCTTGGATAGCTGCTCAAAAACTCTAACAATCGATTCCAGAGGTCCCGCATTGAAGTTTCAGAAGAAGTAAACTCGCTGAGTTCTAGCAACATGTGCATTCTTCGCTCTGAAAGAGTCTGTTTGGTAACTTCCAAGACTGGCTCATAGAAGCCGATCACCGATCCATCGTCGTCCATTATTGGCATCACTCTCATGTTGAAAAGCCCTCCTCGAGATAGCCATTTCGATGAATGAATAACTGGGTATTATGCTGCGTAAATTCTTTACCATCAATGAACATCTGATCGAATAGCGGATCATACTGATCCCAGACTTCTGCCCAGTGCACTCTTGCCGATTCACCCATCATAGCCGGGTGTTTGTTTCCTGCGAGTGCTGTGTAAGCCTCGTTGTAGATCAGGATCAGCTCGGGCCCCCAAAACACTGTAGCAGGTTCGGGGTTTGCGAGCAACATTTCGCATGCTTGTTTCATCTGCCGGGGCCACGTCTCCGTTGGCCCCAGTGATGTTGATGCCCAGTCAAATTCTCGGATCCAGGAAATATAAGCAGAATCTCCAAAGCCAAGCGGTGGCCATACTTCCTTCTTAGCTGGATTGAGTAGTTTGGATTCTTGACTGCTGTCTACGTCAGAACATTGTAAGGTGTTGGACAAGAATTCCTGTGGTGTGTCCTCCTCGACAGAGCGTCGCAGGTTTGCAGATCGCAACGGGCGAGTTCGACGCCGCTTATGACCGCCCAGCTTGGTAAAATCAACGTCACCGTCCAGAGGGTGCCGAAGAAAACCTTGGAAGTGACCACCCCTTTGGGTGGTTTGATCCATGATCCAGCCGGCGAAGACATCTTCTTCTTGTCGTAAATATGCGTCTGTCTGTGAAAATATGCGGAATATTGGGTCATGGAGACTAGATCCCAAAAGTGCGGGATTGCAAAAGACCAATGAGCCAACAGGATTGTTCTCTTTTAATTCTAGCACGAAATTCAAACGTGCGTCCAAGTTGAGGCAATCGACGATATTGATGTTGGCAAACTGAGAATGGAACCGATCTGCATGTGAAGTTTGGGCGAATGAGATGAGAGGTTCTGCCTGCCCTCACTCATGACGGGAGACGTCTAATATTGAATCTAAAGAGCGAGATGCTCGGAGAAAAGGCTTGAGGGCTACCACATGGAAACGTCGGTATGGTTGGACCGCTGCGGGATTTTAGGCAGGAGTTCAGCGACCAGAAGGCAGTGTAGCAAACTGGATGGCAAACTAGAGCTGGATTTTTAGCGCTTGGGCTCTGTCGCCACCAGCCTACGGAGAACAAACGAAGCTAATTCATTCCTGGAACATACGCTCAAACCGGCCGGAGCTTAGGTCCGTGAGTCCAATCAGCCTGATCATCAGTCGAACGAACCATGTAGGCTACCCTGTACAGTCATTTCACAGGACAGTCAGACATAAATGAAGCAATAGCATCAGGGTTAAAGCTTTGATCCTGCACTGTTCAAAAGCAAATATGTATGTTTCTAGCAGACTTCCGCACGATTTATCTTGCTTGTAGCTGTCCTTGGTTTGTGGAGGAATTGGCATTATCTTAACAACATTGATCTTTTGATACATTGCCGGAAACAAAGAGGTAGCGGCAACAAATTTCGCAATCGGATTTGTGAGACAAAAAGAAAATTTGTTTCAAATCGAGACCGCAGCCAAGTCGCCACCGTAAGAAAAGCAAATACCATAACAGAGCTGGAGAGAAATGTCAATTGAGTATCAAGAATACTTCGTATAGACAAGGAGATGAGGTTCCCACCAGTCATCGCCGTTTGATGAATTGACAGCACAACACCAATCATGATACTATAAAGTCCCACCGTAGCCAGACCTACTCACAACCAAGGTGGTAGCAGTAGCAGCAATCACGCCATAGAAAAGTTACACAGATCCAAGACCAACCTGAGGCCCCTCCCCACACAGCAAAGAATTCAAAAAGCCTCGAATAGACTGTTGGAAAAGAGCAGACTCTTTTACTCGCTCCGCCTCTACCCTTCATCCCCGAATGGTTGAAAAGGTAGAAAAAGAGACATGAAGACCAACTATGGAATTTAGTGGGATTTTGCGATGCTGAAGAACCCAGTCTCAAGGGCACTGTGATAAGAAGAGTTCATGGCCTAGGTTTTGGAAATAGCTGTCTTTCCTTTCGATATAGCTTTGGACCGAGAATAGCCGGCTGATGAGAGCCCAAGGCCAGTAATAAATCCCAGAGTCATTGGATCCAGGCCATGGGTTTTAAGAGGCGTAACAATAGGGGAGAACATTACCCTCAAGAGGCACAAGGCCAGGTCGGAAATGGCTGGAAGGGTTTTATGATAAGAGTAGCGAGGCCGACCAAGATACAGAAGCTGAGGTTGGCAACGGCTTCTTGAACCTCTAGTGGACGGTTCACCTGCCACCGTAACTTTTGACGCATAGGAGGAGGTTGTCTCGGTTGTTGAAAAATGGGGAGGAGCGACTAGATTATTGTGCGCCAAAGATCGCACATGACTAAGGAGATGGCATTAACGTTTTCCTTTGTTCTTTATTCACTAAATCACAAAGTGATTATATCAAGTGACTATTCAACCAGACAACTTCAGGCCTAATTTGTATACACTTTTCGTAGGGCAAAAATTTTACATGAAATAAATGGAAGGCTTGCCATAGGCAGTGACAGGTGTGCGTACTCTGTCAGGTCGTTGTGCTGTATAGTATCCGGAGACCGCCCATTCATTAGCATAACGCCTACGATCCCAGTGCATGAACTATGGCAATATATACTGCCTACTGAACCACCTGGGAGGCTTTTATTGGCATGGGCCATTGCTGAATTGTGACTCAAGTCATGATCGGGATTTTGGGTCTCAGCCACTCTCAATGAAGTGGTTATTGTTCGTAACTAAGTGCGAGAGCCATAGTTTAATCTGTAAGTTTCTTTTATTCAATGTCACCCCTTTAAGTACACAAAAGGGTTTGTAGCAAGCTTTGCGATCGAAAGGATAGTAAACCAATACATCCTATTAGGATATTAGCCCTGCCAGTTAACGCGTTTCTCCTTGAAAAACGAAACCATTCCCATCGGCAGCAGTCCCGAATCAACAATATTAAGACTTCCAAAACGATGCAAAATCTCAGGTCCGTACATCATAGCTACCCAGCGCCAATAGGGATCCATGGTATTCCAGTCAGTCGTGATACCCCGCAGGTTTGACTGACTGTAAAGTTGACCAAGCGCAACCGAGACCTTTGTGTTATCTAAATCAAGGCTCATTTCGCTCGGTCGCTCCATCAGTCTCCGGAACACTTCATCCAGTCGCAGTCTAGTGTCATGATAGTGAAACAGAAAATATTCTCGGTATTGAACATATTCTTCAAAAGGCATGAAAACCTCGCGGTCGTGAACAGATGCAGGCACCCACTCCGGATCATCAAGCGCATACCGTTGCGTTTTCACCTGTCCATTCACAAATGCTGCTTGAGCAGTCTCATATGCCCTCCGCTCTGCTGCTTTAAAGTCATCAAGGAGCTCGGCCGGGGACTCAGGAAGTTCATCACGGATCTGAAGCAAAGAAATGAATGGTGACTGCAGATCAAGGCCACCTAGCTCCATAGGGAAATAGAAATACCCGTCTGGCACGTTCTGAAATCCGAAGCGGCTGCTGAGGGCATTCTTCAAGTACTCTGCTACGCTGGTCACCTTTGTTCCAGCGTCCTCGGTGAATGACTCAAATATCTGTCTCTGGATGCGTTCATGCGTAGAAAGCATATTGTCGACGTGCTTTCGGCCAAAGGAATTCGCTGCTTTACCAAAGTTGGACGTAAAAATGTTCCGGCAAAAGTGTTCCAAGCATGAATGAAGCCGAGGATACTGCCGTGTTTGTTTCCCAATTGGTCTTGAAGCTCGCCAATATGAGAATCAACCATTTCTTGATCGATTTCGAAATGTCCAGTCTTAGGTGATAATTTGAGAAACCCCAACGGATTTGCCCTTCTGGAAGTGCTTGATCAATTGGAAAGACTTGGCTCTGGTCGTTTGATACTCGTACACTGCCCGTCTTGGCTGGGTTGATCTCCGTTCCGGTCATGGTGGCGAACTCCTCAATAGCCTTCCAGGCCTTGACAGCAACATCCTGGTCCCGCGACCAGAACCAAACATCGTCGTGAATCCTCCATAGAACATCTCCAACGGTTGCCTGGTTGACAGCGAAGTCAAGACAGAAAAGAATAACCTCGCCAAACACATCGCTGAGTATATGCGATGCAGGGGTACCTCGACGTCGCATTCGTGCCTGTGTCGATTTGTGATCGTCTGTGAATTTCAGAGGAGCCTCCAAAAACTTGCTGAAAAACGTAATCCATGACTTGGAAACGCCCAAGAACTCGAGGATTGTACGGGCAGTCTCATGCGGCAATAGTGAATTCCAGCTCTGAAACACGGAATGAAAAGCAGTCATCTCGCCATAAAGATGCGTGTTGATTGTGAGCTCTGTAGAGAGAAGGTGCAAGATAGTCTGCTTCAAGGCCATAGGGTCGTAGGCTTCATCATCACAGTCACCACTGTCGTCCTCTTCACCACTGTAGTCGATCATGTCCTCAACACCGAAATCCAAGTCTGAGTCTCCACCTTGCCTATTGAAAGCTGCTGCCTTGCGGGGTGCTTTACCAGCAAGCTTACGGTGTCTAGTGCTCTCGTTGCGAGCCATTTGCATGGGGACTCGTTTTCGTTTGCGGGATCCAGATACGGCTTGCTCATAGTCAGCTTCCTCTTCGCCCTCGATATTCTTCGTGTCCTGTTGTTCGTCATTCATGAGTTGGGCCAGGAAGTATTTCTTGTTGTACATCTTCGTGCGGACTGCTTGTAGACATGGAGATGCCTGGAGCGGGCCCAAATAATAGCCTAGTCTCTGTCGGTCCAATTTTGGAATGTCTTTGCGCATTGATTTCCAAGCGCCTTTGAAACGACGAAAGTCCTTGAATGCTTTCTTGAAAAACACACTCCATTTCACGCCGATGCACTGAAGAAATATAGCTTGAAGGAGATCTTCATGCATGTGGATATTGTAATTTCCGTTGATCCTCCTTCGCACCTCCACTGGAACTGACGCCTCTGAGCTCCAAGTCCAAGAATCCAAAGCATTGATTCGCATGTTGAGGACATCCGCAATCTCTCTTAGCAATATCTCATTGCATTCAAAATCTTTTAATACCTCTCGCTTTTCATCGGAGAGTAGGTCAGATGACCAGAGACCCCGTATTATCCATTTCAGGGATGATGTATTGAACAAGTTCGGCCTCGACATGGAAGTTTCAAAAAGTAAATTGACTCGCGAAGCTGATGCAAAGCATCGTGAGTGGGCTTCTTCTCTTCGTCGCCAATGCCGAAAATGCGTTGTAGATAACCCCGAAGTGTAGCTTCATTCACATGCGCTGGCTCAAAACCATTTTTTCCCATTCTTGTCTGGCCTCTAGCTTCTGCGCGCTGCCAACATCTTCAAACGCTTCACCCATGGAAACATCTTCAGAGGTAGCAACCCCATCGTTGCTGTTACCGGAAAGCCATTCGTTGACAAGCTGACCGTACAGCGAGGCGTACTGATACTTGAGGGACTGAGTCTCGAGATGACGGTGCAAGGATTGTTCCACGACTTTAACATCTCTTGCGAAAGCGAAGGGTCGTACTTGGCTTGGCCCATGAACCGATCGAGGTTCTTGAGCTCGATTTCCAGTTGGGGAAGGGCCGTGTGGTTTCTGATCACAGTGCCGGATTTGTCGAGCTTAATAGCGAAGCAGCTCTTGACCCCGCACTGAGGGTACGAAGACGTGTGATGGCATCATCTTCACCCTCGACAGAGGCAAGAATTGACGCTTTGTTTTCTTCGAAAGCTGCGCGCCTCTTTGATAACTCCTCAAGCTTTGTGTTGGTAATCTCTCGCAGAGTCTCGGAGAACACACTACCCGAGCTCGTCATGTTGCGGATTTTGTGCTTAGACTACCTATTCCTTTAAGTGGTATCTGCCCAGATGCTGGCTCGGGTTGAATCTTGAAGTACCATCAGACGTAAGAGAAAAGGAAGTAAAATGACCAAGGGCGAGTTTGTGCTCGGCGGTGGATGATAGTCAGTTATATGTATTTCCTTGGAAGGATTACCATCCTCAGGCAGAACTCCTAACACCGTGTTGTTCAACCAACCATCGAATCCATTTGGCGCCTTGGCAGATCCACCCCCACCTTGATTTGCACATCTGCCTAAACATCGGTCACGACAACGGCCTGAGCAAGGCGGCAATGGATAACTAAGGAGAGGGATTGTCATAGATGACCGAGTTATCTGCATAATTTGTTGGACTTGGATAAAAACAGCATGCTTGCTATGACTATTAAATATTCTAAGAGAGCCCTGGTAGTGCTTTAGTGCTTCCGGCTCAAGAGAAGGGAGTGTGAGCTGCTTCAGATCCATAACTGCCACATCAAACTATGCCTGATAAAGCCTCTCTCCGCGTGACCAGGTCTGAACAACTTTAGCTTCAAGCAAGCTGTCTGGATCCCATGGGGTGTCTAGAACCAGGAAATCTGCTTGCAGTCCTGGCCGTAAACTCCCAACCCAGGACTCGGCAAACCGCGAATAGGCAGCACCAGAGGTTGCCGCAGTCATTGCCTGCGCAAGAGTAAGCGCACCGCTCGGATTGACTCGACCTTGATAATCTCGCTGGCTTGCCGATTTACGAGTTGTTGCGCTGTAGATGTTTGGGAATGGAAGATGCAGTGCCGTCGGTGCATCCGAACCAAGGGCCACGCAGGCGTTGCTGTCAAGGAACTCTCTGTAGGGAAACGCTCTCGCCCAAGCTTCTGGTCCGACGAGCTCGGCATAGTCAATAAGTCGCGCAGGGTCGCTATGAATAGGCTGTACGGATGCCGTAATACCCAACTGCCCTAGTCGTTTCGCATCATCCTCGCTTGTGATTTCGAGATGCTCAATGCGATGGCGACCGTTGGGGTTGTTGGCTTTAGCGATGCAGTCTACGGCTTGTGTCACCGCCCTATCCCCTATGGCGTGAATGGCACACTGCATTCCTGCTTTAGCCGCGCGGAGCACGATCTCTTCCATTTCCTGCTTTGGCCATATGGGGTGGACGAGCTGCGCCTTTTCACCGTAAGGACGCTTGAGGGCTGCCGTACACCCGTCGACCACACCGTCGTTGATGAGCTTGATCCCAAGAATGCAAAAGTCTCTCGCCTTGGATGGGTGCCATTCAACGTGCATTTCAATGGCTTCGTCGAGACGCCTCCGCCTTTCTTCGGGATCAGCGTTGTATGGCAAAAACCAGTGTGCCGCAACGTGCAAAGGAAGCCCCTCATTTTGGCGGTATCTCTGCAACGCATCCCAAAGCTGCTTGTCCATGGCCATGTCAATAATTCCGGTATAGCCAGCTTGAATATACGCCTCAAAGCTGCGACGGAGAGCTGCTTGCAGCTCATCGGCCGAGCATTGGCTTAGCAGATGGGCCCACACAAACTCTGTCACAGCAGTTTCCATGACAAGTCCAGTTGGCTTTCCATCGCTATCGCAGGGAAGATACTCTGGACAGAGTGCCTTGATCTGGTCAAGAGGCAGTTCATTCAGCGCGGCAGTATTGCACCAACTTGAGTGCAGGTCCAGGGCTTCCACAAAAATGGGCCGAGGATCTATGTCATCCAAAGTGCTGGCAAAAGCCTTTCCTTTCGTGATGAATTGCTGCCATCCACGACACAGTATACGCGGTTGTTCGGGGTTCTCCTTCGCGTAACGCGAGATGGTTTCACGGATCTCTTTAAGCGACCTGCATGGTTCTAGGTCCAACTTGAGCAACGACAGCCCAAAAAGAGCATGTGGACGTGAGCATCGATAAATCCAGGCACGACGATGCGCTTGTTCAAGTCGATGATGTCGCCTCCTGATTGTATGGCACTTTGAACGGCCGCATCTGTATCCACTCCAACGTAGAGGATTTCTGCATCTCTGACCACCATGGAGTTCGGCTGGCGTTCCCATGTGTTTATCAGATCGGAACCTTCAAAGAAGACGCCATTAACGAAGATTTTTGAAGTCATGTTGACAGTATCTCATGGATGTGGTTGATGTGAAAACAGCTCTTTCGCCAATTGATCCGAGCCCTGACAAGATTGGGGGGTTGATAAAGGGTCGTCTGTCGGCGGGTACCGCCAGTCTCCTTTACATTTCTTCGGTAAAGCTCTTGTACGGAGTCTGGATGCTTGGGGCATGGGGAGCCAGGCCCCAAGCGGGCGGTCCAGGTGGGTTCCGTGATGATCTGATTGGCGGGTACACCTTCTATACACGGCATGGCTTGATACAGCTCCACCTCACCGGCATGATACGGTAGTGGCCGGCAGCAGTCAATCCCCGGCGCAACTTAACTTATCTCCTTGAGGTCGGTAAGGTGCAGACTAAGGTAAGTAGAAGCCCCACAGAGCCTCAGTACATTAAAGCACTCCTTAGTTCCTATTGGACCTGCCTGCTGAGATGTCGCATCATGTCCTGCTGCAAAATACCGATACGTTTATGGTCGATCATCATACCAGGCCTTCCATGTATCTAGTCTTCATGCGGTTCTGATTGGTCAATTCCTCACTTTGCTATCGAGGCTACGGATTAGTCTGCACCTTACCGACTGAAGGAGATAGTCTCTGGTAATCCATAAGTATTAATTCCATGTCTGTTTGCTCTGAATCTCGGGCAGGGAGAAGGGATATTTCCAGGGACTGCAGATAAGGCAGGGATGCGCACCTGAAGATTATGTGTCGTCCTACATCAGAACTTCTAGTTAAGCCGGCATAGAAAGCTCCTTGGCACTGCAGGCGCAAATGGTTCGTCACGTCGTCTAAGCACATGGCCTTGGAACACAAAATGGAACCAAGAAACAACCCTAACATGTTCAGCAAATCATATGACTGTCTAAGCAGTCAGGAGCTGTCAAGGATATTGCTAATACATGGCACCTATCTCCATAGCTAATGTTCTGTACCTCTGCGCCGTAGCAGCCCGGCATTTTTGCCCCAAATGATGATTGGGATAAAGAATAAAGCCAGGCTCATGCTCACACAACCGCTGATAATGCCCACTCTCGTCAAACTCATAGAGTTGAGCCACGGGACGACGCCGAATGGGAGGCCAATTGTACAAGCGTTCCTGATAAATGTGATGAATGTAAAAGACTCTGCAGTCGTCTAATTACTAGTTAGAGAGTCTGTACAAAGCGAAAACTTGTCAAGAATACACACCTCCTTGTATGTGTCAATAACCACTGTGAATGACATGTCCATAATGGAGCCCATGCCAAAGGTATACATGGCGCTCCCAATGCTTGGATACACCCAGTGCAGTCCCTAACAATGTCAATTTAAATTGTCCAACAACCTAATTGGACGGACCTACTCTGTCGAGCGAAACTCCATATATGACCATGCCTGCTCCAATCATAAGAACTGGAAGTGGAAGAACGTAGAGTCGGAATTCAGGCTCAAAGATGCCCCGTTGCGGCGCGCCATTCGAACAACCAACCAATCGCCAAAGAAGCCGCCGTAAAGGCTACCGACTGCGTTTCCCACAAACGGTCCAACGAGCATCAGACCCACGCCTGCAGGGCCGAAATTGTACGGCGGCGCTGAAAAGACAATGGGGTTGATGGAAGAAATGAGTACAAGAAAGGCAACTGAGTTGGCACATTGTATGGCAGTGTATAGCACGTGCGGCATAGTGGCCATCTTCCAAGGGAAAGGAAGCTTTGCCACAGGGAAACTGGGCTAGGGCTGAGGAATCGTAGACGTTGCTGGTACGACTTCACGGGCGGCACAACCTCGACATTGACATTAGCCTGCTCAGTGTCGACAGTACCTGAGCCACTTGTTTCTGTTTTCACGAATTTGGCCAATCCACTTGCGTTTGGCGGCAACTGCATTGTAGAAGTCATGTTTGAACTCGAGCTTGGCCTCTCACCGTCGGAAATTGGGATGTAACTTGTCTCCTCGAATGAGAAGACGAATATCAGCGTGAGGGCGGTAAGGACGATGCCAAAGGTGTAGTAGGCCCAACGCCAACCTTGCGCCTGAGCCTGGATACCCGCAAGAGTGGGTATCAAGGTATTTCAAGCATGACACTGATGATATATATGCCATTGATAGTACCACGTTGATGGACGAAGAAGAGGTCCGCAATCTGTCAAGAGTCATGATTCGCATCATTGAATATGAAAAAGGAAAAAGTGCATTGCACGCACCGTCATTTCGGCAATAGTTTCGTTGGTTGAACCTGCGAAACCGTAAATGAAGTTGGTTATGAGTAATTCGGCAACACCAGTCATCCGGCTGGTCCACCATGACACGCCAGCCAATACTGCCGTAGAGAGTATATAAGTCGATCGTCGACCGTATTTCTTGGTAAATGGAACTATGAATATGCATCCAATCGAAAGTCCTGCAACGTTGCAGGCCAGACCTGCGTTGAGTTCGGAAAAAGTCAGGTTCAGGTCGACGGTCATTTGCGGCCAGAAAACCGTCTGCATTACCACACTGCAGGACAAGAGTTAAAGGAGAGTTTATAACAAGAACACGGGGATATTTACGCGGCGAAAATGGTGGCTGTTAGAGCATACACCATGACAATGTTGATAGTTTTACGAGCCGTCGACCAGTTCTTCGCGAGTTAGCCGGGGTCCATGGTCGTCATGACTGGGCATCTACCAGAGGATCATTTGGATCAGTAGTGGGAGCCGGGACAAGAACAAGTGAAGAAGTATCTAACATCATCTGTCAGTTGACGAGTGATCGAAGGAGAGCAATGTGACTGACCTGCAACCAGGAGGCACGTGCCAGGAGGCATGTCACTCTCCTCTCTTGTTGGTTCAAAGGGCATCATAGCAGCAATCTAATAGTAGTAGACGCGAAGAAATTAAGAGTGAAGAAGTGCAGCGAGGTATACCGCGGCTCTGCTGGTTTTTAATACCATCGCCTGAAGTCTTATCTGGATGCAAGGTTGCGTCGTTGTCAAGACTGGGAAATGCCGTATCAACTACCCCAGACTAGTGCCGACGCACCACCCCATCTCAATCGAGGTTGTCCAGATTGCGGGCGAAGCCATTATTGGTCGCGGGTAGACCTACCATTTCAGGTTTAGCTGCGTCTGTCCAGTAGCCCCTAGCAAGCGTTGCTGGACTCGGTCTTAGAAGAGAGCAATCTCCACTTCGCGTCGTCTAGCCTGTTCATCGATATCATAGGTGCTGTCGCCAGTGTGGAAGGCTTCTTCGAGGAGCTCCTCAACAATACGGGCATTCGCGGTAGCTCTATAAGGGCTGCAGGTGCTGTTGATACGTTGTAGGGCATTAGGCAAACTCTCTTGCTGGCTCGAAGCGGCCAACTCCAGATGAGCTGCCACATACGGATAGAAGATTGAGTTTGCCGCCAACACATTCTGGTACTCTGCGCGATTGTGCGTCTCACACAAAGCATCCAAAGAGGCAATTAGCCGACTCACGAGGACGTCTGTGGGAATCCTACCCGAGCCGCCTTGTGGCGTCTTTCGCAGCCGACGGCTGGTGAGTATGCCGGCTAGCCGGTACGCTTCCCATAGATGACAGAAGGGGACCTCGCCAACTTCTCCCGGCCAGGCAAGGAACTCGACCTCAGCTGATTCTTCTTGTATGCCGGCAAAGATGTCCAGCAAGGAGCGAGGAAGACCTGACATGGTCTCCACCCCTCCTGGCTTAGTGCCGTTGTGAGCCTCCTGAGCTGATCGCATCTGCGCCCAGATGCCAATCGTCATCGTGTGTCTCCCCGCACAAATGTCGGCAAGTCCATGACGGCCATGGCCTCCAGCGCGAACCTCACTTCTGCATGGTTCAGCTGCGGAGTGGGATGTAAGAGATGGTGCTTTAGCTCATATACATTCACCATGCGCTCCAGCAAAGACGACCATCGCACTCCTTGGTAGAGCTGAAAAGTCAGATTCCAGTTCTGCTAGTAAAAGTGGTAAACTGTTGAAAAATGAACCTACATTGAGAGTGCAAATGAAGAGGCCAGTGGTCAAGACACTGGCATCGAGCGAACCCGTATACATGTCTAGCTGTTTTCGAAACAAGGAAAGCCCTCTTGAATAATACGTCTCAAAATCCAAACCCGGGTCAGACGAGTTGGCCACATATAACTGCGTTGCGGCGACAATGGCGCAGAAAGCTTCTGACTTTTGACACATCTCATAGAGAAGCCTTGGTACATCACAATTGCGGTAGGTTGAGTAGAGCAGATAAACATTTTCCTTGAAAACTGATGCCGGTATATTAGTCAGCTCCATACCAGTGATGCCTGGATATCGTGATATCTTACAATCTTTGGCTGTATCATGTTGTTCTTTGTGTAGAGATAAGCCCGGCTTCTCTTGCGAGGTGTGCATTACTGGTTCGGGAGGGACATACGCTTGCGTATCCAGAGCATCTATGGTCGATGGAACACACGGTAAGGTACTTGAAGCAATGGGCGTTGCCACCTGCGTACTGCGCACCGGAGTTGTGACGCCGGTAAGGTGCCCACGGGATGCGACGCCTACATTCCAACGAAGGACTATGTTATAGCCCTCGCACTCAAGGCCCTGCCCCTGGCACGCCTGGCAGATAGGCCTTGTCTCATCGCATTTGCGGTGGCGTCTCTTGCAAGTATTGCAGCCGTTTCGTGAGCGCGACATTGCGGCGCATGGTCAAATAGGAGGGAAGTTTGGTTGACGGCGGAACAGTTGGCTGGTAGGGCCCACATTCAAAGACCTCACATCGCTCACTAGCAACCCCACTTCTTATCTGCGCCTGGCGCCGCTAGTACATCAAGAGATGTTGGCGTTAGCATGATAAGTTGGTATGCAATAGAACGAGGAGCTAATCCTTTGGAAGCTTCAGGAACTCGGGATGAGACACTCATTCCACAACAAGCTCTACTAACCAAGGAATTCAACACCGACATTCTGTATCTTTCTCATTGTTCAATATGTCGTTTCTTTATCTTGGATCACTAAACGATCTATGGCGTCACACAAGAGCTAGGTGGAACCAGACTAATATAATATTCAATTCATTATTCATTATCTGGGTGCGTCTAAACGAAGATACTTGAAGAGGGTTTATCTGGACCGATTTGAATAGTGGCCGGGGTCGGTATCAGAGTCCAGAAAGATATTATGAGTGGCTAGACAATACCATTAGATATGTGGTGATTAATTTCGATTTACATGTGCTTTTGTTACGATCGAGTTAATAACTGCGATAGCTCTAAAATTATCTGCATGCATCTTTTCCACGTTATAGAGGCCGAGTCTTAAAAAGCTTGTCACATGCTTTGTCACCTGTGTGATAAAGAAGCCTTCAAGGTATAGCTTATCTACTCATTCCCCTTCCAAAGGGATGCACTGATAGTAAAATTTGCTATATGGCTTAGACCCTGTGCCTCGCGGCACTTAATTCTCCATCAATATCACAGCCATAGATTGTAAGCCCCAATAACACTTGCGTTGTACTACTGCACCACTCAGTCTCTCCACCAGTAATGGTTGCACCAGAATACCCAAATGAATTAGGTCTTGAACATGTTGGTCAGTTGCCTGCCAAGTTCGCATTTTTCGATCCAAAACGCCCACTTACAAGCCTAACGCATCGTGGTTGGTGCTCATGTCAGATTTCTTCTTGACGGAAATTATATGTTTCTTAGTGCTCACCGGTGGAATCAGTTGTTCAAATCAGTCTCTCTACCAACAACTTCCAACCTAACGTGTTGATCATGCACTTTGATTTCACTTCATCGTTACAAAAACTTATGTTTAGAGTAGTTTTTATATGATCCTATAAGATATGGTTATGTTCTCGCTCAACCTGATGCATTTATGGCTGATTTTCTTTACGCTCCACATTAAGACTGGCAGTATCGATCGCCGCCATTTCCTAGGACCTTTACAGTCGTAAGACATCAACAGACGTTTCACAGAGTCGAAGCGAAATTTTATGAAGAGGTCTTATCACTAGTTGGGGCTTCCCAACATCTACTCCAGGCAGATATTTCCACCCCTAATAAAGCTAGTAGAATCCAAGGCTGGATATGGAGTTCCCACATAGCCAATTACCTCGGAAAGTGGAACAGGAGTTCCATGAGCTGGAACCACACTGAATGGGGAACGATTAGTACTTAGATATTATAAATTTTGGTATTGCAGTTTCGCAAATGTTGACTTACATTGCATTTCGACTAAGACCGTCGTCGATTGCTTGGAGAAGCCATTGGCTCGCAAGACCTTTGTCAACTTCAAATCCGGTATTGAGACTAGTGAAAGCATCGGCAGTAAACGCGAGCATACTACTATCTGCGTTAGGGCATGCTGAAGTGACGATAGCATAGGTGAAGTCTGCAGAATGTGGGGTGTCAGGTCGCCAGATGAAGCGGGCTTGTAACTTTTCGTCGGATATGATATACGGCTCATCTGCTCTATTGGTCATTTGAATGTTAGCCCTCATCAGTTGCGCATATTGTTTGGGGATCATTATACAAAGCCTTACGTAAATGTAACAAGATTAATGTTGGGGATCTGTCTCCAGTATGATGCCGCTATCTCAGGCACGATAACAGCCGCACCGAGAGCCACGAATTTGTAAACATCATAGTTATGGTCGTGATGATGATGGGAGATCTAGGATAGCAAATGAGTCAGTACTATCTTTAATAGTGGCATGTTGTCTACCAACCCAAAGATGAGTAATGGGTTTGCCAATAGTCTCTTTAACCCATTGTATGACAAGATCACTTTGATGATGCGGGGACTCAAAGACGATGACAGACTCCCCAATCTCCAATACAAGCTGAGCGATACTAACTCCATTGGAGAAGGCGAGATGATGCACCCTCGGGAGGTCGTCAGCTATGTTCGATGCTTCGAGGTCGCTTATAGTACCAGAGTACTGGCCTCCCCAAAGCATATTAGACCAGAATTGCCCTAGTAAGCCATGGCCATAACTTGGAATTTTCCTGGGTGGGGAGGGCTCTGATGTTGTCTCATCCGCGTCCAGTCCATCGAAAAATCCCTCGGTGAAGATGGGATTCACTGAAATACTAGTGATTTCGGTCTCTTCGACGATAGCGTCACCTTTATAGAAAGTTTTCTGCGATTGAGGAAACATCAGACCCTCTACCTTGGTGTAGTTGAGTAGGTGTAGATCCTTGGGTATCTGTCCAAAAATAGGGTGGTCTTCGAATGAGCGAATGAGAAAAGGTAGATGGCTTTCAGGTTCAAAAACGACCGTGATTTGGCTCTTGTCATCCCGAACTATGGACTCAATGTAAGTAGTTCGTTCGACCTCCAGTTAGCAGCAGTAGAGAGGTACGACTTACCTGCAGGGTAGGCTTTTCCCCAAAATGTGACACTGGTCAAAACGGGTGCGTGGGCCTCGATCTAACATATCATCATAAGCATCCAATTACAAGAACCAGAAGGGTTCAGGATGTTTCTACCTCCAAGAGAAGCTTGGGAGAGAGCTTTTGAGCTTGTGTTAGGAGATAGTCAGTTATCGCAGCTGCATGCACGTTAATTAATCCATCTAAACCTCAGAAGGTAATTCTGTTCAGGAATGTGTGAGGACAAACAATCCAAATAACCAGCGACATCCTCTGCTGGACGAAAAATAAGGTAATTTCCCTTTACAAAACAAGCGAAGCCATTATCCCCACCACGTAAAACTAGTGAAAAGTCTCGTGGAGGGACGTCAGGCCTAGCAAAGACGAACAATTCTGGACAGGGCTTCAGTTTCAGAAATTCTCGAAGATTCAAAAGCAGGTGGGGCAATTACCAGAGGGGTGTAGATGCGGTCTATTCTCTGGTGTAATTCCTCATCGTGGTATGAAAATGATATGTTTTGAGATCCCCGATAACGATAAATCTATCAGTGTTAAAGAGATTGTAGTTCTGCATAAGTGTTCGGGTGCGAAAAACCCTGGAAAGTAAAAGCAGAAGGTGTTAGTTGGATCCTAGCTTTATGCGAATGGAGTAGGAGACTTGAGCTTGCCTTTCAGCCTCATAAACAACACCTTGCAAAGAGCTTAAGGCCTCACGGCCGCCTAAAGCCTGGATGGCGGAGTCTATCAAGACAGTGGCGCCAGCAGTACCGTTGGCCCCTATGTAAGAGGCAGAAGCATCAAGAGTAGCTATCACGGTAAGTACCAGAGACGCGAAAGTGAACGTGAATCTTAAGGAAGCCATGCTGATCTGTAAGTTGACCATGAGAGTCACACAGCTGTAACACTAATCTTTATGACCCTTAGGAATGCCCGAACATGGACTCTTATTTATACTTGTTTTGTTGACCCTAGCACGGTAGTAGTTCGGCTTTAAGGCTAAGAGTCTAAGGTGCATGGTGTTTTCCTGCACACAATAAAAACACACGCTACGTATTCAGTCTGGCAGTTTGTATAGCTTGCTGACAGCTCAATTCAGCGGAGATAAGCAAAAGCTGCATATGGCTGGCTTGAACTTACTGATGTTCTAAGTGAAGCGAAATATGATACGTCGCCGAAAATCACCGAGATCTACCGCATAAACTCGAAAAGCTGTGCTCTGAAGGATCGGCATTTTCCCAACAAACAATGGCATTCGACCAGTCGCCAGCCAATTGAAGTCGTCCCTAAGCTTTTAATTAAGTTATAAATAGGGACCTCTGAGCCTCTACAGGAAGCCCTGCTAGAGGATGATTTTTCGACTCAACATGGTACTCATGACATCCTCTTCATTATTATCTTGAGGGAGTGCTGTTGTCATTGAATGTGCATATCGGTTACCCGTCTATTGGAGTTTTGAGTTGCTCAGAGTATAGCAGTGTAATATATATGTTAAGTATCTAAGGATATGATGATATCTTCAGAACATGGAGATCTACAGAAAGGTAGCGAACACTATTAAAATGTCCATCTGTTTCCTTTTCAGGCACTTCCTTCACCAACTCTCATATTGCTATGCGGGCCTGGCGTCATTGGCGAGCCTAGCATTTAACGTTAAAAACGGTAAAGACTGAAATGTGGAGTCAGTATCGAAAAGGGGCGATATCATAATGACTGAGAGCTTGTGAATAGAAATATCTTGCTCTACTTATTCCTTTAACAGCAGTCAAGCCCCATCCTAGCGAAGCATTACGGAAATTGCTTCAATGTCATGAAAGCTATCCTAACCCTACAACCACATGATAGCTCGCTCTAGATTAGGCGCAAATGGCCATTGTCATTTGCAATTCTCTCGTCTAGGACAATGGAGCTGCGCACCCAGTCTCCACCGTTGCGCAGCTCAGCCTCCAGCCTCGAGCCAGCGTCCACCAAGCGCACGTCACGCGCGGACGTACCGAAGCCGTTCCCAGAGTATCCACTAGTGCCGGGAATGCGTAGGTTTTGGCCCGGATAGATCATGTCGGGGTTAGCAATGTTGTTGTGGTTTGCAATGTCTTGAAACGATGTGTGGCTGTAGCGGGCAGCAATGTTCCGCAGTGTATCGCCATGTTGCACCGTATAGCTCGACTCGCCGCCGCTACCAGAGCCCCATCGGAAGCTACCGCGATCATTCGTTAGACACTGATTCAGGTCAATGGTGCTGAATCGGTAGTCACCGCTCTGTGTACGACACTCGGCCTGCAATTCAAGGGAATCACCGCGACCATTCAAGCGAATACCCTGTGAGGTAGCAGAGAAACCACCAGCATAATGGCCGCTGCGGTTAGACTCATGGCTTCGGCTCCGACTCCGACTCCGGCTGCGGCTGTGGTGACGGTGGTGCCGGTGCCGGCTGGACGATCGCGAACGGCTTCGATGGCGAGACTCCTCCTCACGTCGCCTATTATCCTCTCGCCTGCGCTCTTCTTCCCAACGCTCCTCTTCCTGCCTCTGACGTTTCTCATCCTCCTTTTTGTCTTTGCGGTCGTCACGCCAGTCCTCTATCTTGTCTTGGCCCTTATGGCCGACGAAAGCACCAATGAGACCACCGACGACGGTGGCAGTCTTGCTTCCGCCAAACTTGTTGCCCCCAAAGGCACCAGCAGCACCGCCAGCAAGCGCCCCAGTCAAGCCACGCTCACCATCGTCTTGACCGTGAAATTGGTTACCGTAGCCTTGCGGTTGGGCGGAGTCATAGTAAGACGATGCCTCTCCATTGTGATGACCTAGCTGCCCATAGCCGTCTTGACTGTGTCCTGCCTGCTGTCCATAACCACCTAGGCCACTCTGTTGGCCGTAGGCTCCTGCACTGCCTTGCTGGTTGTAGCCTGTCTGTTGGGCGTAATTGCTGGAATCATAACCGCCCTTATTGTTGCCATAATAACCGCTCATGATGGTGATATTAAGGGATTTAAATGTAAGGACATATGCATGAAGGCATCGAGCAGAGTCACTTCGTCAAACATGTCAAAGTAGTCTCCTTAAATACATGCGGAACCTCGTTGCCAGTAAGGAGTGGGTAACCACAGTGAATCAACCCATTAATCACACCGTACACTTCGTATAACACGCGTCCCTGCCGTGGGGCGTTGATTTCACTACCAACGGCCCTGATGATGCCAATCCAATCAAGTTGGCTGACCTTGCACCGCCGCACTCTTGGCGTAACGTCTTGACTAAGGATGCCCACATCGACTGCGTATTCTTAGGGTCCTAGCGGTGGGCCGCAGAGCTTACGATACAGCGCCAGCCATGAGTGGATCTTTGGGGCACCCCATTGCCAGTAGCGTGTATGTATTCCATGCTCGAAACAGCAGTCGCACCAACTGTTCGTCTCAGCTTTCGAGACTATGTCTCGTTCAGTCTTCGTGACCTACATGAGTTCCGCTATGACAACCAGCCAGAGGGTGGAGATCAATGCGGTGCTTCAAGGTGAACTCTGCACCAACGTTACCAAAAAGTTGATCACTATGAGGGTTTAAGTACAAGTTTTCAATCAAGCGTCTTTCAATTGTCCATTGAATTCCTATTAGGTCCTATCCCTCGGTGGGAAGGTAAGCCGAAGCAATGTCACGACCCTGCTTACACTCTGGCTGAAGCAATGACCCGAAAATGTCCACAATCCTTTCTAGGAGAAATGAATTCCAAACTTGTTATAAATTGCGCCGAATAAGCCTAATTGACTGCAACATGCGACAGGAAAAAGAACACTAAAGTCCTCGGCTTGGCCGGAAGTGTTATTTGCGGTATTTAGGAAAAAAAGGCTGATAAGCACCTTCAGTATTATAGATCGCAGTGTTTATTAACATAGATAAGTCCAGTGGTCGAGTTCTCTACCCAGAGGTTTGAAGTATAGTTATAAGATAAAGCCTCCTGGGTATTGAGTATAAAAGACCATTCTGTTCTTATGGAATTCTTACCACAATGTCTGCCAATGTTGAGCACAGTCCTCATTATAAAACGGCTGTTTAACAAATTAATTCTCTCCTGCGAACAATAATCCCAGAGAGTTGAGAAATATATCGATGTCTCATTGGATTCTTGAAGGCTCAAATTAGGTATCGGACATAGATCTGATCCTATCAGAACTAGGAAAAGTAATGGCATTAATTAGTTAATAAATTAATTGATAATTAAATTCCTAATATTTAGTGATTTTATAAAGCTACATATAAAATATTTAGCATTAAAAAATATTAAGTTATCTTATATCCTGAGCTATTCACTAAGATATTTTGTGGACTGGTATAGTGTTGAAGGCTTCCTATATTCAAAGAGATTCATTCCAGAACTAGTGAAATTAGCATTTCGGAATAGAGCTCCTGCTGTTCTGCCATCTGGTAACAGGAACGGCTTGCGCTGAGCGAATTTAAAGCGTGATAGAAGGTAGTATTAAAGCATTAAGACTACATGATCGAGCCGCTAGGAATAGTATAATTTGTCGAAAGGTGGTAGAACATGTGTACATGTAAACTCAGATCCGCAGCATCATGAGATTCGGGAAAGCCAATATGCTTGACGGTATCCATGACCAGGTGCCGCCAGTTACCCTGGGATAGGCGCATGAGACGAAGTACTAATCTCCACCAATTGCATGGGCCTTTCGAAGGCAAACAGATTCAAGAAGGCTGGGCTGTCCCTGGCGATGTTAAACCATACATCGCTTAAATCCATCAACTGCCTCCACTCATATGACTTTCAGGGCCTTCACCATGCAGAGAAGACTCACTATTGTAGGTGGCCCAAAATAAATGATCTTGAGCTAATTAGCTCGCCATTGATCAAGTAAGTCATAGATACTTACAGTACAGAAGGCCGGGAAGAAGAACCGCCGCATTTCAGCTATCTCTTTAAACTTGAGAGGGCAACATCGCCAAATCGGTTTTACAATGTCTTAGTTCACATATTTGTACCCCACGGAAATTGATACTATTCTCCCAATGCAAGATACGCCATATAGATCTCGGTAAATACTTTATATAGTAAGACATCAATTACCAGCTAATGGGGTACTGGCTCATATTATCGGCTTATCATTGCCTTTGGTTCTTTTCAGGCACATAGTTGGAGCCCTCGCATATTCTCTGAGATGCTTCCGCACAGTAGCAACCCAAAACTTGAGAAATAGAGGACGAAACTAGACCGCATGACAGGTTACAGTTGAGAGCACAAAATTAATACACATTTCCACTGTATAATGAGATGAGGTAAAGCCTCTGATTGATATTTAGCTCGAATACTCGACATCGAGGACAGAGATCATCGGCTGGGAATGGTGCATTCCACCAACACCTATGTAAGAACGTAGCACCAGTATGTTGGTGGTTTTGACAGCGCCCCAGTAGTTTTGTATTTCTCAGGAGTAAAGCTATGGCTCTTCAACACATCTGCATTAGATAAACATAACAACCCCTGGATTTTGCTCAGAACCACAAGCGCTTGGATAGGTTATTTTTCGCCGTGACTTCGCTGAAATAGTACCACAAGTAATGGAGACTAAATTATGGGTGGATATATTACGGTGAACTCAAACGGATCGATGTTATTCAGGGTTGCAGTGGGCTCCCTTCTGATAATGAACCCATGGAAATTCTATTACGTATTACGTATTAGTATATCTTAGGTTTCGGAAGGTAACAGGAGTGTTATTTATTTCTGAATATATTAGAGCCATAGTTTCTTCTGCACAAACTGGATTTGCGAAACTTGACATATCGCTGGCTTGCTCAAGATGGCCAAGTAGTGATATGCGCGGCCGCCGTGAGAGGCGCAGCCATGGCTTGAGGTGGCTAGGACGTTGACTGCACAATGCATTACTCCAATCTCGTGGAAATATTTGCTAGTGCGGCATTATTGTCTTTAGCCACAATGTTGTAAAGCTCCAACACCGAGACAGCTGGCAGGTTTTCCCCTGTTTTACGTGCCTCGATAGCAAGTCTGGCAACAGACGGGCAGCTCGCCTGCTGCAGAGCCCACTCAGCCGCAGCCAGCTTGGAGCTAAACTGATTAGTAACAATGAACCTCCAGCTTCGGCAGGCGTTGAGAACACTGTTGGCTGAGACAAGTTCGTTCGCCTTGTGCCATTCGAGTGAGTCGGCAATAGCTTCTAAGACCCAGTGCCTGGCGACGGGCGCAAAGACCTCGGCTGGCGCTGGCCCATAGAGAGCCCAGCCTGTCTGACGCCCAATTGCGATATCAAGGAGAAACCAGTGGCTCGATTCCTGTGCTGGGTCGAACGAAATGTGGTCAGGCTCATATTGTCCAGTGTTGAAGTTGAGTTCAAAGTGAGGGTGCCGGCTGGCGGGATTGATGTTTCTGGCAGCGTACACCACAATCTCGAGTTTTCTAGCGGGACAAGGAAGCGATCGGTGATTGAGCTGCTTGGTGATACTTTGTTTCTCCTCGTGGTTCAGAACCTCCCTCACAACAGCCTGGACGTCCAAGTCGCTTCGCCCCGCTTCGTACGCGTTGTAACTGGCCGAGCCAAAAGATACACACCTACCAGTTTGTCACCGAGGCAAACTTTCAAACGCTCAACCAATTTGATCAGATATAGCCCCAAGACTTTGGGTAGAGTATCATCCGTTATCATTGTACCAACCAGTGTAAAGCCAATTTCCCAGGAGATTTCGTGACAGGCAAGTGGATGATGGCTGTAAGCACGAGTGGTACAATCTGGTTACAAAATCTCACAGATCATCGTGGATTAACGTTTGGAGATTAAAGAAAAGGGTCTCTCATCACACGAACCCCTCACCGCTCATTTACGTCATAACCCAGATCGGGTTACATCTAAGTAAAACGGAAGAATAATATGATGGATAGGGCATCATAAGAGCAATAAAGGCGTTATATTTTAAAGAAGTGAAAAACAAACCTTTCAATAAACAATTTAAGATCTCTTCCTCCTCAAGCATAAAAAGCATTGAATATTCAAGTAATGCTTGCACAAAAACATTGCCACCTGTAACCCATATTGAATGGTGTAAGAGATGAAATGTTAGTGAATTACTAGAGGAAGAACTATGGGGTTACATAGGTACCTACGTGAGGAATTTCTCCTCGCTACCTAACACGTGAACTACCCTGTATTCCAACCACCGCTACAAAAAAGTTCTAGAAATAGAAATGAAGCATTTAAGTAATAATTAACGTATAGAGTTTATTTGGAAGAAACTTAAAAATATGACAAGATTCTACTAAATAATGCCATGAAAATTTTTACAGTAAATTCACAATTTCCTCTGCCCTACTGTCCCTGTTTTATATCAAGCTAAGTGCTAGCAAAATGGAAATACCGCTTACGAAAAAGCTCGCCTGAACAACCATAGCACCTTCGGAGACAGGGGTGTGGGGTCGGCAGCTCACACCAATGTTAGTAGAGATCCATTAAATGTAATAGGGAAAGACGCTTACTGTGTCAGAGGGAGGAGATGTTGTGCTAGCAGTGTCGCTACCTAACGTACTATCCACCACATCGGAGAGCTCACTAGCCACAGATGAAAATGTCACGACAAAAGCAGTGGTGGTTGAAGTGACAACGTCGCTAGAAAAATCCCCAGTGGTAACCTGTTGTGTAGCAGAGCTTGAAAGATCCTTGATTGTGGTAGACTGAGGCGCATCACTCGTGATCCCCGAATTGTCGTAGGTTCAGGAACAGGAGTACTACTGCTAGGATCATCGCTGTTGACTGGTTTGGGAGTTGCATCGATACCACAGGCCTTTGCAATTTTGCCAAGCCTCCCATAGTGCTGCCAGATATCAAACTCGATGGCGCAGTCCAGACATTGGTCGAGGTAGTTGCGCCACTCGGTACTGCTGCAATAGTCGTCATCTCGTGAGCCCCTGATTGCCAAGCCTATGCGTTATGAGTAATTGCATGACGAGTCACAGATAATACAACCTACCGCAGCTAGAGTGGCACTCGTAAGCCGGCCCTTCCGTCTGCCTCTTTTCCAAGGGTACCGTCTCAGGGAACTCGAAATCCGCTTTGGAAAGAGAAGTGCCCGAAGCCACCAAAGAGCCAAGAATGAAAAGAAACTGTGCCGACCGCATATTGAATGTAATTGCAAATATCTTTGAGGGACTAGAGAGCGTGGCCAACGAGAAGAGCCACAAGAGCGAGTAGGTGCGGCTGTGTACGAGTGTATAAAAATGTTTTCAGGAGCTGGGGACGAAGCTTACTTATAGCCGCAAGCGGAGGAACAATAACAATCTAAAATAGACAGGCAATAAAAATCGCGGAAGTCTTGGCGTATCGTATTCGCAATCCATGTGCTGTTCGGCTCTGTTGCACCCTACGAAAAGAAAGGTCTCCTACAGGCATAGCAGTTAGGGCGGCCTCCGTTTGAGCGAATTCTGAGTCATCGGTCATGTAGTCCTGTTTTTGGACCATTTCTAAGCCCCGAAGTCGGGCTCGTTAAGAAACTGCCGAGCTAGAACCAAAGTACTGTGGTGAACGGTTGTGATGGAGGTTGGCACACAACCAATGGGAGCGCTCCATCTAATCAGATCATCTGATAATAACGCATCTTGAGGGCACTTGGTACCATCCAGACAATAGTGGCTCCACTTCAGGAGTGGCCAAAGGATTTAAGTTGCTAGTCTTGGACTAGCTCTGTCTTGGCTACCACTCATCAATATCCATGACCAGTGGCTGCAGAAAGCCGGTCGGTAAGCTGTTGGCAACGGTCCGTTGTCCTATGTCTACAGTCCCGAGACACTGCCATCACATGCGGGGTTAAAAGAACTTGGCGGCAATATAATAAGACATGGGTGTTCGCAAAGAAGGTACAGGATTTGCAGACGCCTTCACCATTGCCACTTTCACTTCTTGCTGCCTTATTCCGGGTCAATTTGGGACTTTTGGCAATCATGAACATGAGTTCCCTGAAGCGTGCCCTATCTGGGCTTGTGGCTTTAGCCACAGCTATCTCTGCGGATGACGAGATGGGCCCCGCAGCCTTCATGTGGCCGGAGGATCGTGTCTGGTCCGGTGCTATGGACAACACTGCCCCATGTGGCTCAGTAGCCACTGCTGGGAATCGTACAGAGTTCCCTTGGGTATGTTTCAGAGACTTGACTGTCCAATTTGATTACCTTGTTGATGGTCGAAGTAAACGGCAAAATTGCCTTGGTCGCTCAAGACGGTTCTTTTAATATCCAGCTAGCTGCGTCCTACGAAAAGGGTAAAAAGCCCCCATAAGACCCTAGCGCAGGAGGAAGACTAACATTGATAGAAGACCCTAAGTCAAACTCCGACTTCGAAACTCTCATCAACGGTGACGATTTCAACAAGCTTAATCCTGGTCACACTTGCATCAATATTCCTAATGCTCCCTTTCTGCCCGGGCAGGTGACGTTGCTACCTTGCAGATCAAGTATATATCCGATTTTGACAAGCCGGAGAACCAAACTTTCTATGCCTGCGCAGATATTGTGTACGTAGAGGTTGCCGAGTTCAAAACACAGATTCCATGCTTTAACGCAACGGAGTCGGATGATGGTGAACTAGGTCCTCAAACTGGTCCTGACCATACCGAGTGGGACTCGGACGACGGCGACGAAAAGGATAAAGTTAATGGCTCTGATAAAGGAGATAAGTCAGGCCAAAGTGAGGCACCTACCTCGACCTCCCTGCCAACAATAACGAGGACGACACAAACAGGGACTCCGGTTCCAATAGCCTCTCCGGTGGCGCGATTGCTGGGATTGTAGTTGGTTGTGTCGCAGCAGTTGCCCTGATACTTGGTGCAGGCCTGTTCATTTACAGGCGAAAGCAGCAACGTCTGACCGCCCTGAGGCAAAAGCATTCCGCTAGGGGTGTCGACTGGGTAAAAGACTAAACTGGCAAGGAGCCAATGTCCAACATGCATGTATGTGAAAAGGAAGAATGTGTCAAGTTAGGGTTGCAACTGTTTGTTTGAACATTGCTACGCCAGGTTTTGAATATTATCAGAGTTCACCTAATTTACTGTGATACAAATCATACCTTTGAAATGAATAGTGTTGCAAGAAATATTTGATAAAAATTGATAAGTTTCTAATAAAACAATGTATGGCCTCACTTCTATTAGCCTGTCTAGGCTTCTTCTTTGATACATGTATTATGGCATACCTTATTTGCGGCACAGCCTCCCATCACCATCTATTTCCCAACCTTCGCTGACTACAGCGTTTAACCCATGAAGTACGCTTTCAGGATCAAACCTATTTTTAACCGCTAGCAACTTCTCATAATGCGTCTTCGGTCCGTAAAAAGCCATCTGCCAGTCAAGCGTGTTCCAGTTGGCCTCGTTCATGTACGCTCCTGTCATGGGCATTGCCGCTGCTAAGGCAGGTTGTACGACGTCTTCGATACGGTTCTGTAGCGCTTTTACGTTATCCCAACTTGTGGCATCCATGGTTTGCCAATTCCACGCTGAGTATCCGAAGCAGGAGGCTAGTGAGGTTCGCCATGCGTTAAAGACTGCATTAGGTGCCACACGTCTGACCGCTTTGCCTGAGCATGCCTTGTTATTAACGTTAACAGCCGCGCACCCAATGGTAAAATTTCCTCCCTCCATCATGGTGCGCAACGCTGAAGTAACTGCTTCAGCCTGCAAAGTAGCATTGTCATCGTGATAACTTGATGAGACGGCCGTGCGTGGGAGGAACCGAGCACCGACGACAGGCACCATTGAGGCGTTGACGAGCGCCGGTCCAAGGGTGTTTTGAAACTCATCATACCATGTAGAGACAGCGACGGTGGTGTAGCCCATCGTCTCAGGTGTTAAGGCACTGTTATGCCCTGTGAGGGCGTTCATCATGGGCCTGAGTAGGGTCGTCAACTCGGCCTCAGTGGTGCCATCAGGCGCCAACAGGCTGAGTACATATAGAGTGTTGTTGGAGATTGAATAGTCGGTATGAAAATTGCTGCCCTTAGAACCAGTGGCTGTAAATAACTCGAGTTGGTTGTGAAACATCTGGACAGCGGCCCAAAACGCATCAACATCGTCTCCCACACTGCTCACAGTAAAGAAAAACCCACACCCTCCCAGGCCTTCCCGAGCTATCAGAGATCACTGGCCTCAGCAGCATGTCTAGGGCGAGCTGTATCAGTAGCACCACTTGGACCGTCACTGGTGGGCCTCATGGCGACGCCGACCAACGTGTTCGCGCCTGCGCCTGCGCCCCAGCCTCAGCCCAGCAGGCCCTGCATCATGATGCGCGTGTACCAAAACTTCTGCCCGGTTCCCTGGCCCAAGATCCGTGTGCGAGTGTGGAAGGACGGCAATACCTGAGCGATGGCGGCGACGGCTTCAACTTCATGTCCAGCGATCATGTCGCCGAGTTCACCTGTAGTAGGAAAAACGGGTACGGTAGCACGATTCGGGGTGGCGCAGAAGCCAGCAAGGCTGAGTTTGCTGGCAAGGGTGGATGGAAGCTGGCCATGATACAGGAGCTGTGGCGTCGCAAGGTGGACTATTGCAGCGGGCTCGAGATCAGGCAGAGGGGCATTTTTTTGAGACCATCTAGTACTCTAGCGGTTCCTGCTCGAAATGCCGACTTCCTAATCAGACCTGGAACGCTCAGTATGGTTCGGCCGGTCAGAGCTGGGATATTAAGTGTGATGGTACATAGGCTGAGGATATTTGATGTCCACATGCCACGAAGGGCATGTTTATAGTCACAAACCGATACATATTTCTTTGTATTGGCTTGCTAGAACATTCACTGGCTCTTGTCTTAGTACATATCAATTGCTAACTATATTATCGACTCCTGAGTGATACTATTACATGCATATTTAAAGACTATCGTACCAAAAAACAAACAGATGTTACAGAGCGTCTTGTTCTTGGATTTTCAAGGAATCGATGCCCTTACGCTGGATTGAATCGAGGATATAAGCGATCAGATCAAAAACTTCTTGACACCATCAGCATTTTACTTTTCTGGGTTCTATACGAGTTTTTACTAACCAATCAGTATATAAAAACCCGAGAACTGAGGTCGGTGAGCTATCCGGTCCTAACTCAGATCCTGCTGTCATTCAAAGAAAACTTTGTCATGGCGACTAAAACCATTTCACAGTATGATATATACATCTGCTATAATCAAAGAAGTTCTTCGCATACACCCTCCTGTTAGTACAGTCTGGTTTGTAAAACCAGTCTCAACAGTCATGGTCCGCGCAAAAGATGGCACAGAATACTACGTGAATGGTACCCTTGTTTACAGCTGACTTATTATCATTGATAGTGAAGATTCTTTCGACGAGGACACGGCCAACGACCTTCTCCCGGAGTGTTGGTTCAGGGACTGAAATATACTAAACAAGGATTTAGAGCTACCAGCTGTGGATGACGCAGACAAAAACCACCTAGTGCTTGGAGGCTGTGCCAGCGAGGTCCACACAATTGGATTAACCAGAAATCGGCACAACGTCATAGTTCAAGAGGCGGCCAATGTAGAATCGCAAGGCAGTTCACACTTCTCTTTGAGTAGCATGGTAAATTCGTCTCTCACAATGACGAAGCGCGCTTTCACCGCATTTCTCTTAGATCTTTAACCATTTCATACTGCGTCATGTCCTTGCCAAGTCAGCTGAAACCGTGTCACATCCCCTTTGGTTGGCTTAATCCAGCTGCAATCTACGGAAGGGTTCACCGTGTAACCATACAAAGAAAGCGTTTGTGTTAAATCAACTCTCTTAAATTCCTAGGGAAGGGTGAAAAGGGCAGCTTACAGTCGTATCAAGACAAAAGCGTTGTTGAAGAAATAGTTGTCAAAGCAAGAAGACAATAGAATAGGGTCTATAGGTATCTCTACTGAGAGGCGTTCTAGTACGGAGTAAAGCTTTATAATCTCTCGCTTTCTCTTCACTTCTACCTCTTACTAGCCTCTCTTCTTGTGGTCGAACTGATGAAGAAGAATGGAAAAGAACCCTCTTCCTCAACCCGTAGATAGGTGTTTGACACACCTCATTTTCCACCTCTCTTTCAACATGCCCTTTTTGTGGACAGAGTTATCTGGGCTCGAGGGGTTTCCGCCTTGCAACGCACCCTTCTCTTCCAGTTGAGATCCATTTAGCTCTAATTCCTCCATCGAACCATCTCGTACACGGCCTTGCTCATCATGTTTCCGATCCCACTCATCCAAATCGCCATATGGCACACGCACTAAGCGATGCGTCGTGGCCCCGCGATCATCAACGTTAACAACCTCGGAACGGATAGCGTACTTTTTCCATCTTGGAAATATATGCATCCAGCCGATGTAGTATATACCACACGTAGCCATACTGCATTAGATTTTAGTGTGGCTGATGTAATACATGCTCGTTTTAACTTACATTCCTATGCCCGCAACACAATACGTAGCATACCAGAAGCTCACGTCGCCAGCATAAGGTCCTCCCTTGGGAGGGAACCAAGGCATTACAAGGAGGTAGACTTGTAAAAGCAGATAGAGAATGACTGCAGCATACCAAGCTTTAAAGTTTGATGGCGGTGTATTGGCTCGCTTGCGTCGATTTCGAAGCATGAATAGACCAATGGCTAGAGCAAGGTGGAACATGGCGGTGGGATATGTTTGCAAGCTCACAGCTGAGTGAATATAAGGTTATAATCTCCTACACAAATACGAGTTGCTGGGGATGAGACAACTCACTGAAAGCAAAGGCATCTCCTGCGGGAGGAGCAAGAATCATTAGGATCGTTAAGGCATATTTTAATGCGTAAGGACCTAGCAGGGTACCAAAAGTCTTGGTTGAGACCCAGAAATCCGTATATGGTAGGACTCCCTGCCTGCCAATTTCTCGGATTTGCCTAGCCTGACCGATAATGACAACAAGCAGGTTTCCAAATGCACTAAGCATGACGCAGAAGTTGAGAGCTTTAGCAGCTGAGTTTCCAAAAGCTGTGTTGAAGAAGATGGATGCTGCCGTTTCACGGGATATTGCAAACTCTTCTTTTTGCACACAGGAAAAGTAAGCAATATTGCAGAGTAAGTAAAGGATAAAAACAACAGAAAGGGATAGAGCCGAATTTTTCTTGAGCGTTGGCACGGGGTTTTTATTTCATTGGCCAAGTTGCACGAATTCCACCAACCCGCATAGGCGAAGCTGATATTAACCATGGCAACAGCCAGATCGTTCCCGTTATTCGTGGTGCCGGAAAAGCCATTTCGGAAATTGATGCCCGGATTATGAATTCGAGAGTTATGACCCCAAGAATGACGAAGCCAGCAATACTGATAAAGACAAGAAGGATAAGCTTACAGATGCCAATAGCATTTGACAGCCAGAAAGACGCTTTGTTATGAAAGAGTACACCTAGGTTTAGTCAGCCAATATACATTCATCGGGTACTGTAAGAATACTTACAGAGTACGGCAATCGTGAAGGAGGCTACCGCGACGCCCTTCAATTCCCATGCTGTAGGCTCTTTACCTACCATTGCCCAGAAGTATTGCGACAAAACAACAGCATTGCTACTGTTGAACGAAAGAATGACGCTGAGCACTGCATAGGCGACAGGGAAGAAATATCTTGGTTGAGGATATGCTTGCTCTAGCCAGACCACTTCAGCACCGCTACGACTGGGAAAGTAGCTCACAAATTCGAGGTAAACACCTAAGCCAGCGACTGCTAGAATAAACCCGATAGTCCAATAGATGAGTGAGAGGCCGATAGATCCGGTAACGCCAAGTATATATCCAGCTACTCAAGTTAATATCCTGTTCGGATAAGTCATGTGAATTAGGATTGAGATTTGCACGAACGAGCTGAGAAGATTCCGGTACCAACCATCATATTAACATTCAAGAAAATGATGGCTACCCAATTAACGTGATAACCAAGTGGCGATTGCCGTTCTACAGGAGCACCGCCAGCGTCTTGGTAGCCTGTAGCCCCATTTCCTCCAGCCACGTGGACGTAGGCGACATCGCCATCGTGAATCACTGACTCCGTAGACTGACTTCCTTGGGTTTCAGGTGGGTAATCAAGACGGGGACGTACAGATTCAACCAAAGAAGTGAGCCCCATGGCTGATAGCGCAGCTTATGGAGCAATGTCGTTAAATGCTCGTGCTTGATGGGATTTTTAAGGATGAGTTTCAAGGTGAAAGGGAGTTGTGCCATCGATTTCTCAATTGACAAGCAGGCAAAGGCGTTTGTATACGTTAATTTATGTACAGACTTCCGTATGAAGCTGCCAAGACTAGCGAAGCGAGATTTCCAACTGCACCATAGTGTTTATTACGCCACAACATCGCGCAATCGGCTGGCTTGAATTCATAATTGAATATTGCCGATCTATAACCCGTAGTTCTCCTGCCCAAACCATCTATTCCGTGGGGGTCACCAGCCACCTAAGAATTTTCCTACCACTCCATTATAAATCACAGCACGTCAGAACTGTGAGCAATGGCGAAAGACGAAGACTGCGGCCCAGCTGAAAACAGGCAAGGCATGTAGATACCGTGGACATGTCCTAAAGCGAGGCAGATTATACTCATTAAGTACGAGATGAAACTCGCGAAGGATACTAAAAGGATGGCCTGTCTCTCGCCATCACTTGATCGAAGATTTGGACATTCTCACTGCTATACAATTCCAGCTGCATCGCTCGGTATCTGCCGAATAGTAAGTGCTGGCATTTGTTAGTGAAGTTGAGCTATGCAGTTTCGAAATCATAAAGGAAATGAAACGTCAGCTTGCATATTAACGTGGGGCTTAACAATTTTAACTAAGCTTTCCCAAGCTGTAACTAACGCCCGAAAAGCAAATGGCATGGTAAAGGGAAATAATCGGCAGCCAAGAGATTGCCGCAGAGTAGATAATCTTGATACGGATACGATAATAGTTATTAGAGACCTAAGTTATTTAGCACTTCCATGGAGGTTAGGTAGATAAATATAATAGTATTTAAGTAAGTCTACTAACTTATGTATCGTATATATAGGTTACTCCGAGACATATATGCATAGGCAATAGTTTGTATTAATAGTATTTACTCCTTCCACAGGATAAATACTCTCTTAATACAATAATAAGAGATTCCATAGGAAAATATCATAATATATATAATTTAGGTATTTGAATAAATCCTATAGCTACAGATAAATATTAACCAAAGCAGTAGTGGGAACATGAAGTGACACGCCTTAATGTAGTATAACATTAGCTCGAATCGTATAATAAATCAAGGTGAAGGTGTGAACTTCATAGATATGAACAGGTTTTATATGAATTAAGCAAGTAACCAGTCACATTCCTCTCTCGAGACGCAATGCTCAGACGCCTGATTGGATCTGGGTTGGCCTATCGATGAACGGTATATACTGCCGCGGGTAGGTAATATTGGCTGGCGGGATTACGCCTTGAAGGTACGCTTGAATATGTCCAAAATAATAAGGGAAGCCCCTCTCTCATCACAGGGTGCTGCATCCAATTGAAAGAGCCGAAGGGTTAGCCAAGGTATCCTTTCAAAATATTCATTGACGGATTAGTTGAGGGCTTACACCAACAGCTTCCTGCAGGAGCACTACCGACCCTGGGTACCTAGATGACATCTTTCGAGCACTGACGAGAATTAGTCAACATACTGTTATTAGGTGATAGGTTATTGGAGAATATACTTTGCTGCAGGCGCGACAGGATCGAGGGTGTTACTTGTGAATAGGATCGAGAAAGACAGGGGTTTATCAACTCCAGTAACCGGTCCTGTATTAAGAGGATTAGACTTTGCTTCTGTAGGAAGACTTGTCGTCCATAAAAGAATAAATCCAATTTGAAACAGGAATATTACGGGGTTCTACCTTGGATCATCATGCTATCAGGCAGTTGTAGCTGAAGTGACCTGCATAGAATTGTTCTTGCCCAAATGGGGAAGATATCGCCGATATACTTGCTACTTGAAACGGTATCTTTAATGTATTTTTTCCAGTCCTGGATCGTAATAAGCTTGTTGTCTCGGTAAGAATCCACGCACCGGATAATGACGCTCCTGTCGGAGTCGAAGTCCAGCGCCTCGGACATATCTATGATCGCAGACGCGTTGCCCTCTCCAGCTGTAAAAAACATCAGCCATGATGGGAAAGTAGGCAAGTGGCTCATATATCCCGGTTACAAGAAAGGACTTGAGGTCGGAGTACGTAGCCAGTCCTGGTAAAGTCTGGCCGTCGATTCCACTGACCGGAATGGGTGGCTTTGGATGTTCTGGATGATAGTGTCCATCCTGGCCGTGATATTGTCCGGTGTAGGCCCCAAAAGGCACACAGATCAGGGCCTGCGGTATGCCATAGAACCGGTAGCTGCCCAAGCACCTTATCCGAATCAACTAAGTTACTTCGCCAGTCGTTGGAATATTATTGATCTGCATCCACGACGCTCTCGAGCACCAACCTTCCGACTCGGTCAGGAAATATGGAGGCAAATTTGGTGCCAATGACGGTGCCGCGGCTATTGCCAAATCCCCAAAGTCTAGCTTTTGAAGGCGACCGGCCGGCCAGCTTGGCCTCAGCTTCGATAAAGGTAAGCAGATCGCGAGCAACCGCTGGAGTCGTAACGTAATAGCCGTGGGGTGAGTCCGTCTTCACCGCCTTGTTGCACCACTCCCCGTAGATGGCGGCTGAGTAGTGTTGCTCCTCAAATGACGTGGAAGATACGTCGGTGGCTCCCGTGTAGTGTGCTCGATTAAAAGCCGTGCTTGCTTTCGTATTATTTCGGAAGCAGTCGAGGCTCGGGCCGCTTCTGCCCACGCCTCGTGGGTCAGAGGACACAAAGTTATACGATCCGCCAAACATCTGTCCGAATATGTCTTTATTTGACTGTAGAAGGTCAATGCTAGAGCCGCCCGGGCCGCCTGGTATACGGTTAGCTTAGGGTTATAGAGTGATGACGACTTTGGGATCATACCGGGGATGATTACGAAACTCTGGGAGTCAGCAGCGGCATTTTTCCCTTCCAAGTTCATAAATGCGATGGATGCGGTGTCAAGGCCTGGGTTCGAATAGTCGAGGGAACTTGTAATCTGGAGCATGTAAAGTCATCGAAACACGGGGTCCAGATGAGCTCGGCCAATGGCTTGATCTATAAATCTTGTTAGGAGATTTGGTCGAGAAGACACTGGGGCTCAGCAAGGACCAATAAACTCACACCGTCAAAGTCATAGACCATAGTGGAATTTTTCCGACACTCGGCTCTGCATGCAAAACCTGCGAGAATCAGAACAATTGTGATTTGCTTCATTTTGGTGGGCAAAAGATTCCTTAGTAGCGCTTGCGATGCCTCGTTCGTATTATGAATCCATCTGTCTGATTGCAGGATACCGCGGCACTATTTGTATCTTCTGAGAATTCTTCAGCACTATCTGTCCTACCATTTAACCCCTACTTACTATGATAGTACGCATAACCATGTTACTCATCTTGTACGAACGAGCAAATAATCAAGTTTCGGATAGACCCAAGCCACCGGCGAGAACCCTCCGAGTCCCAATACCATGCTATTAGGATCTTCAAGGACGGCCCAAACGAGTCATAACACAAAACCCTTATGTTCACTTCCCGACAATTCTGTCGGTACGACGCGCCGACGTTGCCCTGGCTCTCCTTCGCCGAAATTACCACGACGGTTGCTCCGCGCTCTTGGAACAAGAGCTTGTACTCCACTACAATATAATGTCGAGACAATGGCGACGATGCTGTTAATATGCAACCTGCTTGCAAGTTTTGCAACTTGTGGGTAATTATCTCCGCGACTTGATGCATTTGAAGGAGGTGTAAAGCTCTTGCACAGCATTCCCAGGACCATCTGGAGTGAAAATAATACCTCCAATACAATCATTTTATCAGGCAGCCGCATGCTTCTTGCACACGTTGTGGGGCAGATACGGCGCCTTGATATACTGGCCGTTGCATATCTGGTCCGTTGGACCCCGGCTGGCATCCAGTAGGGGCAGCTTCCAGACTTGCGTCTGTCAATGGTTCTTTTGAATCGCTCAACCACACTGCCGACTACCTCCAGGTGCTCATCGCTTGGGCGATGAGATTACAATGGATGGCGCAAGAGTCCTCTTTCGCAGAAGGGTGCCGTCGAAAGGTTCCAGAGAGCTTGTCATCCAGCAGCTAGAAGCGTAATGTTTCTTCGAAGAGATGCTGAATCAATCTAGCCACAACGGCACGGAAACGGGAATTGCCGTCATATACTGTTCTTGCGACTATAATATACTTTTCTGTGGGTCTTTATCGCCAGTCTCGAGTCGGGCAGGGAGATGGAGTAGGAAAAGCTTTACCTGAGTTCCAGCAAAGTGCTGCAATCGCAGACAGTGTTACAGCGGCGCATCAGCTCGAAACAGGGTTGTCGAAGCCGTTATTTAGACCAGAGGTCGCTATCCTCCCTGTTCGCTACGTCGTTGGAGCCAAATGCCGGGACCCCGCGGTTCGACGAGAGATGTTGAGCATCTTACGATGGCGGCTACTCCGGGAAGTTGTTGGGGATAATGTCTTTGCTGCAAGGGCGTACATCTTGAGGGGCAAGAGCAAAAAGCATGGAGGAAATGGCAGTATGATAGAGGATCGAGCGTGTATCGTGGGTACAGGCAATTAATAGTTAGTCCATAGCGAGCATGAAGTTGAAGTATACGATTTGTAGGTAGGAGCGGAAATAAAATGAGCTTATAGTGATTTACTGAAATACTCATTTGTGGAGAACCTCATTCTAAGGGCTGTGGATAACAAATGTAGGGGTATATTGGATTATTAATTTAGGTGAGATTAGTTTATAATTTAGTAAATTACCGCGGTTCTTTACATAGGAAAATACTCTTATATGAATTTGTCTTCGTCTGCTAATAACGACTGATACACCCGACATATTTTCTCCGTCCCAACCAATGGAAGAGAAACAAATCTTCAATGATAGAAGTATACGTAATCTTTCGAAGCACATATCATCCAAACTATAGTTTACCTTTTCTGTTATCCTCTCCAAGCTTCAGAATAGACGGCAGCTTACTATCACGGATGCTATCAGCAAGCCCCCAAGTCCAGAAGCACGGCTTGCAGTATCATGCCTCTGGAAAAACTCCTCAGCTGTCTTGATCCGGTTCGGATGGATCTCATCCAAGAGTTTGTAGTCCCGTTGGATAACCCCTTGTTGCCCCCAGAATGCAACCACATTGTCCAAAATCCACGAAAGTTATTTTTGAAAGACATCGTGGCTGGGTCTGAAGGGTCGGCATTGTATGCAGCAGCAGCGCCATCTGGAAGAGGGATTTTGTCAAAGTAGACATCCACAGGAGTGTCTATGTATTGAGCCAGGTGTCCAGTCACCTTCTCGAACGCGGCAGCCAGACCCGCGAAAGAGATGTGATCAATGGCTACCTCAAGGTTCATCCTGTCGCTCCTCTCTGGATGGTCGAATAACCAACAAACATAGTGCTCACAATCGTCGAGAGCAACAAGAGGTACTGCACCATCTCCAAGCGGCACTCTCCATGTGACGATTCCGTTTTCCCAACGTGGAGTCATGATAGTTTTTGCTGAGACAGTCATCTCGATATATGGCCCTGTAGTAAATATGGCAATGCCCATGCTGTTATCTTTGCTCTGCTGTAACATCCATTCTGCGAGTCGACCTTTTCCATCGTAATGGCCAGTGCGAAACTTTGGATCATAGCCGCTCTTCTTATATACGTAGTCAAGATTTCCGAATACGAAGAACTTGATGCCCGTCTCCACAGCGAGCTCATACGCCCGAATGGTCCAGTACGTCTCCGCCTTCTCGCCGCAGTTGAAGCCGTCAATATTTACGAATGCTCCCCAGCACCCTTGGAATCCTTTTCGAAGGTTATCCTCATTGGCAAAGGTCCCTCGATAAATTCGACATTACCGAGCTTCGCGAGCTCCTGCGCTCGCGTTGATGTTGAATCACGCGTCAGCACCCGCAGGCTGTATCCACCGTCTTTGATCAAGCCACGGCAAACTGGCAGGCCTTGGGCGCCAGTGGCACCAATGATGAAGATACGGCGGTTAGACATGTTTGAGTCTGAGTAGAATGCGCCACACGTAGCTGGGTTGCTATTTCTCCAGAGGGGTCAAATCAAAAGAAGTAAACTGCGTTCTGAATTGCAGCATTTCGTTTTGCATTTCTTCGGTGCTATTTATTACATTTGTCGCACAAGATCCAAAGCTCATGGTCGGCTTAGACGGCGTGTTGCCGGTCGTTGATTTGTGATTACTGATCTGAGCATGCAAAACCCACCAGCGACGGTATGTGTTGATATAATCTATTAATTTCCATCTGTACGATTTGTAATCAACAGCTCGTTTTCGGGTGGTACGTACGGGACCCCGTGGTTTTCTATACGAACAGTGGCCTGAACTGAGTTTATTAACCAAGCAGTCAGTAGTTTCAAACGCGGCAACAGGAGCTGTGAGGAACGTAAACTTAGTGCGCCTGCGTGATGGTAATGCATAAAAAGAGACTGCGCTGAGTGTAGAAGTTATTATCACACCTCTTGATTCATTCGTTATCTCGTTGCAAGTCTCATCAGCTATTCCAAACCCTTAGATCACAATCATACCACCAAAGCCTCCATAGGACTCATCATCTTGCCAAGTATAACCTAAATTTTGACAACGCTTGCGCAGGTGCTTGCTTGGAATATCCGTAATCGGCTCTTTGCATCTGATTTGTGGAACGTGTCAATGAGGCACCGGACCATCTCGTTCCTACGAGAAAAATGAAGGTATTTCACTCAGTTCCAAATCTCGGACCAAGTATCGCGGAATACTCGGTGGAGCTCTCATCTGTCTAGCGTGGATTTAAAGAAAGATATTGAGAATTCCTAGGGAGTGACGATCGGAATATATCTATTAAATAGAACTATTACATGTCTCCTACTCCACTAGCCAATCTGGAGAAGCGAGCCGTGGCAGATGGTCCAGCGGATGCAGAAAAGGGATGGGCTGAACAAACTCCTTGGTTGTGTTTAGGTTAGCTGTTCTAATAAAGTTTGCCAGCTACCGGATAAAAGGATATTTTGAGCGTCCCTTTTGAGGTCGGTGAGGTGCAGACTAAGCAGAAAATTGAAAAAATTAACCACTTAAATTTGGATAGAAAGTAGATACATGAAAAACATGGTAGATCAGCCCATAATAAGAATCCCAGTATTTAGTGACTTTACGAAGATCAACATAGGATATCTAGGATCAATAGAACAATATTAAGTTCCTTCATTTATCAAGTGGGCCTGCTACTTAGTCTGCACCTTACCGACCGTAAGGAGATAAACAGGGAGACAAAGAAAGAAGAGACCAGCCCGGTTTGAAGTAGACAGGGCTAATCAACGACAAAGAGCCGGTATGCGCCCACAGTGCGGCTCGTCGGTATGCTCACCGATATTGAGATTGCGGATCCTCGCATTCGGAAAACGCTAGTCGCCTGCAGGCCACCCCGGAATGTAAGCCAATATGCTGAGCGCGCCACATCTCTCGTAAGAAATAAAACGACAACGGCTGAGCTCGGAAGTAAAGTCCTCGATACGCGGCCTAGTGACGTCTGACAGGGTTCCAACGGCGAAGCAAGGATGCATACATCCCTGCTCTATATGAGCTTATTCAATGGATCATCTGTGAACGCGTAACCGCTATTCAGTATACGTCTACGACCGTCTTGTATAACGGGGTTGGCATCCTTCTTCAAGCACTTTGAATACTGTTTGTTTGACGTATGCCCTCAAACCTGGGCGTTTGTTATTCCTTGGCGAGGTCGGTCTCTGGGGCCTCTTTTTGTGCTTTGCAAAGGTGAGCCATATCCAAGTAATTTTAATACCTGGTGAGACAACGACAAGGCTGCTTCAAACAGTGTTGGTCTGAAGGTGGCCACTAATGTCTTCTGATTTCTGGAATTTGTAACCAGATGTTGTTTTAACATAAATTGGCTTAGCGTTGACGCAAAATTAATTGGAATGTAGTGAGACCCAGCCATAACCTGGAGATACAAAATTTAGGCATATGAAAATTGCATATAGCTCGAAGGCTGGCAGCTATCATACAGACTAGAGATGACTTTTGTGACATTGCTCAACCCCTACAACCCGTTTTTGTCTCATCAACAGCCCAATTCTGCTTGCTTACCCCGACGACTACGAGTCAAATATTGAGAAAATTCTGAAACCCGTATATATCCCAAAATCCTGTTATACCACTGGTTAGGTGGTCCAGAATTGAAGTGCAGTCGTATTCTGAGACAGAGTCAGCATGTTTTTCAATTACATTTTACGCAAGAATCTTACGGTAAACCATGACCAGAGTTGCATTTTCGACCTTGACTTTTCCATCTTAATCCACATTAAAGCAAGGGCCCGAAGTGCAAATCATTTCGCATATGCAGATAGCCGGGCAAATTTCGTCGTCGCAGGGCTTGCAACGTGGCTGGCATCCCTCAGCGACTGCTGCCTCGCACGACCAAGGGCATGCGGTTGCTGGTACAAGATTCTTCGGGCATGGCTTGCCTGGCTCGCACTTAGGTGGCACGAAGTCGGTATAGCAATCGGAAGCAGGGCAAGTACCAACAGGGCCTCTCTGCGCCAGTGGGCCAGCCATTACCGCAGCCGCAAAGCTGAAGAAGGCGACAGCATTAAGGATCCCAAAGGAAGGCATGATAATATAAGTTTATAATCTTAGATTCTAGAGTTAAGAATAACAAGAAGTGAAGGAAATGAATCCATGAATGAAGAATTGAGCTTAGATTTATATGTAAAAACTTTTGCTATAGTGGCTGAGATCCATCTACTTGTGCTTACTATCATCACTCCGTCTCACCGATGGTCCGGGCCTTCCCCAACCAGCAAAACATTGTCAAAGCCGGCCACTCGCATCCAGGGAGCTGTCCCGGCCCAGTTAAGACACGCTCAGTCATAGTATTCAGACCAGCCTTACTGCCCAGCCCCTGTTCTCACCTAAGCGGTGGCTTAACACACCCACCAATAGCACTCTGTACTATTCTAAGGATGACACTATGATCAAGGATAACCTTGCACGAACTTGGTAGAGTCCTCATGTGTTGGCTCCATCTGGGCTGCATTTTCAGAAAAAGTTTGCATGGAGTGGATTTCGGTCCGGATTCACAGGGAACTAATGAACAGGCCATCCTTCCGGGAGCCGGAAAGAATTCCGAGGAAGATACGGATCATTCTTACTATAGCCCCAAAAGACAACCGATAGACTGGTGGCTCTAATAACTAATGGGACTGGTAAATAATATTAATAGTATATATAAAAAGATATCACTTAAAGTATTATCTAATTCTGCTATTTATAAACTTTTAAAGATTTAATATATATTTATATATTATATAAATATAAATATTTTTATTATTAAAAGCTTCTATTTATTATTTTTATATTAATTTAAAAGAATATTTATAGAATTTCTATTATATTTTATATAAATATATATATATATATTAATATTTATATAATATATTTAAAAAAATAATTAAATTTAATATAAATATATAAATAAATAAAAGTTTATTTTATTATTTTAATAATAATATATAATATTTATTATTTTTATATATAATAATAAAAATATAAAATTTTTATATATAATTATTTAAAAATATAATAATTAAAAATTATTTTATATTAAATAAAAAATAAATAATAAATAAAATTATATTATAATTTTTAAATAAATAATAAAGTTTATATTTATTTAAAAAATATATAATTTATTATTAATTAAATAAAGTTTTTAAATAAAATTATTAAAAATAATATAATAATAATATATTATTAATAATAAATATTCTTTTAATTAAATATTAAAAAAATTTTATTTATATATATATAATTTTATATATTTTTATATAAAATAAAATTTTTAATTATTTTATATAATAAATAAAAATAAATAAAATTAAATAATTATTTTTAAATAAAAATAAAATTTATTTTTAATTTAAAAGAATATTATATAATTATTTTAATTAAATAAATTATTTTTAAAAATTTAAATTAAAAATAATTTAATAATTATATATTATTAATAATTTATAATTTTTTAAATAATAATTAAAAAAACCTTTATTTATATATTAATATTTTTATTTTAAAATAATTTTATATTTTTTTATTTTTAAAATAATATTTTTATTATTTATTTTTAATTATATTAATAAATTTTTTAATTTATATTATAAATTTTATTAATTTTTTTATATTATTATATAATTTATATTAATTATTTTATAATTATATTATATTATTATTATTTATTAATTTAATATTATATATAAATTTTTATATTATATATAATTTAATAAAAAATAAAATAGATATTTTTAATTATTATATAAATATAATCTTAATTTATTTTATTATATTTTAAATAATAAATTAATATAAATTATAAATTATTCTATAATAAAAATATAAAAATATAATAAATTAAAAATATATTTAATATAAAAATAATATATTAATAAATAAATTATTTAAAAATAATATTATTAAAATAATATTTTTATAATATAATTATAAAATAAAATTATTTAATAAAATATAATAATAAAACTATTTTTTAATTATATTAATATATAATATAATATAAATATAATAAATTAAAAATTAAAAATTAAAAATTAAATTAAAATCTTTAAAATAAAAAATAAAAACTATATATAAATATATATTTTAATTATTTTAAAAATAAATTTATAAAAAAATAAAATTAAGTTTTAATATAAAAACTATTATAATTATAATAATAAAAAAATAATTAATAATTTTAATATTATATTATTAATATATTATTTTATAATAATATTATAAATATATAATTATATTTTATATTAAAAATAAATTATTTAAAAATATATATAATAATAATATTTAAGAGTTTTAGAAATTATTAAATATAATAAAAAATAATAAATATTAAATATATTTTTATAATATTTTATTATAATTTATATTAATATAATATTTAAAATAAATTAAAATAAATTAATTTAATATTTATAAAATAATTAAAGATTATATATTTTATTTTTTATTAAGCTATAATTAATATAAAAGTTTATATTATAAAGAATTTTATAAAAGAGAATTTTTTATATATAATAAAAGATTTAATTATTATATTTTATAAAATAATAAAATAAAAAAATAAAAAGAATTTATATATAATATTAAATTAAAAATAATAATAAAAAAATATTATATAAAAATAATTAATATAATTAATATAATAAAATAATAAAGATTAATAAAGCTTTAAAATATAAATTAAAAAATAATTAAATAAAAATAAATTAAATAATAATAAATTAATATAATTTAATTATAAATTAAATTATATTAATTTAATTTTATTTAATTTATAAAAAGAATATTAATATATAAATAAAAACTCTTTTTAATTATTAATTAAAAAAATATTAATTATTAATAATATATAATTATTAAATTATTTTTAAATTAATCTTTTTATAAATATTTTATTTAATTAATAATAAAATATTTATTATTTTAAATTAAAAATAAATTTTATTATTTATTTAAAAATAAATAATTTTAATTTTATTTATTTTATATTTATTTTATAATATAAAAGAATCTTTAATTATTAAATATTTTTATTTTAATATATTTTTTTATAATATTAAATATTTTTATATAATTTAAAAATTATAAAAAATATAAATAAAATATATTATATTATTAAAGGTTAATTAATAATAAAGAGTTAATATATATTTATAATATAGTTTATTAATATATTTATTAATATAAAAATTATAAATCTTTATATTTTAAAAATATTAATTATTTATAAATTATCTTAGAATATAAACTATTATATTAAATATATTATATCCTTTATAAAAATAAAAATAATAATAATTATATTATTATATAATATAAAAATATAACTTTTTAAATAATAATTTATTAATTTTATATAATAAAATTAAATAAATTAAAATTTTATAATATATTAATATTATATTTTTTATTTAATTATTTCTTATTTTATAATATTAAATAATAAAATTAATTTATATATTAATTAATAACTTAAATATAAAAGTTAAAATATAATAAAATTATTATTTTTATAATATATATTTATAAAAAAATTATTTATTTAATAATTAAAATTTTTTTAAAAAATATTATTTAATATATATATTTATATTATATAATTTATTATATTATTTATATTTATTTATTTTTATATAATTATTATTATAATATTTTAAATTTAAAATATTTTAATTTAAATTTAAATTTAATAATTAAAAATATATTAATTAAAAATATAATAATTATAAATTATTTTATATTATAAAATAAATATAAATTAAATATAATTAAATATTAATATTTTTAAATAAATAAATAAAATTTATTTTTAATTTATAATAATATATATTTTATTATTAATTAAATTAAAAAATAATTTAATAATTATATATTATTAATAATTAATATTTTTTTAATAAATAATTTATTAATTTATTATTTTAAATTTAAAATTATTTTTTATTATTTTAAAATAATATTTATAATTTTTTTATTAATAATTAATTTAATTTTTATTTTAAATAATTTTATTTTAATTTTTATTATATTATTTTTATAATATATTATATATATTAAATTATTTTTTTTTTTAAAAATTATTATTATTTTTTATATATTTTATATTATTAAAATATTTTTTATATTAATATTTTATTTTTTTATAATATATATATATTTTATTTTTTAGTAAAAGGCTTTTATATTATTTATTATTTATTATTTATTAAAAAATAAATTATATAATTTTTAATTATTTTATATATTTAAATTAATTTATTTTAATATAATTTAAATATTATATTAATATAAATTATAATATTTATTTATTCTTATTTTTTTCTTTTATTTATTATTTAATTAATCTTTTTAATTTTATTTAATTTTATTTTATTATTTTATATAATATATTTTTTTATTAATTTATTTTTAATTAAAAACTTTTATATTTAAAATATTTTATAATAAAAACTTTTATAATATTTATAATTTATTAATAAATATAATATATATTATTAATTTAAAAATTTAAAATAAATAATATTTAATTAAATTATTTAATATTCTTTTTAATATTATTTATATATATTAATTAATTTAATATATATTTAATATAAATATTATTATTTAAATATATTTAATATAGTTTATTTTAATTATTTATATTTAATAGAGTTTATTTTAATTATTTATATTATATATATATTTTTATATAAATTTAAAATATATTTATCTTTAATTATTTATAATATTTAAATTAATTTATTTAATATTTTATATATAAAATTACTTTAAATTATAATAAATCTCTTATTTAAATTATATTTAAATTTCTATATTAATTTAATATATATTAAACTATATAATTAAGAGAGATAATATCTATTTTTAATTATTTAACTTTTATCTCTTTTTAAGAGTATTTATATAAATTAATTAATATAAAATATATTTAATATTAATATAATAATTTAAATATATTCTATTAGACTAATTAATATAAAATTATTTATATTATCTTATTTAAAATTAATCTAGCTCCCTGCTTCTTAGGATTTTTAATTAAACTATACTAAACCTAATTAATAACTATTCCGGTTATATAAGCGGTATTTATATATTCTAACGCTCGTTTTTATACACTCCGTTTTCATATTTAATTGGTGCCGTTTTTCCTGCATAATACGGCCTAACATGTCCAACGCAGCTTGTCTTCGTCATTCAACCGCGTGTGCATTTTTGCGCCGGTTTAATAATACTTACCGGATCTCAGGAGATAATCCTTAAATCCGAAGGGATATATTACTCAGCAGTTACGAAAGTATCCATGCAAAGCTAGCAGTAACGCTAGGCGCTAGACTTATTACGAGCTATCTCATACTTGTATAGCTTCGGGATACTACCGAGGGATGACGATTTGAATCTAATTACCCACTTTAAGCGCCAAGGTACTCGCATTCAGTGTAAATTATATATTCCTCATAGAAGCATCGCCTCAATCCAAATTCTTCACATACTCAGCAATCTCTCTCTACCTCCTGAAAACCTACTCAATATCACCTCGAACAAGTCAGTTCACACCTGCCAACTAGATTTCCTTCCACAGCTGGAGAACTCACACCTGATAGCTACCATGTCAACTCTCCTTATCAACAAGCCACTGCTTGGGCCCCTCGTCGGCCTCAACGCATGGACTTTAGCTATGGAGGCCCTGCTGTACATTCGTAGGACTCCGGCGCTAAAAAGTATAATGTCTCCTTCGATCCAAATATCGTTAAACAAGAAAAGGCTTCGAAGTTGCCTCCTTTCGTGCAATGGCCGGCGGATAATTTCAACAATCTATTAGAACAACCTACACAATTCTATGCAGTACTGCTCAGCTTAAGCTTATTGGACGTCAAGGATAAGACCACCATACGATTAGCATGGGCTTATGTGGGCCTGAGAGTCCTTCATAGCCTCATCCATGTATCATACAACAATGTTCTTCTGCGCTTTCCAACTTTTGCCGCGAGTTCGGTTGTACTCTTAGGGATGACGGCCAAAGCGGCTTGGAAGCTCTTCTTCTAATTTGTGTAGTGGGGCGGTTATAATATGGTCTCAGATGAGTAAGTTGCCTGGTGTCCAGTTGTGGCCCATCTGATGCCTCGCAATGCCTCATTTTCTTAGGATCCATGGTAAAAATAGAATTGGAATTTTCTCAGCATGTTTAAAACCATGACCTAACCTGCCGATCAGGAGCTGAATGAGCTCAGACTCTTCTGTGACCACCATGATGGGGCCAGCACAAATTCTGCCAAAAGTCAAAGAGAAGTGATAGTAGGTTCAAGTTGGTTCAAATATCCCCATGGATACAGTAAGCCTCCAGTGAGGTATTGAACATAGATCTAATCAAATTAAAGCCAGGAAAAGGGGATACTAGTCTAGCTAAGGTTGTGAATTGGCTAATGCTAGAAGTTCAAGCATTTAGTGACCTTGCGAGAATCTATATACTACATCTAGCACGATAGAATAATATTAAGCTTCCTTATGTACCGGTGTGTTAACTAAGAAGCTATGGAGCTCGTAACCTCTATATGGGTCTACCACATTCAATAACATTGAGTGACGTTTTCTTACATCTTTGGCTAGCTGCTGTTCCAAAAGCCCACAAAGCACCGAGTTCAGGAAGAGATCAAACGTATAGTTCAATATTGCAGGCGCGAGTCGAATTGATGTTGAGATATTCTTCCACTTAACCGCTCATCTAAACCCCATCATAGCAGCCAAGCCTATGGTGCACAATGACGTTCAACCACATCCCCGACTTGCATCAGACTATGGAGAAGGATGTGGCGCTACTATTCCTTACAATGGTTAGAGTACGTCTTAAGTAATACTTGTTGAATCTACATGATCCATCTGATTATTTAAGTAACCTTAGCAGCGCCACTGCATGCCAAAAACTCCTCACTGAACGCCCAATCGTTGTAGCCTTTGCTACTTTTCGGCGTGTAGAAAGTTGGGCGGTCGTATTTGACGAGCGGAATATTCAGCTTCATACGAAGAGGCAGATCGGGGTTGCTCGTCCAGCGGCGGCTGATGATAACAGCTAGGTTGTAGTTCTTGTAAGTCACGTCGACTGCCTTTTGCGTAAACTCGCTATTGAATCCGCCACCGACAGTAACGGGTGCTTCCTTGCCCCAGGCGTGAACGGCAAAAGACACATCATTATTTCCGCCGCAGTCAGCATCGTCGTTTCCTGGGATCCGTGCTTCAATCAGATCAAGAAACCCAATGTCCAGGGTGCGGAGCTGCTCGACGAGGTAGGTGAAGGTCGGGATAGGGTTGTCCATGCCCATGCCTAGGAAATCGCTCCATGGGCTCAAGCGTATCGCGACGTTTCTAGATCCAGTCTCCCGGGCGATTGCATTGGTGACCTCAACAGAGAACCTGGTGCGGTTTCTAATGCTGCCACCCCAATCGTCTGTCCTCTTGTTGGTGACATCTTGAAGGAACTGATCAAGCAAGTATCCACCGCCGCCTTGAATCTCGACGCCATCGAACCCAGCCTCAATAGCGTTTCGCGCAGCAATGCGATAGTCCGCAATCACTTCTTGGATTTCCACTTCAGACATCTCTCCAGGAAGTGCATGATCCGAGGAGCTCGTTACTGGACTGGGGCCGAGAAGGTTCAGGCCCAGCTCGCTCCGGAGAGCAGGGTTGCTTGCACGGCCTAGGGCCCATAATTGGCACCATATATAGGATCCTCTGGCATCAACAGCGTCAGTGGTCTTACGCCAGGCGGCAATCTGGGCGAGGGACCAGATTCCTGGGACATTTTTCATCCCAATATTTCGCTGAGAAATTTGGGGTGCATTCGGTAATGAGAAGGGTCCCGGGCACAGAGGCTCGTTGGGTATAGTACTCTGAAGGGCGATTAGAATAATCGAATGTATACAGAGCCTTGACCGAACATACCTGCCATGATGTCTGTAGGAATATATTGATCATCGGCACGAAAACGGGTAAGAGGCGCCATGGCTCCACGATGCTTCAGGTGGCAGCTACCTACCTCTAGAGGCTGAAACAGCTTCGACATCTTTCTTGCGCTAGCTTCAACTGTGGCAGTTTGAGATACTATAATGAACTAAGCTTAGGTTTCTAAATAAGACATTCCTACATGGTCAAAGGATGAAAATAATGATACAGAAGGAGTTTCGGCAGATGTACTATGCACATAACGCGCTGGACCATCACTGCGCTAAAATTTGGTCGCTAGCGCCAACCTTGATGGACCGGCATTACTCGTGGGTCGCCTTTGTCATCGCCCGATAGCCCTGAATTATATCCTTGATTTTGATTACTAAGGACTTAAGGAATGGAGGCGAAAGATATGAATGTTAAACTGGCGTAAAAATGCACACGCGGTTTGAATGACTAAGATAAGCTATATTAAATATATTTGAATTATTATATTAATATTAAATATATAATATATTAATTAATTTATATAAATACTATTAAAAGAGAGATAAAAGTTAGATAATAAAATTAAGTATTATCTCTTTTTATTATATAGTTTAATAATAAATATAGAGTTTTATATATTATATATAAGCTTAATAATAGAGATTTCTCTTATATATTTTATATAATATAGAAGTATTATAAAATATATTATTTAAAATAGAGAAAAAAATATATATATTTATATTAAATTATTTATAGTATAATATTTTTAATTATATTAAATATTTATTATTATTTATTATTATTTATATTTTTAAATTATAATATATATATATATATATATATATATATATATATATATTATAATCTATATTAATATAATATTTAAAGTATACTAAAATAGATTAATTTAATATTTATAGAATAATTAAGGATTATATACTTTATTTTTAATTAGCTATAGATAATATAAAAGCTTATATTATAAAAAGTTTTATAAAAAGAAATTCTCTATATATAATAAAGAGTTTAATAAATAATAATAAAAAAATATTATATAAAAATAATTAATATAATTAATATAATAATATAATAAAAATAAATAAAGCCTTAAAATATAAATTAAAGAAAATAATTAATTAAAAGAAAGTTAAATAATATTAAATTAATATAATTTAATTATATAATAAACTATATTAAACTAACTCTATTTAATCTATAGAAGAATATTAATATATAAATAAGAGTTTTTTTTAATTATTAATTAAAAACTATTAATTATTAATAATATATAATTATTAAGCTATTTTTAATTAATCTTCTTATAAATACTTTATTTAATTAATAATAAAATATTTATTATTTTAAGTTAAAATAAGCTTTATTATTTATTTAAGAATAAATAACCTTAATTTTATTTATTCTATATTTATTTTATAATATAAAATAATCTCTAATTATAATAATATATATATATATATATATTTAAGAATTAGAGTTTATATTTTTAAATTAAATAAATTTAATAATTTAATATATAAAATAAAATAATATTTAAATATATTATATTATTTTTTAAAAAATTTATAAATAAAAAAAATTATTAAATTAAATTAAATTAAATTAAATATTTAATATTATAAAATTTAAAAAAATTTAAATTTTAAAATATTTTTTATTATTAATTTAAATTTTAATATTATTATTATTATTTAATTATTTATATAAATATATTTAAATTATTCTATTATAAATATTATAAATAATTTTATATAAAATATAAAAACTATTATAATTATTATTTTATATTATTTTATACTTTCTTTTTATTTAAATTAATATAATAAATATTAATATATTATTAATATTAATATAATATAAATTATAATATAAATATTAATTTTTAATATATAATATATTTTATTATATTATTTAATATTATAATTTATTTATTTATTAAAATATTTTTAATATTATATTATATATTTTAAATATTTAAATAAATCTTTTAATATAATTTATTATATTTTTATTAATAATTTAATTATAATAAATATATTTTTTAATATTATATTATTTAATTTAATTTATTATATATTTATTTAATATATTTATTTAAATTATAATATATATATATATATTATTATTTAAAATAAATTTAATTAAATATATAAATAAAAATATTATTATTATATTTATAATTTATTAGTAAAGTTAATATATTATTTTAAATATTTATTAAAATTATTTAATTATAAATCTCTTTTATTATATTTCTTTTATTTCTTTATAATCTATTTAATTATCTATTAAAAATTATATAAAAATTATTTTTATATAAAATAAATTCTATTTTTCTAAAATTACTTTAAAATTATTTTTTAAAGTATTATTTTAATATTTTTTAAATTTATTTATTTTATTAATATTTATTATATATTAAGTATATTAATTAATAAAGTATATCTATTTAATTATTTAAAATATATATATAAATACACTTATATAAAAGTGTTTATTTATTTTTAAAATCTAAAAAGCTAAATTCGTATATATATTATCTTTATATAGATTTCTTTAATATATATCCACTATACTATAAACTTCCACCTTTAAATATAGGCATTCCAGGTATTTGTCGGAGTATCTAATATCTTTGTTGGCTTATTCACATGTCGCCGATCTGTTCTATCAACTGGGGCCTGCATCAACTCTAGTCAAATCGACAAATCTGAGACGACTTTTCTGCGCGCATTTTATTTTTAGGGAAGCCGGATATACCTTCCGCTTCGGAAAACACTCAGGGATGAAGAACTCGGTTCAAAAAATCAATGTTGCTGTGACAGCCGATTGTACACAGTTATTGAGACGCACTGTTCTCATCGTCGGTTTCCTCTTGTAGTCATCGACAGTGATCTTTTCACTGGGAATCATGTTATGTTGGCCAACAATAAAAAGTGCTGATTGATTGCTACTTTTGGACTGACGACGTTGACATTGCGTCACGTATACGTCTTATCATGTATTTGACGTTGTGATCATCGCATGACTACAAATATTTCGTTGCATTTTGGCACATGAATTAATTCCTAGTAGACAATTTCCTCTGTGAACCTCTGACCACGAGACCTTGCAACCGACCCACCTAAATCATAACTTTTGAGAGCATGAAATCAGAACAGTAACCTCACACCAGGCTTCCATCACATAAAACAATTCAATGGTCCTTGGAAGCCGCCTTGGGCACGGATGAAGGCTCGACCTATGTCGGCGCGTCGTGACTCACATGAATGACGACTCCTTTTGATGTGTGCGCGTCTGCAACCGGCACAGTCAGGGTAGTCGCGCGACGATCGTTGTTGGTGTCGGATGACATGTTCCGATTGTTGGATGTCACCTCTATTTTACTCAAAGGTGTGGACTGCTCGTGCCACAATACCAACATGTAAGTAGATCCAAAAATTGGTGAGAGATCTCCATATCCATTCCACTTCACGTTTATGGTCACAGTACGGGTAAGACGCAACGGGCAATTGTCGGCAGGTACTCTCGTAGTTTTCTATAAAGGAATTCAGGACCGGGCATATTACGCGATCAATGATTACGTACCTGTTGTATGATGACTTCACAGTATTTGTCTGAGGCCATCTGATCTTCAGTAGTGGCATGTTTCCGGGTATACCATATCCACTACCCACTTGTGGCACGTGTCGAGACGGAGCGCTATCTCGTGAAATTCCATCATCGAGATACATGTGATATGTCTACAAGAGTCAGATCCATCAAGATGCCCCAGTAAAGGAAACTCACATTATCGCGTCCAGGGTATATATGGATAGTGATTGGAGTTGGACCTTGTGTCGGCAGTGACGGATCTGGGATATAATCTCGGACTTCTATCTTCGGAATGATAGCACCTAGATAAATTTGTGAACAAACAAAGCTTCTCTGACAGACGCAGAGTTTATACCTTCGCGGATATACATTGGCGTAATGTAAGGTAACTGGGAGTCCTGGTCGCTGATTTGACAGTTATAATCAATGCGACTTCCTCCATCCGCCATAGGTGCTAGAGGGGCTCCTAATGGGTCATCTGGTCGCAGATTCATAGGGAACCAGCCGTTAGGATATGGAAGATAGACTTTGCAAGTCTTCTTCTTAGTCTCTGGTTGCAGAGCCGGCGCTACAAGTAGATCATTGCGAACCATGTATTGGCTTCTGGTAAAGCGTTGATTCTAGAGAATTAGCAGGGTGGCAAGTGATTATTGGGTCCACAACTCACATCTGCGGAGAATAGAGATCGGTCTAGTTCATCAGTAATGACCTACAAATGATTACGAATTAGTACCATCAGATCCATATAGAATCAGCTCAATTAAGGAACAGGCATACCATGGCCCTGGCTAATGGCAAACCGGTAATCATGTTCTCAAACATGGCATCGTACAACAACTGCATTAGACTGTATCGGAGGCGTATGTAATATCGACAGATCGGCAAGACGGCGCGGTAAATCATGCCCTCCCGTCCCTGAAACCAATCTTGGTGATTCTCATAGTGCTTCTGATAGGCATAGGGCTCTTGGAAAAGCTTTCCGTCTTTCCTCATCTGACCCTTTCGAGGGCCATCCAACCAATAACGCAATCGTGTGTAGTGATTACTAAGGCAGTGAGCATGCGCCTTGTAATTAGCAAGAAGGAAAATGACCTACCGGAACCAAGGGAGGAGTGAGTAAGCGCAGTACCAACGAATTATCAGCTCTGGGCTGGCGTAGTCGTGTTCCGACTCAATAAACTCGAATCCACCAACATCCTGCCCAGATATCGTGATTCCTGAAAGTCCGAGAGCAAGTACCTGTGCAACTGAAATCCCTAGGAAGTCCCAGGTGGAGGAATTGTCTCCTGTCCAGAGGCCAGCGAAACGGTGGCTGCCAATAAAGCTGCCTCTTCCGATGATGAAGTTACGTCTGTTCTCGCGCCACTTGAGGCTGGGACTCAATTTATGTATGTTGTTGAGCCCATGGTAAGTAGCCTTGTGCAGGTTGTAGCTATAGAGAGACCAAATCTCAATGGCCTTCTTCTGCTTCTCCCGGTTTGGGTCTCCACTCCAACCATCAGAGTCCATCAGCAACCGAAAGGGCAACCTGGCCTAGTGTCAGCCCATGGTTTCAACATTCTGCATCAGCGGACTTACGATTTCATATCGCCATATTGCTCAGCGATACATGGTGAAGTCATGTCCTGCCAGACGAAGTCCAATCCGACTTCGAATAGATACTGATATTGCTTACCCCACCACTCGCGGACCTCATCCTTGTTAAGATTAGGATAATGCCCTGGATGACCGTTCCCCAGCCGTAGAAGATTCCACCATGGAACGGCTTGCCAGAATTGAATACCTCGTTGAAATCATATAGATCCGGTTCAAAATAGGGCGGTTTGTCGATGATTGGGGAATTGAAGTACTGCCCTCCAGTGCCGAATTGCTGGTACCTCTGCGCATAACTCTGTGGTGCTGACGGATCCAGATCTCGCTTGTCCTTGATGAAGTATCCTTTTTCAAGACCTTCATTTAGTGTGGTATAAGATTCAGATGGCATGGAGCTGATATAGGGCGTGATATTCGTGCTGCACTTCACTCCCTTCTCCCTCAGGCGCCTGAACATGCTGACCGGATCGGGAAGTGAAGCTCTCTCTTGTCGATTGTAAATGTGCGGTAGTCGTCCTGCATGTCAACATCGATATGCATGCCATCCAGTGGGATACCGTTCCTTCGGTAGTCTTCAACAGCTTCCTGCACCATGTCTTGATTGTCGTAACCATAGCAACCCTGATGGTTGCCAAGCACATAGCGTGGCTTGAGTCTTGGTCTCCCTACAATGGAGGTGTAAAGCTGGATAAGCTCATGAATACTGTCAGCTGCGACGAAAATGCCTCGGAAACTGTTGAACCTTGTTGCTAACCGAATCATATTTGCGTCTTTCATACCGATATCAACACAAATATGCGAGTAGTTGTCGACAAAGGTCGCAATCTGAGACCTGTAGCCGGGTTGCGAATCGACTTCGATCCAGAATGGTTCAGAATGATACAGAGGCTCCCTGTCGTCTAGTGGCCCTTCACCGTACACATTCTGGTATCTCATATTGTCGAAATCTTGCAAGGTTAGCTAAGGGACTGTATATAGCTCAATAATTCTTACTGAAGTAATTCATGTATGTCTTCTTCTTGAACAAATTCTTGCCACCCTGTTCACCAAAGCCCATGAAGTCCGCCGTAACTGACTTCTCAATCTCAAGGATAGTGGCTCGATTGGTGTAGCGTAGACCCCTCGGTTTGGTTTTCCAGATGACAGCACTCTTTGCCCCTTTACATTCGTGAAGGTCAGTTTGTCTAGGGTGGCTGCATCAAGAGTTTGAATCTGTGGCACTTGTTCGGCTGGAGGCAAGCTCTCCAAGACTCGTACAGCAGTGATCTGGAATGGGTCCTTCTGGATCCATAGTTGAACCTCCACCTTCCGATTTGGAGAATCGGGATCTATCACAGACTGTATGATGTAGTACCGGCTATCTTGGACAATTTCAGTGACCCAGTTGATACCCTCAACTTCATCAAGATTACGGATGAGGTCGGTGAGGGTATCATAAACAATTGTGCGGCTAAGTTGCCATTAGCAAGAGTAGGAAGCAGAATTTAGTGGTCGACTTGCCTATTATAGTCAGTAAAGTCGGAGCTACTCTTGTTTGAAGGATCGAAACGAATTCTCCAAACCCGAGGACGCATAAACTGAATCAAAAGGAGGGAGTCATCGTTGAACCGAAATACTGCTCCATGGCTGCAGACTGGGTTTTCCTTCCCATCTGGCATAAGCTGGTCTGCGTCCTGGTAGGATACTGTCGCCGGCCGCTTTACATCTGTGGTCAATCCATCAATATCCCTGAAGAAGTCATCCGCCGTCTGAAAGATGAAGGGATCCCTAGTCTTGGTTGCTACAAAGGAATCCATCCTAGAGGAAAATGGCAAGCTGCCAGCGCAGAAACAATGGAGTAGAAGTTGATGGGTGTGATCTCCGGGGCTTCGAGTCACAACTGCTGGTAGAAACGAGAGCTTTCGAGATACTATATATAGATCACAAAACATTTACTCATAATAGTATTTACTTAATGATATGGGGAAATTTTCACTTACAGTGCTTCGTTTCATTGGCTTAACCTACCCTCAAAGCATTGTGAACATGAATCAACATGGTAGGCTATTATGCAACCTAGGAACGCCACCTTCAGCCATCGCATCCTACCCCTCAGTCTAGACTCAAATTTCACAGCCATTGCTGTGCAAGTTGCAGTTATTCAGCCAAGAATGTCACCGATACAGGCATTGCGGTTGTATAAGCCGCACACCACCTCATCCAACGCTCTCACCGACGTAGGCGCTGCAGTTGCTCAGACTCCCAGCCCCTCAGTTTGGTTTCTCATTGATGGAAGGGTAGTTACATCTAATGACCTAAAGCCTATGCATCTTCACATAACCGGAAACAGCTGCATTGTTATTCATGCGCGTTCGACCTGTAAGCTACTTCGTGTTCATTTGGAGTCAAAGAGCGATGTTTTGGAGGTCTCGGGAGTTGTTTTGTTGGTCAACTAAAGAGCTGGTTCGCTACACATGCCTATGAAGAATCGATAGTCCAATGCTCCGGCATTTACAATTGGACAATGACACCCTTCTATGCAAATTATGGTGACACGGTTTGGTTCCCGTGCTGTAAGACAAAAACGGTACTGTACCTGCGAGAAACATTGCCGATGGTGAGTTCAAAAATACAAAGGCTCCCCAGTAAAGATGTGGATGTTATCGGCCCTTCCAGAAGTTGGTTGTTGGAGAAGCTCTGAGGCAATGAAGAGTACTTGATTGAGCCAAGGCCATGGATCTCAAGGCACTCATCAAAACAATAACATTGATTGAGAGAGATTGGTCACTTTTTATTAAGATTGAATCACGAAAGCCACGGATGAGTCATAGCAGTGATAACTGTCACCTACAAAGACCTATCTCGTGTTCTTGCAGCATGTGATTGTGTCCTTAGGCAGCAGAGCCAGCCTGAACGGCAGACAAAGATACACGATGACTGAGATGCAAACCTCCGGATTGGGACACTTGCGCTTTTATTCTTACATGAAATAAACTGTCCAGATGCTACCTAAGGTGAAATACAAACTGCACGAGAACTCGTATTAGGCAGTGTAAGGCACCCTCTAGCGGACATCGCGAGAGATCTCTCATTCGTATCAGTGAGTTGGCTATGTGGTGACAGATGAATATCAGGTGGACTCTCCCCAGAGCTGGGATACCGAGATAGGATACACGAGGATTCAAGCTTAAGACATCAATATCAGTCTCCTCGGTAGTGCGAGCAGCATGTAAACATGCCTGTACGCAGTGAAGAGTGCTAAGAAAAAGTCCATTCTGGTATATTGCTTGTAACAGTACAACAAGCTACCTCGCTAATTCGGCCTTTCGGTAGTTGATGTATGCCGTATGACTGCTACGCAAGAAACTGCCGAAACAGGGCTCAAATTCGGTATTGAAGCAAACTACCTAAATAGCCGTGGCGGATTGGTTCCCTTTGGTTACAATTCCCGTCCTCGTCAGCTGAATTGCCGATCGGTATGGACTGTGCCCTATATGAACGTCGAGGATTTCTCAGTGAGCTTTCGTAAATACCGGCTTTCACAAACAAGTCTCGGGTTACAAAATCTCTACACTGTTCTGATACCCACGTACTCTTTAAGAATGATGGCTAAGATAATCGAACCCTCATTCGGGCGTTCGGTCATCGATACTAAGAAAAGTGATGGGTATTGGGTAGAGACTTTCCAATTTTCGAATCAGGAACCCGTTCCAGGAATCATCGCGTATGAAACCTCATCGCCTGTAGCAAGCAAATGTTGACTCGGATATAGATCTGGCCTTGTATCGGGCAATGTTGAATTCTTGGATAATCCGTTAGCCACGAAAGGAGGATTAGATGGAGAGACAACAGGCGGTAGCTTCGCTCACCCTCATTGAACACCACGTATACTGATGTACCTTTTAGAATGGAAGAAATATGTGATCGCCACATTTGATTCTCCAGTTGCCATTGTCGCTTGTGATGTTACAGGGAATGGCTTGACAGACGTGGTTGTTTGTCATGATTATGGACCTTTATGCTCGAATGCAACATGGCTGGGGCTGGATCACCTGGCTAGAGAACCCGGGCAGAGAGAAATTGGGTTCCAGCACCTGGACTGAGCGAAAGATTGGAAGATGGCCGGCCATGCATCGACTCAAAGCCGGACATTTTACACAAAGGTACATCAATCGTGTAACTGAAAGCCACTATGCTGAAGTCATACAGGTCTTTCCTTGAGATCATTGCCGCGTCGGTTGTTCGCGGGGCGCACGACAAGGTACACATTGAAATACACTACGCCAGCATGGTCTCGTTTCTGATCATTTGCTAGACAACCCCAATCCCCATAATCCGTTTTCAGGCACCTGAGAAAGTCCTTGAGGCGTAATTATTTATTCCTTCTTCCTCTCTACTTACACTCTTATCTCATATTATCTTATAGAAACGAATGGCCTCGAGAGGTCATTGATGACGAGCATTTCACTGTCATACACGACATCTCAACCAGAAAGTATGCCATACCATCTATGGAATGTATTTGAATTAAATTTCTTGGCAGATTAGATGGCCCTGACGGCCTTGAGTCGATGCTGGTCTCCTCCCGAGAGGGACCACCCTTCTCTATTACGATGGTGGAATATGGAAAAGGGAGCTAATTGGAATTGGAGAACCGAAGGAGACACGCCAATCCCCACTTCGGAGTCTCCTGGCTCTGGAGACCATTGGGGAACAGGTTGTGCTGATGCAGGATGCGTCGGAGGTGATCCTCTAGCATACATCGCAACGCTTGATCCATTTCATGGCATAGCTGCATGTGTATACACCCCACAAAGCAAGGCCCACGTGGAAGTACATGGAAGCGCCATATTCTGGACGTATATGGGACCCCGAACCAGCTTCAAAAGACTGGTGACGGTCCAGGACATTACATTATTTGCGCTGACTTTGATGGTACGTTCGGTCGAGGCATGGCCGCTGCGATATTATTCAAGCTGACAGTGTTAGGCGACAGGAACGACGAATTCATATTATCTCTTTTCGGTTCGTTGGACCGAGACGAGAATGGAGAGTCTATTGAGGTTCGTTCATGCAGCAATTGGATGCTTAATATTACATAGTAACATTGATATTAGCCTCAACCTGGCCCCGGTCCAAACAAGGTATGTTCTACAGTCCCTGTACCTCAGCGAGCTCGCAAGGATCAAGAATATATCTGAACAAGTCCAGGGCATAATGTATTACAAACCAATAGACCTGGAACGAGGACTGTTCGCCAAGTGGAAGATTAGTGAAGATTCCTCGGCTCGTATCGCTGTCGGGTAGGTCAAGTCAAATCTATCACACAACATGTAGACTCACAAGAACAGTAACTTTGGCGGAAATGGAAGGCTTGATATTGTATCAGTTCGATATAATGTCAAAAGGTATTACGAGGAACCTGAGCCCATCATTACACTTCACCTAAACCAGTTTGCTGAAACAAGCACGGCTGCCTCGGCAAATACCATCGTCCCTACTCTCTGGGATAAGGAGGGTATGATATACGTTGCCCGTCCAGCCAGTGTACGTCAAACTCAGAGGCTTCCACTTATTGAGGTAGCCAACTTTGCCCTGAGTGTAGAGATTCATCCCAAAGGAGCCAAGTCGACCTCGAGCCAGGTCACGGAATCAAGGTTCTCTATGGCTCTATTTCAGATGGACACGACTTCAGAAGTGCGCTTGGTGTGGAGCCATTCCCACAAATTGTCCCAGTCACCGGTAACAGCACAATGTTTCATGCCAGTGAAGAGTTGGGTGCGATTTTACTTCGCATTGAACCAATTGCCGAGGCTGGAACATGGCCATCAGCACAAGACGTCCCTGTCAAAACTACCTTCAATACAAGCAGACAGGGCATCCATTTTCCAGAGCTACAATTCAAGAAAGTAGAAGACCTGTGGTGGGGTGCTCGCTTCAAGGGCATGGAGTTTTACAACCTCTCAGGTTTCTCGTTTCGATTCGAGGATGACAAGACGCACATTACGCATATACAATTCTGGACCGCTGGTAAGTGTCTACCAATTGGTGATTACAAGACGACTAGATTAACTCTCTTTTAGGGACTGGTGTTGATTGTGGCGTGCACAATCATAGCGGCGACATGTTCAAAGAAGTTCACGTATGTTTGTCACTAGGTACACAGGATGGCGGTATGTCTTGTCTCGAAGGTGATACGTATAATCCGGATGGCAATAATTCTTTCAATCACGTGTCTATCCCTCCACTCTATGAGCATGGCGGGATGTGGCTTCGAGATTCTAATGGGTTCCCAATCCGAGGTAAAAACAATGTTATCTCTTATCCATGGCATAAGTGGCAGGCTGGTAGTGGGCCAGATATTGATATTTGGATGGCAATTGAGTTTAGTCATGATTTAGTGCTATAATTTTATCTTTAGTATACTTTTTGAATTTCATCATTCTCGCTGATTAAAGTAGGGATAATATCAGATGAGTGAAATACACGGGTTATATAATGGCTAGTTAGTAATATAAGCTTATCTATAGCTTTAAACTTTTAATAAGTTAGGTTGGGTTATATAAGTAATAATATTAAATCATAAGTTTTATTTATCTTTACTTTATTAAAATAAAAATATTATTATAAAATAGATTATATAAAATTAATAAACTTTTAACTTTCTATTTAAATTAAAATACTTATAGATAAAAACTTAAGCTACTTTAAATATTTAATATATAAATTAATATATAAGGTTTTTTAATAATAATATCTAAGATATAACTTAATAAAATACTAAAGTACTTACAATTGTTATATAATATTATATAATAGTATTATCTAGATAGCTAAATAAAGAAATAGAACCTAATTAAAATAATAATAAGAGTATCCAGATAGCAAAGAGACACCCGGGCTTCACCCTCTTAAAATTGCCTAACTTGCAGAAGCTCATACTTATTACTTATTAATGTAATCCTTAGCAGAACATGCAACACGCATTCGGAATATTTTGCTCTGATTCACGGGCTAAAGGCTAGTACTAGTTAACTATTTGCAGGGGAATGCATTTGTTTTCACACCGTGGAACTGAAATATGCCAATTATTTTCCCGACATTGTTGAAATCTGACAGATTAGTGGCGCGCTTTATGATACTCATGATAACCCGAGCCTACTTGGACTGATTCCTCAGCTCCTGGCAACTTAACCAACGCCTTTGTGTTTGGCGGCACCCACAGATTCAGATGAAACTCGCCACTATCAATCCACCACTTAGCCCGAACCTCGCCATAGCCACTCAAGTATCGCGTATCGGCGCTCGTGATATCTCCCCTGGTACTGGCTCCACGGCAACCTTCTTCCAACCGGGTTCCGCAGGTGCTAGTCCGCCGACGGTGCGGTGTATCCAGTCCGAGACAGCACCAAACGCGTAGTGGTTGAAACTCGTCATCTCACCTGGATTAACAGTGCCATTAGGGAGCAGGCTATCCCATCGCTCCCATGTCGTCGTGCCATTCATCACTACCTGGTACAGCCAGGATGGAACCTTGGTTTGCAGGAGCATTTTGTAGAAGTCTTCTACTGCATCGATGCGCTGAAGAGCTGGGCCGAGTGTCGGCGTCCCAGCGAAACCGGTTCCAACGAGGTAGTCATTCTCCGATACGATGGCCCTAAGTGTTTCAGCTGCGCCTTCGAGCTGGTCTTCGGTGAAGATCCCAAACTCGATACCCATAGCGTATGCCGTCTGAGTGCGATTAGCCATTGCGCCATCTGTAACCCACGCTTTTTGGAACTCGGCCAAGAGGTCGTTGTGTTGCTGGCTATACTCCTCCGCCTTGACATCATCACCGAGGACATCTGCCATTTCTGCTAAGATTTGTGTCATGCGGATGAGGTACGCATCGGCAACAAGGATGGGGGTGGTGGTGGCTTGTCCAGGTGAATCAGCTGGTGCCTTGGGGTCAAGCCAGTCGGCGAACTGAAAGCTGCTGCGGTTCCAGAGACCTGCTTCATTTCTTGAGATACCTGTGTCAACCCACGCTTGAGCCTGCGCAAATTGCTCCCTAAGAACCTCGAGGTCACCAAACGATCGGTACAGATTCCATGGATTGGCCACAGCCACATCCCCCATACAGCAGCTGGAGTCGCCGGCGCATTCGGCGGCAGCGTGGGGACGTAGAAGGGAACCACCATCGATTTATTCCTTTGCATCTCTGACCATACATCACGATGCCAGCCCCTCCAGAAGCCAGCCGTGTTATAGAGAAAATTAGATGTGGGGCCGAAAGCGTGGGCATCACCAGTCCAACCCAGCCGTTCGTCGCGCTGGGGACAGTCTGTAGGAATAGACAGAAAGTTACCTTTCATAGACCACCGTACATTCGAATGAAACTTGTTCAGGAGTTTATGGGAGCACTCAAACCAGCCGGTTCGCTGAAGGTCGCTATGGACAACGATGGCTGTGACAGATTCCTTTGTAAGCAACGTGTCCTCGGGCCAACCGTCGATCTGAGCATATCGAAAGCCATGAAAAGTGAAGCGAGGTTCCCAAGTTTGCGGACCTTTACCATTAAGAATAAGATAATCTGTTGCATTGGCTTGTCGAAGGGGACGGAGACTAAGCTCTCCATTCTCGAGGACTTCAGCATGCTTGAGGGTTAGCTTGGTACCCTCAGGACCTTCCACTGTCAGCCTGAGCCAGCCGACCAGGTTCTGGCCGAAGTCGAGAAGCGTTTTCCCGGAAGGTGATTTGAAAATCTGCTGGACGCTACGCTCCTCGACCTTACGAGTGGGTGGTCCGTCCGGCGATGACAGCTTTCCCTGGGCATTGCGACTGTCTTAACAGAAATCCAGTCTTCGCTATTGAACGAGGGGCTTGACCAACCCTCAATGTCTGCTTCCAGCCGAGAGTCGTATGACTCTCCATCATAGATAGTCGCTTGCACGATTGGTCCAGTGCTAGCTTGCCACGAATCATCAGTTGGAACTCTTACTAGGGTCCCATCTTCCAGAGTCACAATCAACAGGGACAAGACCCCAAGTGTATCTCCCCAATGTTCTCGTGACCCTCCTCCAAAACCCAACCGGCCCGCGAACCAGCCCTCGCCAACCACAACACCAATCGCATTGTCGCCATCCTTCAGCATTCCAGTAACATCGTATGTGTCATAGACATGACGGTAATTGTAGGATTGCCATCCAGGAGCAAGCACGTGGTCGCCAACTCGTTGTCCGTTGATCTCAGCTTCGTAGATGCCTAGTGCCGTGATGTAGAGCCGAGCCGAATGTATAGCATGTAATGTAAATTCTTTTCGAAAGTAGATGGGTCGCTTCGGCTCGCCAGTCTCTGTCTCTCTGTTGGCGATAACCGGAGCAGCTCCGGCCCAGTCATCGTCAGACAGTAGACCTGTCTCGACGGTGACCCAGTCTGACCACGGTGTAGACTGGCTGCATCGCCCATGGGCTCTAGCGCGGACTTTGGCTTGCTCGGCCGAACTAAGTGGCTCGTCTGGCCAAGGAACAAGTAAAGACTGAGAGGAGTTGGCAGAATGTACTGTTGAGGGGCCGTCTGCGCGAAGGACCTCGATCTCAAATGCTGATTGCTCCCAGTTAGTGGCATTCCCTTCGAACCGCCACGAGATGCGAGGCGATGCCTCGGCGATGCCAAGAGCTGCCACGTGGTGCTCGATGGTGACTTGTGAGATTAACACTGCCATATTTGACCATGTTTTCTTTCACCGCGAGCAGCATGAGCATAAGCTATGGATTTATGTTAATGAGCCTCGGTGTTGAATGTGGCGTGTGAAGTAGGACCATGCCGATCACTTCTCTTGAGCTAGTCCGGGGTCTGACTATCGCTAGATCAAGTACCGAGGGCAAATTACGGGCTATAATGGCTTATAGACGCATCTCCTTTGTGAGGGTCGTTGGTCATGATATCAATGTTCCGCCTCCTACGGAACTATTTTTTCCCACTCTCCGGGTCGTTCCTTTGTGTTCCTTCCAACATTCTACTTATTCCATTAAGTTACAGCTTCTCCAATCTGTTTCCGCTTCACAACTTGTTGTTTATATATCAAGAAATGTGATTTTACTTTTAAGCAGTAACCCCTGCCCACACAAACTTCGATCGGCCCGGGGTTTGCGGGAGATCATCATCCCCACATTGACATTTGCGGGGTTGCAACCAAATACGCGTTTAGGGCACTCATGCTGGGGCTGTGGAGTCCGATACAAAGCGATCAGCTCGGGGCTTGTCATGGAATCACCATTTGCCGTGGTATCTGCCGATTACTCCGGTGAGCTCCCTTGCCACCTAGATTTAAGTAAAGAACCAACCGTCGCATCTCGCATATAGATAAACCGAGAGCTCCTCAGTTTGGTGATCCTTGAATCTATTGTGTCAGAGACCAAAGCATCAGATGATCCTTTATATCCATCGCAACAAGTTGAAAAGGTTCGTTCAACAAAGGAGTCACACGTGTATCCGCGCAATACTGACGCCTAGGGTTATGAAAGAAATACCCATTGCAAGTGAAGATCTATTTTCAATTTTGATAGACTTTTCTTCACCCGAATACCGTCACCGTATATACTGGTTTGGCAAGGGCCCCTAGATAAGCTATCTAATAAGCTAGCTGCTAAGCTAATAAGGGATATGATAGCAGATAGGTTAGTTAAGCTGCTGCTATTAAACCCGATCTAGATTATTATTATAGCCTTAGTAAATAAGCTGTCTATTAAGATATATTATATTATTATAGATAATCTTTTTTATTATTAAATCTCTTTAAAGCCCTTAGGATTATAAGGGTTAGGGCTATAGGGACCTGCTATATAAGCTATAGGCTATATTATTATATAGCTAACCTTAAGGAAATTAATAAAAAGAATAATTATAATAAACCTAAGGCTAGCTTAAAGCTTAGTCTATATTTAATAATAAGGTTAATAAAAAAATTAAGGCTTTAGTTAGTTATAGCTATAGCTATAATTAATTATTTTAAAGGCTAATTAAATAATTTAAAAAATAATATTTTAATATTATTTTTATTTATAATTTATATAGACTATAAGATTATTATAAAAAAAAAAAAACTTAATTTAATAAAATTATATAATTATTAAATTAAATAGAAATTTAATTAAATATTTATTTTATAGCTATATTTTTTATTAATAGCTATTAATTATATAAATTAAATAAATAATATAAATAAAGCTAATTATCTAAGATTAATTATATAGCCTAAATATCTTTAATACTAAGGCCGAGCCCAGGCCTTAACCTAGGACTTCCTCCTTTTAACTACCTTTATAAATAGCTTTATTTTATAGCTTCAAGGGCAGCTAAGTTAAAAGCCCTATAGATTATAAAGTCAGTAGCTTCGAGCCCTATCCAACGATATTTTCAAGACCCACGGCATGGCCGGTCAATCAAGGAAGAGATATATATCCAAGGATATAGTCACCCTGATTAAATAATATCAGCCAGGCCCTAGAGGTCAGGCTCCTGTTTAGTATATTAAGGCCTTCGTATTAGCTCTAGGAGTCGAAGTTCTCAATACCCTAGAAAGCAGGGCCTATTATAATAGCTAGATACGAATAGTATTAATAGCCAGGTCCAGGCCCGGCCATAGAAAAAAGTAACATAGCCTCGGTGGGGCTATCTAACCATAATATATCCCTTTATAAAAAGCCTAAATACTAGGATTTTTATTATTAGCTAATTTACTAGCTAGTTAATATTATTAGGTTTTTCCCGGTTTTAATTGGATTAGATCTATGTCCGATACCTCTATGGAGGCTTACCACATTTAAAGAGATACAGCAGACACAGGATAACTTTTCCTAGGGTTTGTTGATTTCATAACGTGCAAGTGGTCCAAAACCCAAGACTCGATGGCTTCACTACGTTGACCAAGATATACATAATGGTCCAGTGCGTTCTCCTCCAACAACATCATCAGCAGTGGAAATACCTGTGGCAGGGCCACAGCATGACTAACTCTGAGAGCCACTGTGAAATGCGCTGAGACTATGAATCGGAGGGCAATGCAGCTGCATATTAAGTTACTGGTCCAGTAACACACCAGCGAAGGTAGGCGCGGTGTAGGCGCAGGCCTGATGGCCCCCACCTCCCTTAGCACCAAGTTCAGCATACACAGTACCAGTTCTTGTTCATCCCATCAGATCGCTAAGAAGGCTTCGTGGGAGTGATCTCAATGGAACATTGGTATGTTATGTAACCCTAACCCCCTCTCCAAGAATTAAAAGAGCCTATATGAGCCTTCCCATTCAAGCATTCAATCATATCAAATGCAGTTCATGTTTCAAACTTTTTGCGTAGGGGTCCTGGGTTTCTGGACCCAGTTCTGCTTCTCGGAGTTCCTACCAAATCAACAAGAAGATGAGGTAAGGCAGTGTGGTAGAATAGGTGGTAATCACAAATCCCTCAATATAAATACAAAAGGTACGTAGGCAGGAGTATTCCTCGTGCTACACAAGGATCAGAAATGGTTCAAATGAGGGATCGCTCAAGATCTGAGGTGAACGGGTCACAAATCCCGGAGGTCGATTGGGATGTTGGCGAGTCATAACCCTGGCTTGCTGCCCAGTGACAACAAGAACGACAGCAGTCGGCTATCCTTTTGGTTTTCCACGTTGAGTAAGCCGATCAAAGACGAAGAAATGGTAATCTGGCTCAATGTGGTGTGAGTTCTGTTACAGATATTGTGTTCTAATGGTGGCTAAGCAGTTTGGGTAGCTTGGATGTTCCTCAATTGGAAGAGTTGGTTCAAGCGAATAGGCCCCATTTCGTGGCTAGCCGGAACACATAAGCCTGTCCCAAACGAATAGAGCTGGCATCATAAGACCAACATCATTTGGGTCGAGCAGCCGACTGGCCCTACCTTTTCTCAAGGAACCGTAACTGCACGAGATATTAAAGACGTCCTCGTCAGTGCCTTGGTTGTTGGAAGAAGTTCGTGGAGACCTTCGACTTGCAGGGCTACAAGATTTAAATTCCTGGCTCATGATGTAGCGGACAGTGATGTCCCTCCGTCTCCAATGCGATGCTTGATACTAAAGACACGGAGCTTTACAACATTCCGGGCATGAGAGTTCACAGTGGTTTTCTTGGCGCAGGATATACCGTATCTGCGCCAGGTCGAGAAATGGAGCCTAGTTCTTCGCCTCAATGTTACAACAATGGCAGATATCCGGTCTGTTGCGACAACATTTAGACTCTCAAGTAATATTAACAAGTGTCGTATTTCCTCAAGCGGACATTAGCCTAGTGGGATTCCCGGTCCAACTTTGGTGCCCTTCTTACCTTAAATCCACAAAATATCTTAAGTAGAGGTAGGCTGTAAAATTAATCCTCATTTTATTATTCTATCAAGAAAAGAGACATTCATGCCCCAAACCGTCTCTTACGCTTCGACAATTCCAGCAATTTACATAAGAAAGTTGACTGTTTTAACGCCGGCCAATACTCATCCACTATTGCGAACTCAGCATAATGGGACTCCCATAACGCAAACCCACTCAGCCTGTTCTCTCCACTTGTCCTCATTATAGCATCGATTGGCGGTAAACCAAGTCTCGCGGAATATATATTATTGGAAATATCAGCCTCACTTATCATCTGAACTGCTTGCTCCAACCCCATCCCGTCATGCTCCACCTTGTCGTTCAGTGCCAATTTCATAGCACGGACAACTTCTAACCGTCCGCCATAACCCAATGCGAGCTGAAAGTTGAAAGCAGTATTCTGCTCTGTGTCAGCTTCCATTTTGACAATCCATTCGTTGAGATAGCTCGGGAGGATGGATCTATCGCCGACCACTCGAAAACGTATACCCGGAATGACGGCCCATAATTCACGAGCGAATTCATCACTAGTGGAATCAGCCATTAAGCAGAATAGGTTACCCAGTTCTTCAGGTCCTCGCTTGAGATTGTCATTGGATAATGCCCACACGGTGAGGTTTCGGACTCCGGAACTAAATGACCACGATAAAACCTCAAGTAATTTGTGTCGACCAGCTCGATGGCCACCCAGTACACTGTCAAGCCCTTGACGTCGAGAGTAGCGGCGGTTGCCGTCCATAATGATACCTAGATGTTGCGGCGGGTGTGTAGCTCCATGTTTAAGTATGCCACGGTAATATGAGCATTTGATGAGCTCGATAAATTCTTGGGGTAATCCAGGAACTGTGGGTTTTGCTATTCTGTCGGTGTTCATTCTCGGCAGAAGAGTATCCAAGTCTGAGATATGTTGAGTCGTTTTGCCAGGCAATTGCTTTGATTGTCGGCCATTCCCTTACCAAAAATCTCCTGGTGCATTTCGAGAATAACATTTTCCATGTTCGGGATCACAGTCACCATGAGTTCTAAAGAGCCATCGAGAGAGAGTATCTCAGGGCAGATTGCGTAATGAAAATAGGATATGCCGCAGTGAATCTTGCGCACGCACCACCAGACAAACCTCTCAATAATTCCAGAGGTCTCATAAGGTTGCATCAGGACATTCTGTGAAAGTTCTCGGACATATGTGTTGAATAGCAACATTTGAGTGGTGGCCAAAGGCTTCTTCAGAAATCCCTGAAACCCAAGGGTCTTAATCTCTATCTGAATATTACCCAGTTCTGTGTATTCTTTGAAGATCTCCAAGGCTTTTTCGGGGTCCATTCCGAACTCATTTCGTAAGTATACTTCCACATCCGTAATTGTACTCAGTCTTATTTGTCCTTTGTCCTCTGGGTCGAGCTTATCGGCCATGCTCATCACAGACCTTACAAGAGCATTCACACGCTCTAGGTTCATGCCTCCCAAGAACTCGTGCGTTTTTACAATGCCGTACGCAATTGTGGCGAAAATCGCTAAGTTGGTGTCGAAGTTAGCGATGGGGGCCGATCGGTGCAGCGTTTGCAACCAAGCTATAATTTGTTGTCTTTCGAAATCATTGGCTCGTATAGCGAAACGGATGAACGCCATTGAGCGGATGAGTTGCCTCCAGGGTTTAGTGCTGTAATTGCTGTGTGCACCAAGAACCTTTGCAAAACGTGGATGCGACATCTCAAGTGCAGACGCAATAAAGACTGTAGAGAGGATAATATCGCCTCTGTTGAAGAGGGCCCGCGTTTCGTCATTTGAAGGGTATGTATTTTGCCACACCATTCTTGTACTTCGAACTCCTTTCCATTTCTGGAGGAGGAGGAGGACCGTAATATAACTGATGACCATTACGAGCAAACTGCTCGCAATTAGGAGTGCGAAGTCCATGCGGGTTTGCATTGATTGTAGCAGCAGCAGCAGCAGCAGCAGCAGCAGCAGGAATGATCTCAAAGATTTTCAGTTGATCCCGCCCCGTCCAGGGAAGAAAGTAATGAATAAACAACTGAGGCTCGGACGCTCCTGAACATCAGGGGACATTTCAGGCTATTGTTGACGCTCCGGGTATCCAAAAAATAGAAATGCTGTGATACAATATAAAGGTTACAAGTCTCTGAGACCAGCTCACTCAGATTTTTTTTAATGATAAAATTCGCGGCCTTGCCAGACAGTTAACACACCGCTCACATTTCGCGCAGCACACTTTGACACTGCGCGATTATCAAGGACGGTAGTGCGGCAGTATTACTACCATAGACTTTCCGAAACCTTGTTTGGGATGTCTCAAGGCAGCCACGCGGCTCATCTCAGGAGAACGACTCATGAAATCAACTCCCCAACGAACTTGCGAGCCTGATCGGACCGACTTGGAAGAAACTCGCTTTTTGCAAGTTGAGAATATGTGAGACAAAACCCATCATGAAGTCTGGGTGCACGTCTATAGGTAAGATCAGTCTTGAGCTTTTCTGCGCCTGGACACGAGAAAAGGAGAAACATAGAAAAGCAAAGAAATTTCGAGCTGGGGTTGAAATGGAAACAAATCACCTCACATCAGTTGAAGACTTCACACTAGGCCTCTCTAGTAACTAAGAAACTACGCATCTATGTATTCGACATTGGTTCTCCATACACAGCTCCTAGAAAATGTACCACGATAAAGTGGCAGTCACCATCTTCACACATACAGCGCTCATGATCAGCCGTCAGTAACCAACGCTTCTTGCTTGAAAGCCCAGATATTGGAGCGCTATAAAGCATTTAACCCGTTGATGGCGAAGAATTATATATTCCCCTTGAAATATTAGGCAATTTTACTTGATGCAGAGCTGCTAATGAGTGATGCATAGGGTTAGCCATTAGTGTCGACATTGCCACCTTCAAAGTCGCCGTTCTTGTTCACGGAAATCTTGGCGGCAACTTCCTGAGGGTGATTCAAATCAGTGACACGTATCTCCAGAGGCACGTATGTATAATTTTTGTTCATCTCATCATTTGCAGGGTGGTTGAAGAATGTGAGGGGTCGTAGAGTGTATCAGTAACCTCTGTCAGAATCTTGTACTACTCGTCAGTGAATGAAACTTTATCTAAATCGTTGCAAACCAAAGCTGAAGCAATTTTGAAGCTAGCTATAATGTCTGAGTCGTGCATGCAAAGCCATTGGCGTGAGGATTTTGATAGAGCGTTCATGTAATGGTAAAGATTTCACCACCTCGCAACTCAAATGACTTCTCCGCAATGATGAGAAGAGGCCATCCATAGTCTTTATACATGGCTTTGCCAAAATTATGATTAGCATCAAATTGTGTTCCGTTCTCTTGTTGTTGAGGTTATTGTCCAGCAATTCCTTTGAACAAGGCATCCAGTGTAGCCTGGCGGCCATAACCAAGGATCTGGTCACCCGAAATACCATTGGCCACCTTGTCCTTCAATTCTACAATGATAATCATCACAATATTATGCGTAAAGTCAACTTGACAGTTCCAATCGGTGTACTAGGGTATCACACAGGGTGCATATTTCCATGTGAAGCAAGCATCTCGGCTTTGACACATCCAGGCAAACCGACACCCTGCAAGCCATTGGCGATGCCGGGAAGATAGTACTAGACGCACGGAGGCGAAGGCTCCAATTTCAGCTAAGGAGGTACTTTAGGTAACTCTTACCTAGGAATTTCATTGCCGGTTGGCGCAACAAACTCAGACAGCTTGTTTTGCGGAGAATCTATTGAAAATATTTTAAAGCCCTAATTTGAAATCTATTAGTTTGTGAAGAAAATCTTTGTATCTAATAAGCTCACCCGATGATTCATGACTCCTACTGTGACGGTAAAGAATTTCAAGCGTTTTTACATTCGAGCTTATGAAAGCAGGAGAGTGTATCATAACTGCTGCCCAAATCGTGTTCGAAGGTAGCATCTGTCCTACTTGATAGCTATGGTAAGCGCCTGGGCCGAAAGTGATTGTGCCTTGATGATTGTAGACGCGAAGTAGGCGTCCGTGACAGTAACCTAACTCATCACGATCTTGCATCGGAAAGCTCCCTTCACCTCCGTGAGTCGTAAGGTAACACCGAGACATTAAGTGGATGATCACCAGAGTCATTCTCTCCCGATACTGCTCTTCCCAAGTCATCCATAAGTTTGAGAAGTGCTGCAGCATTGTAAATTCAGCACACACACACTTCAGGTCTTTTTATGTTTTGATGCGAGACGCAAATCGTAACCTGACACAGATCGGAATACAGCAATAAGTGGAGTTTCTCCCGCTTTGAGGGGCCTTTTGGAAGAGTCTCAGACCAGCCACCGTCTGCATGCATCCGACATATTCGGCCCTTATCGGTGTGATAGGGAAAGACAATCAATCAAGCCCAGAATAGATTCACCGGGGATAGCTCATAGAATTACCCTTGAAGTGGGCACACGACGTTATTTCGGTCCCCAAGGGACGGTCCCACGGACATTGTCAGATTATTACGCATAATCAAAGCTGCAAAACCCAATGGAAAAGACATTGATGCTAGTTGTTCGACGCCACTGAGACAACAGTTGTTGCGTACGTATAGGCATCTGTAACCGAGATTAGTAGTGTTACCTTGCGAGGCCTTCCATATTTATTTGGAGCCCTACGATAGGCCATTGGAAGGTCTGATAGCAACGGTGCCGGTGTCGCAATCCCCGTTACTTATATATTCGACTCTTTCCAGTCTCTTCTTTGGATCAGGCGATTAGCTTTGAGCTCGCCTGGTAGAAAACATTTCATCATGCTGCATCTAAGTCTATTTGACGTTCTTGTTTTCTCATCCTCGGGTACCTCATTTGTTCCATTTACAAGATAATAAGGAATTGGTACCGCCTCCGGCACATACCTTCACACTCGTTTTTGGCCGGATTCTCGTACCTGTGGCTTGGCCGAACCGCTTTTAGTGGGAAACAATACTGGATTCATCGTGATCTCCATGAGAAACTTGGGCCGCTCATCCGAATAGGGCCAAACGAGCTCATGACCGATGATCCAGATATTATCAAGAGAATATGTGGGACGAATAGCGCGTATAAGAGGAGCACTTGGTACCGCGCAGTCCGCTTCAATCCATGGCACGACAATCTAGGCACGATCCTCGAGCCCGAGGCGCATAGTAGAGCAAAGGCAAGATCACAGCCAGCTTACAGCGGCAAAGACATGCCTGGTCTCGAGCTATGCATTGACGAGCAAATAACCCGGCTGCTGCGCAAGCTTCAGGAAAAATACCTCCAACCGGATCATAACCAGTCGAAGCGGTTGGTGGACATAGAATCCATAACATCCTATTTCACCACGGACGTCGCCATGAAGCTTGGCTTCGGCCATGAAGCAGGACACATCGAGGGCGAAACGGACCGCTACGGTTACCGGGAGCATCTAAGAGGCCTCTTGCCCTATATTTTGCCTTGTGCAGACATTCCATGGCTTCGGGACTTGGTATTTTCGCCAATCACTTTCAAGCTGGCTGGCCCCAAGAGCACAGACAAGACAGGGGTTGGTGCCTTGATGGGGTAAGTCGCAAAACATGCCTTCATGATTTCAAGCTGATCTGGGTTGTTAGAGTCATAGAGAGTTATGTTAGCAAGCGGTTTCTAGACAAAGAGGAACATGATCGTGATATCCTTGTGAGTGCAGCCAGACAGTGACTTGGCAGGTGATGTGTGCTAACTACGTCCCGAAGGAATCGTTGATCAAGCACGGCTTCACTCAGAAAGAATGCGAAATCGAGATACTTTTGTTTTTGATTGCTGGTATGGAAAGTACTGCATGCGCAATCAAATGCATACTCATTCATATCATCACATGTCCTTCAGTCTACTTCAAGCTGAAGCAAGAAGTGTCACAGGTTGTCCATAATGGCACTGTCTCTCACCCAATCAGTCTAGCCGAAGCAAAGCAGCTTCCATATCTCAGAGTAGGCTGTACTTGAATATTGTAGCTTGTCTCAAGGCTTACATTGTGCTAGTCGGTCATCTACGAGGGTATTCGGATGCGGCCGCCCTTGGGGGAATCTTTCCCAAAGTCGTACCAAAGAATGGCGATACCTTGAATGGCTTGTTTATCCCCGAGAATACTAATATTTGCATGAATTTACCGTCACTCTTACGATCAAAGTCATTGTTTGGTAAGGACGTCGATGTATTCAGGCCCGAGCGGTTCCTCGAGCTTGACATGGAGATCCGGATGAAAATGGAGAGGCAGGTAGAGTTAGCCTTCGGCTACGGCCAATGGATGTGCGCCGGGAAACAGATTGCATTCATGGAAATAAATAAGTTCATATTCGAGGTGGGTTATATTATTTTTATGCTCATTTTCATTATTAACTGAGCTGAACTGATTGTGGGTAGATAATGCGAGCCTTCGATATTCAGCTTGTGGACCCTTTGAAGCCTTGTGAAGTGGTGAATTATGGGATTTTTGTTGAGGATAATCTTCGTATTTCTCTTTCAGAGGATTTAACATGCCCTGTAATATAGTGGGTTAAAAATTACCTATTCATATATGAAGTTTTAAACTATAGAAAAGAAAAGAAAAGGCTCCTTTTTAGTATAAATAAATAAGAAAGTATTATAGGAAAAGGGAGGGTGTTTTCTTATACTAATAGACTAAAGGATTTATTATTAATTTAACTTAGTAAGTATATTACCTTATTACATTATATAAACCTATTATTATATAAGAATCTAGGTTATTTTATATTTTATAAAAGATATAGAATAAGTAAGATTAGGTTATTATTCTTAAATAATAAGGTTTATTATATTTTAAAATAATAATTATATATTTATTATTAATAAAATAAATTATTCTTTAGAAATTTAAATTAAAAATACTTTAATAATAAAATATTATTAATAATTAATAATTTTTTAATTAATAATTAAAAAAAAGCTTTTATTTATATATATTTTAATTATAAATTATTTATAAAAATAAATTATTATATATATTATTTTATAAATTATTAAATATAATAATTATTTTATAAATTTTTTTATTAATTCTATATATAATATTTATTTAATAGATATTTTATATAAATAATTTTTATTTTAATAATTTTTTTTATTTTATATATTTTATATTTTATATTATTATTTTAAAGAGTTAATTAATTTTTTATATTAATTTATTTTATATTTTAAGTTTATTTTATAACCCTAGTTATTATTATAATTAAGATAATAAAATTATAATAAATTAATTTTATTATATAAGAATCTATAAAGAGATAATTAATAAAAAACCTTTAGTATTAAATAAAGTTTTTATTATTTAAAAAATAATAAATATTAAATAGTTTTATTTATATTTATAGAAAATATATAAGAAAAAATAGCTATATATATATTAAGTATAATATAAAATAATTAAAATATTATTATAAATAAAAATTATAATTATATATTAATAAATAAAGCTAATCTTCTTTAAAAGTAATTAAGCTAGTTTATTATATATTAAGTATAATATTATATTAATATAATTTATATTAATATAGTTTATAGAATAATATAAAAAATAAAATAAAATATAAATTAAATTAATATATAAAATATATTAATATTTTTAAAATAATATAAAATATAAAATAATTTAAAATAAATAAAATAAAATTATTATAAAAAATAATTTATATAAGATAATTATTTTTATAAATTATTAAATTATTATAAATTATTAAATTATTATAAATTATTAAATTATTATAAATTATTAAATTATTATAAATTATTAAATTATTATAAATTATTAAATTATTATAAATTATTAAACTATTATATAAAAATAATATAAATAATTTTTAAATAAATATTATAATATATATATAAAAGTCTCTTTTATTTTTAAAAATAAAAATATTATAATTTATATTAATATAATATTTTAAATATATTAAAATAAATTAATTTAATATTTATAAAATAATTATAAACTATATATTTTATTCTTTAATTAATTATAAATAATATAAAAGCTTATATAATAGAGAATCTTATAGAAAGGAGTTTCTTATATATAATATAAAATTTAATAAATATATTTTATAAAATAATATAATATAAATATAAAATAAATCTATATATAATATTAAATTAATATATAATAATAAGAGAATATTATATAAGAATAATTAATATAATTAATATAATAATATAATAAAGACTAAAGTAGAATTTTTATTATATATATTAAAGGAAATAATTAATAAAAATAGAAATAATAATTAATAATACTCTTAAAATAAATATTAAAATATAAGAATAAAATACTTTATTATTCTCTAGGATTAAAATATTAATATATAAATAAGAGTCTTCTTTTAAATATTAATTAAAAGATTATTAATTATTAATAGTATATAATTATTAAGCTATATAATAATCTAAGTTATTTTATATTTTATAAAGAATATAAAATAAATAAAATAAAATTATTATTTTTAAATAAATAATAAAGTTTATTATTATTTAAAATAATAATTATATAATTATTATTAATTAAATAAATTATTTATAAGAATTTAAAATAAAAATAGCTTAATAATTATATATTATTAATAATTAATAATTTTTATTTTTAATAATAAAAAGATTTTTATTTATATATTAAAGAGTTTATTTATTTATAATAAATAAATAAGCTTCTTAAATTATTTTTATATAATAATTTAATAATTTATATTAATTATTATTTTATTAAAAAAATTTTATAATAATTTTATTTTTTAATTATTTTATATTATTTTATATTTTATATTATTTTAAATTAAAATTAATATATTTTTATATTAATTTATTCTTAAAGTTATTATATTATATATTAATTTAAATTATTTTAAAAAATATTAATTTTATTTTTAATATATAATATTCTTTTTTCTTTTATAATATTATTTTAATTATTTAGCTTTATACTTTAAATATTTAAGGCTCTTCTTTTTATTAATTTTCTATAAATATATATAAATACTTATAATATTAATTTTTTAATATATATAATTATTTTAATAAATACTAGCGAGTCTTTAATATAAATTCTTATATATATTTCTATATAATTAAATTAGCTTATTTTAATTTTATTATCTTAGTTATAATATTAACTAAGGTTATAATAAGCTCTCTTTTAATTAAGTTCCTCGAAGAGTAACTTAATCTAATTAATAATTTAATATATATTACTTTAAGTTAAAATAAACCCTATTTATTTATTTAAGGATAATAAAACCTTAATTTTATTTATTCTATATTTATCTTATAGTATAGAATAACCCCACCTAGATTATTATAAAAAACTATTAATTATTAATAATATATAATTACTAAATTATATTTAATTTAAGTTTCTATAATTTATTTAATTAATAGTTATTATATAAATATTATTTTAAAACTATAATAAGCTTTATTATTTTTTTAAGAATAATAATTTAATTTTATTTATTTTATATTTTTTATAAAATATAAAATAACTTAAATTATTATAATATATTATATATTATCTCTTTTATAATATTAATATAATTTATTAAAATATACTTATATATATTATATATTATAAAATTAATTTTATATTTAAATATTTATAATTTTAAAATTTAACTTTTTTAAAATATCTTTTTTTTAATTTTATTACTCTTTATATTTTTTTAAAGAATTTTAAATCTTTTAAGCTCCTTTTATTATAAGCTTTTTATTAAATTTTATATAATCTTTTAATAATTTTATTAATTTTACTTTAATAATAGCTTTTAATATAGTTTTAATATTTATATTTAATATTTATAAGTAAATTCTATTATAATTAGATTAATTTATTATAATTCTATTATTTTAAATATATTATTAATTAGGGTTATAATAAATAAACTATTAACTAATAAATAATATTTCTAAGGTTAGTTATATAATATAGTAGCCTATAATACCCTATTTATACTTTTTCTATAATATTAGTTAACTATTTATTTAATATATTATATAATATATATTATATAATATATATAAAATTAATTAATATTTAAAATATACTAGGATAATATAATATAATATTATAATATAATATATAATCGATTAAATAAGAAGCTTAAAAATATATAAATTAAATTTATATATATATATAGCGTATTATATAATAATAAATCTTAATAATATATATTATATTCTTTTCTAATATAATAAATATAAGAGATCTTTCAGGTAGTGGATTCATTTTAAAGGCCCATTTCAAAACCTATACTTATATATTATATTTATAATTAGATTTAGCAGGTAAGCATGTCGTTATTACAGGGGCAGCATGGGACAACGTAGTCGCTTCGTAATGGCTACAGCTCTTGCTCGTGCTGGATCACCCGGTATTGCAGTGACAGACTTCCACGGCGTGTCAGACGAGCTTGTTGCAAAACCCAAGTTAGCGGCAGTGGAACTTGGGTTTCCCGAACCACTGGTATTAAGTTATACAGTTAATATCTCCAAGCAAGGTAGTTTTCAGAAATGCGCGACGTCGTAGCGTAACATTTGGGCGGTCATTTGGACGCGCTTGTCAACAACGCGGATATGTAGAACCGTACCAAGAATTCCTTGAATCAGATTCACACGTGTATTGGCAAAAATGGGAAGTCAATCTCCGTGGGCTGTCCAATATGGTTCGAGCTTTCCTTCCAATGCATCTCTCAACCAGCGAGAGCAGCGGTTGTCTTTACACGATCATCAACGTATCCTCATCCGGTGCATTGACCGCGCGACTAGCAGCACAAGTCATCGAACCTCGAAGCTTGCCGTCACGCCGTAGATCGAAGAGCTGCAACTCGAGGATGGTGGCAGGAGCCTCCTCACATACTGTGTTATTCCCGGTGCAATCAAGAGAAGGATCACGAGCGGGGTTCTGGTGCATGTCAGAGCGAGCTTGCATCATAGAACAGAAATAGCTGGGAATACGATTACTTGGCTGCATCAGAACATTAGGACTGGCTGTGTGGCAAGTAGATCAGCTATGCGTTGGACATAGAGGAGCTCATGGAGAAAATGAAACTATCGAGCAAGACAAGCTCAAGATTAGAATGCCGTATTAGAATTCTCTAATATTATCAATTTGTTTTCGATTTCCTGTGTCTGAATGCAGATGCGCACTCCCTGAAACAGTAGTTTGGCGCTATCTAAACTTCCCGGAGTTATTGATTATCTGACAGAGGTAGCTATTCATGTTCTAGCCAGTTGGACAAGATAATGTCAGCAGACACATCGTTGCTTGTGTAAATGCGCAAGCCCAGTCAAGAAATCTCGAATCGTAAGCCAACTGAGGATAGAGATATTGACAGATTCCGTTTCACGGCGTGAGAACACTACGTAGCAAGAACTAGTTTGAACGATGCGAGTGGGACTAATTATGGTTGGAAACTTTATTCAGTCTATGGAGTTACATGACCTCAACCATAACTCATTCGGGCCGTAAATGTAGACGCCTCAGTGTGAGTGGAGGCGATGTAGGTCCTAGAATATAGTACACCCTGATGTTCCATGCTCACATGTCTACTCCATTTAGCTGCACTCTCAGCAGGTTCGAGTTCTTAATTTCACCGGCTCGCTCTTTGAGCTGGACCACATCCCAATTTGCCCAAACAAACTTGCCCTTGAGAAACTCGGCCTCGTGGGAGGCCAGCCAAACAGCGAATTGACCACAGAGCTCGGCTACAACAGTATTTGTTAGCGACCTCCACAAAGAATAATGCAAATGTCTTGAAGCACTTACGCTTATCTTGGCTAATTACGCCTAGGTGAGAGTTGAGCCCGGTGCGGATAACACCAGGTTGGATTTGAACTACATGCCACTCTGGCTGCTGCTCCTGGAGGTAGTCGAACATTTTTACCACGGCAGCCTTGCCAGAGGCGTATGACCAATGCTCTACCCACATAGGCGCGATGTGTGCCATACCCGACGAAATGTTAAATAAGTGAGCATTAGTCGCTAATACTGGCGCAAACGATTGGACCGTATTGAAGGCACCAATGACATTAAGCTCCAGCCCATAGCGAAATTGAGACTCAGGGTAACCCTTGACCGTTCCCAAATCCTGGAAACGCCTGCGCTATGCACGAGGATATCGATTGTAGTACCGCCAGCCTTCTTTATGAGACTTGCCACAGCAGTATCTAGGCTGGCGCGCTTGCTAATATCGGCACTTTCGAAGAGGACCTTTATGTCTGCAGCGGTTGCTTCTTTGGTTATCTCTGCGGCCGCAGCCTCCAGATTTTCGAGACGCCTTGCGAAGATTGCAATAGTCTTGGCACCGGCTTGTGCAAATGCCACAGCTATAGCTTTGCCGATGCCAGTCGCGCCGCCAGTGACGACGACAAATTTATCCTTGGCACTAAGTTCGGGCCGCTTAGGATCAATTGCAGCGTAGGGCTCATTGTGCCAAGTCTTAGTGAAGGAGACGAATCCAGACATGTTGCTTGGTTGTGCGAGAGTGCAGTTACTTAAAGGTGGCTTTGAATGGTGTGTTGAGGTGAACAGAAAAACGAGCCTCACGTAGGAAAATCCATGACAATATATATAGGTTTCATAACACCTGTCATGGGCATATATGGAAACAGAAAAAACCAACCCGTTTGTCTGAAACTGAAGCATTTGAAATGCGCGCCCGCGGAAGTTCTCAACTCAAACTTCTACAGCATTGGTGCTGTCTCGAGTTACTAATGCTAGGGTTCGCCAAGCTTTGATCCACTTCGGTCTTAGCTTGCGTCAAACGGGTTTGTCAGCGAAACTTCCGCGGAAGCTACCTCACCCTGGGTCTCCCTCCTATTCATATAAGTAGCCTCTTCCATGGAAGGCATCTTTGGTCTAACGGCCATGTCAGATTTCAATTAACATGGATGCCCATCGAAACCTCGTGAGATCAGCATCGACTATGACAAACACTGAAATGCCTGGAAACATTCGTCCGCGGAAGGTTTGATAACCCAATGTCCTGCGTATCACTGCCTACACTAAGCGACGCAATGACAGGCCTGCGATTTGTGCTATACTCGCAAACTCAAATGCAATGCAGAAAGGCCTCGGTGCTCGAATTGCGTTTCTTATGATAGAGACTGCACACATTCAGCGCAAAGTCGAAGATGGAAGCCCAAAGCGCAGCATCGGGAAAGCGCCGCAGGAACGGGCCCGAGCAAAAGTTCGCACAGACCAATGCAACAATCAGAAGACCATTCTGTAGGCCATAGAAATCGTATCAGAGTTTCTCTCAAATTAATACCAGTCTCAGAGTTCGAATCAGACCCGAGATCAACACCAAAATCGAGACAGAGATGTCAAGCGGCGGCCGCCGACAGTGGCCGGGTTCCAAGACCAAGCTCCAGATGGTACTTTCAATAGCGATGGTTCAATGGAACTCCCACCCCTACAAGAATCAGTGGACATGGTTGGCATCTTCCTCAACAGCTTCAACTCAGTATTTCCTCTCTTCCATGCTAACACGCTGCTGCGCCTGGTTGGCGAATGTTACGCAGCTTTGCCACCCCGACGTGATCCTATAGCAGTAGCTGCTATTAACGTGGTTCTGGCTTTGGCCAACCAGCATATGCCGCCTAATGGGGACATTAGCATTGACCGGTCTCGATCAGATTATACAACACGATACCTAAACAAAGCACAAGCATTCATTTCGCAATTGATGTTTGGAGACCTTCACCTCCTCAACATACAGACATTGGTAGGGATGGTGATGGTCCTGCAGACGGGGCACGACGTGACGCCAGCGTTAATACTAATATCAGCGACAATGCGTCTCGCGCACAAGCTGGGTCTGCACAATCGCGCCATGTCAGAGCATCTGGATCTAGTAGAGCAGAGGCAGCGTAACCGGGTCTTCTGGTTGGCGTACCTTCTCGACAAGAACTTGAGCCTGCGTGCGCATCAGCCTTCGGTTCAACTCGACGATGATATCGACCTGGAACTGCCTTCTTCAATGCCAATAAATAAAGACGATGACGATGACGATCATGGAACATTGGGTTTTATCTACACAGGTAATGGCAAAGCCAAGCTGAATTATTTCCTGGCACGCGTTCAACTGGCCAACATCGAGGGCGGCGTGTATGACTATCTTTATTCAGCCAGGGCCGTAAAACGGAGTCCAGAAGAGCGGCTCAGGGCCACGAAGAGCATCCTTGCTGCGATTGAGGAGTGGCGGGCCACCATCCCACCAGAATTTGGCGCTGGAGTCGTTGTTTGGAGCACGAGCAATGCTCCCACGAACCTTGGCTTTTTCTGCGTTCTCTATTCCACATGTCTCCAGTGTATATCGCTTGTCAATCAAGCACACGCGTGGGATGAAAAGTGGATGGTTGGCTTGCGCGATGGTAGCAACGGAACACGGACGCTGCAGATGCCCGAGAACTGGGATGATCTGGCCTGCCAGGCTCGGGACTTTATGGTATTATTCAGTGTATCGTATTCTGATGACGCTTGGTTTCGCTGGTGAGTATCACCCTTCATGCTTTGCGGGTGCTGTGTTTAATGCCAGCAGGATGTCCTCGTGCTCCTACATTACTGCCATGGGGCTGTTGATAGCCAATGATCTCCGCAATATCGGATGTCATGAGACAAAGCGAGATAGTCAACTGATTGACGCTGCCCTTCTGTGGCTAAATAAGCGGATACTCGAGGGCCAGAAGCCGGACGTTCATAGAGTACGGGATATGTGTGTCGACGCTGTGCGACAGGTGAGGCGAAGGCGTGATGAAGCTATGGCGAGGAGCCGCCACGGGGTGATCTCTTAGATCCTCTTGCTACCGCTGGCTTACTTCCACTATATATAATTAAGAACCCTGAGGAAGACACCTTAGCGTATAGTAATAGGAAATATAGATAGTCTATTAATAATTCTTATTCTATAGGGGTTTTAGATTTATACTAAAAGATTAATATATTTAAGAATTATTTAAAAAAGAAATTTATAATTAAAGAAAAAAATATATAAATATCTAATAAGATAAAAATAAGAATAATATAAAAATAAGAATAATATAAAAATAAGAATAATATAAAAATAAGAATAATATAAAAATAAGAATAATATAAAAATAAGAATAATGAAAGAAAAATAATAATATAAGAAGAATAATATTATAAGAATAACAATGTATTTAATATAATCTATTAAGTGTAACCCGACTTAATTGACTTAATACTATCCCCTTATTACCCCTTAGTGCTATCTCCCTATCTCTAGGGCTTGCTTATAACCTAGAATTCTTATAATACACCGGCACGAGGTCTCTCTCTTCTATATATAGCAACTTTCATATACTCTCGGTTTATACAGGATATCCTAGTTTACGCAAGACTGCATAGATCTCCTCGACCGATGCCGGTGTCATCTCCTCTATGCTTTGCCCAGGAGCAGGTTTCTGCCAGTACTGAATTGGTTTCTCACCCTTCCGGATTACAACCCGCCCTCCCGGATTTCGGGCAAAGGCACGATCGTAGGCGATCGAAGGGATCCATAGAGGTTGATTGCGAAGTTTCCCAGACTTGGTCCAATGTAACTGGATCAACTTCTCGGTTGTCAGGCGCCACCGCTCTTCTGGAGGATCTGACGCTGGCACCATTGGAACAGAATCCCCAACAAACATTTCTTCAAGAAGCTGCCAGATGCGTCGTCTGTTGTATAACCCGGGCGGAAAAGCGCGTAACTCGGTTTGGTAGGCGGTAGACATCCAGGTTGGCCCCTTTTCTGTTGAACGATCGAGATGAATACTACGCGTCAGTTGTTGGACCAGAAGCTCCCAATTCCATTCAAGAGCATCCCCGCTAGGACAAGGGGTCTGCGCCTTGTCTCGCACCTTGCTCACGTCAATATCCCACAGCCATGGAAGCAGGCCACCAGCTCCAAGAATCAACTCGTTCTGCCAAAATTGTTGGGACAATACACCTTTCCTCGAAGGATCAAAGTCCCGTGAAGAACGTAGATAAACTACAATTTTATCTGTAATTTCAGGGGCAGACTGGCCAGTCCTTCCTTTAGGAAACTGTCTTCCCGTGATAGTGACACGTTGCGGTGGCACTCCTCTAGGTTCGAGAGCAGTGTATCTGTCAAGTCGGGAATTTCTAGAGGGTCATAGGCAGAGCACTATTGTCAGTGATAGGTCAGCAGAGCTCCGTTGGACGAGAATAGCTCAAAGCAAACGGAAAACCCCTACGTAACACATGTTGAATCGGCCGTCCCTCGAGGGACCGGGCCACAGTCGACAAAGATCCTCATTCTCGGGCAAGAAGTACTCGCCTCCGACGTGGTAAGGCATGTACCAGTTTTTGAAGAATAAGGTGTAGGTGGGTTCGTAATAGGAGCCGAGACTCGGTTCACGCCAGACGCCGTGTCTCCATCGCAGAGCAATAAAAATGCTCGAATATCTTTAATGTACATTGCCAGAGACGTTTTCATGGCTCTCTCGGCTAGTTCGAGGCATGACGCATGTATAGGTAGGTAGACGCGTTCATCAAAGGTCTCCACGCAGTTCATGTTCACGTCGACATGGTGCTTGCTTCCGTCAGGATGAAAAAGAGTAAAATCATCGACGTCGACATTTTCAGCCGGGAAAACATCAATGCCACGGCCAAGGGATGGGGAAGCTCTGGCGCGTCTTCATCGTCTTCATTAAAGTGGAAGAACAGCCCACCCTCGAAATTAGTATAAGTTAGCTTTGGGATCTGACGGGCGACTTCGTCGTCTTGATCGCGGAGCAACCGCAATTTGGCGAGCCACTCGACCGCAGTATACAACTCCCGATTCAGGTTTTCATCGGCTGGGCTGTCCCACCTGAGATCGAAAGACCGGCACGGCAGGCCGCAAACGGGACAGCGATACTCAAGGTCTTCACGAGCCATCATTGACCCGATGCTAGAGGCGGCAATAAAGATTTGAGGGTGAGTCAAAGAAGAGGCAGTTTGTTTCCTTCTGAAGTAATATATCAATGGAGAGTCGCTAGATTGGCCGTGGTTGGCTGTTGCTGTCTGAAGCACAACTTGATTCCGGTGGTCTTTTTAACGGTCTTTTTCTTGCGAACAATCGACCCAAGGTACAGTTTAAATAGTACTTTGGGCTCTGTAATACTGTGACTCTCATAAACTGCGGCGCCCTAGTTTGACTTGACTGTCAGCGGCTTTAGCTTGACCAGTCTGATCAGGAAAATTGCGTCACGACCGAAGGCTCAGTAAAGTTATTGCCTCTGCACTCCAAAGATGCGACGTGATCTGATTTCTTCGTGTTGGTAGAAGAGCTTATTCAAGCTAGAAAGCAATGAATGAATGAACCTTGGACCTGCTACTGCAATATGGAAAGTCCAGTTCTTGCTAGGACGTGTTTGTCAGATCGAAGCCAGGTACATGGAGGGTTGGGTGAGATTGAATCCAAATGACATTAGGCCACGGACCAAGCCAGTAGCTGGTCTATATTTAGGTATATTTAGATCTTGGATTTGTGCGGAATCGGCAGGCCCAATATCAGCAACCTCTTCACATTATGCCCCTACTCAAAGTACTGAACGATACTGGCCGCAATCCTACTGATGAGTCTGAGTAGAGTATTGGGTCACTTGTCACTCTGATGTGCCTGTTGTCGTCAGAGGCAGCCTGTTTCAGACGGATGCCGCGCTTCATCCAGGCTCAGCCTTACGCTTATCCTATCGTGTTACTATTCTGGTCACGCTATGTATGCATTCCGGCCGGATTGCCAACAACCCAAGAGGATTTCCATCTCATCCATGTGCGCGAACTGTCCTTGAAAGCTCCTAGCGCTTTACTTGCACGGTCCGAAATGAAGTCCAGGCCTATCCCTGGATGACGCGAATACCCCGTAATTTCCAGCGGCTCTCCTGGGCGCGCGCGCTCCTTTTAAGTTTCCAAAATCAACCAAATGGCTTTGACTTGTCTCCTGACATAGAGAAACTGCCTACTCATTTTGTCAATATATTTCCCTTACTGTATTTGTCAAATCATTCTTTCTTTTCTATCACTTTCATCTTCTATCTTCCTCTCTTTTTGTTATTTCCTTTTTCTTTCCTCTCTGTTCTCTTTCCCTTTCTTTTGTATAGGAGAGTTCTTTTATTACAGCTGCTAGCAGCTTTTTTACCTTGGACAAGATAACGTGACGAAACTCAGATCCGCGTCCTTCTTAGTCTCCCAAAGTAGGCCAAAGATCAGCCCTTCCACCCACAGCCCGGCGAGGTACGAACCCATCCCGCCCGTGTTGCTCATCTGCCTTGTGACCCCGAGAGAGCGGGAAGCGTGTCATTGCGAAACTTTAGCGTCTTGGTCGTGTAGTCCCCAACAGGACGCCCCAAACCCGCAGCCGCTCCTCAAGCGTGGTCTGCATGAAAGCATCAGATAGTGGCAGTGTCGTCTGCGGCATCACCGACGTGTAGACGGATTTGAGGCTGGGCTGAACATTGCCGTGAGCTTCGTAGCGAGATCTGGCCCGACATCGTACAAGACGCCGCCCGGTGTGTAGTGCAGCACTCGCGTCGACAGGATCCGCTCCTGGAAGCACCATGCCCGTGTAAAGAGTGGATAACCCAGTGAGCCGTCGCCAGCCGACGATGAACCTGCTTGGATGCTGGTGCTTGTGATAAATGCGTCCTGCTCGAGGAAGACACTAGCGTAAACGCACAGTTCGGACTCTTTCTTCCTCCTGGTCGGTATCGGTGTCAATGACCGAGTTCTTCTCGGAAGGGACACCAGAAGAACCCGTTCCAATTTCCACGGACATGGTGCCCGGTGTCGTGAGCAACCCGACAGAGCCGTCCAAGGCACTCGTGGCTGAGATGGTAACGTGAGCCGCGGCATAAATGGTCCCTATCTGCATGGCCTGCTCCCCCAGTCTCGCACGTCGTCCTGCACAATGCACAGCGAGTCGGTCCACAGGTACTGTAGCCTAAGGTCACGCGTGACAAAGATCGCCTCTGGGAACGTCTTGCACAGCGCCGCCCACATTAACCCACGCGTCCGTTCCCCGACCGTTATTTTCGTTGTTTTAAGCAGCAGGTGGGGGTTTCTGCCACAGCAGTGACTAAGAGCAGCATAATGGCCGCATTTACCCTCGGTGATGTAGAGAAATGGTGGTACCGAAGTGCCTGGGCTGCCGCCTACATCGACAACCCTGTTGGCAGCCGACCGTCATTCCTGCCTGCTTGCCGACACAGCGAGTGACTGTCGATGCACTCACTCGGTGATCCAGCCCCGGATTCCGGCGATACATGGCTCTGAGCGGAGATTGGAAGACATGTGAAGGGAGGTGCCGAGAGCAGGATAATTTTCAGTCTGTAGGCCTAGAGAACAAGGAAATGAAATTAGACTGGTAAGGAAAAAGACGGATAGCTATAAAATATAATAAGCAATTCAAGAAATTGATTTAAAAAGCTAACGTAAATTAAAGATGGCAAATTCACCATACCCTCAAGCACATAAAACTTCAGGGCAAAGTCAGGGAGATTCAGTTTCGCCCTCTACTCACGCGTGTCGGGCATCCGGGTCCCTGTGACGCCTGTGTCGAGCTTTTCGTGCATAAAGCGTACGTGGAGCGGAACCGAGCCGTCTACACCACCGTCAATGTAGAGCGGGTCCAGGGCCAACAGGGCCGCGTCATGACCAAGGAATTCCCGTATGGCGGCACTTATAAGAGAGCACGGCAAGCAGGGCTGTCGCGCCTCTTCCGCGCCGAGGAAATAAAACCACATGTGCCGCCCTTCCTTTAGGACCTGTTTCAAGCGAACCTGGTGGAGCGAAAAGTGCCCCGGCAGACGCCCCGGACGGATGATGGCGGCTGCGGTAGGTATATTCTTGGGATCCAGATCGTAACATGCCTGGCAGTTGGCTCCGCTCGACTGATACACTTCCCATAGCAATACCATCGTATCGTATTATTGAGAAAGAGACTCTAGAGCTTAGCTGTCGTGCAGTAAGAATTGATTCGCAATGCTCTTCCGTGGGAAGTGGACACAACCTGAGATGCTTTTAAGAGGATGAGAAGGAAAATACCGGCCGTGGGTGGGACACAACATCCAGTCAACCACCCACCAAAACTACCTTCCAGGATGCACAACTTAAGGCAACCAACCGCAGATCCGAAAAGAGCAGCTTGGCCCAATGCAGTGTCATCCCTCCATAACAGGGTTTTCCCTGTCGAGGTTCTTTCAGAGGGTGGTAACAAGCCACAGTTCACGGACAGTTCGCCTTCATAAAGTGTTATGACGCAAAACACTGGCTTTATGAAAGGGTATCGCTGTTTTCGGTGGAAAAGACAGCTTCAGACTGACCTGCTTGAATATGGTAGGGACCCGTACAGGTGGTCTCCACTGCGTCTTAGTCAATATATCAGTACACATGGCGACTTAAAATCCCCTTCGGCTCCCTTACAATAGTTATCTACAGTAGAGTCTTAACTTGATGAATTTTCACCGACATTCCCCCGAGTTTGGAAGAACAGAGCTTGAACTAGAATCTCACGTTTTGGGTTATCATCAATTTCACATGGCCAAAAGATTTTAATGGGAGTGCTTAAGAATGATTATGAGTAATTCATCTTAAATGCCAGCCTAGTCTGAAATCCTGGCCGCATGATCATTACTGTCTAATTATTGCACTGGCCTAAAAACCGTGCTATATGGTTGTCACCGTCTAATACTGTACTGGTCTAAAACCCTACCGCATGATGTGTCAACCCTTGCAGACTAGCAAATCCACTCGTCTAATAACCAAGCCACGCTGTCCATCGACCCTATAGGCCAAGTAATCAAGTCAACGGGGAATGCAGGTTGCTTGATCTTTAGGCCGGCTTGAAGTAGTAATGGTAAGTACGGCAGTGGAGGCAAAGAGGCAACATTGGGTTGTCGGGATGAGTGGTAACCGCAACCGATCGACAAAGGCTGCAGGCTTCGCAGTAGCAAATAGGCTGCCTCGGTTTAGGATGCACCGGGGCAGGCACGGTCTCCTTCTTCTCGCCCTCGCTATTTCCCTTGGAGTTACTCATGTTGGCTTTTGAGAGATGTAGATGTATAGGATGTTTGGTTGGGTGGTTTTGGGGCTGCAGAGATCGTGTTTTCCTTGCAAAGACCAGGTTGGTGTGTGGAGGAAATGTCGATATTACGAGATTGGCATTATTCGAACTTTGTTCTTGTAATTTATATATTGAACAAGCAAATTGCGAGATTCACGTACCTGAAGTTGTGAATTGGAGAACACTAAGCGTTTGGACTTGTGTTTAGAAATTTACATTTGTTCACACGAACAATTATCTGTCTCACAGAACTGTTTTATGTTCACGATAGATTTATAAATAAATTATGTAATATGAAGGCGTTCCTTCTATTATATAGTAACTATTCTTTTAAGCTAATATGTGATGAATTCTTTAAAGTTTGGGGCAAAATAACCCTTCTCTGTTTGGGAAATGTCGACATCAGGGTAGGTCAGCTTGAGCATTGAATCAAGAGCCAGCATTTTACCATACAAGCGAATGTTTGTCCTACCGGCAAACTCTTTGTTTTCAGCGAGATTGACCATGCAAACTCCGACTCGCATCTTTTCAAGCCAATCAAGCTTTTCTTTCATGTTCTTCAAAGCGTCCTTGGCCGTCTTTGCTTTATTGCCTGACATCGGTGATGGACCTTTCGCTTGACGTTGTTCTCCAACTTAGCTTCGGCTGGCTAACCGCGCCCTTGGCAAGGCTGTTCAAGGTGAAGGTCATTCCGACGAATTCCATAAACTCGTTCGAAGGCAAGGCTCTGTAGTCATTTTGGAGGAAATTGTTCTCTTCCTTTGGAAACATGTATTTGTTGGAGTCGTCGCATGACAATTTAGTTTCACCTCCGGCTTTATCTTTGCTCGATTTGATCATGTTTTTCTAGTTCAGTGGTGATCAAGAAATATTCCAGTTCAAGTTCTGGGAAATACTGTCGGTATAGTGGAGAAATCCCGAGGGTTTAGCGCCACCTGCTAAGCTTAAGCAACGCGCGGTCTACTTTAGCACATAAGAACGCCACGAATCTCTTGTTCCAGGAAAGTTAAACAAGTTTCGATAAGCAATGCATCTCTTTGGCACTGGTTCCAATTTGTGTAGCAAACACTGTACTCTTTCGAAATGTCACTTCTACCACAGATTCGGCGCTTTATCACTTCTCACGACCCATCCACTAGAAAATCAGTTGTATTATCGACAGAAAAGATGGAATGGCAGTAAGTTCGAGGCGGTGCGCTGGCATATAACGTTAATTACACTATCGATGCGTTTCCTCCTGATATGAACGATGATTACGATATCAAAGCCCACGAGAACTTAGTGGCATCCGGTCGCCTTGGCCTCGTCAACTCCGGCGGGACTGTTCGCAGATATGTCGACTTCTGCCCTCAAAATGACAATCCGTTGATGCACCGCACTGAGAGCCTAGACTTTGGAGTCGTGGTCGAGGAAACGTCGAAATGCACCTCGACTCGGGCCAAATGCATTTGCTCACGAAAGGAGATATTGCAATTCAATGTGGCACTATGCAACTTAGCGTAATTCAAATTCAACAGAATAGGCGAGGACGCTCTTCATATTGCAGGATTGTAAGCCCGTCAACCTCAACGGCGACCAACTGAGAGAAGACTTGGGTTATTAAGTGTATATTCCCAAAGTAAAAACGATAAACCGCAAACTATTGTGCCGAAATTGGATCTAGAACACATACAAGGTCTTATAATGTAGTCTGGGGTTTCATGGCATTTTCCTGTAGGCAGCAAATCCTCGGCCTCATTTTAGGTGTAAGTGAATAATGAAGCTTGACGTTGCCGTATTGATCTATGGAACCTCTATGAGAACCTAAAGGAAATACAAACATTCTTGAATTCCCGTCATCTTCAGTAGATATGACACAAGATGTACTACTTAATATCTCGTTTTGGGAACAGCATGATGATTTCTAATGGCTTCTTTTACATCCTTAACTGCTATAGGACTGTGTTTGATCAGAGTAGAGTAGAATGATGTGTCGCGGCGTGAAACATGAAAAACAAGCGAACTGTGAATGGGCGACAGTGTTACGGTGCAAGCATGCGGGCGGCTTCTCAGACTCCGGCGGGGCTGCAGAAGTGGAATATTTCCCGATTCCTGGGCACCACTTCGATGCACGCCGATGTGATACACGTGCTCACGTGAAAACGAATCATTTATTAACGGTAGAAGCTAAATGCAATTTTCTGACTCGTACTTCAATTATCTATTAATTCTGTACAATTTCAGATAACTCAAAGCCCCCAAACACCAATCACAAACCTCAGCAACTACTGCGAACGAGATGGAACAGATGATCATCGAGCGAGATGTCCGAATCCTTTCGGACGGCATTCATTTGCGTGCTGATATCTTTCCGCCACACGGCGTCAAAAAGTTCCTGTGATTATAACCATGGGCCCTTATGGCAAAGGTGTCGAGTACAAGACAGGCTAGGCCGCTCAATGGAACTGGCTCATCAGCACACACCCAAACATCTTGCCTGGCTCCACACGCTCTTTCATGACGTGGGAGACCGTTGATCCGGAACTGTGGGTACCATGGGGATATGCGGTCGTCCGCGTGGATTCCAGAGGCTCCGGCAGGTCGCCAGGATACCTAGACATACTCTCACCACAGGAGGCACATGACTATTATAATGCCATCGAATGGGCAGGCACACAAGACTGGTGCAATGGCAGGGTTGGAATGAATGGCAATTCTTATTATGCTATTACTCAGTGGCTGGTCGCCTCGCTGCAGTAAGTTATGTTACCCGTGTATTTACCTAGCCTAATTTGGTTGCCATGAGACAACGCCGAAGGTCACTAAACCCGTGATTGTCTAGGCCGCTCACCTTGCTGCTCTGATTCCGTGGGAGGGAGCTGCTGATTTCTATCGCGATTTCGCGCGGCATGGAGGCATATTCTCTGATTTTTTCTTGAGCACTGGCTCCCTTTGCAAGTGTTCTCCGTTCAACACGGTAACCCGTCAACGCCCATGGATCCTTGGCTCAATGCCAGTGCAAGCGGAGCAGATTCAGCCAGTCCGTCCACAGTACTGACCGACAAATAACTGAAGGTGAATCGTCGAGATATGATAAAGACAATCCTTGAACACCCTACAGACGACCAATTCTATCGAGACAGATCTGCAGTTTGGACCAAAGTAACTGTACCATTCCTCAGTGCCGCCAGCTTAGCTGGATTCAGGTTGCATCCAAGGGGCAATTTTGAAGCTTTTATGCGTGCTGCTTCGAAACACAAGTGGCTAGATTATCACCCTGGTCGACATGAAGAGTGGTTCTATCTCGAACAAGGTATTAACATTCAAAAGAGGTTTTTGACTGCTTTCTTAAAAGGAGAGACGGGCGCTTGGATTGATGAGCCACCTGTCCAGATTCGTCTAAGACGGCCATTTGACCACACAAATTTCCAAGTACGAAAGGAGTCATCTTGGCCACTTCCGTCAACTAAATGGACAGATCTGTTCTTAGGTGTGACCGAAGACGAAGAAGAGCGCACAACACTCCAGTGGTGCTTGACGACCCCGAGTTTTACCGTACCTTTGATGCTCTCAGGCAGCCTCTAAGGTTCTTGTCATCACCGTTTGAGCACGAGACGGAAATAACGGGGGCGATTGCAGCAAAACTATATGCCTCATCCACAACAACAGATATGGACCTATTCTTGACCTTGCAGGCATTCTCCCCGAGAGAAAAGAGGTAGATTTCCAAAGCACAGTTGATCCACGCACCCCACTGGCACAGGGATGGCTTAGAGCATCTCATCGAGCTCTTGATCCAGAGCTTAGCCTGCCGTACCGTCCCTATCACAGTCATAAGCAGATCTCGCCCCTCAACCAGGCGAGATCTACGAATTGGACATTGAAATATGGCCGACGAGCATCATTCTACCGGCAGGCTACCGCTTGTCTCTTGAAATCAGTGGCAAAGACTTTAGGCGAGACGTGCCTAGCCATCCTGGCGACCCGCGCTCTCCCTACGGGTCGTGTCCTTTCCTATACACACATTCAGAGGATCGGCCGGAGTTCATCTTTGGTGGCAAAACTAATATATACGGAGAAGGCAAACATGCGTCAAGGCTGATACTGCCAGTCATTCCTTTGGACATATAGAACAAGCAGCGTATTTCGCAGTTAAAGTTTTGCTATTTACAATTAACTTTTAAAGTTAATGTATACTTATGTTTTCCAAATCACTTATGATGAAAGCTGGAATCCGCAGTTCAACAGAATCCCAACTGACCCTTCCATAACATAAGGTAGAGGGCCATTGTAACAAAGTTGACCTAAGCTGCCAAGCATTCTGATATAGTTATCAACGTGACCCCACAAGGTGGTCTTGTTATGGTGGTATGGTATATAGGAAAGACAGCGCGGAAGGGAGGACCCAGTTGATGTTATCAGCGTGAATCACGGAGAAAATAGGCTTACTATTTTGGATGCCCAAAACGAAGCCGATAAAATACGTGGAATAACCCATTAACATTCAGCGAGATACAAATGGGAGTCTGGGCTCAGGCTGGCAAAACCCTTAATTATCTGCAGACTGTACGGTACCATGACATTCAAAACGATGATCTCGTCGAGGCTCTCAGGGACGTCAGAAAAGACTTGAACCTGAACTTGTTTACATTAAAGGCGACTGAGACCGAGGAGCAGAGAAGGGCTGCTTTCAATAGGTTGACATCAGCGGATGTGGTTGGAGAGGCAGGTAATGGACTTACGGGAAGTCTTCAAAAATTATACGTGAATACGGTATTGACAAGAGGCCTGTCAAGGTCCGTGTCATTCGTGATGATAAGTCAGGAGACGTTAAAGCCATGGATATTACCCTGGAGTAACGCACGTGTATGCGATGCCACCACACGATCGGATACTAAGGGGCTGTCAACATTTTGTTTTGTGTTTTTATTCGTCTCTATTCTGGAATTGCCATTTTGTTGGTTTGTTTGCCTGTTCAATTGTTTGGTGGAGGAGCCTTTGTGAGCACACAGAGCGAAGTTGCCTGAATCGTTTTTACCTTCGGTTGTTATATTTTGTCTAGATTGAATACATTCGTTATCAAGAACTACTTGGTAATGCGCCCTATGTCTGAACATTTGCATCCTCGTTCTCCACAAGATCGACTATGAACATTATGGCTGAGCAAACGTCTGCTTGAAAGAAGTAAACCTATAAAATGAGGAGATCCCGACTTGCATATTTTCAAGACTCTTGAATTAATACGTGCCAGTTGAGAAGATAATAACACTTCTCTGCGTTTCCATGGAGGCGATCAGTGGGGGCCGCGAAATGCGGATAGATGTGGCTGATATGCAGTCATGTTTCTAATAAAAGCGCCAACAAAAGTAACAACCAACACCAACTGAATAAAGATAAAGGAAAATCCAAGCCACCCAAATCGCTCCGTTCAACCCAAAGTCTTCATTTATATTTTAAACCCCACAATGCATATCCTTAGTTTGCCTACAGAACTCAGGCATATTATAATCATCCATTGCATTCTCATTCGAGGCATTAAGCGCGGCGTCCGACTGAGACTAGTATGCAGTACGTTTTTGAAAGTGCAAGCCCCGACGAACCCCTTTTCTATCTTGAGAATGTCTAATTGACGACGCAGAGCAATTTAAGCAGGATTTCGTACCGGCGCTATATCGATCGCGTTTATTAGATGACGTCTCTGCGCAGCGAGTAGGTTACCACTGGCAGATGCGCGACGATCGGTATGGTGCTGCCAAGTTGTGGCAGGGTTACCTGGCCCAACGTGTCCTTGGTGAGACCAACAAGGATGTAGGACGGTTCGTTGAGATTCGTGAAGCTGCCGAGGCTATGCATAGCCTAACTGCTGCCATTGGCAACAAATGCTTGTCTGTACAAGAGATAGTCCATGGCTTATGTTGGCTTGCATTAGAGCGAGGGACGAATCGTCCTGGGAAACGACAATTGTGGATAAGGCCCACAAGTGATGTATGGACTTCTTTCCCTACCACTGCGCCAACGGATCCCCGGGATCAGCCGTCAAGTCTCAAAATGAACTTGCTATGCGCAGCAGCATACTTCAACGAGGTCACAGTTGCGGCGGACCTACTGCAAAAAGGTGAAAATGATTGCAGGTCAGTGTATTGGTTGTAGGCTGAAGAGGCTTCTAGTCATCCAGTCCTTGCATCTGAAGTACAACAGATCTTGTCTGAACGAGGATTGCGATATTGGGCGAACCGAAAGAGCTGATTGCTGACATGGGAAATCGCATAGTCCAACCGACCAGCGTGATCTTTTTCCATCTCCCATCGAGATTGCACCTTTTCGGGGCAACATTGCTGTTCTGGATCTGTTCCAGAGGCACATTCTGCACAAAAGCCCCCATGATTTTACGGATGACGAAAGCTTTGTCTCATGGGCCTGTGAGGAAACCAACGGTGCCATAAGAGGCGCAGTGATTAACGGAGACCTGGACCTGTTGGTCCGCGTCTTGTTTCCCCAAGCCTAAGGCCTCATCCGCCGGCCATGTCATCACATATCAGGATCAATCAAGAGAGTACCAAGAGAAAGCTACAAAACATTCAAAGCTTTTCGAGCACGCCCGTTATGTACGATTATCTCGGCAGCAATTTTCGAGATCCTTATGAGACCACAATCCTCCTGAAAGATTGGCTGACGCAAGACCAGCAATGGTATGCACGACACGGGAACCTACTCATGTTACGTCATGTTATGAGTAAGAGCCCAGAGTATTACTGGTTAAAAGGCAAAAGGGATGATCCACTCAATCAGGCATGCCGTTCATGTTTCGAAGACATGGTAGATTTCCTTCTGCAACAGGAGATAGAACCAAAGAAAACAGTTCTCAACGTGGCCGCTCGAGGTGGAAGCGTCAAGATAATGAAGAAGCTACTTGTACATGGCATAAAAAATCCAAGATGGTCTTCTGTCATGGGAGATATCCTAATAGAAATTATTCTTGGAGAGAATACAGCCATGCTTGAACTCGTCTTTCAGCATGGCTATGTTCCTACTCCAAGAGGGTGGCGGAGTGCAATGAGGCGGGCATCATCTGAAGGCCTTGAATCTATGGTGAAAATTTTGAAAATGATAGATGCAGGGACGCAGCTGTCCGGCAAGGGATCTGACTCGGAGTACTGATGCATGAATATAGTCAATGTGCGGAGTGATTGCAAACATCATTTCTCGGCTCATAGTATTTTAAGCACAGAACGGGGACATTCTTCTATTTTATCAACTGATCTTACCATCTACGCATGCATTTCATTTCGTAAGTTAAAAACTCCAGTGGTTATGCAGCTAAATATACTCCTACCTGCTTGTACGATAACGTGCGGTCCTTGAATAGTTAATAATAGGATCGCATGCTTTCAATTTCCCGCTGCTCTCCAAATCTGTCGAAGCACTTACATTGCTTTTCTCTTTTTCTTTTACTGAAGATATGAATTTGGGTTACCATGGTAGAACGATCTGAGTTCAGAGTGTAGTCGACCCGGTTTATCTTAATAATTTGATGAAGCGTAAGTTAGTTCTGTTTGGGTCCGAAACCTAGGAGCGATTCGAAATGCGAGGTATTGAAGATTTATCTTAGTCACCATAGCTAAAGGCATGCTCATTAACCTGCATCGAAGTTTTCATCACCCTTTATTCGAATGAACCGTGCTTACATTGACTCCGGCTGCTTAGACAGCTTCTCATAATAGTCAAGCCGGATCATGCAGTGTATACCATCGGGTTTATAAATAACATTAATTGTTACTGCGGATGGGTACCAATGTAAAGCTTGTAGCCTCCGAGTTGATAGCCTACGAAAGGCCTAACATCATTGACATGCTTCTACTAATGGGCGAAAGTATCTATAGCCAATGCTATCGAGTGTAAAGAAAGTTAAGCTACACGTTACACAGAAAGTCAACGAAGCTTCCGGTACGGTGCAGACAGAACACCAGTGGAGCGCATTGTTTGTAATATAAGTAGCCGTGGCTATATTGGATATACCAGAAACGCATTCAATTTATGGTGGCAGACGCTAATGCTTGCGCGAGACGTGGTGCTACATACATTACGTGTCATGGCACAGGCTTTACTGAGAATAACCCGTTGGAATCAGACATTGTGCATTCTTATTAAATTATCTGTTTTATGTGAGTTGATTCATGAGTCAATTTTCCGTCTTCTGGAGGGTTGAGGTAAATAGGTTGCTACATACAAATGGGCAGTCCAAGTCGAAACATATAAGCCGGAGATGGAGTCATAGAGTCGCCAACATTACTTATGGAGTCGACGCAGACGCCTCCCTGTTATTGACAGCAACTAATACGATGGCAGGCATAAAAGAGGGTCTTACAACCAGTTCCTGTCTCTTCCGGTCGGCGTTAATGCCGTTGAGTGCATTGTGAGCTTATGCTTATGATTGCATTGCTCAATACGGATCGAGCGGGGAATTGTCCTTGATCGACGCAAATTAGAATGGCAGATCCACCGTGGCATCAATCCATGTCTTCTCGTATGCCAAAAAATGGATTAAAGGTCGTTAGTTATTGGTGCCTTTGTTCTGTTCCCCACAAGGTAACATGCACAACATATAGCATCCATATGAGACTGTCTGTACGTGTTAAAGGCAGCAGAGGCCAGGGGCAGGCAAGACAGAATAGGGCGGACTGGACAGGATAGAATAGGCCGAAACGTGAAGTCTGTGTCAACCAAATAAACGCATCGCATTCCCGTTTCACACTCTCATTAAACGAGGCTTTGTTGGTTCTGGGATATTCCTCTACGGCCAGTGCGGGTGGCAAGTAAACCGCTTAACACAACGCACACTTAATGAATTTCTATTTGCCTGAAAGCAGAGCATTTTAAACTTTGTATTCATAAACTATGTAAATTTTATCTTTCATTTATACAAATAACTCAGGGAGACACTTTGCGCTTCTTAGCTGATCCTGCTTCTATATCCACTGTGATAGATAATCTAGCAATATTCTTTTAGGAGGTTGATAGTATGCTCACTCTTCTGCTGAGTAACTGTCAATTTCTGGGCGTCTATATGCGCTAACCTAAGCAAGTAATTCTGCATGGCAATCGTTCGGTCCCTTTCGGCCAGGTCTTTCATCTTTTGCACAATATCCTCTTTATGCTAGTCTAAGCCTAACTGCAGTATATCCTGTTTAATAACTATCTTATCGAATTATTAGGTCCACCAGGATAAATAGTTAATTAGATTATGGTTATACACTTACTGCTCACTCAATTCCTTTTTAGCTGCCTAAAATAGTTATAGAGGTCAAGGTAGTAGGGGTTCTAAGGTATATTTACAGTAGAGTAAAAATAAACCAGCTCCTATTGAATAGGCGAATCTTACTCTGTTTTAATAAATATCCTAATATTTACTATTTATCTTATTAAACTTCTTCCAGGCTTAGCATTATATAAAAGGCTTAATGAAAGCCTTATCCTAACCTCCCCTTTATATATATAAATTCCTGTTGAGTATACTATATAGTAATAAAACCTGACTAGGCAGGACCATTATCTTGCCTCTTCATCCTGCTATCGATAATTATTGAGCCACGGTTAGAGTCACCGTCTAAGCCCCACGAGAGTATATTAACAGTTTGTTTTATCTGCCTGGATGGACTCAAGTACGACCCATGCTGACAGGGTGCTTGAAAGCACGGAACTGACTAACCAAACATCCGCAGGATCTTATACCGCGTTACTAGTATAGAATAACCCGGATCGTTATATAATGCTATTAATATTTAAATATAAGTTTTCTTTTATTATTATGTTAAAGACTATTAGTAAGTAATAATATATAATTATTAAGTTATATTCTCTTTAAGTTTCTTTAAAATAATTTAATTAATTAATAATATTTAAAATATATTATTTAAATTTAAATAAGGTTTTAATTATTTATTTAAGAATAATAATTTAAACTTTATTTATTTTATAATAAATAATTAATTTAAATTATTATATATAATTTTTATTTTTCTAAATCTTAAAATATTTAATATATAAACCTTTAATAAAAAACTATTAATTTAAAGAATTTTTTTATTAAATAATATTTATATTTATTTTTTAATAATTTATAAATAATATAAATTTAAATTTTATATTTTTAAATATATAAAGTAATTCTATTAATAATATAATAATATTAATATATAATATAATTAATAAAATTAAATATTTTAATTTATAATTTAATTATTTTAATTTTAATATTTTTATATTTATATAATATATTAAAAATTATATTTAAGTTCTATAATATATATTTATATAATAATATATTTTATAATATAAAAAATATAAATTATTTTTATAATTAAAATATTTAATAATATAGATTTATATATAAAAAATAATAATAATAATATAAATTAAAAATTAAATATATATATATATATATATATTTTATTTTTAATTAAATTTATTTATTAATATATTAATTATTAAAATAAATATAATTATTATATTTTTATATAATATTTAATTAAAGTTTTTAATTAAATTACTATAAAATTTATTATTATTAATAATATATATATAAATTAATAAATATAAATAAATATATTATTTTATTATTCTTATAATAAATTAAAAATTCTTTTAATTATATTTTTAATTTTATAATTTATAAAATTATTATATTTTTTTATTTATTATATTATTTATTATTATTAAATTAAAATTTATTTAGTTTTTAAATATAAATTATAAATTATTTTATAATTTATTAATATTTTTATTATTTATTAAAAAAATAATATATTAATTATTAAATTAAATAAAAAATAAATATAATATTTTTTAAATATATTTAATATATAATATATATAATAATTCTACTTTATAAAAGTTTCTATTTTAAATTTAATATTATAAAACTTATAATTATTTATATAATTATTAATTTTATAATTTAATAATAATTTCATTAATTAATAATAATTATATTATATTATTCTATATTTAAATAAACTTTATTATTTATTTAAGAGTAATAATCTTTATTTTAATTACTCTATTTTATATAAATAATATAAAATAACCTAGATTATTATAATATATAATTATTTAAATTTAAATTATTCCCCTGTCTTTCAAAGAGTAAACTCATTGCGATTCCACTTTCTTTATCCTCAGCTTCGCTTTCTTCATCCTTCCCTTTATTTTCTTTATCCTTCCCTTTACTTTCTTTACCCTTAGCTTCACGAGTCTTAATAGATTTAAGCTCATAGCCTTTAAAGAATTGTCCGTTGAACCCAACCATATTGAGGTAAGAGTAGTTATTATCCAATCCAAGAAGAATCTGAAATTGCTCCCCTTCCTTCCCAGGCGCGCCCTTTTAAACTCCGCAGTCATCCCTTGTTTTCCAACAGCAGCATGAGCTGCCGGGATTTGCTCTATAGCACGTTTATTTATAACGACGTCGGAGATTAGATGGAGTTCTTTGGGGCTATTCCACTTTCCGGATTGCTATAGGCCGCTTTTAGTATATATAGACAACATAAATATTCATAGAAACCAACTTACCTTGGCAGCCTCAAAAACAAGTTGAGAAACGTGTACAGCTTTCTTATCTGCTGCTGGATTTGGCACCTTATTACCATTTTTGTCCTTCTTCCAGCGATTGCCTGACCAGATATATCTGTTTGCATCAGCTTCTCTAAAACGCTCGTGTGCGACAATCGCCAAGTTGTTGTCGTCGGTCCTGCCAATGCTCACTCTTGTCACATAATAATCCTTAACTCCGGCCGATTTGACGTTGTAGGTCGCCCAATCATCTGTTACTTTGAACTTCTCACCGAGGCCTAAAGCAGGGATTGAATTGCCCATACTCTTGAATTTGTCTGATTTGATCCGATAATTCTCCTTTATACGTTGAGTCAACTCGGGGTCTGTACTGGTGGGATTTTTCAGACGGTCGAGGCCTCTACCGCCAATGGTCCATAGTTCCTTCTGTGTTTCCGTCAAACCGGGCGAAATTTCCTGGCTCTCGCAGCCCTCGGCTCTGCACCTTATGTCCGTTTCTTCCGGGGATTTAGGTTTCTTATCCGGGGTTTTATCCTTGGGTTTAGATTTTTCAGGCTCGTGGCTGCCATCATTGCTGGGTTTCTTGTCGGAAGGGCCATTGTGGCCTGGCTGATTGCCGTTGGGATTTTCCGCAGGAGGTTTGTCTGTACCAATTCGAATTGGCCGGGGTTGGCTGCCGTGAACATTGGCAGGTGTTTTGCCTGGTCCAGCACCAAAACCACCGCCGCCAATCTTGATTCCGCCTGGCTTACCCCCAATGCCTAAACGAAATCCCCGAACATAATGATTTTTAGAATCATCATATACTTTTCTCGTATTATCAGCCACCGTCGCGAGATATAATCATATATTGCAAGTTGCGTTCTTACATTCCAAAGTGCTAATAGTAGAGCTTGAGATTGCTCTGCCGGAGCTCTCGGGTAGGCTTCCCAGAGCAGCCAAGGTAAGTAAGAGGCCTGGGACGTGGAGACGCATGATAACAGGTATAAGATCAAGGTGCCAACGAGATCAAATCAAATGATAGCTATTGAACTTTAGGAAAATGGAGGTCAACGGTAATGATTGCTGCTGTATTAGAGAAAAAATTGATGAAGGAAGATACTGAGGATATTATATGCCTGGTTTGTGAGAAGTTATATCTGATGTTGGTAGAAAGGAAAGCCCTCAAAGGTTGAAAATATAATTAGTATCACTGAGTTATTGTTGGTTATATTGAAACAAGAAGACTAATAAATTCTGTTGTGACACGAATCTTTCCCTATCTCACTAACACAAGAACTTACCCATCTTACCAACATAACCAACTTGAGAGCAATATTAGAGTCATATATCTAATGTTGGTAAGACGAAAACCCCTTGGAGCTTGTAAATATAATTAGCATCACAGAGTCATCGTTAGTTACATTAAAACAAGCGGACTAACAAATTCAGTCCCAACACAAATCTTTACCTTTCTCATCGACACGACCAACCTAAAAGCAATATTAGAGTCGTGTGTCTTCAAAATGAGAGAATACGTAGTGGGAGAAAACGACAGAGTAGCCGCGTGATCCGTGTATTCCTTGATCAAAGACCCCATTCGGACCCCAAAGCCACCGTTTGGACCCCATTGTGCGCGCGCATGTGCCACATAAAACAGCAGTTGTTCATAAGGTATTTTAAGAAACCCAGCTTCGAGGAGAATTAGACCCCAAAAGCCCCATTCGGACCCCAAAGCCACCGTCTGGACTCCATTGTGCGCGCGCATGTGCCACATGAAACAGCAGTTGTTCATAAGGTATTTTAAAAACTCAGCTTCGAGGAGAATTGATGGTTCAAGTCCTCCACGAGGGATTTAATCAAGCCATATATATTATTAAGCGTAGGTGCCTAATGATCAAGGATCCTATGTTCGTGCCAAACCAAATCTTTACATCGGATGTTGATTTTCGCTGTTCCTTCTCCGAATTTGTTTCGAAGCTCCATTGTCTCGCCATCCAACTCGCAATACTATGGAGCTGCTAAGTTTGCCTGCCGAAATTGTGAAGCGTATCATTTCCTCCATAGTACAACAGCTGGGGATAATAGAATCCATGAGAGTTCGTCTCACATGTCGTGAGTCTTATCGATTAATGGGTTAATAACTTCTTCAGCTAACAGTTATAGGTCTGTTTGCCCACGAGATCCTTGATACTCTTATTATATCCCGTGTCATTGAAGCTGTATTTGAAAAATACAAGCATAGACTCAATAAGCAACATGGAATCATGGCTCGATACTTATGCCATCGAGTCCGTACCGATCAGCCGCTGACTCATCCATGGATTATCACAATCCGTGAGACCTGTAAGATGTTAATGGCACATTATGAGAGCTTAGGCCACGCCAGTCAACAGACCGAAATATTGGAGGGAAGTATATGTCTGTGTCTAGCAGTGAATGCAAGTCATAATATCTTCCAAGTTCTTACAGGATACGACGAGGATGACAAGGCTCATTATAACGGTGGTACTTTAGAGAATTGTCTTGCAATAGCAGCATGGATAGGAGATTTCACTTTGGTCAAGTCTTTGCACCGCGGATCAGACCCAATATCGTTCTTCGGAAGACCATCATGGGCCGCAGCTGCAAATGGGCATATTACTATATTGCAGTTTCTTCTCGACCAGGGTGCCTTACTGTTCGAGCCCAATTTTATGGCTAGTTACTTCTATAGACTCTCCGCATCCCCTATAATAGTGGCATCATATATGGGCCATACAAGAGTTGTCCAGCTCTATCTTAGAGAAGAATATGATAGTGAAGAGGCGCACTGGGAGGAGAGAGTGGCAATCCATTTTGCGGTAATGGCGGACAAGGTCGACACCCTGAAGCTTCTGTTGGAACACGCGCGAGAGTATTTTCCCACCATCTTATACCTTATGGAATTGGATGATGGACTCCTGTTAAGCTCGGACCTGGGTTGCATCAAATCCGCCAGGCTCCTTTTGGATCATGGTGCAAACCCTGACGAGTGTGATGATCGCCAATACTCATGTCTACAGAACGCAGCAAAGGGTGGCCACGAACGAATCGTCAGGATGCTGCTCGACGCCGGGGCATCGACCGAGGCACCTGAATATATAATATGCCGCACTTCTTCTGAAAAAATTAAGAGAAATAAACGACAAGACGCACTGACCCTCGCTAGGTTAGGCGGTCATAGAGCTATCGTTAATCTTATTGAAAGAAGACAAGCGGGGCAGTAGGACCGAGCTAGTAGAGCAGGGTAAAGATGAGATTTTTATTCGAGTTCTATAAATCATGATTATTACTTACCTGGGACCATGATGACCACTACTAAAGACAACCAGCATTGATTTCTGTAATAAGGATAGAGTAGAGCGTCTTAGGGTTAAGGTTAGGGTATATTATACTATCTCTAGCATCTAGCTATAGGGGCTTTTTAGGGCTATTAAGGGCTATATATAGAGATATAGAGAGATATAAAGAGATAAAGAGATAGAGAAATATAGGAGATATATAGAGATATAAAGAGATATAGAGAGATATAGAGAGATATAAAGAGATATAGAGAGGTATAAGGAGATAATAAAATATAAAGAAATATACTAAAATATATAGCTTTTATTTCCTATTCTTAGGAATATCTTTAGCTATAGAGATAGCGGAGAGAGCCTTAGTTTTAGCGAAAATTAGCCTTAAGCTAGTATCTAGCTAGTAGGCCTCGCTAGGTAATAGAAGGTTCTGAAGCTCTTTATAGGCCTTAGAGGTTTCCTTAGCTATAAGACCGCCGGCTGAGAAAATTAGCGGGCGAAAATAGGGCCCTAGGGCTCTATATTTAGCTATTTTAGCTAGGCTAGCCTCCTCTAGGGTAGTATAGGCTTCCTCGCGGCTTGGGGTTAGGGTTAAGGTTAGGGTATATTATACTATCTCTAGCATCTAGCTATAGGGGCTTTTTAGGGCTATTGTAGAGGGGTATTCCGTGCTTGGGTATAGGGTTAAGTGCGTGTGTGTGTGTGTGTGTGTGTGTGTGTGTGTGTGTGTGTGTATGTGTATGTGTATGTGTATGTGCATACGTGAATGTGTCTGCCACTACTACTAAATTACGACAACTACTACTACTACTACTAATAATAATAATAATAATAATAATGGGGCGTAGGGGCGGGCCGTAATGCATCAGGTGAATTTTGGCCCCAGGGGCGAAAATAAGTGGGGTCTACTCTAATAGAACGACATGCAACAACTGAGTGCCACTGATGGTGGAACTAACTACCATATTTCACCCCCGGGGCGAAACTGACATACGGGCCCTTCTACCAAACTCCAACCAATTCCCTACAAACAGTCGTATGTGTTTCACCCTGCCAAACCGATTTATTTATTGCATGTCAGATGTCCTGGTTCGGAACCATAGTAAATGAATCAGTTTCGCCCCGGGGGCGAAATATGGTAGTTAGTCTTTCCGATGGCAAGGTCCCGAACACACTATGAATAGCGACGAAATCGTACCCGCAGTTTCCATCAGTGCAAGTTTCCTGGATTCGCACTTAATATTAATATTAAAGCATTTGTCGAGGATCTCGCCTGGAGGAAGTCACTTGGTGGACTATTCTTGTGTGCCTAAAGATGAAATAAACAGAAGTGGAGTGAAGAGCAGCCTTCGCCTCTTTGTACTTAATGTCTTCTATTTATGACCGTGTTTGTTGTTTTCACTTTGCTTTTTCTTTTCTCCCCCTTTTGTTTCGTATTTAAAACGCGCGTCAGCAGTACAGTCGCGCCTTTTTCAGCAGGGCTTGCAACGGGGAGAGACATTAGCTTGATGCCTATTCAGCCACATTCGCATGAACAAGGTATATGCTGGTGGCGCCCTCAGACACCCTGCGGCTTTGTAACCAGGGCCAAGGTCATGCAGAGTACTCTATTTTCCATTTTTATGCATCCTGTCGCCGAAACTCTTCCCCGAGTTGTTACCCGACACCACCCTACCCTATACACTCATCATATAACTTCAGCATCATTGACACTGAGCCTGTGAGCGCAAAGGACATCAGAAATGACGAAGAGAAAAGCCAATTCGTCCGAAGTTCATGGGGGAAAAGATAACAACAAAAGAAGGCGCGAGGGAGTAAGCGTGATAAAGGCGGTGGCGTACTCAGTCAAGCATTTCATGAAACCCAAACAATCCGACGTCAAGCGAAGCCTTACCAGCTCATGGTGGCCAAGATACCATTCGAGGCCCTCACGCCTGAATGGGAAAATGGAGAGAACCGTCAGGTTGATGACAAACATGTCATTGATCTCGATGAAGTGTTTGAGCAGAATTTAGCACGAACTAGCGAGGAGAACTACATCTTGGTGTCGTGTACGTCACAAGCCATGCAGAAGTACATAAAGGAGCAACAGCAAAAGACTCAACTTCACAAGATGACGGACAAGAATTACGCGACCTTGATGGTTGGCTGGACATCAATCAGGAGCCACTCGAGATTATGGATGGTCAACACCGAGTGGCAGCTTTGCGAAGGCTAGTGAAACGCAAGAAGTTGCCAGACACGGAGCTCTGGTGGACCGGCATAATTTACGACAAAGGTAAGTCGACCTCCACGCCCCAAAATAACAGGGGCAAAACCAAGTCAGGTTCTCAAGAAGCAAGATGATTAAATCAGATACTAGACGCGCTTCCACCCAAGCTCAACCTTCAACTGCGAGTCAACCGCAGCGACCTGTTGCTCCCAGACAGCCATGGTCAGATCTGGATGCAGCTTGTCATGGCGTCCAAGCAAGACGAGAGTTTGTTTCATGGGAAGAAAAGCGAAGTTGAAGCCCAAATGCTTGACTTGTTGCGTCTCGGTGGAAACCCGAATTTTCCCACCGGCCGACTAGGCACTTTATGGAACAACAAGAGCTGGGCGTCTAAGATTACAAGCTACTGCAGTACCACGGTCGGAAAAGACACCTTTAATATATCTAAGTGGGAGCAATTAGCTAGCAGAAGATTTGATGCAGTAAGTTGTGTTTACATGAATACCCGCCCGATAACATCGGCAGGCTCGAAGTATGGACAAGGCTGAGAGACTCTAGTATTGCTTTACAATAACCGATGCCGTCGGGAAGAAGCTCAAGGAATTGCCAGGAGATGCTACCAAATACGTTCGCGGTTCGGACTGGAAAAAGATGGTGTACGTATTGGCGGCAGGCGAAAAGAATGTGACAGCGAGCGCGATACGAAAGTTATTCTACAACGACCCGAAGGAAGGGGATGGTGATCGAGTCGGGCCTGGTGCACGTCGGACGGCTCGGTTTCTCACTGCACTGGACGATGCGGCGTATCGGGAATTGTACGAGTTTCTCATCGAGAATCCGAGCTTCCGCCTCCCGGATGTTCACAGTCTGCTCGAGACGCCAAAAGACGTATGCCAGACCATGATGGAGGTAATGATCCATGTGGTTCTGTGGATCGATCGCGACTCGGAAGTCGTCGCGGACAAGCGCAAAGCAAACAAGCTCCCGCTGAGGAAGGGCTTCATCAAACGATTACAGAACGGCACGGATGAAAAGGCGATGAGGCTTGCAGATAAGCGGTCGATCATGCTCGAACAGGAGATTCTGGATTTTGTTCGTCGGCGGCAGCAATCATTGACTCACCCGGTGACAAAAGGCTATCTGAAGGCCATGCCGGACCCGAACGACCGCAACGGCGCCGTATACGCAGAGAGGTTTGTTGACAGATTCTGGCAAAACCTGCTTCATATTGTCGAAACTTCCCTTGGCCCCAAGTTTCGTCCATGGTGGGTTGCTTCAAAGGGCGGCGATGGCCTGGGTTTATCTCCCGCCAATAGCCTCAAGGGATGCTCAGCCGTAACGCGTGCTGTATGTGCCCTAGCTTCACGCGTGCCTGAGGTGGCTGAAAACCCTGCATTGAACAGCAAGGAAGCCTCTGGTCAACTTGCAGCGGCGATCGACGGATGCATCGTAAAATGGGTGGCTGATCGATGTCGCCAAGCTCTTCGTGACGATCAGAACGGGCCGTCGCAAAACAAGCTAGCAGATGCGGATCGCGTCATTATAGAATCGACCGGGAAAGAGTACAATCTCCTCATGCTCAAGCGGAGCCAAGAAACAAAGACGAATGAGCCGGGACCGACGATGGACGCCGCATCCCGGGAGTCAGCAGTGGATGATCCAACGGTGCGCACCATGAGTGTAGCTGCCAATGTGCCCTCTGAGCATGGGGCATCGGGGGATCAGGAGGTTCGCTCAGATGATGGTGGAGAAGAATCGCAAAATGGTCCAGACCAGGTATCCGTGGCTGAAACAGAAAAGCAAAGAGAGAGTCAGGCGAATGAAAAGGGGCAACCGCTTAGAGCGCGGGACGGCCCGGATGATGGCAAGGATGCGCGTCGACGGCAGCCAAAACCAACGCAAACGGATGTAGGCTCAAGCCAGAGCGAACCTAGTAGCTCCCGAAATCCGCTGCCGTTTAGTCCCATGCCGGCGAGGAAGTCAGGTTGGAGAGGCCGATTAGCTGCGTCTTAATCCTCCTTTCATACATTTGACCCTTTACCCTATACAATGTGGTAGAACACGATTTCCATCTCGTCATTGAGGCTAATAGCTGGCTTGCATTGGGACGGGCAGCAGGAAACACGCCACGTCAAGTGCTGGTGGACGAATCGGATGTGTAGCTAGGTCAACATGGTTCAATTAAATTTTGCTTTGCCAAAAAGAAAAGGAAAGGAACTGCCAATGCTATTCATTCATTTATGGTCGCGTTCTTTACTAAGCCGATATGCTTGACACGTAGGAGACACCTTTCGCCCCGGGCGTAGCGAGATTTGCGTAGTCGTCAAGTCTTGGGTTAGGGTCAGTCTCTGTGAGTTACCTTAAAATAATACCACCATCAAGCAAATACCCACCCAACACCATGAGTACACGGGAACTCGAAACCAACAGCGTCATACTCGATGGTTCTCTTGACCAGGAGGAGCCAGTTTTGTGTCGGGTAGTGGCAATCCAGAGCTTGAGGATGATGACCACGAGCAGAGTGCATACCCATCGCACGACAGCGCGGATGATGACTATTTAAGGGAGTCCGCGGTGGGCTCTGAGGATGGATCTGCGACAGCGGAGCGTGAATCACGCACATGGAGGATTGATCGCTCAAGAGGTACCTACCACTACAAATGTAAGGAAAAGGAGCCGTCCACCAATTTAGAGGGACAACACTGACATGCCGCATATACTCAGGTGATGAATTCATAGCGAAAACCAGGGCGCCTGAATTCAAAGGTGCTGAAGCGATCTCGATACTTCAACGACCATTCACCATGGATTATGGTAGCCGAAAAGCCGGCTCGCGACCCGCCAGCGACAAAGACAACTACTATCCAATATTCTACCTCGACTTCATTTGCATCGAGGAGCCCCATTGCAGCCGATCAGTCGGCGTAGCGATCGATTCTTCGATAACGTGACAATTTCCTTCCAGCATTGGCAAGCACCTTACAGCGTGAAACGAGGCAGTAATATATCGTTCGACCTGACAAACCGAACTTTTCGTGTTGCGGTGGCCGCGACGCGAGAGCAGTGGTTTATCGTTATGCACCCACACGACCCGGGAACGGCAATCGCAAACGTCGTGACGCAGCCAAGCATGGGACCGGCATGGTCAAACACCATGCCGAAGCGCTCGCGTCCTATATCAAATCAGTCTTCACGAGTGGCGAACTGCTTGGCGAAGGAATTGAGGCAGCATGGAAGCTGGGCGGTAGATCGTCTCAACAGATAACGTACAATAAGTGGACCATGTTCCAGGAATTTTTCATGGACGGATGGGCCAGTTTCGTTGAAATGTATGCCCACGAAACGTTCTGGTCCGACAACCTTCCTGCTTTTCATGCATACGACTACGGCGCCAACATAGAGATGGAAGTGACCGAAGGAGTCCAAAATCTCCCGCGGGAAACTCGCATACGACCGGATGATGATGACGAAGACGACGACGACGAAGAAGAAGATGAGGATAGCGACGAGGAGCGAAGATACCAGGGCGATATGGAAGAAGAAAGCGAAGTTGATTCGGAGGAAGAGCAAGCAGTTGAGCCAAGCAGTCGTGATAACTCAAGTCTCTTCGTACAAGGCCCAAATGAGCAGATTGCAGGTGCCGCGAATGGCGCAACATCCAGGAGCCCGCTGGAATCGCAAGATGAACACTTCAGCCCCGGATTGCTCCAACTTCGTACGGAGTTAGAGCACAAATACAATTTAGATCACTTGACGAGTATATCCTATGCCGTTGCTACAAACTTGCACTGCACCACCGGCGGAGGTCAAGACCAGGACCAAGACCAGGTCTTTTGTCTTCTCGCAGACAGGAACTGTTTGGCTCGGGAATATGCTAGCTCTCGAGACTATACCTTTTATCCGCTGGGCTTCCACTCGGCATATGGCAATTTTTCATCACCAAAGCCGCCCGCCTTCCTCAAGAACAATCTCCTGGCCATTATAGAGGACAACATGAGTTTTTCGAACCAGGGTGCTGATGTTGTATCCTTCGGCGAGTTTCAAGGATACTGCGCGCTAAAGTCCGTGTACCGCCATCGCGCCGATGCCCTTCTCGCAAGTCAAGGCTCAGCAACGGCAGCACTGACGGTACCAGAAGTCGACACCAAAGCCGCGGCCAAGGTTAGAGCCAAGCAAGCAAGACTTCTAGATCGGATACGAGGGCGGTTGACACCGGAGAACCCCGGTGCGTCGAAGCCATTTGAGAGAGAAGCCTTGCTTATCGAGAAAGCCATCGAGGCGGAAGAGTTCTCATATCGCTTCGAACAAGTGGTTACCGTACACGTCCAACGGCTCATAAAGGGACAGAAGAGTTTCTCTACCGTGTTACAGCCCATTGTCCAGATGAAGCGATATTTCTTAAAGGAGAAGCAATCGTATTCGTGGATTCTGCGGCGGTTTCTCCCTCCGGTTTTCCCTGGTGTTCTTATCGCGTTCGCTCGAACATTTAAGCTAGCCATCGAGGAGATGGAGCGACGATTTACCATGGCTGGATCGCGAGGTCTGGGGCTCGCAGCGTCAGAAGCTGTAGCTGCCCTGGACAGGCTGGGAAACTTTTGTCTGACAGGCGATCCTCGTATACTTCCATCACGGGTATTTAGATCACTCGGAACAATGGAAAGTCTACAACACGGAGGATGGCCCTTTATCGACCCGGCGATGCTTGATTTTAGGGAAGGAGAAGGGTCATACACATCGGCCAGTGGCCTCTCTTACAGGATGGCCGTCCGATGCTCATGCATGTAGCGTCGCTTGCATTTCACTATGGGACGTTCGTAGCGGCAAACCGCCACAGTCAGCTGTGGTTCTCCGAGCTTGGGGGTCAGTCCATCCAAGGGATATCGGGAGCCAGTCGGTTCTTAGAAAAAGTGCTAGCAGAGCTATGGATCCCTCAGATGTCAAACTTTATGGCCATTCAGTTTCATAGAAAGTTGAACCGGGGTATACGAAGTGGTCGAGGTGAGCCTTCCATCAGAGCAGGTCAAGAACTGAAAGCTTGGGAAGATTGTCACGACCCGTTTCGATGGAGGTAAGGATGAAAATTCACTGTCATGCTAGATCATATTGGCGATATTCGTTTATTGACATGTGAACCCGCCCAGGGCACTAGAGAACCTCCCCAGGATTTGGTCATGCCGGATGGAGCTTCTGGCTCCTTGCGAGATATACCAACCAAAACCAGGCGAGACTTTGCACTGGAACTAGTCGAAGCATTACAGGGATCAGAGAGCATGGTTGCCGCCGCCTTCGCGCCAGCCCATTCCACCTGGTTTGCGACGATAAAGGCCGCCATTCAACACACACGCCCAGAAGTCGTCACAAAGACCAATGGATAGATGGCCTCGCAGCTGCTATGCATTCGAGTGGCGTCGAATGGGTGCCAGGTCGACACCGACAAAGACTCACTCATCGGCGGATCGTGCGCTTAACGGGTTCGGTTCTTTCGACGGAAGTGCTCACGGCTCGGGCCGGCAGCTCAAAGCGATTAGCACTTGAGGCTGACTTTAAACACGAAAGTACCTTGCGGAAACGACCAAGGAAACAACGGATCAACTTTCAATGCGATATCCCGTTCCAGGATGTCCCGCCATTGATCCAGGCAGGCTTTGAGAGGCTACGGAAGCTTTTTGGAAAGAATGATGACGACCATAAAATTCTAGAACATTACCAGCAAGCTTACAATACCCTGCAAGGAATCCTTGGCACCAAAATGTGCGACCTGATGCTAATGCTGGTCTTAACACTGAGCTCATCTTCGGTCACACCCCAAGTAGCACCTAAAGAACGATGTTTTAGTGGGGCACCAAAAACCAAACAGAAAGAACAATCGCTGTTGGCAGCGAATATGGTGACGCGGATGCTTTGGTTCCTACAACCGAAAGACTTCCCATGGGGCGCTGAGGATCATGGCACGATCCTTCGTATTTCGGAAATGACTAAGAAAATTGGTAAGTCCAGGAATCATAGGACAGTGATGTGATACGACTAACAAAGACACGATGTTACAGAGCATAAGGGGTCAGTAACCGGGTACTTCGCGAGATTGGGTGGATTCAAGTGGAAAAGCAACGGGACAGCCCGCGGAATAGCGAGTCAAAGCTAGCTCCTGCTAAAGACTTAGATGCATTGCACAATGAGCTGTCGCGCCTTCTCAAAGACGCCGAATCGTTTATTGCATGTGTGTTCAAGAGCAATGACCAGATATGGGTAGAGCGGTGTGGATCGATTATCCAGGATTAATTGCACAATATAATCCAGAGCGTTCTTGGATACATTGCAAAACCCTCCGTTGCTTATTGCACGAGCATTGTCGATATCCCTTTAACTGTCATTTCCTCCACCCTCATCTTGGTTTTTGCTATTATCCTTGGTGTGTCAAAACCATTATCTTCCTAACAACCAGAGACACGGTATGAGAGACGGATTGCTTATTGGTTGAGTATCCAGAGGTAACTCCCAGCATTACCCTTGTTTGACCTTGTTGCCTGCCACGGCCGTGTGTTTCCCTCCAGTATCATCTTCACCCTCCACACAATTATCAGTATCGTTATGCTCGTCAAGGACAATGGGGTTATATCTCGTGCTTCCAGGCCTATCCAAGTCATTTGATGGCTTGTTTATGGGCGGCCTACTTGGGGCGGAGGGCCCCTAAAGCGAGGTCTAGACGATCCGTCGCTCATATCCCTTCGAAGGTGGTTTTCAGTACGAAATCGATAGTAAAAATAACAAGGTTACTTAATAGCATGATTCACCAAGTAAGACAGGACGAGGAACATGTCACCGGATAGTGAGCTAGGAAAGAATTAAAATTCGGGCGATTTGTCGGTGATGGATAGCCATGATAAAATTGACCAATCAGCATTGGTCATTCTCCGCCGCGTGCTACAGACATCCTTTTCCCCTAAGTTATATACATAATATTTGTCAGTATACTTCACATCCATCTAAATGTTGGACAGGGGGATCTAGCCATTGCATTTCCTTCCCACAGCACCACCACGTGCTGAGTGGCTCAGGCTGAAGCGAGGATCCACCACCAGCCAGGATATTAAATTGCTTGGCTGTTGGTTCTGCCACAAATTTACATAACCAACAGCCATTAATGCCTCGGCCTCGCCGTTTCAATTGACACCTTAAGCCCCTTAACCTACTTTGGTAGGCAACTCTATTACTTGTATGCCCTGAATACCGACACCCTTCTTTACCCAACCGCATTTGCTTACTGTCCTACCTAGCTATGGTAGGGTGGATCGGCCGCCTAGAGGCCCCGCATAGTGTGTATTGGTCGGCGAAAGCCACGAGAGCCTGCACCCTAGCGAAGGCATTAATCCAGTCAACCTGGGGCATACGGAGCTCCTTCTCAAGAGCTCTCAAGCTTGTTGTGCTTATTGCCGTTCTTTTGATAGCATATTGGAACTTACCATCAACGAGACCGTATACCACAGACTTGCTTCTAAAAACATCTGATTTAAAAGATGTATCCGCTGTCAAGCCGAAACTTTCGGGCGGTGATCAAGCCAAACCCATCAACACCAGCGCACATGGCGCACGGCCGTCATCGAGCCACGTTATGAATTGCAATGTTGATACGGACAGGCTTCGTGAGATAAGTGACAGATACAAGCTGGACGATCAAGTCGAGTATTTGAGACGCTACATCAGCTTCACGCGCAAGCCCATCGAGCGTCAATCTTATACTTCGCTACCGCAGAACCTCCTGTCATCAGGTAATGACGCCGAAGGCTTCCGGGTGGTGGATCTGCTGAGTGGCCACGACCAGGAAGAGAAATGCAGCGAACCCTTGGAGGTTTCCGTCCCGGAGTCGCCTTTCCCGGCCGATGCTGATCTCTCCGACTTCATATTCGCCATTTCCACCACATACAAGCGCCTCAGCGACCCTTCGATGATCCAAGAGTGGGCCTACTGGCTAACCGACAGCAAAGGCAGGTCTAACGGAGGCAAGCTCCTCCTTCGCCTCCTTGACGTCACGGATGCGGAGCTTACGGAGGTCGCGCAACGACTTGCCGATGCCGGTATCGATTCCGAAGTGAGCGGGTGGGATAGCCGGATAGAGAAGGAGATGGCTGTCCGGTACCTCAACCTGGTGCCTATGCTTTACTCCCACAAAGACTCCCGAACAGGAAGTGGCTGGTCTTGTGCGATGACGACACCTTCTTCACGGCGATGAATGGCCTCGTCGAGCGGTTCAAGCAGTATGATCATACAAGGCTGTTATATATCGGCACCTTATCCGAGGACGTTACGGCCGTGAAGGTGCACGGCTCCCAAGCTTTTGGAGGCGGTGGAGTCTTCCTCAGCCGTCCTTTGGCGGGTATCGTTTCCAGTCGCATTGACGCTTGCCGGACGAGGGCCAAGATCAAGCAGTCCAACACCGGCTGGGGTCCTCAGGAGACATTCTCCTTCGTAAGTGCATATACGAGAACACCGACATACGTCTCACGCACCTGAAGGACCTCTGGCAGCTCGATCTTGTAGGAGACGCATCGGGTTTCTACGAAGGCGGATTTAAGCCGTACAGCATTCATCATTTCAAGAGAGGCGACAAGTGGCACTCGGCCAACCCGCTAAATACCACCAAGATATCCTATACGTGCGGCGAGGACTGCCCGTTTCAGCGCTTCGTTACTGCGGACAACTTCATCATCTCCAACGGTTATAGCATTGCGCACTACCCCGATGGGATCGACTTCGACCTGAGTCAGGTGGAGCGTACATTTCGCCCGCTGTTCGAGGAGCATGTGTGGAACTTCGACTACACGTATGGCCCTCAGCGCCCCTCGCTCCTCAAAACGGGTAAGAAGATTGCTTGGGAGCTTCGTGACTCGCAAGTCATGGAGGACGGGTCCGTGTTACAGGTATATGTTCGAAAGAAGGATGATGAGCGATGGATGGTAGAGAAGAAAAGGCCCATGAAGGCACTTGATGGTATTATTGAGCTTGTGTGGGTGCCGAGCTGAACGAAAGCTGCTGTTCTTAAAAATTGGGCTATGGATTTTCAACTTCACAGATTACTGTATTTAGTCACACACTGGAAGGGATATGGGACTTGTAGGGAATGAGGTAGCAGAGTTCTATAATGTTTAACTAAGTATGCAAGGCAACCTGTTACCCTCCGCAGTCAAGGTGATCGCAAGAGGAACGTCGGACCAGGCTGGCATATATTCCAAGCGCTCAAGCCACCATATCGAACCTTTACTCGATCCTGGATGTGTCGAATTTGGCGGGAACATCGTCGGAGGAACCGTTCGAAGCTGCGATTCGGAGACTGTAGACGAAGAATACGAACATTAGCAGGTAGACTCTTTGGAAGCGCGAGGGGGTCAAGCGAGGGGTTAAGCGAGGGAGGATGCCATGTTATGACTCGGAGGATGGTAGCGGAAAAGCTGGTACTAACTACCATGGTCATTAGCAAAAGCACTTATGGTTCAAGCCTATGGGACGTAAGAGGCACATACCATTTCATCATAGGAAGATTCAGTCAATTCGGAAAGATCATATTGAGCCCCGTCTCCAAAGACCAAGAGAGATGGCCTTACGGTCTCAACAACAGCATCGTCCGTGGAGCGCTTAGAGACGAAGCCATAGCCAGAGCCACCAAAGTCAGAGTTGAACAGGCTAACTGCGGTAGCGCCGTTGCTCTGCTTGACCTCGGCCAGCGAGCCACACTGGGGGCCTCTGTGGCCACGGCACTGGATGTTCCAGTTCCTGGGGATCTCTCTGAAGTCAAGGCTGTTGAAGGGCTCCCTCCTGCAGCAGTGGAGCAGCAGACGTTGGGGTTTATGTTACGGCAAGCAACGTAGTTGCTGCCGCCCCTCCAGCCGAGGTAGAGGTCGATTGCGTTGACACTGGCGGCAAGGCCAAGGATAAGGGGAAGGAAGAGCATGTTGGCAAAGGGTGCGGACGATTGGATGATTGGATGGTCGGATGGTCAGGTGAGGGCTAAGGAGATGAGTCGGGCTGGAGATTGGAAGGAGGGAAATCGGCCACCTCTTTATAGTTTTACGCGGAACAGTGTACTGTGCCTTTATCCCATTGAACCCCGGCCTGGAAGAGCGGAAAGAGCGGGAGGTGGCTGTCTCGACTAGCCCGAAAGCCCTCGCCTACGATGATCCTATATGCTGTTGGTATCCATATCCAGGAATCCTAACCGAGCCCATGCAAGAGCCGGGAGGTCCTAGGAATATTTGACAATTTACTGTTGGGTCGTTATCTCATCGTTTCGTTCTCTTATGCAGTTGGCTCCCCGCTACCCTGTAAATGTGCCTGGGTGAGTACCCGGACGATGCGGTCGCAACCAATAGGGTGCCCACGGGGTTCCATACCAAGAACGATTGTGTATGCGGTTGGCCCTGCAATAGGACGCCGACATCACACAAAGGTCCGACTGTGCCAGCTAGAATAAAAGGAACTCACGTAGTGACCCTCGCCAGTCCGAATTCCCGGGTTTGCTTCCCACCAATGCTTTTAAATAAGGTTGGTTCACAGCCCATAGGCCACCACTCATTGGCTTGGTGGCCACGAACCCTGCAAACCCCACCCTCACGCAGCAGCTTCATTTGTACAACCCGGAATTTAACGAGGCTGTCTGACGCCTTGGCGAACGATTGGGTTACTGCTTTATGAATGGTCAAACCATACCACGCCGCATATCCCTCCCTCCTTTATGCAGCCTCTGGAAAACCAAACGATGGGACAAAGGTTAAAGTGGTGTTGAGGTCTCAGTCACTGAAGCTCAATATATAAATGCATGGTATAAGCAGCGTTTGAAATTGTGATGTGAAACCCTTACACAGATGGGAAATGCATCTAGATTGCATAGTCATTGCCGTCGATGGTGTGTGCCGGTATAATGGAACACCAACAGCCAGAATGGCTGCAGGTGTGTTTGTCGGGAATACTCCGAATACAATAAAAGCGTCATTATCGAGAGTGTTCGCACGACGAATCAGGTGGCAGAACTTCAGGCTGCCATTATTGCGCTTCAAGTGGCCCATGCGATATACAAAAAGAACGGTTTGGGGTAAGAGGCTGGATCTAGTAGTGATCAAAGCAGATTCAGCATATGTGGTAGACGGGATCACGGACTGGGTTCCGAACCGGTGGGTATGAAAAGACGGGGTTTATTGGACAGCAAAGCAGAAAATAGTTCGTAACTCGGACCTTTTCAAGGAATTAGATAAGTGGATTGATACGCTTCGTAAAGTCGGTGTGGAGGTTTTGTTTTGGCATGTAGCGCGAGAGCACAATGAGCAAGCAGACGCGTTGACAAATAGCGCGTTAGAAGAGGCATCTTAGTTGTCTGCTGCATTGAGGAAGCGTATTCGAAGCTTGCACGACGGTCTGTCGTAGAGTCTGACTTCAAGGGCACTGTATGTTTGTGGTCCGGTGGTTTATATATATTCCGGACCGCGATTTCGCATGTCTCATATGCATCGACTTCTTCCTTCTCTCCCTTCTTTTCCTCTCCCTCGAGAAAGTAGCGAACATCATCCTCGCCACCAAGAACCGGATAGCGAACCATTACAGCAATGGCGAAGAAGAAGAGGACGGCAGCTCAGAAGGCGGCAGAAGCGGCAAGGACATTCGCAGAACAGGGAGCAAACATGGAAATCGCATCTAATACGTCCTACGAAGAAACGCACGAGCGAGAAGAGCCCGTTTCGCCTCGCGAGGAGGGGGCTCAGCCTCCCAAAGGACACGATGAAGGGTCACGGAGCAAGCGACGATAGAACTGCGAACGGCATCGATCAGAACGAAGACCGTATAGCGAGTATGGCTGCGTCGATGGCACGGGGTGAAGGTATGGGTCTGTATATGAGAGCTCGTCGTTTGAAGACCTAACCAAAGCCAGTGCCAGTGGGCCATGAAAGAAATTTCTAGGTCGAGCCTTCCTACCATTCCGCTTACAGTATGAGTTTTTCGGAACTGTGCGATGTATGATGGAAGAAGCATGCTTTTTATACGCCAAAGCAGTGTTGGCAGATACGCTAAAGGAGCGCGGATGGGATTGCGCAGCGTCGGCTAATCTTGAATCGTGGGCGGTTCTATGGAAAGAGCATCGATACCGTTTCCCAGATGGATAAGCGACGAAGACTTCGAGGATCTAATACAGGCAATGAACACCATACAAAAAATATCAGCGGAGCGTGAGGAAGTCGACGCGGGTGAAATGAGGCGTCTGTTAAAACAGAGCCATCGACTTCTAACCCTACTCGGACAAAATGGTTATGTTCCTTCTCTAGTATCGCTGTATCAAAGTGGGGAACGATGCCTGGTGAGGTTGCATGATGAGGTGGAAATTTGCTTCCTGCAGGGACTTGAAGACCTCAAGGGTATCGCAGCGCAGAAGATCAAGTTAGAAAAGGAGGAAGCGGTTATAAAGGCGGATATCGAAGAAAGCATTAAAATATCTACGGCAACAGCAGCCCAGGAGTTAGACAAGGCTATACATGGAATCCGTATGGATCGGCTTTACCAGAAAAAAATAATATAATAGTACTGTCACCCACTAGATTATATACAGTGGGGCATGGGGCTTAGGTAATCCTGCCGTTTAATTGACAAGAGCTAAGCTCGCTTTTTATTGTATTAATGTTAAGTTTCTTCAGCACTTTCCATTCTTGGGAGGTAGCAAACACTTAAGCGGCTGGGGGTTAAGGTTAGGTTGGGTTTATATACTCTAGGGCCGACTTAATGCTGCTTTCTTTTTCACTAAACACAACCAATGTATATCAGGCTATCGTAGCTAATAGAAAATGTTGCTTAACAGGGAAATGTCTCCTGCAGCCGATGCCATCCACATACTCCCCCAATCATGGCACTCCAAGCCACTACCAAGAGGAGTATCTACTAAACGATAAGATATAGCACCTTCCGGTTGCATTTGATCGTCGACTGCGATTCTTATGCCACCTGGTAGATGGCCTTTGAGATTGACAATCTTCTCCTTTATGTCTGTATAATAAAGGGATGTGAGTTTGCATTTATGATCGAAAAGTGCAAACGTGCGATATTGTGTGAAGGTTGGATATGGTTTCCCCGTTGCCATATAGAGAGTACATTGCCCTTCCTCTGCAAAAGTGCAACGAGGCCAATTCCAGACTGGGGTGCGCTGGTTAAGATGACCATGGACTTCGCCAGTTTGAGTTATCGGTGTGGCAATAGCGCCTAGGAGACTCAACGGGATAAAGGCAAGAGAAAGTATATATTTTAAAGATAGATGCATGTTTGTGATTTTCAACTATTCACAAGAGATGAATATAGGTAGCCTAAAGAAAAGATTAAGATTTAAAGTTCATAGAAATATTCAGAATCGTAGAGCTTACATATTTAAATATATATTATAAAGTATGGCTGCTATTTATGAATTCTTAATACTGATGGGAGAATTGTTCGTTGGTTAGAAAACACCAGACTGTAAATCGCCGTTTTTGTTCGGTGGCTTGCTGCGCCCTGATTACTACAGGGGTGTTAGAGCGTATCTTGCGCTGTTTGGAATCCTGTAACATATGCTTACCAACAAACCCACGCTTCTCAGCCTCATGATCCAGACAAGCCCCAGGAATTGGGGGCATGTCGGAGCAATCATATCTCGTACACGGAGCTGCGTATCATAAAACCGATGCTTCTCGCACACGCTGACAGCGGACCTTATTCTAACCGCATATCCCACAAGCTTCTGGATACTATTTATATGTTCCAGACCCCATCATCATACGAATCATTCACCGCATGACTTGTATATGGGGGTCTGCGGCCAACTCAAGACGGAGAAGCCACAAGCCACCAACAAAGATGCTAAAAAAGGGGAAAAGAATAAGCTGATAAGCGTTTGGTTCTGGATGGAGTAAGGTTAGCAATAAACTAACAGATAATTAATAGCTTAAAAGGGGACTGTATTTCCGCCATTATAATATAATAATATAATATTCGACTCCACGATATAAGAACGCTAGAAATCCTGCAATATTAACCAGCCTTTCTTACTATTGCATTATGAGAGTATCGATTATTATCTTATGCTGGGCCCTTGTGCCAGATTATACTCTTGCTTCTATTCTTCAACCCCTGTCTAATGGCACTACATATAAGTCCATTTCCTCAGAGGGAAATGTGGCGAAAATAGGTACGAGTAAGGGTGCAGCTATTGGTATGTCTTGTTAAACTGGCATTCGTGAGGGACCCTGTTAATATATAGTAATATAGATATATTGGAGTCAAATACCACTCTCTCCGTTCAGAATCGGCCACGAAGTCGATTCGATTTTGGAATTGCATGGCCAATCAACATTGAAGTGGTGGCCGGAACCCCAGGCATGGGCTTTGGACTTTGGGAACTCGTTACATCTTGTCGGGCATACGCTAAGTCCGAAGATGTCGAGCAGAATAGGTACTCATGCATTAAGGGTGCAGTATTCACGGTTCTGGCAGCTCTAGCCCTAAGAAGGGGTTATGGCGAGATGTCGATCGCCCTTGCCAAAAGCCTTGATACAAAAGCTAGGGTAACGGCAGGCGAATTACTTGGCGAGCTCGTGGAGATGCATGATTGGAACCTTGGGCCCAATGTAAGGAACCCCAATGAATTCCCGCGATCCGTTAAACTCCATCGTCGAATGGAGGATATTTTAACGCAGCAACTTGGCCATGAAGTTCGGCATATTGGCATGTGGAACGAACCAAAGCTTAACCCACTCTCGAAGCGACAAGAGAAGCAACACCCAGTCTTTGCACTTCAACATGGCAGTCAAGACCTCCATATCGCAATCATGGATATCGATCCAATCACTATGGAAAGACGTGTTAAATTAGGCTACGGCCCTGGACCACGAACAAAACTTAACGAGAGACGCCTTCAGAGCCGTGACGGGGTTGAGAAGATATATAATCAGCAATACTTCGACAGTGGCGGCCTGGATGCCAAGGCGATGATGAACAGCGAGATTAACGATCTGCCGGAGTTTAGCTATAAGAACTTAAGGTGGTTGTACGATGAAGTAGCTTGTTCTATCGAGATCCCTAGCGAGAACAGCGACTACAAAGGGTTTCAGTGGAATATACTGGATTACTATAATCGTTTAATTATGGCCCAAGGAGCTATTGCTGCGTTCGGGCCCTCAAAGGAGCAGGAATCAATCATAGGGTGGATTACTTATGGGTTCAACCTGAAATATCACGAGCAATGTATGGTCGGCGATGAATGGGGGCACCAGGTTCCATCTCGATAAATATCTTCATAATCAATATAGCATAAGCCGAAGAGAGGATAACTATAGCTATTACCTTTGACATAGAAATATAATAGGCACAGCGACAAAGATACAAATCCCTAAGGCACCTAATAAAAGACGGCCTGCTTCAAAAGACTCAGGCCGCCCCAGCCCACGACCATATAATTTAGGTAGATAGGATAGGCCTTCCAGATATTCATCCCCTGCATGAATATAATTGAGCTCCAGCACCGAATAGCTTGAGCCCGGGTGGGAAGCCCCAAACACTCGTCAGATTGAGTTCGAGCGTCAAGGTCTAGGGTACTGATCAGCTACTTCCCAGGCGAATGGGACCAATTAGGGCACTAAGACTCACTTGTCTCTGTAGAGTGGGCATGTTTTGACGCCATTCTATGAATTGACGATGGATATATAAAAGAATATAATTTTAATGGTTTCTATAGTGAAGTGAACTCTTGAGCATTATGTTTAAGCTGATTAGGCCGAAGGTGCTATTCGGATGGGAGCCAACGGGCGGCATGATGAGAAAGTTGGTAAAGGGGCTGATGCATTAATTTATAGCGATCTATGGATTGACGTCCTGCGGCTTAGGTTACACAGCCTCAACAGGGGCTTTGGGGGTGATAACCAACAGGCTGTTGGTTCGTAGGAGGATACAGCAGGATAACCTGTGCTGGCGTTAGGCAGGAAAACGTGGGATGGATCAACTTAACGTCCGGTGGCCGATTTGCAGGATCAGGGTTATCGGCAGATTAGTCATGGTCCTATGGCCAGCGCTAACCGCTACGTTGTCGAACCGCTAACCGCCAACCTTAAAGCGTGAGGAAAGAGCAGCTATTAAGGTTACTCTGGTTAAAATGGCAGGTATACAAGGCATAGGGTGAAATAGTATTCTAACAGCTATCGGTAAGTGCTAGTTATGAGTGAAAAGGTTGATAGAAGCGAGCAGACCAAGCATATAGGGTAGGTAAATTTCTGACCCTGACCCTAACCCTAACCCTGACCTTGAGGATCTTTGGCCCTAGGGTCTGCAGAAGAAGTTTGGTTAAGGGTACAAAGAACAGGGTTGAAGGCCGAGGTGGGCCAGGGTTACTAGCTAAGGTTCTTGTTAGACTGAAAAGACGAAGAGTTTAAGAGAAGGTGGGTTAAGTTCTCTAATCACTGAGGAAGGAGGAGTTGTAGGAAGTTGTAGGAAGTTTTTCACAAGCTACTTTTTGCTGTCTGTTGTCTGTTGTCTGTTGTCTGCGGTTGAGTCTCCTAGTGTCACGCTGCCCTAGCTTGTCTAAGCGCTTCTCCCAGTTGCTTGTTGGTGCCTGTTTGTTCTCGCTATCTAGTCGCTGTTTTCTACTCTTTCTTGTCTATCTTCTGTTCTCTGCTCTGTTCTCTGCTCTGTTCTCTGCTCTGTTCTCTGCTCTGTTCTCTGCTCTGTTCTCTGCTCTGTTCTCTGCTCTGTTCTCTGCTCTGTTCTCTGCTCTGTTCTCTGCTCTGTTCTCTGCTCTTTGTTCTTTACCTCCCGCTTTAGCCTGTTAACCTTTTCCCACCAGTCCTTTCTGTTCTAGATCGGTTGTCTGTTGTCGTCGCCTGCAACCTGCTTAGCTTTCTTTTCCGTTTGCTCTTTCTAAGTTGCTACTGTCCGCCAGGTGTGGTTGGCCATCTGCCGTCTGCTTTTTGCTTCAGGGTCTTTACTAAGCACTCTCGGCCTCTGCTGGTTACTACTTTGCTAGTCACTGGTTTCCACTTGTTTGAAGCCTAGAACCTTAAGGCTACCTGATCTTTCCTACCTGGGTGGTCTCCACTACGCGCTTACAAGTAACCGACTGTTTGCGTCTTTGCTTTTCGGTCTCCACTCGTTACCCTCTGGCGGTCCCTTGTTGCTGGTCGTTTAAGAAGGCCGAAGCCTACGACTTCTTACAAGGGCGAGAAGCAAACAACAGACAGTTAAAGGCGGCTACTAAACGGCAAAAAGCGGAAAAGTAGCGTGAAGAGAGTAGAAAGGGTGAAACTGCAGGCCTAATCTTGGCCTTAACCCTACGCGTAACCCTACCCGTAGCCTTAGCCCTAACCCAACGGAAATTAGGGTTAGGGTTAGGGTTAGGGTTAGGGTTAGGGTTAGGGTTAGGGTTAGGAGTTAGGGTTAGGGTTAGGGTTAGGGTTAGGGTTAGGGTTAGGGTTAG